>JBAMCE010000131.1:167500-1367500 GCA_037075305.1 Drosophila kanekoi | reverse complement strand
TTCCAAAAATTGCAAAACACCCCTCAAATAAATATGAAGATTTTTGAAAATGAGTTTGAGGCCGATCGAATGGTAAACAATTAAGTTTCATACAAACTTTTTCGCAATTTTTTCATACCTGCAGTAGGAATTTAAAAAAACACCGTCTTACCTTCATCACATAAGGTAACTACAGTGAACATTTCAGCTTCCTAGCTCTTGCAGTTTGGGCTGTGCGTTAATCACCAATCAGTCAGTCAATAAGTCAGTCAGCCAGTCAGTCAGGACAAACAGCTTTATAAATGGATTTAAAATCTTTTATTTTATAGCTTGCCACCCGCCTACTAAACATGGCTATAAATCAAATAAATAAACCAATGGGAACTACCCACCAATTTAAGCCAAAATTTTAGGGTAATTGTCTTTTTGAGAGTAGACGAATATTGTATAGCATAATAAGATCTCATGTTTTTTTTCATGCTTATAGCAACTTCATTTTATTGTATTGATCAGCGTGTTGAGATCTTATATACTATGTGTGTTAATGACACACGCCAGGTCTGAGATTGTCCGACATTTTCTAATAATTTTATTTAATATATCGGCGGCTCTGAATCTTTTCAGTCTTCTTGTGGATGGTGTTTGTAGTTGTATTGCAGCTGCGTTGCCTATCTTGGTAAGTTTCAAGTCATTTTCGATCACCGAGTTTTTGACGTACCATGGGAGGCCGCTGATGCGTCTCGCCGCCAACGACTGAACCCCCCTGATTTTGGTCAATTGTGTTTTTGATGCAGTTCCCCAGAGTTGGATGCCATAGGTCCATATGGGTGCCACGATGGTCTTAAATGATATACGTTTGCAATGCAATCGTAGTGAGCTCTTTGGTCCATTGAGCCAGTCAAGTTTTGCTTAGCCTTGATTGCCGTGCTGGATAAATGTGCTGCCCAGATAAGTCTTTTGTCCAGCGAAATGCCAAGATATCTGTGGCTTGTAGCTTGCGGTATAAGCTGGTCGTCAAAAAATACGCCTGGACAGTTTTCGTCGTAGTTGTTCCGTCGTAGGGTGAACAAGACACTGGAAGAATTTGCGCCATTGATTATAATATTCCACAGTTTTGTCCACTTTTGTATTAGAATGCGGTGCTCCAGCAGATCGTCTGTGGCTGTATACTGATTTGCAGCTAAAACTGCTGTGTCATCAACATATGTTGCAATGAGCATATTTGGTGGTGCGTCGGTATTGTGCCAAATCTGACTTGGCACGTGGATGTATAAAGTGTGTATAGCACTGGTCCTAGTACACTTCCCTGTGGAACACCAGAATTTATGTGCTTTCTTTTTGAAAAATCACTCTTGCAGGAGACAAAGAAGGTATAAGGTAATACGGCGCTCCACCTGCTCCTAAGCAGGTGTTTTATTTGTTCTTGAATAAAAAATGTACTACCCTGTGTACCTGTTCTGGACATCCGTGTTGTCAACGAAAGCCAAACTCGAAGGAAGAGCATGCGAGACCTCGTCAAGGCTCTGTCCAAAAACAGTCTTTCGAAAATTTTGTAAAGTGCTGGTAGCAGGCTGATTGGGCGATATGTATCGAAACACTTGTGGTTCTTTTCGGACTTGGGTATCATAGTGAGTTTGGCACTTTTCCATTGTCTAGGAAAATAGCCTAATCGTTAAACTCCGTTTATTCAATGGCTTGGATTGCTTTGGACGGGAGCGACTTCAGAGTTGCCGAGTCTATTATGTCATATCCAGGGCATTTTTTAATCGAGTTCGTTTGATGCAGTTGGCATTGGGCTGCCATTTGGAGTTGTGCTGTTAGATAGCTGGTTACATTGTCGGCATGATCAGCGCTAGTGGTGTTAAAAGGTGTGAATCTTTCCACTAGATGGTTCGCAAACGCATGTGCCTTCTCTATAGCTTTTTTCTGTCAGTTTTCATTGGCGTCCATAATGGGATGAGACGTGGGCGGCTGTCTTTTTATATTGCGCGAAAGGCTCTAGAGGTTGAATTCCGCGTTGTTCCCAGGCTCTGCCCTACAAGTTTGTGGCTTATTCGCTCGCTCCGTGTTTTTCGCAACACCCATCGAGGAACATTGCCAATGCGATTGCACTGAGCCTTATAGGCGATATATCTAGTTCGGATATAGAGTTTCTGGTAGGTTTTTTTAAGCTCCCAAAGGAAGCGGGCTTCAGAACTCAGGATCTATGTGCTTACGTGTTGGTGTTGCGGAGGTGGGTGATTGTCCCGGCGCCGTTGATGTGAAATAACAGCAGCAGCCTCATAAGTTAAATGGTTTAAGTTTTCTACAGCGTATTCTAGCTGCTATTTAGTTGATAGTTGTAACCCGAGGTTGATACGTTGGGTAAGCTTGTTTTGGAAAATGGCTATATCTGCACCCTTGGGAAGAAGTCTTACCGCAAGAGGGTGATATTCTGATGAGTCCAGCGTGTTGATTTGTAGAGGCAGATGATCCCAAGATAGTTCGTATACTGACTTAATGCGAATCGTTGCATGGCATATTCCTTTATATGCCGCAAAGTCTATTACTGGTGGAGCCCAACGCCGTTGATTTGGGAAGTGGGTAGCGCCACCAGTGGCCAGTAAGTTGATATGTTTGGAGAGCGTGACTGTGTGCAGGGCGTTACCCCTGCTGCAGCCTCTGACGTTGCCCCACGAGTGATGTTTTGCATTCCAGTCTCCGGTGATTATGTATTTGTTACCCAACGAGTCAAAGATATCATGAAATTCATTAGGCATTAATCCTGGAACTCGAATGAAACTTCTGGACAACAAGTGTGTTTCATTAATCAGTAAGGCATCTGGGTTGTGTTATTCTATGAATGCTTTTACTTCAAGCGCTCTGTTCAATACAGAAAAGGCGTTAAAAAACACTATTTTCAGGCCAAGTTTAAAGCCGTGGGTTTTTGGAGGCAAGGTCAGTGAGGCTCCTAACATCCCTGACCATACCTCTGATCTTCTGTTGAAAATTTCCAGATCAAATTGCAAGAATTTGTGTATACATGTACAAATACGGACATACGTGTTTTTAGTAAATTCTATCAACAGCATTGCAATTGTTGCGTGAATGCTCCGGTATTTTAAAACATTTTTTATACTTTTGCAGAGAGTGTTATAATTTTGTCAGGAAACGTGTAACGCAGTATATATATTCCGAATCAGTATTAACAGCCGAGTCCATATAGTCATGTCCGCTTGTCTGTTTCTATGCGAACTAGTCTTTCAGTTTAAAAGCTATCTTAATGAAACTTTGCAAAAGTCCCTCTTTCTGTTGCACGCAGTACATATGTCGGAACCGGTTGGATCGATCCACTATATGATATAGCGCCCATAGATCGGTCGAAAAGTACGTTAGTGTAACAAGAACTTTTTCTTTATTAAGAGATCTTGATCAAACTCGGCATTTAACAGTTTTAGTATTCTCCATATGTATGTATGTACAACTATTCTCCATATGTAGGATATCAACCTAGCAGCGATACGAACGATTGGTTGAAAATTAAGTTGTTAAATTTAAAACTTTTTTATACCCTGCACCCATTATAAATGGGTAAAAAGGGAATAATGTTTTTGTGCAAATATAAATGTATGTAACAGACAGAAGGAAGCTCTGAACCTATAAAGTATACACATTTTTGATCAGCATCAATAGCCGAGTCGATCTAGCCATGTCCGACTGTCTATCCGTCTGTCCGTATGTATAAACACAAGGATCTTAGAAACTATAGGAGGTAGAGAAATTTTAGCTGTAGGTCCTCCTAGTCCATGCGCAGATCGAGTTTGTTTCCGATAATTGATAACTTATTTCGTTTTCAAGCTATCGAAAAAAATCGATATCGAAATTCCGTTTCTTAGCAAATTGGGTAAATAATAAGATCTAGAGTCACCAAAAGTGATATGTTTGCTCTAGAATAGTACGTATATATCAAGTATCTTGCATTTTATACCTATCGCCACCTCCCCGCTACTAAATCATTGCTATGAATTAAGTTAGTAACCCAACCTCTATAGCCCAACAATTTAAAATACATTTTTATTACACTAAACTTTTTAAAAATTCACAAATAATCTATGGTACAATCAGATATACCGTAGAAAATTTCAATTTTGTTGGAATTGGAGGGTCCCCTCCCGACCAGAACCTCTTACTTGTTGTTTTTTTTTTTTGTCTGATGTGGCTGCTGAGACGAGGCAACAAGTAATGCCGTCAGTTGCGAGTTCGTACCCTGCCAAGAGAGCTTTTTAATTTCCATTTGGTGTTTGAATAAGAGGGTTCAGGGTATTCCCTAGTCGGGAGCTCGCGACTCGAACCTCTACCTTGCCTTAAAGATATTTTAACCAAAGACGGCATTTAGAGATTTAACTATGCTCCCTATATCTATGCAAAATCTTATTTGCGTCGGACTACTATGTATACTATATAATATAGTAGCATATAAGTAGGTTCTTGTAGGGAAAACTCTTCTGTTTTTTTTTACAAAATTTGTTATTTATAAGGTTCATTATGTTTCCCACATCTAAACAAAATTTTTTTTACATCGGACCACTATATCATTTAGCTGCCATTGGACCGACATACATATGTAATGGAAAATAAAATGATTTAGATCCTTCGAATATAACCTCTGCACCTTCAGGGCTTTCTTTCTGATATACAGGTGCAATTTCTGTTCGAAATTTTCAACGAAATGTTTATTTTTGGATGACTGGCATGTACAACTCTAATCTTTCCACAATACATTACAAGAAACTGAAAAAGGCTTGTGCAGATAATCAAGTGCGAATTCAAAACACTTGATTTCATAGTTTAATTTATCAACAAAATCAACAAGATTTCGAGAATTGTTATCTTACATTTCTACCCGACTGATGCAATTGGAATCTTGTTTGTTTGTTTTTTAAATTAAATCGTGTGGCATAGAAATTTAACTGCTTGGTGGTATTGTTAATGGAAACACTCAAGTTATGACAGAGAAATCAAAAACGAACTTCAACTAACGATGACAAAATTTTTAAAAACCGCGACATTAAAATACTTATGCGGCAATAAAATTGTGGACGTTTTTGACTACTAGCCAAGGACACGAGCTAGCGGTGTCTGTCTCAGCAGCCTGTTTCCATTTTGTCATAAATAGGCAATGACGTCACTACCTCGTTCTGTATATTCGCCTCGCCGAGAATTGACCTTCAGTGTATTTACACAAAATGATGAAAAATGTCTAAATCTACTCACAACCCATGTACAGCTTTAACATATGTATGTAGTTATATAAATGTATATATATGTGTGTATAAACAGTGTGGGCTTTTTCTACAATGAGCTTGTTGCCAGTAAGGCATCTGCCCCGTTAACGTCAACAGCTGCAGTTTTTGCTCTTATTTCTTAGTTGGTTTTTACACCCAGCGCCTAATAATGAGCGGAGTGTAACGAACTTGAGCAAGTGTATGCTACTGACCATAGGATACAAACCAAACATATGTACATATGATTATTGTAAATTTTTAATTCTTTTAGTCTATAACGAAACTAAATACATAGGATTGCTTTAATAATATGCTGGGTATCTTACAGTAACGCACACTTTTTTGTTTTATAATTTGGTTCCCTTGACTTTTTACTATCTTGCGCATTTCGCATCAGTGTGTATGCCAGGTGCTCCAGTTACAAAAATTATGTATGTATTTCAAGTGATGATATGAGTCTTTGTATGGGCAACATATATGTATGTGCAACTGCACGGACTAGGGGAAATGTTCGAGCCTATACGAAGGACAAAGACTGCTACTGGCGAGCCCTGACCTTAGGTTCAGTTCTCCTGAGCTGCTAAATTCATGTATGTAAGTATATGAGCATCAGCAAATTTTAGCTTAAAATTAATATCAGCACGGTGTTTTTATGTATAATTAATTTCAACATGAAATTAATTTCACACAATACTAAAATTGCAGCAGTCCAGATTTCTTGCCTGGAAGTTACCCTGTACACATAATTTGTCCCTTCATTAGACGGTTAAAGCAGAAACAATGTACGGCGCGGATTTGGGATTTTCACGATCTGATCTCTATATATAAAACTGTTTGTCTTGACTGACTGACTGAATGGCTAACTGACTGACGCACAGCCCATACCGTAAGAGCTAGGAAGCTGAAATTTGTACAGTATTTACCTTATGTGGCGAAGGTGCAAGATTAGACAGAGTTTTAGAAAATTCCACCCGCAAGTCTGGAAAACTCAGCAAAAACTGTTGTATTGAAATATCTTTTTCTTATACCCCGTACCCATTGAAAATGGGTAAAAGGGGAATAACGTATTTTATGTAACCGGCACAAGAATGCATCTCCGACCCCATTAAGTATATATGGATTCTTGATCAGCATCACGGACCGAGTCGATCTACCCATGTCCGTCTGTCTGTTCGACGGCCGGTCCGTCCGTATGTATGAACGCTAGGATATCAGATAAAAACCTATAAGAGTTAGGGACTTGAATTTTTGAATGTGGGTTCCCCTAATGCCCGCGCAGTACGAGTATTTTCCGATAATCGATAACCTGTTCCGTTTCCAAGTAATTGATAAATTGATCTATATCGAAATTCTGTTTTTGAGCAAATTTGGTAAATAATAAGAGCTAAAGCGACCAGACTTGACATGTATCTTCGATAATAGTAAATATGTATATCAAGTATATTTCATTTTATAGCTATCACCACCTCCCCGCTACTACCTCATAGCTATCTCAGATTTACATTTCACTTATATAATTACATAATATGTAATTAAACATTTTAACTTATACAACACTAGCGGGTATTGCCCGGCCTTGCCCGTGGAACGTTTTGTGCTACATATTTTATATATTACCATCCCATTAAGTCCCGCCCGTGGAAAATTAAAATCGACCCGTACCATCTTGAAGTCCACTTCTATTCAAAAATATGTTTAAAGTGCATCGAATAAAGAACCAAATGTTAGAATCTGAGGGTTGCGCCCTTGTTAGTCTTGTGGTAAGTATTTTGAGGTCTAATAAAAAACGTGCGATTATTAAAACTTTGACCCGCTTTTTCCATTCAATTACGGTAAACTTCGCGAAGGCGTGTCAAATAGGTTCAGATAAAGATCTTTAAAAATGAGTTTGAAATAAGAATAAGAGACTTGCAAAATATTAGCTGTTGGTCCTCCTAGTGCCTGCGCAGATCAAGTTTGTTTCCGATAATCGATAACTTACTTCGTTTCCAAGCAATCGGTAAAAATCTATATCGACATGCTGTTTTTTTAAGCAAATTAGGTAAATATAAAGAACTAAAGTCACCAAACTAGATATGTTTATTCTAGACTATTATATACATATTTCAAGTATATTTCATTTTATACCTAATGCCACCTCCCCCCACAACCTCATAGCTACAAATCAAGTTAATAACCCAACTTGTATTGCCCACTAATTTAAGCCACAATTTAAATGCAAATTACTTTTTGGGAATACCCAAATATTCCATGATACAATAAGATATACACATTAGATATGCTTCGAATTCTATCAACAGCATTGCAATTTCGATTGTTTTCTGTGCTGCTATTTTAATTCGTTTTTTTTTTTCAATTAGACTCAATTATTGGTGTGGCTGTTGAGTAAAGGCAAAGGCAAGTGGTGCGGTCAGTTGCAAGCTCGAACCCTGTGAATGAATCTTTTTTTTTTATAATTTATCTTTATTACTTCAAACGAGCACGTAGCGCGTGCTGAATTTGGTTTTGGAATAAGAGGCTTCAGGGTATTCCCTAGTCGGGAACTGCCGACTAGAACCTCTAACTCGTTTTTATATAGAACTTAGAAAATAAATTTGATGCAAATCGAACGAAACTTTAAATTTCGTCCAAACAACCTTTGAAGCATTTCTACTGAGCAAGCTTTGATTCTGCAAAAAGCGTGAGACTCTAATGTTTCTTCTTCTAGACCTTTGGAAATAAATTTAAACCCGAAACGTCCCCCTCCAAATCTGTGACCCCCATTTCCACCAAAGAGGAATGCAAAGTGTGAAACACCCCTCAAATTAATTTGAACTACGATCTTAGAAAATAAGTTTGAGGCCCGATCTGGTGGTAAACCAAAAAGTTTCTTACAAACATTTTTCGCTCTAGAGTTCTTATGTAGAGTTCTGAAAATAAGTATGAATCTAGTCGGAAAAAACTTAAAATTTTTCCAACAAAATCGAAGAATCGCACTTCTTCACGAGGATTCTGCGAAAAATGTGAAACACGTCTCAAATGATTTTTCATATAAATCCTTGGATATTAATTTGCGCGCGAAACGTAACCTACCAAATCTTTGACCCCCATTTCAACCAAGAAACAATGCATTTTTCGAAAATTGTGTCAAATTAATTTTAACAAAGATCTTTGAATATGAGTTTGGGGCCGATCGGATGGTGAACAAGAAAGTTTCATACAAACCTTTTTTGCGATTTTTTCAAACTTGCGGGTGGAATTTTACAAATCGCTGAAAACTAGAACAGGTTTGAAGCAATTCGGACCAAACTTAAAACTTCATCAAAAAAATCTTAGAATCGCACCTTACCGAGATACAGACACACAATATTTACCAGGTGGCGAAAATAGCGTAGCTGATTTCCTTTCATGAATCGACGCTGTTCATATAATTCGAGGAAATGACACAACAGCAAGCGTGGGTTAAACAACTGTAAACACTTTTTAATAAAAACACAGAAAACGATATTATATTAACGAAGATTGCTCTTCCGGGTTCGGATAAAAAATTGTAGTTCAACCAATTTCTTACCAATATGTACCCATTACGCACATCCGTAGTCTGAAACTTACACGAGATATATCATCCTGGTGTCAAGTCGACTAAAAAGTTGGTGGCAAATCACGCCGTATGGCCATCAATGGGTAAGCACGTAGCAGAAATTGTACCCCCCGTAATCAAATGATACCGATCTTTGAAAGCGGCAATTAAATGCTCCGACCCAATAAATTCGAGTACAGCACAGCCTTCCATTCTTCTTGGCTTGCGAACTGCCATAAAGAGCAACATCAGTTACAGCCCGGGGGAGATGGTTTATGGCGCTCCTATACGCAACATCACAACCAGCACTTCACCAAGCTCTAAAACTCTTCATACAACCAACTCTGACTAACTGCAAATACATATTCATCTGCATCGAACGAGTCAAAACCTCGTTTGAAACGAAAATACAAAGGACCTTTCGTGATATTGACAAAGCATGACAAATATTTAACCGCAAAAACACAACAGGGATAATAAGGTATCGAACGACCGCCTCAAAGCCGCGTTCATTTTCAATATATGTAGATACTCATCATATTAACAGACCCGTCACAGACGAGTCAGCTACTATGTATACTCCTACAGCACCATCAGGAAGTCACTCTATCAAACCACATTGTCATTCTTTAATCGTAACAAAATATATAAAAAAAGATTGATCTCTTTAATACTCTGATACTAGTATAGATAGATGTTAAGCCCATCAAGCATATCCAACAGACACATACATATATATTTTATACTAGCGGGTATAGCCCGGCCATGGCCGTGGCACATACATATGTTGTTGAACCATTGTTCTCAAAAAGCTTTGAAAATAATTTTGATGCCAATCGGACAAAACTTAAAATTCACCAAAAAAGGCTTAGAATCACACTTTTTACCGAGGATGCTTTGATTCTGCGAAAAATGTGAAACAGGTCTCAAGTGATTTTTCTTATGGATCCTTGGAAATGAATTTAAGCACGAAACGTCACCCACCAATTCTTTGACCCCCATTTCCACCAAGGAGAAATCGATTTTTCAAAAAGTGCAAAACAACCCTGAAATGAATTTGAGCAAAGATATTTGAAAATGAGTTTGAGGCCGATCCGATGATTAACAAAGAAGTTTCATACAAACGTTTTTTGGAATTTTTCCAATTTGAGTGCGGGTGGAATTTCCCGAAACCCCGGCTTAACGTACACCTTTTTTCACATAAGGTAACTACAGTGAAAATTTCAGCTTCCTAGCTCTTACCGTTTGGGCTGCGCGATGATCCCCAATCAGTCAGTTAATAAGTCAGTCAGTCAGTCGTTCGGTCAGTGAGGACAAACAGTCCGTCTGTCCGTACGTATGAACGAAAGGGTCTTTGAAACTATAAGAGCTAGAGTCTTGAAATTTTAGCTGTAGGTCCTCCTAGTGCCCGCGCAGATCGAATTTGTTTCCGTTAATCAATAACGTACTCCGGCTCCAAGCAATTGATAAAAATCGATATCCAGATCCTGTTTTTTGAGCAAATTGGGTAAATATTAAAAGCAAGAGTCACCAAACTAAATATGTTTATTCTCGAATATTATATGCATATCAAGTATTTTATTTTATACTTTATACCTTTCGCCACCTTTCCGCTACCACCGCAGAGCTATAAATCAAGTTAATAACCCAACTTGTATTGTATTTAAGCAACAATTTAAATGCAATTGAATTTTTGAGAATACGCAAATATTCTATGGTACAAAAAGATATAGTGTAGAAATTTTCATCAAGATCGGTTTTTGTTTTGTTTTGCGGTTTTTTGACTGCGCACGTGTTTGCGATGCAAATTCCAAGAATTTTGTATATGACATGTACACACACACATTCATGAGCGTCTGTTTCGAATTCTGTCATTACTGCGATTGGTTTCTGTGCTACTATTTTAATTTTTATTTTTTTTTCTCAATAAGGCACAGTTATTAATGTGGCTGCTGAGTAGAGTCGGCAGCAGGTAATGCGGTCAGTTGCAAGTTCGAACCTTGCCAATGGAACTTTTATCTCAATTCATTTAAAGGAGTTGCATTTGGTGTTGGAATCAGAGGGTTCAGGGTATTCCCTAGTAGGGAGCTCCCGACTAGAACCTCTTACTTGTTTATTTAACATTAGGCTCAGGTTATCTTTCCCTTACATGTGTAAATTCGAGCAACGAATGAACTTGTCTGTATCATCATGTTTTACTTGTTCTCCAATTTTATATACCCTTTCTATTGTCCTCTTTTCAAAATCATTTTATACGCTTGCACTAACCGTTTCTGTTCTTTTTCTAGCAATTTGTTGCCTAACAATCTATTTTCTAACAGTTTGCTATCCAACAATTTATTTTCGAACAATTTACTGTTTATTCATTATCTAACATATTTTTTGTGAACAATTGACTCTGTAATACCACTAACCATACAACATATAGACTGGACAAGTGAGATATTAGTTGGTGCCCGTCGATTTCTTAGCGGCTGGTCCAAAGTCGCCTTCGTTTTTGTTCGGGTCCGAGAGCGGCCGCACGCTCTAACAGAGAGCGTGTGTACGAAATACATAAGACTTGTGTGAGGGAAGGGCAAAGCTGCTTTTTTTATTCCCTTAATTCGCTCACACTACAGGAAACTGCTTTTGCTTACTCTCAGTGCTCTTTCATATTGTCTAACTAACTAACTAACTGTCTGTATGTGTATGTGTCCGAGAAGCAAAAATACCCACAAATTTAAGATTTCTCAAATCTCGGACGCAAAGGGGCGGGTAATATGAAATCATGAAAGGGTTTGCCACGTCGATGCGAAATTCTTGCATTTTAGCTCGATATCGTTGGTAAGGGTACCCATGCGTTGGCATGTGTGCATTTACATTTGTTGGACTTGCCATATTCACGCACACTTGCATATTTTTTATATGAATAGAAGCATTTATGCGCTTGTGTGCTTGTTGGTTGCCAGCCTGCCTGTCCCTGTCGAAAATTTGTAAAGATTTTTGGATTTTTGATATTTGGCTTCTACACACAGACACACACACACAAATATCAAAGCCAATATAAAAAAAAACAGCACCAATGGTGAATCTTTTCGTAAGCTATTTGCCGAAGAGTCAGGCAAACCAATTTATAAAAACCGAACTTGGTTATTCACTGACTCATTATTCACTGACTCATTCCACAAAAACAGACGATATCACTGCGTTCTCGGCGGAAGCAGTAGCCATTCTAAAAGCTATAAGCTACGCTCAAGGAAAATCTGGAAAATTTATCATCTGCACCGACAGTCTGTCAAGTGTCGATGTCATAATCAACATTTTCAACTCCAACCCAACAATTGTCCAGATTCAGGACTCAATTATAAAAACCCCTGCAAAATTCCACATTTTTTGGGTACCTAGTCACAAAGGTATTATTGGAAACGAGCTAGCCGATACTGCAGCTAAATCCGTGTTGAAGTATCCCACCTTCACGGTAATCCCATCCGCTGAAAAGGACATGCAAAATGTTATTCAACACCATATACGATCTCAGATAATCGGCAGCTGGTCAACTTTTCAGCACAAGCATAAGGAGGCCAATCCACATCTGTTCAAATTGCAAATCGGACATTGCAGCGTCACCCACGCCCACCTACTGACCGGAGACGGCAAACTTAACTGTCCGCTATGTGGTCATGAGCTATCGACCACCCATATTCTAAATACCTGCCGAAAACTGGAAAAGATAAGGAGAGCCCGCTTCCCTAACTCATTACCATCGACCTTCCTATCCTTATCGACCTTCCTATCGCCCTCTAACATAGATAAGATTTACAACATTATTAAAGAATGTAACTTAACCAGTCAAATTTAAAAGCAATTATTTTAAAGGAGACCTGAAGGCCTGGACGCTAGCGTTCTTTTGTTTTGTGGTAATTAACTATACTATTATTTATAATATAAATGTATTATAGTTAATCTTAATAATAATAATAATAATAAAGGATTTCTTTCTGCTGCATCCGTACAATATTTTTCTTCAATGCCTGACTGTTAGTCGGCTCCGCCTCATTGTCTGTTTACTTCATCCTGTGAGCACCAACCCTGTTGCTTGCTGTCACCGCATTTAAGGCAATGTTTTGTAACTTTAAACATTACAATTACTATTTGTATAACTTTATCCTAAATAAAACCTAAATAAAAACAACATCATGAACAATACGATAGTGACAACGACGGCGAAATTGCAAGTCTATAATAAACACTTTCAGTTGTTAATTATACAATAAACTTATTTAAATTTAGCTACAAATATAAAAGCCAACATTTATGTGGGTTTGATTAATGCTGTATAAGCAAATCCAACTGCATACAACCAACAGCACAAGAATTCCTAGGCAACAAATATGCTTAGAGATGAAAAACGAATATACGATGATGCAAACGAGCAGAGGACGGCGAATGTCCAAGTCTCCGAGTACAAAGCCATGAGGGCGAAGTGCTGTATGACGGGCAGAACACGTTGCTCGTTAAGACGAAAAGTTGAACGCTTTTATGTTATTTTTTATTTTTAAATTTTGGTTGCTTTATTTCAATTTTACTGTTGTTTTGGAAACAACTTTAATTAAACTAATGAGAATATTTACAATACTAGTTATTCTACTGCACAAAATAATTCGCAGCCTGTATATTTATAATGTCCCCGATTTGGCCACTCTTAGATCTTTTGCAAATCGGAAGTTAACATGTACCAGGGAGCACCAGACAGATTGCGGAGCGTTTTTGCTTGTAACACCCTGATTTTCGCAAGACAGCATTTTGCAGCAATCCCGTTTACTTGGATTCCACAACGCCATGCAGGAGCTATGCAGTGAACCAAATAAAATCGGTAAAAGGGTAAAATAATGGTTTTGTGCAAATGTAAATGTATGTAACAGGCAGAAGGAAGCATCTCCGATCCCATAAAGTATTCAAATTTTTGATCAGTATCAGAATAGCCAAGTCGATCTAGCCATGTCCGTTTGTCTGTCCATCCGTATGTATGAACGCAAAGCTAACAGAACCTATAAGAGCTAGAGACTTAAAATTTTAGCTGTGGGTCCTCCTAGTCCATGCGCAGATCGAATTTGTTTCCGATAGCCGATTACTTGCTTCCTTTACAAGCAATTGATTAAAATCGATATCGACATCCTGTTTTTCAAGCAAATTGGGTAAATATTAAGAACTAGAGTCATCAAACTTGATATGTTTATTCTAGAATAGTATATATATCAAGTATCTTTTATTTTATACCTACCGCATCCTTACCGCTACCACCGCAAAGCTATAAATTAAGTTAATAACCCAACTTGTATTGACCACCAATTTAAGCTACACTTTAAATGCAATTCACTTTTTGAGAACACATAAGCAATCTACAGTACAATAAGATATACTGAAGAAAATTGCATTTAGATCGGCTAACAAAAACCCAAAATATATGATTTTTACTGCGCAATTGGAATTGCTTCGAATTCTATCATCAGCATCGCAATTGCGATTGTTTTCTGTGCTGCTATCTTAAATCTGCTATTTTAATGTATAGTGGAGGCAATGGCAAGTGGTCCGGTCTGTAGCGAGTTCGAGCCCTAACGGGGAAAATTTTTTTTGGCTGGTGTGGCTACTGAGTAAACTAGGCAGCAAGTAATGCTGTTAGTTGTAAGTTGAAACCCTGCCAATGATACTTTTTTTTAAATTTATCTTTATTACTACAAACGAGAGCGTAGCGTGTGCTACTTTTTTTGTTGAAACAAGAGGGTTCAGGGTATTCCCTAGTAGGGAGCTCCCGCCTAGAACCTCTTACTAGCTTAAAGATAACACATTGCTACTGTTCAGAAGCCATTTACGTTTGGTCAATCCGCTCTTCAGGGCTTCTGAAACAGTTGTGATATGTTTGGTAAAAGTGAAGCACTTGTCTAAGTGAACCCCTAACTATTTGTAGCTAGGCTATTTGCGCAAAAGAAAAAGAAACCCCAGTTCCGATGGCCTTGATGTTGGACTCAACCCCATCCAGCAGTACCGAAAATACCGAAATTACCTGACTTGGAACATGCCCCAGTCTTAATACTGCATTGAAGATAGGTAGTAAAAAGACCACTGAACTGGCCGGCATTGCCTTAAGCGTTATGTTGTCTATCCCGTATTCGCCAGGAGCTATTCTAGCCTTAAGCCCTACTATTGGGTCTGAGACTTCGTAAGCTGAGATGGGACCGACTGGGAGGCTTAATTGACCTGGACTCTCCAGCGTAAGTTGAACCCTTCTGGTCATGTTTACTGAACATGCATTTAATGGCTTGCTACTTTCCCCTTAGTCATTTTCATAACAATTTCAGTTGTTATTTAAATAATACACTCATTTGTAATAAGCTAAAAAAAAAACCCCCAAATTTTGGGAGCTCGTCCGGAAATAAACAACATTGAAAACTTGCGATCGTCTAAAATACAATAATGCAAAATAAAACGAGAACGCGAAGGTTTCATCGGCATGTCGAAGATCTAATAATCCCTTACTATATGATATAGTAGTCCGATATAAATAAGATTTTGCAAAAATGAAGGGAGCATAGTGAAATCTTTAAATGCCGTATTTAATCAAAACATCTTGAATGACAAAAATGTTTTCCATTTTCGACCGATCGTTCCTATGGCATATCTTGATAAACAAAAATGGTTTTCATTCAACAACTTAATTTTCTGCCGATAGTTCCTATGGCAGCTATATGATATAGAGGTGCGATCTAAATAGGATTTTGCATATATATGAGAAGCATCGTAAAATTTATAAATCCCGAGTTTGATCAAGATATTCCGATAAACAACATTTTTTTTTAATACAACATCTTAATTTTTCGGCCGATCGTTCTAATGGCAAATATATGATATAGTAGTCCGATGTAAATAAGATTTTGCAAAAATGAAGATAGCATAGTGAAATCTTTAAATGTTTTATCAAAATATCTTGAATGACAAAAAAGTTTTCCATACAACGACTTAATTTTAGACCGATCGTTCCTATGGCAGCTATAAGATATACATAGCTGTCCGATCTTAATAGGATTTTTCATATACATGGAAACATTGTAAAACTAATAAATGCCGAGTTTGCTCAAGATATTGTGAAAACAAAAAAATTTTCCATACAACAACTTTACTTTCGACCGATCGTTCCTATGGCAGCTATATGATATAGTGATCCGACCCAGCTTGACATATGTGCTGCATGCAACAGAAAGAGGGACTTTTGCAAAATTTCATAAAAATAGCTTTTAAGCTGAGAGACTAGTTCGCATAGAAAAAGACAAACATGCATGGCTATATCGACTCGGCTGTTGATACTGATCAAGAATATATATACTTTATGGGGTTGGAGATGTCTCCTTCTATGTGTTACACATTTCACGACAAAATTATAGTACCCTCTCTCTGCAAGGTTATAAAAATTGTTCAAAGCGGAAACTTATTAATTTATTTCGTACAAAATGTTCTTTAATGATTTAATAAGAGGTAGGTTACGCTCAAGCAAAAAATGGGAAATAATCGCAATCGTTTACGCGAATTTTATGGTTTCGAGTATACAGAAAATAAAGCAGAGTATAGTGCAATTAAGGAATGCGCACAGAACAATTTAACGCAGACTGACATTTTGCATTTGCATATATTTCGTAATTTGATGACAAACAATTTTCTGGAACTTAACGAAGCAGACGAAGAAGCAACCGATGCCGAAATTGAAATAGTAGAGGGAGCAAAGGATGCTTCATTCCAGAACGCTGACCTTCGAAGTAGGCAAACCATAAAAAATATGAGAGTTGCTGAAAATGACAAATAGCTTCTCGCTTTGCGATCAGCATTCGCGGCGTGAAAGACAGAATACGTGGCACAAATGATATTCAAGTAGAATTGTGGATAGAAGATTATGAATAGCAGGCTACGCTCATGTATTGAAAGGATTCCCAAAAGTTTCTGTTTGCAAAAAAGATATTGAAAGGAATAGCGAAACTGCTTTTATTGAGTGAGATGGGTGTAGGCAATTGAAACTTTCCCAAGCCAACACTTTTGACAGAACTCCGTACAGGTGTAAGCAGTAAAGAAATTCACGAACAGCTCGCTCAAACTAAGCGCAACAACAACTCTTTGATACCGTATTTAATTGACGAAATAGATTAGAGAGGTGTAACACAAATAAATAATATAATAATAATAAATAATGCGAATAATTCAAATCAGTTCAAAGTTAGAATGTTCCAAAAATGATTGAGTAAGAAGCTCTAAGGAGCTTTCGACTAGAAAATACCTAGAGCCCTCTTATTCGAACACCAAATGTAGCTCGCGCTACCCGGTCTCTTGCTTTAGTAGTAACAAAAAAAATTTAAAAAAAAAAAGCAAGTAAGAGTTTCTAGTCGGGAGCTCCCGACTAGGGAATACCCTGAACCCTCCTTTTCAAACACCAAATGCAGCACGCGCTACGCGCTCGTTGAAGTAATAAATATAAATTACAACAAAAATAAGTTTCATTGGAACTCGAACTCGCAACTGATCGCATTACTTGCTGAGGATTCTACTCAGCAGCCACACTAGCCAAAAAAAGATAGTTTCTACGTTAGGGTTCGAGCTCGCGACAAACCGCACCACTTGCCACTGCCGCTACTCAATAGCCACACCAATAATTGAGTCATACTGGGAAAATAACGGAAATAGCAGCACAGAGTCAGCCGCTCATGAATGTGTGTGTGTACATGTATAAAGAAATTCTTGAAATTTGCGCTAGCTGCCCCATCCAATTGCGCAGTAAACAATATAACTTATAACTTAACCCTTTCGACCCCATCTGTTTTTCAGTGGCTTGAAAATTTTGTCTTTTCTTTCAATCAATTTATTCATCTAAAATTGCAGGTAACCACACCCATCCGTTTGGGTGCTTCCGGAAGCTGCTTATAAGCAAAGTTGAGCAATGGTGGTATATAAACAACTTTTTTATTTAATAATAAACTACAAACAAATTTATTTGCAAATTTTATGCTATTAAGTAAGATAGGACAAACAAATATTTTTTATTATTATTACAGCAAAGATGCATCTTACACTTAAGTCATTTGGACATTGGACTTCCTGTCTTGCACAACCTGCAACGCTCTTTTTCTCCAAATACAACCCAATGTTCCACTTTATCGTAACGCCTAGCGTCTGAAAGATTCTGCTGGAACCTGTAATTTTTTGCCTGTTGCGAATACACACTGCTCAATGGAGAGGCAATGGACGATATCGGGCTACACCTGTCTAGATTCGATGGTCGACCTCATTTTTTTTGGATTGAAGAAGAGGAGTAGATTGCAAAAGTGCGTCAGCAATTTCAAGTTGAAATTTTAGTAGAGTAATATATTTCTGCTTCGATCTGCGCAGGCACTATTTGTGCATTTGGTGTTGGAATAAGAGAGTTCAGGGTATTCCCTGAGCTCGGGATCTCCCGACTAAAACCTCTTACTTGTTTTTACTATCGATAATTAAACAACGCACGCATTGCAAAACGTGACGATATTTTTCCTGTACTGAGGGTAGAATATCTCAAGCCTTAAGTAAAAACACTCGCAAATAACTGCAGAGCATTAAGATCATTTAATTCCTACGATTAAAGGTATTCGCACTACACCTCCTCATTGAGAAACACAAAAGAGGAAGGTCATGGCAAAGACAATATAAATAAAGAAATAGGTAGCGCCATGCAACAAAATATAATTAAAACAAGTAAGACGTTTTAGTCGGGAGCTGCCGACTAGGGGATACCCTGAACCCGGGGAGGTGGCGATACGTATAAAATAAAAGATACTTAACATATATATATACTATTCTAGAATAAACAAATCAAGTTTGGTGACTCTAGCTCTTATTACTTACCCAATTTGCTCAAGCAAAAGGATGTCGATATAATTTTTTATCGATTGCTTGGAAACGGAGTAAGTTACCGATTATCGGAAACAAACTCGATCTATGTAGGCACTAGGTGAACCTGCAGCTAAAATTTCAAATCTCTAGCTCGTATAAGATTTGAGATCCTTGCGTTCATACATACGAACGGACGGACAAGCAGACGGATCAATAATATGTATACTCATGGGTTCGGAGATGCATCCTTCTGCCTGTTATATACACTTACATTTTGCACAAAAACATTATACCCCTTTTACCCATTTAATGGGTTCAGGGTATAAAAATGTTGTTTATCAAGATAACTTGACCAAACTCTGTATTTATTAGTTTTACTATGCTCCTCATATATATCCAAATTCTATTACGATCTGACCATATTGCCATATAGCTGCTATAGGAATATAACCTCTTTCTTGTTTTATACTCTTGGAGACGGTATCATAAAAATGTAGGTTCTTGTATGAAAAACTTGTTCCTTATTTAGATATCTTGACCAAACTGGGCATTTATCAATTTCACAATGCTACCTATTTATATGGAAAATCCTATTCAGATCGGAACACTACATATTATAGCTGCCATATGATCGAGTTGTTGAAAATTAAGTTATTGTATGTAACATTTTTTTTTTTTATCAATATATCTTGACCAAACTCGGCATTATTAGTTTTGCTATGCTCCCTCCATATATGCAAAATCTTATTTACATAGGACTAATATATTATATAGCTGCCATAGGAAATTAAGTTTTTTTTTATACCCTGAACCCATTGAAAATGGGTAAAAAGGGCAAATTGTATTTGTTCAAACGTACGTAACAGGCATTGCAAAATCGTATTTACATCTGACTATTATACCATATATCTGCCATAGGAACGATCGGTCGAAAACTAGGTTTTTGATTAAAACCCTTTTTTGTTTATCAAGATACCTTCACCAAACAAGATACCTTCACCAATAACCATTTTCTCGGCATTAAAAGGTTGCACGGGTATTAGATCTTCAGCGTGCCGAAGATAGCCTTTCTTCCTCGTTTTTAGTTTGTATTTTGTTGTGACGATGTACACGCTGTTGCAATTATTATTATTGTCCCCCCCACGTGGTATTTTGTAAATTACATTACTTTTGTCTATTATTGATATTTTCGCCTTTGTTTTATTAAAGAATTTTTTAAAGTATTTGAAGCTTTGTGGGCTACTTTTATTTTTTGTCTGTTATAGCAGTCTAAGTTGAGATGTTCCGATAATCTTGGTACATATGTTAGAGATATATTTATTTTTGGAGATTCTGTTACCTTTTGTGGTCTAATATGTTGTCTTTTGAATAATGTTCTATTTATATTCTTCGGGAAGTCATTTATGGTCAATAGTTTTTCAATTTCGAGTTCAATTTCTTTATGGTATATTCCGTCCGATATGTTTGTCATCCTTCTTATACAGCTTAGTGCTGTATTTATTTTCATACTTTTGGGCTTGCAAGCTAAGTACTCGTCCATAGGCTATGGGTTCCATATACCACTTAATATTGAGTGAGTTGTCCACTTTGTTTACCAAAGTGTCTAAGTATGGTAGCTTCTCGACATGTTCTAGTTCCACTGTGAATTTGATATGCTTGTGAAATGAATTTAATTCATTTAGAATGTTTTGTACTTTTGTTTTGTCCGTTACAGCAAAAAAGTCAGCTACATATTTTGTCAGAAGTTTTGGTTTTATTGTCAATTTATCAGTAATATTGGCTAAAAATTATTCTTCTCTATTATTATGTCAGCTATTACTGGAGAGGCTGGTGATCACATTTTCATTCCTTTTAATTGTATGTACATTTTGTCTTCATATTTAAAATACATGTTCTATTGAATGCAGAATTTAACTTTATCCATAAAAAATTGTTTAGGTTTAGTTGTGTGTTCCTCTAATTTGGACCATTTCCGTCTTATTATGTCCAGTACCAATTCTGTTGGTACTATATATACCTGGTCCCAATGCTGTTAACGTTGTTAACTTTGTCTTTGAACTCTAATGAATTCTTAATTTGATATCTAGAGTCCGTTTTTATAATATATTTGCATAGTCCAAATGATGAGGAACCAATAGAGGGGCATATTGGTCTCAGAGGTGTTCCTTTCTTTTGAATTTTCGGTAGTCCATATATTCTTGGGAGTACTGCTGTGGTAGTAATCATCTTATTCCTTTCGTCCCTTGACATAAGACCTATCTTAAATAATTGTGTCACAAGGCTTGTCTGTAATCTTGATTTCGGATCCTGTATTAATGTTCTAAAATATTTGTCATTTTGTTATTGTAGTCGTCGTAAGAATTTACGTGTCTGTTCCACTGTGTCCACTATTGATCGATCCCTTGCGCTTTGGTTGTTCTTCGTTTTGTACTCAACTATTAAAGAGAATTTAATGCTTGTGTTTCTTTTCCGTTTATCGTCTGTACCAACTCTTCTCCGTCCGCCATGTATTTTAAGAGACGTAATTCTTTCTTATTAACCGTTAGCCGGGAATGCTGTTTTCGTTTTGTTTACAACCCAGTCTCTTTGAGACTTGTCGTCCGCTAAGTCGAGGTTTCGTTATTTTGTAGCTTGTCGTGTTTCGTCTCTTGCCTATTCTTCAGTGTTGTTGCTTTTTCTTTTCGATGATCTTTTCGCTTTTCTTATTTTTTAAGATCTTATTTAAATCGGACTACTCTATCATATAGCTGCCATAGGAACAGTCGGTCGAAAATCAAGTTGTTGTATGGAAAACTTCTTTGAATTTCAAGATATCTAAACCATACTCGGCATTAACTAGTTTACCTGTGCTTATTAAATACGGGCAAAGCATCATGAGCATTATGAAAAGGGTATTAAATCTTCGGCGGGCCGAAGATAGCCCTTCTTTCACTTTTAATTAAGTAACAGTATCAAATTTCTTATTTTCGAAATAAACGCGACTTTCAAGAATTCCTCAAAGGTTTTTGATAGGGTTCAGATCAGGTGAGCGCGCAGGCCAGTCCAATGTTTTATCTGAGGATGACAATAGGTAGGCCACCGTGTGACTACTAGTGTGAATTCTCGCATTATCTTACATGAAAATGTAAGGACTTTCAATGTTATCCTGTAGGAACAGTAGGAGAGTATTGTCCAACACTACCACATACTCTATGCTTGTCATTCTTGAAGTCACAAAGCTGAGTTCAAGGGTGCTACACTTGGAAATTGCATACCATAAGAAAACCACCTCCAAAATTTCGTTTCGAATATACGAGGGATTCCTGTCGCAAATCGTTCCAATAGCCGCGAAAACCATCTAGACTATCTAAATTTAACTTTTTCTCATCCGAAAATATAACCTTCTTATGAAATAACATATTTAAACAAGAGATTCTGGTGGGGAGCTCCCACCTAGGGGATACCCTGAACCCTCTTATTCAACACCAAACGCAGCTCGTTTAAATTAATAAACATAAATTAAAAAAAGTTCCTTTGACAGGATTCGAACTCGCAACCAGCCGAAAAACAAGTTTCCTCGCTAGGGCTCGAACTCACGACACTCCGCACCACTCGCCACCGCCTCTTCTCGAAACCCACATCTATGATTGAGTCTTATTCAGAAAAAAAAAACCGATTCAAAATAGCAGCACAGAAAACAATTCTTGGAACTGCGCTAGCTGCAAACACGTGTTTCTTAACCGATCTAAATGAAATTTCCTACAGTATATCTTATTGTACCATAGAATATTTGTAAATTCTCAAAAAATTAATTGCATTTAAATTGTAGCTTAAATTGATGGCAATATAAGTTGGGTTATTAACTTGATTTATAGCTATGAGGTAGTAGCGGGGAGGTGGCGATAGGTATAAAATGAAATATACTTGATATATACGTACTGTTCTAGAGTAAACATATCACTTGTGGTGATCTGAATCTTTTAGTTTTTAAGATCCTTGCGTTCATACATACATACGGACAGACGGACATAACTAGATCGACGCGGCTGTTGATGCTCATCAGAATATATATACTTTATGGGGTCGGAGATGCTTCCTTCTGCCTGTTACATACATTTGCACAAATACATTATACCTTTTTTTACCCATTTTCAATGGGTTCAGGGTATAAAAATAGTTCCCTCGGCAGGGTTCGAACTCGCTATTACCGCACCACTTGCCACCGGCTCCACTCTGCAGCCACACTAATAATTGAATCTTATTGAGAATAAAAAAACGAATTAAAATAAGAGCACAGAAAACAATATCAATGGAATGCTGTTAATAGAATTCGAAGCAGACGCTCATGAATGTGTGTGTACATGTATACAGAAATTCTTGGCATTTGCGCTTGATAACACGTGCGCAGTGAAATCACATAGCTTTTGTGTGTGCGTCTTAATGAAATTTTCTACAGTATATATTTTATTGTCCCATAGAATATTTGTGTATTCTCAAAGAAAAAATTTCATTAAAATTGTGGCTTAAATTGGTGGGCAACACAAGTTGGGTAATTATTCTAGAAGCAACATATTAAGTTTGGTGATTCTCGCTCTTAATATTTGCTCAAAAACAAGATTTCGAGGAAGTTATCGATTATCGGGTACAAACTCGATTATCGGATACAATCCCATCACGTATCAAGGTTTGTTTAAGCGAATTCAAGTCCTACTGAACTTGAATGTGTTCAAAGTACGCCAAACGCACATTGGGGACACTGGAATGCTGAGTATGCAGCAAGTTGACGACATGACAAGGTCTAAATACTTGCTTTTTTCAAAATTTGACGCTTGGTGCGGCCAGAAAGTTTGGATTGTTGTCCAGCATTATCATTTCTGCTGTATCCTAATTAATTTTCTTAAAAATTATTGATTACGCAGCATGTTCGACCAATTAATTTTCTAATTTGATTAATGCATAAGCCAGAGGCTTTGAAAGCGAGAATTTTTCCTTTTTTCTCTTCAGTCAAACGTATTCCCCGAGTCATTTTAATTAAAAAAACAAAATTATATTAAATATTTTCCTAAAATTCAAAATTACCCATCAAATAAGTTTATATGCACACCTAAAGATCACATTTTTGAACGATCCGTGTAATTTCGTTATAATCAAATTTTAACAACACAACGAATTTCAGTTGCAAATCTAACAGGACTTTTCCAGCATAGACTAAAAGTAGAATGTACCAGTTCTCTATTGCATATTATGCTTTGCATTCTCATTTTGTTCCATCGTGTGAGTTGATAAAACAAGATTTTCGATTTGGCGAGTGTTTAATGTAATATTTTGATAGATTAGTATAATTTCGTTACGCACCTTAGTTATAAATCAAGTATGTATAAACACAAATTTGCATTGCCCACCAATTTAACACTCAATTTTAATTCAATTTACTTTTTGAGAATTCACGAATATTCTATAATAATTACAATAAGATCTACTGTTTTATCAAAATCGGTTAAGAAATACACACATTCTATTAACACATTCTATTGCCATTTTCAAATTGCTGCTCACGCGTGTGCTACGGCGATCTGCTAATAAGTGATTGGCAGTTGTTTTTTATGGTCTTTTCATTGCTTATAACTAGTTTACAATACAATATGAGAGATATAAATGGTACATTAAATAGGTCCGATTGTGAAACGGACTAGCTGTAATTGCAATTGTATTGTATTCTCTATGTGATGCTATTTTAATTGTTTTTTTTTTCCTTACTAACAGCCAATTGAAGTTAATGCTGTTAAATAGAGGAGATAGTAATTAGAGTGGTCTTTTACGGGTTCGAGTCTTATTGAAGAAAGTATTTTTTTAAATTTAGTTGTTATTACTGCTAAAACAAACGAGCACGTAGCGCGACATGCGTTTGGTGTTGGTGGAGAGGATTTAGTGTATCCCTTAGTCAGAAACTCCCGAATATAGCCTCTTACTTACTCATATATCTGGTACGATATATTCTTGAGTATGCTACTTGTGTCTGGTGGCCACAATACTCCATATACCAAAATATAATTGAATCTGTATTCTTATTGTTTGCCCTTCGTGGCCTAATCTGGGATCCTTGTAAGCGGTTACCAGCCTTAAGGCTCATTCTTTAATTATTGGTAGAACTGTGCTTATTCATAATTAAATTACAGGTGAAACCGACTCTTCTGGTCAACTAAACTTCTCTGTCCCTACTAGAGTAACACTTAATTATACACCTTTATCACCTAAATTTTGTTCAACGAACTCTGCCTTGCTTGAAAGGTTTTGGATCATTTGTTATTATTACAACAAGCGTTACAAAGTATTCTATTCGGATTCTTCTCTACCTCATATAAAATCCTTAATTATATTAAGCAAGTATATATGCTTAGCTTGTATTCGTTTATGCCCTTCACGATTCGTGTCGTACGTTACAGAACGCGCCTTGGTCGGCTAATGCAGCACAAACAAAATTTAAAACAAGTGAGAGGTTCTAGTCGGGATTTCCCGACTAGGGGATACCCTGAACCCGGAGAGCTGGCGATGGGTATAAAATGACAGATATTATCGGAAGCAAACCTACAGCTAAAATTTCAATCTCTTATAGGTTCTGATATCCTTGCGGTCATACGTACGGACGGGCGGACGGACATGGCTAGATCGACTCGGCTTGTGATGCTAATTTAGAAAATTTATATGTACCTTATGCGGTTGGAGATGCTTCATTTTGCGTATCACATTTATTTGTAGAAATACATTATACCATTTACCCATTTTCAATGCTGTCAGGGTATAAAAATCAATTTATCTAGGGTATTTCATATACATACATATGTATGCATGCATGCTTGTCAGCTGCCCTTTGCGTTTCCCAAAGCTTGTGCCAAAAATCAATAAACTAATGGTTGGCGAGCCAAATTGAAAGCAACTGACAGCCGAAGAGGAAATGCAGATGCCAAAGCTGTAACCATGGCCTACTCCGACACGCCTATTCACAGCACCTGCCTAATGACGGCGAGCTAATTATGCTGTTCATGTTACACGCGGTTCGGTGCGTGTGCATTGGCTGCTGCGCAGTTCCTGGTAATGCGTTCACATCAATATATGTACATATGTACATATATGCGTGCTCGTGTCGTTTAAAATGATAAATTCTCAGTGGGATGCGTCGCTTGCAATTGAAAATTAGAATTTGACTCACTGGACAGAAATTCAATAGCAGCCGAAGTTTAAGCTCGGTCTTAAACTCAAAATGTAATTTGGGTCGTAAAGCTTTTATAAAATTTGCATAAAGCAACTTGGTTTAAGAAAAACTGAATAGCTTTTTTTTTGTACCCTGAATTCATAGAAAAAGGCTAACATCCATTTTACTTTGATGTATTTGTGCAAATGTGTGTAACAGGCAGAAGGAAGCATCTCTGACCCCATAAAGTATATATATATTCTTGATCATCATCAACAGCCGAGTCGATCTAGCCATGTCCGTCAGTCTGTATGTATAAGAGAGAAAGTCTCAGTTGAGAGTGATTGACGTGTTTTACTTGGCTCCAAGATTTATATATTTTGCGCTTCAAACCGCTTTTATCTAAAGCAAGGCATATAAAAGCTCAAAAGTGCAAAGTGCATCTGTTGGCAGCGAAGTCGAATAGCATAAAAACGCGGCATCTCCGGTTGTGTATGCCCGTTTGATCTTTTGCTTTGGTGCTCCTGTCAACACTTGTATGCGTGTGTTCGCGCGCATATCGCTTGTGTATCGCTCTCTCGCAAATTTTGCTATTGCTTTTCTTTCCAAACACTTTGTTTGTGTAAGATAATTGTTTTAGTGTTTACTTGCTCTATTTTTGTGCACCGTTTTCGTTTTGCTCGCGCTCTCGCAACCTCTGCTATCTTTTAACTTGATAAAATTATGTCGCTTAAGAAACCTTGCACGTCAAGCAGCTGATGATCTGCACAGCCTCAATTTTAATTGCTGGCTGTGTATATATCAGCTAAATTCAGTCTCACTGGCGTGATTGCGACAAGATCACTCATTGCCAAAAGCGCGGGGCTGCGTTGTCGGCCCAATTGCATCGACAACAAATGATTCTCCAAATGTATAATCTTAAATCAATCTAAAATTAAAAGTTCTAACAGCTGGCGGTAATTTTGACTCCAGTTTTGATTGCTTGCCAAATATAAATCGAGTCTCCAATCAATCGCCGTTACCTCATCTTCAATACCCTCTACTCTTCAACACCTACGCCTTCATTCCCACCTCACTTATTATCTCCAATTTTCTTTATCCCTCTCAACCTCCCAATACCCCCGTTTCATCCCCTATTACATAATCCCTACCTAAACTGTCCCATATCCAAACTCCTCCCCCTCCTCCTGCCCAAATACCCGTATCTTCCCAATTAAACACAATAATCGCCTCTTTCTCCTCCAACTCCTTATTACCCGCTGCCCCATCCACCTACTTAACTTTTCCCCTCGTATTTTTGTCTCACTTTCTCGACACCACTTCTATCATGCTGCCTATATCTCAAATCTTCTCAGCGTTCAAAACCA
Organism: Drosophila kanekoi; assembly: GCA_037075305.1. Lineage (NCBI taxonomy): Eukaryota > Metazoa > Arthropoda > Insecta > Diptera > Drosophilidae > Drosophila > Drosophila kanekoi. The sequence continues at coordinate 1,340,281 of JBAMCE010000131.1, read as the reverse complement.
AATAATTTCTCCACCCCTCGAAATATCATCATCAAAATAAATTTCACATAATTCCAATCATTATCCCAAATTTCCTCCACACAATTTTCACGAGTCACCAAAAAACCACCTTCACCCTCCGTCCCTCATACATACCATTTCTCCCCAAAAACTAATTTCAACTCTACCAAATCTGTATCATTATCAAATGTCAGTCTTATTCAAACAAAAATCTTAAAAATCTATTCTAACGACTACCTTATTTCTAATGTTCTAGTCCGCCCCTTTATCTCTTCCTGAATGTATATCATCCACTTTAAATTACAATGTTCAATTGTAATCGTCTCATTTCGTGCTCATCAGCCAATAAACCCCGCCGCTGCTTTCGCAAAGGGAATTATTCATTGCTAAATCAGCTTATTTATGCAACCGATTGGTCTTTCTTATATGACTCGGTTGATATGAATACTGCTATTGCTTTTTTTATAGCACCCTAAACTCCCTCTTAGATGGAGTATTCCCAAGTCAATTCCTTCGACTACTCTTTCAAAACCACCCTGGTTTACTCCCAGATTGTCACAGCTTAAAAACTTAAAATCTAAATATTTTAAAAAGTTTAAAAAGTCTGGTTCGTGTACAGACTTGGCTAAATATTCCATAGTCAAGTCGAACTTCTTTCTTCTGAATTCTCAATGCTATGAGAATTATCTTACTCGTTGTAAAAGGCAATTTGCCCAAAATCCGAGACAGTTTTACAATTTTGTAAACTTGAAGCGTAAATCTTCAAGTTTGCCAACTTCTTTTTCTTTCGGGATGGATAAAGCTAGTAATGACTGATTCTGCTAACCTCTTTGCTAATTTTTTCCAATCAACTTACTCCTCTGTCTGTCCTAATAATAATTCTTACCCTTATACTATTTCTTCCTCTAGTTCTATACCTCCTCCTATTATTTCACACTCATCTCTCCTTTTAGCTATAAACTCTTTACAATCTTCTTACTCTCCTGGGCCTGACAATATTCCTAGTTGTCTACTTAAGGAGTGCAGTTCTTCCCTTCTGTATCCATTGCAAAAGCTTTTTAATCTATCTCTTGAAACTTCTGTCTTTCCATCTCTTTGGAAAGAATCTTATATCATTCCTCTCCACAAGAAAGGTGGAAAGTCTGATATACAAAATTACAGGGGCATTGCAAAACTGTCCGCTATTCCTAAATTATTTGAAAAAATAATCACTTCGAATTTGCAGCATTTCTGCAAATCAGTTGTTTCCCCTGTTCAACATGGATTCGTAAAGAATCGGTCAACTACGACCAATCTGCTTGAGTTTACTTCCTTGGTAAATGATGCTTTTCTTTCGAAAATGCAAACTGATGTCATTTATACTGACTTCAGTAAGGCGTTTGACTCTGTGCACCATGACACTTTACTTTTTAAACTTGACCGAATAGGTTTCCCTCCGTCTCTTTTGCTTTGGATTAATTCTTATTTAAAAGGTAGGACCCAGCGAGTAATGCTGAGGCTGACTACCTCTAAACAAGTTCACGTTACTTCTGGTGTTCCTCAAGGTAGTCATCTTGGACCTTTACTCTTTACTCTTTTTATAAATGATCTCCCCTCTGTGATATCACATGCCCGTGTACTCATGTATGCGGATGATGTAAAACTAATTCTATCATACACTAATCCCCTACACCATTCTCGTCTACAAGACGATCTGAACGCGATGCAACTTTGGTGTTCGACCAATCAATTGCATCTGAATTGTTCAAAGTGTATGTTTATGACATTTAATCGTACTACACCTTATCTTGTCAGTTATACAATCGACAATACCCCTTTGCAACGTATACTAACAGTTAAGGATCTAGGCGTTCTTTTTGATTCTAAACTCTGTTTCAATCTTCACATAGATACCATCGTTAATGAGGCAAAAGGTGTACTTGGATTCATTAAACGATGGTCTAAAGAGTTTAACGATCCTTTTATAACTAAACTTCTGTACATCTCTCTTGTTCGCCCTATCCTTGAATACTGCTCTTGCATCTGGTCTCCGCAGTATAACAATAGCCAGGATCGTATTGAATCTGTTCAGAAGCAATTTCTGCTTTTTGCCTTACGAGGTTTAAATTGGGACCCTAATCTTCGGTTGCCATCCTACTCCAGCAGGCTGCTTCTTCTTAACCTTCCGTCGTTAACCAACCGTAGGACAATTCTCGGTGTTGTCCTTCTACATAAGTTGATTATTGGCGATATAGATTCTCCTTTTCTGCTAGGGCGTCTTCAATTCTCTGTTCCGTCTAGACCAACCAGAAATTACCGCCCCTTATTCCTGTCTACGTGCACAACAGACTACGCTATGCACAATCCTTTTCGCGTGCTGTGTAAAAATTATAATAGTTTACATCACGTTTTCTCTACCGAACTTTCTCTACCCCTAATAAAATCGTTGCTTTCAGGATACCTTCGGGAAGTCACCGACCATTCCCAGCTATGAGCAGGGGCATAGCTTGCCGGACAGGCTGTAAATTTTCCCCCACCGGGTCGGTGATTTCCCATTACTTTTCTCTCTATCCTATCTACTTAACACTCTATATATCTATCTAGCTTACATGTCTTTACTTTATTAACAATCTTCTTACTTTCCTTTTTCCTATTTATTGTATTTTATTAATTAACATACCAAACTAAGATTATTTTTAATTTTACATAAGAACACTTTTTTCCTACTTACACCCTTCAGCTTTGATGTAGGCTCTTATAGCGTCACTGACAAATTTAGCTGTGAAAAGAGGCACAGCTGGCCGGGCTGCCAAATAAAACACCTCCATCGGTCGGTGATGCTATTTAGAGAACTGTGTTTTCTAACTAGGCTTTTAGCATATAAGTTCATTATCTACTGTATGTATAATATGAATAATGAGGAAGACACTCGTTTTGTCGACCAATAATAAAATAAAATAAATAAATAAAAATAAAATAAAAAATAAACACAAGGATCTTAGAAACTATAATATCTAGTGAAATTTTAGCTGTAGGTCCTCCTAGTCCATGCGCAGATCGAGTTAGTTTCCGATAATGGATTCTCTGTTTCCAAGTAATCGATACAAATCGATATCGAAATCCTTTTTTTTTTAGCAAATTGGGTAAATAATAAGAGCTAGAGTCACCAAAAGTGATGTTTACTCTAGAATAGTACGTATATATCAAGTATCTTTCATTTTATACCTTTCGCCACCTCCCCGCTATGAGTCTCCATAGTTATGAATCAAGTTAATAACCCAACTTGTATTATCCAAGAATTTAAACTACATTTGTAATGCAATTAACTTTTTGAAAATACACAAATATTCTATGGTTCAATTAGATATACTGTAAAAAATTTCATTAAGATCGGTTAAGAAACACGTGTTTGCAGCTAGCGCAGTTCGAAGAATTTCTGTACACACACACATTCATACGCGTCTGCTGCGAATGTTATCGACAGCGATAGTATTATAGGACTTAGTTATGGGTGTGACTGTTGAGTTTAGGTGGTGGCAAGTGGTGTTGTATTGCGCTAGTTCGGGCCATGCCGAAGAAACTATTTATTTATATAGAGACGGCGACAAGTAGTGCGGTTAGTTGCGAGTTCGAGCCCCGCCAAAAGGATAGATCTTATTCAGATATAAATATACTACCGGGTATTTGTCGCGATGTTTGTTTTAAAAACTTTAAGATATTATATTTTTACCCAGTTACCGCCTCGGAAAATTTAATTATGCTCGTATTATCTTGAACTACACTTCTATTTAAATTTGTTTAAGCTCTACATTTTGATTTTCCAAAATTGCTGAAACATATTTTGATTTAGTTTTTATTTCATGTTGCACAAAAATTTTGAAGCCGATAAGAGAAATTCTTCGAATTGGCGCTAGATGCCGCACCCAATTACTCAGTAAAACACATAACTTTTGGGTTTTTCTTAACCGATTTTAATTAAATATTCTACTGTATATCTTATTGTATCTTAGAATATTTGTGAATTATGAAAAAGTAAATTGCATTTAAATTATGGCTTAAATTGGTGGGCAATACAAGTTGGGTATAACTGATTTATAGCTATGAGGTAGTAGCGAGAAGGTTAGATATAAAATGAAAGATACTTTTTATATATAACTATGCCGGAATAAAAATATCAATTTGGTGATCTAGTCTTAATATTTACTCAAAAACCAGATGTCGTATTCGATTTTTTACAATTGCTAAAAACCAATATGTTATTGATTATCGGAAACAAACTCGATCTGCGCGGGCACTTTGAGGACCCACAGCCAAAATTTCAAGTCTCTAGTTCTTATAGGTTCTGATAACCTTGCGTTCATACATACGGACAGACAGACGACTGATCAAGAATAAATACTCTTTACGGTATCTGAGATGCTTCCTTCTGCCTGTTGCATACAATTGCATAAAAACATTATACCCTTTTTACAAATTTTCAATGGGTACAGGTATAAAAGCATTTTCTTGACTTATTGACGTTTTTAACGGGTGAAGAATGTAACTAACATTATTAAAAAATAAATATTCAAAAAAATACTTTCCTTCCCGTGGCTGTTTACCATGCTGCCATACCAAAAGTAGGTACTGCTCAAAAAAATACTAAACTAAAATTGGAGCACATACATAGAGCCTACGATGCAAACAAATTGTAATTCTTTTTGTGTGTATTTGTGCACATATATACAAAATTATAGTCCTTTGTGCTAGCTGCCGCTGACTCGTAGCCTGCCAATATATATGTATATAACCTCACATGGTTTCTTTAATAACTTTTATGTATTTTAACCGTTCAGGATAAAATTCAGCAGTAGATATTATTGTGCAATTATTGTCGTGTATTCTTAACGAGCCAATTGTGGCGCTAATTATTGGATAATGTTATTAAATTAATTTAATTGATTTATAGCAAAAGGTTGGAGCGAATTGGCCGTAGTTTTAAAATTAAAAATACGTGATATATATAAACAATTATAGGAACCAGAATTTGGCTACTAGCTCTTAAATCAAAAGAGGTTTGCTCAAAAAAAAAGGATTTTGATAAAAAATAACAAATAATAGACTCGAACTCGTATCTCACCATACATCTTGCTACTACCTTTACTCACAGTCCAACCAATTATTAAGTCATTGTAAAATAAACAAATTAATATAGCAACACAAAATTATATAATCCAATTACAATACTTATAAATTCAAAACACGCTCATTAATGTGTGTGTGTATGTATAAAAAATTCTACAATATGCGCTAGGTGCCCCATCCAATTGCGCAGTACAACACATAACTTTTGGGTTTTTCTTAACCGTTCTTAAAAAAATTTGTTTATCTTATTGTACCAAAGAATTGTGTATATTCTCAAAAAGTAAATTGCATTTAAATTGGTGGACAATATTTATTTATTAATGATCGGCAAAACGAGTGTCTTCCTAATTATTCAATACCAAATACATATATTATGAAAATCTAATGCTATAAACCTAGTTGGAGTAGAAAATTTGTTTTATTATTGTTTTATTTGCCAGTCCGGCCAGCTGTGCCCCTTTTCATAGCTAATTTTGTCAGTGACGCCATTAGAGCCTACAACTAAGAAGAAGGGTGTAAGTAGAAAATATAGTGTTCTTAATAAAATTTAAAAAAAATTCGTAATTTACTACATTAATTCAGAAAATAAAATTCATAGGGAAAACGAAAAAAATAAGTTATTAATAAAGTAAGGGAATTTAAACAAGATATATATATAGAATGTTAGGTAGATAGGATAGAGAGGTAGTAATGGGAAATCACCGACCCGGAGGGGGAAAATTTATAGCCGGTCCGGCAAACTATGCCCCTGCTTATAGCTGGGAATGGTCAGTGACTTCCCGAAGGTATCCTGAAACCAACGATTTTATTAGGGGTAGAGAGAGTTGGGTTATTAACTTAATACGGGGTAATGGGGTCGGAGATGCTTCCTTCTGCCTGTTACATGGACTTACATTTGCACAAAAACAATTTACCCTTTTTTACCCATTTTCAATGGGTTCAGGATTTGATAATAATCTCCTATCCCTAAAGAACATATGTACATATATTCTTGCTTAGCATCAAAAGGCAAATAGATTTAGAAATGTCCGTCCTCGTCACAAAATTCCAAACAAAAATATGCCTGCACATGGTGCATTCAGCCTTATACAAATTAAACGCGCAGTTGACAATCTGGCAGCCTATTTGGATAAATATCTTTGCAACTATAAACCTAACGGACAGTTAATATGCTCTATTTTGGATGCTAGTCGCCAAAATACGAACACTGAATTTATGCACCTATTCTATGTAGGTTTAAAATGAATTTTGTGAAGTTCCACTTATTTATGTGCATGTGCGCGTCAATTTTGGCCCCAACAAAGCATAATTTACATTAGGATACATGTAAATACATATATGTGTATGTATGAAAGCCGCCGTGCAGCAATTGTCAAATTGACTTTCGTCGCCTGTTTGTAGTGCATAACTAAAAATACAGAATACACTTATTACTGTCAATTAAGATAAAAACATAAATGTTTGAATTAAGATTAATATAATAACAGTGGAGTATATTGTTCTTAAATGTTGCCTTAGTGGTGAAAAAGTAATAATTTGTACCTACCGTAATGATTTTCTTACCCTAAGTGCATTGAAAATGGGTAAAAAGGGTATAATGGCTTATGCAAATTAATGTAACAAGCAGAAGGAAGCCTTGGTTAATAAGATTATTAACTAACCATTATATTCTACAAAGCAAAACTTGTCAATATTAGACTCCCATACCATATAGCTGACGATCGGTCAAATATAAAGTTATTGTATGAAAAACTTTCGTTTAGGTTTAATTTAGACTTAGTTAAGTAAGTAATGTGGGATAGGGTGAGAAGTGGCTGGGGGTCAAGACAAAGCTAAGCAGGTGCTCAAGTTGTCGCAGTGGAACTATTACTGCTACCATTCACATTGAAACCATTCACACATTTACCATTGAAACAATATTTCATTTCGTCACACAATTTATTTGACCTTGGTATCGCTATCCTTTCTTAGGGCTCGCTGTGGGGACCATGCTTCCGACGGCGGGTTCATCGTTGTCATTGTTGTTCGTGGCTCGGTGCACTTGATTTTCTTCTTTAACCTCCTCATCGATTGGCATCATTCCTTTAATGATAAGAACCGTTCCATCTGACAAAAATCTAAATGCGCATCTGACTTGAACGCCGCTGAGGCAATAGAGGCGTGAACCGCGCGGCTGTAGCTCAGGACAGCTATCTCACTCGACCAGTCATTAACATTATTAACATGACTTTACTGTAAATACCTCTTTGATTCGATGCTTGTGCTCCGCTGCCTTTTCAACTCTTTTCCGTATTGGTTGCACTGTGGAAAGAATCTGTCAAACTACTAATCCTATGCGAATGTTAGTTAGCTATACCACTTGTTTTGGTACTTCTTATTTAGTACTTCACCGTTTGTTGTCATGCTAGATCATGTAGATCTAAGAGTTTTCTGTGCTTAACAGTTTGATAGAGCTATAAGCGCCTTCGCCATGGACATCGGCTGCTTCCCAAAAACGTATCGCCATCCGACCATGAGGCAGCTTTTTACGATTTTCCCAGAACCTTTCCAACGACTGGCTGTAGTCGATTAGCGCTGTGAGTTGACTTTGCACAGACTCAGCATTCCATGCTGCGTGCGTTACTTGAAGGCATGTTTTGTGGCCCTTGACTATACGAGTAAGTCTCTTGGTGGCCGAAGTTATTCTTCAGCGTTTAACCGCTGAAAGTTGCAAGTTGGACACCGAAAGTGAAAAAAGTGAAGCAGTACTTATTGAGTTAATGGCTTAAATGTAGGTCCTTCTAGTACCCGTGAAGTAAGCGTTTGTTATCGGTATTCGATAACTTTCCCTGATCCCAAGTAATCGATTATAATTATCAGCTGGTACCACTAACCATACAATGCATAGATACACCAGATATAGCTATTTATAGATAAATAAGTATAGATCAAATTCTTCTCATTTTTCCTAACTCGACGAAGAAATACATGATAGAGCATTTGAATGTGTGTGCCTTTTGCTACCACAGGCAAAAAGGGCACACAATTGAAGAAAAACCTCTGGCTCGCGACAAACGCTCTGATCTACTTATGTGCACATCTACACAACACAATCATATGTATGTATTTGTGTAGATCGCGCAGTTTTGTGAGAGGCTATGCAGGGAGAAAGAGATGCACACAAGTGCGCAAACGAATGAGTGAGTGCGAGGCACATGCGTATACACATATGTATTTGGGCTGTAGGATTCAAAACTAACATACATATGTATATTAAGAAATTGCATCAGCCGCAGCGACGACGTGCGCTGAGCAAGATGAGGCTTCATAGTGAACGTTCGGCTTTCAAAGCGTTCGGCTGCCACTAACAGCAGTCTTACTCTATCTGGGCACACTAAAATGGTCTCAGACACCCTTAGGGTTCCCTCGTTACGAATAATCGTGTTTCGATAATAAGGCTGTTTGATGTATCTATGCATTGTATGGTTAGTGATACAACAAAAGAAGTCATATGACTATAGAAAATATAAAAAAAAAAAAATTTTATGCAGAACAGGCGTTGAATTTGCCTACGCCCACATTTGAATACATTAACAATTTCCAAACATAAGTGTCTCATATAGTTTGTAGTTCCCAACAGTACTCAAGGCTGCCGCTCCAGGATTTCCAGAGCTCAAAATTTGCAAAAATGTCAGACTGGACACAGAAGCAATTTATCAACATGGAAGAAGAACTGAACGAACTGGTCAGTTCGTCTGTGGCTCAATGGCTTATCAGGCGTTGAAAGCAAGCGCCTAAGGCTGTATAAGCATTTTTTTATGGTTGGATAAGCATAAAACATGCATATAAGTACACATGATACATGCATGTGGGGTTTTATTCAAGGTAAGGTTATGCGAATGGTATTGTAATGTTGAAAGTTACATCATAAGCATTGTTATGCTTTGCTTTAACAATTTGGTATGGTCCCAGAAACTTTGGTTTCACATTTAAAGCCACTTCCAAATGTGCAAAAGTATGTAACAGGCAGAAGGAAGCATCTCCGACCCCATAAAGAATATATTTTCTTGATCAGCAACAACAGCCGAGTCGATCTAGAATGTCCGTCTGTCTGTCCGTCCGCATGTATGAACGCGAGGATCTTAGAACCTATAAGAGCTAGAGTTTTGAAATTATAGCTGTAAGATCTATAGCTGCGCAGATCGAGTTTGTTTCCGGTAATCTATAACATACTCCGTGTTTAAGCAATCGATAAAAATCGATATCGATATCCTGGTTTTTGAGCAAATTGGGTAAATAATAAGAGCTTGATATGCTGCTTCTAGAATATTATATAAATATCAAGTATCTTTCATTTTATACCTATAGCCACCTCCCCGCTACAACGGCATGGTTATAAATCATGTTAATAACCCAACTTTTACTGCCCACCAACTTAAGCTACAATTTTAATGCAATTTATTTTTTGAAGATACACAAATATGCTATGGTACAATAGGATATACAGTCCAAATTTCATTAAGATCGCTTAACCTACGACCAGCTAAACCGACACACACGTGTTTATTTTATTTTTATTATCCAATAATTTCTGTACACACACACATTCATGGGCGTCTGCTTTGAATTCTATCAACAGCATTGCAGTTACGATTGTTTTTTGTGCTGCTATTTAATATCGTTTTTTTTTCTCAATAAGACTTAATTATTGGTATGCCTGTTGAGTATGGGAGGCTGCAGGTAGTGCGATTAGTTGCGAGTTCTAATCCTGCCAAGCGAACTAATTTTTTTAATTTATCTTTATTATTACAAATGTACAAATGTAATAAATGGAGGAAACATAAGAGGCATTGATTATACCTACGCCCACATTTGGATATATAAACAATTTCCAAACATAAGCCCTTACAAAATAATTGAATGTCTCATATAGTTTGTAGTTCCTTTAAGTACCAGTAGCGCAAAACTCAAGGCTGCCGCTTCAGGGTTTTGCAGTTCTCAAAATTTGAAAGTATGTCAGACTGCACACTGAAACAATTTATCATTATGGAAGAAGAACTGAACCAACTGTGGTTCAATGGATTGTCAGGCGTTGAAAGCAAGCGCCGAAGGCTGTGAAGGCTGTAAAACATGCATATAAGCATGTTAGCATAAAACATGTATATAAGAATAGTTATGTATGTACGTATGTACGTGAATCAGCGCAGTACACAAATATATCAAGTATGAGTGAACTCTCCTCTACCAACACCAGATGCAGCACGAGCTGATCACTCGTTTGCCTAAGAAGTAATTTAAACAAATGAATATAAACATAAATTTAACCCCAAAAGGACTCGAGCCTGCGGCAGACCGCACCGTCTCCACTCGGCAGCCATAACCACTAAACGCAGTTCGCGCTACGAGCTTATTTGCTGTAGCATAACCACTAAACGCAGTTCGCGCTACGAGCTTATTTGCTGTAGCAGTAATAACAAGAGGTTCTAGTCGGGATCTCCCGACTACAAGTTGGGTTATTAACTTGAATTATAGCTATGAGGTAGTAGCGGGGAGGTGGCGATCGATTATATGCACTACGGGAACCTACAGCTTAAATAGCACTAGCTCTTATTGTTTCTGATATCCTTGCGTTCATACTTACGGATGTACGGACAGACAGACGGTCATGGCCAGATCGACTCGGCTGTTGATACTAATCAAGAATATATATACTTTATGGGGTTCTGCCTTCTTACTTCTGCCTGTTGCATACAATTGCACAAATACAATATACCATATTTACCCATTTTTAATGGGTTCAGGGTATAGAAAAACGATATAGAAGGGCTATCTTCGGCACGCCGAAGATCTAATACCCTTTCAGACCCAACCTTCTCACTTGGTCATAGTGCTTTCCGTATCTAAGAAGCAAATGAAAATAGTCAATGCCGAGTTTGGGAAAGATATCTTGATAAACAAAAACGTTTTTTATGCAAGAACCTAGTTTTCAACCGATTCCTATGGCAGCTATATGATATAGCGATTTTTCGATTAATTTTCGATCGATCGTTTCTATGGCAGCTATATGATATCGTGGTCTGATCTCAATAGGATTTTGCATATATTTGAAAAGCATAGTAAAATTTATAAATACCGAGTTTGGTTAAGATATCTTAAAAAACAAAAATGTTTTTCATACAACAACTTAATGTTCATCCGATCGTTCCTATGACAGCTTTATGATATAGCGATATATGCGATCCAGCTGGCTCCGATATATGAGCTGCGTGCAACAGAAAAAGGGACTTCTGCATACTTTCTTAAAGATAGCTTTAAAACTGAGGACAGACGGACATGGCTATATCGACTCGACTGTTGATACTGAGCAAGAATATATATACTTTATAGGTTCGGAGATGTCTCCTATCTATCTATATCTGTTACACATTTCACTACAAAATCGCAACCAACCGCATCAATTGCAGCTGACTCTACTCAGCAGCTACACCAGACAAAAATAAATATTGTTTTCCCGGTCAGGCTTGAGCTCGCGACAGTCCACATCACTTGCCACTGCCTCTAGTCAACATCCACACCTGTAGTTGAGTCTTATTGAGAAAAAACGAATTAAATTGCAGCACAGAAAACAATCGCAATTGCTTGCTGTTGATAGAATTCCAAGTAGACGCGCATGAATGTGTGTGTACATGTATACAGAAATTCTTGGAATTTGCGCCTCCTGCTGCTGACACGTGCGCAATGAAAACACATAACTTATGTGTGTTTCTTAGCCGATCTTAATTTAATTTACTACAGTATATATTATTGTAACATAGAATATTTGTGAATTCTCAAAAAGTTAATTTCATTAAAATTGTGGCTTAAATTGGTGGGCAATAGAAGTTGGGTAATTAACTTAATATATAGCTTTGTGGTGGTAGCAAGGAGGTGGCGATAGGTACAAAATTAAAGGTATTTAATATACTTATACTATTCTAGAAGCAACATATGAAGTTTGGTGACTCAAGCTCTTAATATTTACCTTATTTGTTTAAAAAAAAACAGGATTCCGATATCGATTTTTATTGCTTGCGTAGAAACAGAGAACGTTATCGATTATCGGAAACAAACTCGATCTGCGCGGGCACTAGAAGGACCTACAGATAAAATTTCAAGTCTCTAGCTCTTATAGGTTCTGATATTCTTGCGTTCATACATACGGACGGACAGACAGCCGGACATAGTTAGATCGACTTAGCTATTGATGCTGATTAAGAGTATATATACTTTTTGGGGTCGGTGATGCTTCCTTCTGCTTGTTACATACATTTACATTTGCACAAAAACATTATACCCTCTTTTACCCATTTTCAATGGGACCGGGGAATAAAAATATATTTAAACGGGAAAGAAGGTATGCCGAAGATTTAAAACACTTGCAGATCCAAACTTTTCATAATATATGAGTATTTGCTTATGCTTTGTCGGCATGCCTGCGGTGGTCTTGCGTCCGCAAAAGGCACAAATATGTGAACAGTCAATTAAAACAGGTGAACCACACTTGCTGCTCGTTTGCACTTTTCCACACAATATATATATATGTTTGTAGATCTCAGGGTTTTTTGAGAAGCTATGCAGAGGGAATGAGAGGCACACAAGTGCGCAAGGCAATGAATGAAACCACTAACCAAACAATATATAGACTGGACATCAGTGTTAAATGTTGGGGCCACGCGTTTCATATGCGGCAGTTCCAAAGTTGCCTTCGTTTTTGTTCGGGTTCGCACGCTCAGACAGCAAGAGAGTAAGAAATACATTTGTGTGATAGAACGGCATCGCTGCTCTTTTTATTCGGTTACACTTCGGGACACTGCTTAGGCTTACTCTCATTGCGCAAAGCTTTTAGTATGAACAGGAGTCCTTTGTCCCACACTCGGTCAAACGCCTGTTTGATGTCGACGATTCCCGCGACGCCATACTCGTAGTTCTCGAAGCTGTCAACTACTCGGTGAAGCTGAGCCGGTGTCGAAATCCAAACTGATGCCTTATTATTATATATTGACTAAATTCAGCTCCGACACTCAGGCCAGTAATATTCTTTCGAATATTTTGAAGATGGTCGGAAGCAGGCTGATTGGTCGATAAGATTCTACTTGCGGGAGCGATTTGTTGGGTTTTGGGATCATAGCTATCAGAGCGCTTTTCCATTTTCTTTGGAGGTGTCCGATTCGAAGCGTCGTATAAATATGAGTACAATGAAAAGTACGACTTTGGCCGGGAGCAGCTTTTCGTTTTGCTGTCCAGTTCATCAGATCCAATGGTTTTTCTTATTCAAAGCGCTTGGATTTGGGTTTCGACCTTTTTGAGGGTCACCTGGATAGTGTTTTGCTGTCCAGTTTATCAGATCCAAGGGTATTCTTATTTAAAGCGCTTGGAATTTTATTTCGACCTCTTTGTGGGTCACATGGATAGTGGACAGGCCAGGTCAATGTGGTGCTTAAAGGGTCCTGTCTATGTATTTCTTCTGGAGTGAGTGGGGAAAATCTAACGGCTTAAATCGCTCCTCGAGATGCGTGGCGAAAGTTTCTGCGCATTCTAAGCTCAATCTAGCCCGGGAACCATCATCTCTTTTAATAGGGCTCTTGCGGACGGCCTTTATTTTTGGTTTTTTTGTCAGCTGCCAGAGGCTATATCCCGTGCTAGCATCAGGGCTTGTGGCCGTTAGTTTTTTGCTGAACTGCTGGTTACTTATAGCCTGTTGGATATCCTCTGTATATTCTGAATTGGTCAGCATCTACAAAAAGAGATAGAGTGTGTAGCTTGCATATGCCTATGTTAGTGAGCATATACATGTGGCTCATGAAATGCGCTCAGACGGAGCGTGGGATATGCAGCGTAAACATAAGCGGCTGTGTAATACGAGCCGGAGCCAATATATAAAGTGACTCTGGGCTTGTTTAATGTATAATTGTTATTGTATGCAACAAAGTGCCGCCTACTTTATATTTTTATATATGGTGTTCTTTTAAGGCATATACACACAATAGTTTCAATATCCCCATTTAACGTGAATAAGCTCTTTCTTTTTGACTACTGCCAGGGTTGATGTGGATAATAGACAAAAGAGGAATATGGTCCGAAGCGCTGTCATATTTGGCCTTAATGGAGAGTGAGTTCTGTCTAAGGCCACCATATATAAAGAAATTTTGGGCGATAGTAGTGTTACGTTATACGCGTAATATGTTGCATCTCCGGTTGCCAAGACATCACATCTGCAGTCGATGATGGTTTCGTGCAAACTCTGCCCTCTCGTACAGGCTCTATTGTTTCCCCATAGTCTGTGCTTCGCATTCCAGTCCTCTCCTACAATGAACTTTTTTCCTAGGTTCATTATTAGGGACTCAAAGTTGGCTGGCATGGGACAACCGGAGGAGGTAGAGGGAAAGAATTGTTAAATCGCCTCTGCAAGTGTTTATCTTGACTGCGGCCATCTGCAGATGTGGTTGAGATATGTGTTCCAGTGGGTGGAACCGGGGAACGTGGTTATTATGCCTCTTGTGGAGAGGAGCCGAAATATTGGGAGCGACTTGCGTACCTCGATTCGGTTTGTAATGAGAATTTTTTGATGACAATGCGAAAAGGTTCGTCTTCTTGAAGTTGGTAGTGGGAGTTTTGGCACTTAGTCAGTTCCATGAAGGCAATTACTTTGCGGAAGGCTGACACCTCCCTGTTGTATAGTCTAGTCAGGCCTGAGCCAGACGTACGAGTCGAGTAGCTGCTAGATGATATGACTTGGTCCAAGGCACCCTGGAATTTGTAGATAGCTGTTATACCCGGACCTAAAGGGAGCGCTGGGGCGCTTGCTGTTGGCAGTACCGACAGGAGCTGTGTTAGTCAAGGGCATAACAACAGCGCATTAGGTGGCTGTAGGATGGCATTATGGCTTCCTGCTGCTGCCTTGTAGATTGTTGGGGCCTGCTGAGCTGCGAGCCGTCGCAGTAATTGTAAATGTCGCAGTAATTGTAGCCACTGCGTACTTGCAAAATTACCATGAGATCATGAGATCAGAATAGCTCAGCTTCCCTAAAAATCAGACACGATATCTTCATGCTGGTGGAAATACTCGAAGTAATCAAGCGACGCTCTATCCATCAGCCCATGCGAGACTCAATAGAGAGCTCCAACAACAAGCTGGCCAGCTACATGACGACGGAGCCAATCAGGTTATTAGGACGCATAAGTCTTTGCAAGCAGGCCTCAGCACGAACTTTCCAAACAAAACAAATCCAAGGACCAGTCGGTAGTCAGGCTACTGTATCAACTGTGTAGGAGACACCGAGCCCCAAAGGAGATAGGGACAAATGGAACGCGATCACCCACCCAAAAACACCCGGAAAAAGAGCATAAGCTGCTGAAGAAAAGGTCGCGACCAGATACCATATTCATCTCGGAAAAAGGCGAAGTGAACTATTCGGCGATATTATAAAAAGTTAAAGCGGACGAGAAGCTGTGAAATCTCGGAAGCGCGGTAAGTACTGTTAACAAGAGCCACAGTGCATGCTCTGCAAGGGTAGGAATAGTGACTCCAAACACATTGCTGGCAGCGGCAGAGGCTCAGTATTTAGGATCACCCTGGGTTATAGAAAATGAAGTTCACACGGCTGAACCTCAACCATTGCGAGCTTGTTCAAGCCCTGCAGACGGGTAGAAAGACCGTACGGGAGCTGAGAACTGCGGCAGCTCAAAAATATGCTGAAGGCAATATCAGAAGACGCTCGCAACAGAATTCTCCTCGACATAGCCGGAGACTTTAACGCCTGGGCCGTGGGAATGCAAGGAAATCCACACGAGAGGTACCAGCCTGCTAGAAGAGTTCGCGTCGATCGACGTGGGCATTGCAAACGACGGGCGACGTACTGCAAGGCCGGTAAAATCTCTATAATAGACCGCAGCGTGCTCAGCAGCTTTTTTCGTGGAATGTCAGCGATGAATTTATATTCCGCGACCACCAAGCAGTTTCGAGATCCACGGGAGAGGACGGAGAACAACAGTCCCCAAAGTATTAAACAAAGCAAATATAGTTGAGGCACTCACCTTTGCCGAGATATACACAAGATGCCTACATGACGGTGTATTTCCTAAGCGATGGAAGTGACAAAAATTAATATTGCGCCGAAAGGGGACAAGCCAATCGAAGACCCCTCGGGATACAGGCCAATCTGCCTACTGGTCACGGCAGGAAAGGTCCTGAAGAGGATCGTGTACAGCCAACTACTCAGTGTCGTTGAAGATAAAAAGGCCCTGTCTAAACAGCAATATCGATTTCGCATGGCAAGGTCAACGGTCGAGAGATAAAGACAGCACGCTTAGCTTTCGACCTCACATAGATTATATTAGCCAGAACGCAGCCGCAGGCGGCCCTTTCGTGGATGCTACCCAACATACCCAGACCAGGTAGACTTCTCCCGAGAGTTATAGCCTCCGTACCGATCTATGCTGCACCGATATGGGCATCAGCAGTTGCAAGCCAGAGAGGCCTCCGAAGCAAGATGTCAGTCCCCTACAGGCTCAGCACACTCCGTGCTATTTCTGGATTCCGGACGGTGTCGGACGAGGCAGACAAAGTATTGGCACCAATGCTGCCAGTTAATAAATTTTCCAAGAAAATGGAGGAAAGATACATAGCCTGAATAGCGATGGGCGACGCCGTCTTAATGACGTCATCCGAATGCCGAAGAGAGCAGCATCAATGGCAACTTGGCAGGAGTGTTGGAACATGTTAACAAGTGGGGATGAACACACAAACGGACGGACTTGATCGACTCGGCAATTGGTGATCAAGAATATATATATGCTTAATGGGGTTGCAGATGCTTCCTTCTGCCCGTTATGTATATACAGTTACATTTGTGCAAATACATTATACCCTTTTTACCCAATTACAATGGGTTCAGGGTATAAAAAAAACGCATAAGCTCGAAACTCGGTCACTTGCTCAGAGCAAGAGAATAAGTAATCCATATGATCTGTGTGATAGTCGTCATCGCTCCCACTACAGAAAACTGCGAAACTCGCTTTGCAACTTGGTTTAAATTATTTCATAACAGATAAGCCTTGTGTTTTTATGTATTATAAATTTAATGATAAATTATATCATTTAGACACAAAGTGAAACAAATTGATTTTCGATTTATTAGATCACTGCTAAATAATATCTAAGCTTGCTGTTGTTCGTAACAAACATTTATTACTTGGATTGTTTTGGTTTTTTTATTAGGAAATTTGTATATATATTTTTTTACTGTTCCTATATGCCCTTTGGACACATTAATTAATATATTATATATTATTTTAAGATTTTAAATAAATTGTAATTGAAATGCACAAGTGCTCATTTTGTAAGAAATAGTAAACTTTTTTTACATTAAATTAGCTTAAAATTCCTTTTACAAATCTTCCAATATAATAAATTCTAATATTTTGCTTTTACGTTGTTAACTATTAAATGATATTCTCCAAATTATTGCTTTATGTTTGACTAATTTTAATGATCGATTATTTTAAGTTAGAATTTCTTATTCAAATAAAGTTAAAACATTTCAGATAATAATCTACTTAATTTGAATTATATTTCACATCATCCTAGAATTACATATAAATATAGGTATTTGTAAGTAGTTAGTTAATTTATTTTCTATGAAGCGCTTAACAAGAAATAAAAAACCAAATGGGTATATGTTAGTTTCGAATACAAACAAAATGAACAGCGCTAGTAATGTCTTATACTTATAAATATAACAAATTAAACTACAAAGTCACAAACCCCAAAGAATACTCACCGTGACTTTAATGATTGAGAAATATTACAAATGTTCGGAAAATAAACATATTAACAAAAAATGATCATTAATGCAGGGTTTGTCAGTAACAGTAAAACTAATGTAAAATGAAAATGCTCGGAGATTATTAAGCCCAGAACCCGCTTAGTTTAATATTCTTGATCAGAACGAGCTACTCTTGTCTGTCTACAGCTACGCCTGTCCGTCCATCTGTATGAACGTTTCGATATACTACAAAACTACAAAAGCTAAAAACTTGAAATTTGAATTGAATCTTCTCGTATACCACACTCAAAACTATTTAGTTTTTGCCGATATCTCCACATTTCGATTATATCAATAAAAATCGATTTTGACATGGTTATTCAAGCCTGACCATAAAATTATATGTGCTAATTATACCAAACTTGGTGTATTGCTTCTCGTATATTTTATACTGATGAAACGATTAATTTTCATTTTTTCTTATTTTTACCATGAACATATTTTAATTAGGTAAAAAGAGTTTTTTCTGCAAATGTATGGAACAGACAGAAAAAAGTATCTCCGACCCCAAAAAGTATATACATGATAAAAATCAGCAGCCGAGTCAATGTAGCTAAGTCCGCCTGTGTGACCATCCGTATGTATAAAATCGCCGATCTCAGAGACTTTGACATCTAGACCCTAAAAATGTTGAACGGAGATTAAGTTTTTTTCAGATAAGCGACAACTTGTCCCATTTCTATGAAATCGATAAGAATCGATATAAAATGCAGCTTTTGACCACATCATTAAGCTGGAAACACCAAATTTCGCAGTGGACTCTTATATTGTAGTCTTGTGTTATACACAGATCTAGAATATTTTCCTTTATGGATACCTGCCTTCGTTGCCCACGATCTTATATATTCATTATATACACACAGTTAAATACCATTCCTAATGCCACTGAAATTGCATTGATCGGATAATAAACACAGCAGGACAATAAGCACCGCAGCTATTGAAGAAACCATTAACATCTTGTTTTGTTTATTTTCTGCTCATGTAAGAAGTACTTTGGCCCTTATTAAGTCCGTGCCGTTCTAGAGTGACAAACTCTGCAGTACAGAAATTTATGTTGTTTTGCAACTTGCAATTAACTGATCAGCAAACTATATCTACTTTATTTTAATTATAATAAACCAGCAATTTAAACATGCTATATTTTTTATATATCTGTTTGTTTATACTAATTATTCGTAATTTCATACTTTATCTTTTTTTTCAGTAGGTAATTCCTATGCGCATTTATTAATCGTACATAATACATTTTTAGATACATTTATTTTATTACTGTTTTTCGTATTTTGGCATGTTTTTATTGAATTTTTTAATTTCTATCTGTGAGTCAATTCATATAATTTTAAAATTTTCACATTAAACTATCACTAATTGGATAACTCGGCTTTTTTGGAAACTAAGCTATCAATTTAAAAAAGGGCAGAGCAGTTATAACATTATAATCTCTAAAAATTTTTCCTTAAATGTAAAGTATTCTTTCAATCTTTTAAATCAACACAAGAACATATGCATAAAATTGTTTTCAATTGATTGGTTGGAAAGTTAAAACAGAATGTTTTAAGAAGCCTTTAATACTTTTTATTCTTTAATAAAAGTTTCTTTAGTTCTTTAGGTCCCATTTACAGAATTTGTTTTTGAAAAAATTAACAACAAAACATGGTTTTCTATACGTATCCAGTGGCTTCAATAAAAAAAAAATAATATGGGCCAATCTTTTTTATATCTATGAAGTTAACATAACATTGCTCTTGACGCTTTTATGACATCGTCTAAAATAACCATATAAAGATTGGAATGACCAGCAAAACTATGGAGTATTTCACAAGGTTACAAGAGTTACAACCATCCTCTGTGCAGCAATAGGTCTGGGTTTCCCATATCTCTGTAAGAAAAATACAGATCAATAACAATCGTAAAGCTATAAGAATACTAATTTATTGAAGAAAGAACGGTTATCTTCGGCACACCGAAGATTTAATAACTTGAAATGTGCTACCAAGCCAACGGCATGGTTTCAAAACAAATTTGATTCTTTTCGATGCAAATAACAGAATACCTTTCACAAATAACAACCAATCTCGAACTTAAGCGATCTTGAAGAAGTTTTCTGCATTAAAGCTTTTTGCGTTATTCTTATGTAGGGTAAAATGCAACTTAAATTGGTGGGTAGTTTCAATTGATTCATCACAAGATTTTGCTCTGAATTGATAGCCGTAGCTAATAAATTTATGATGCTTCATTTGTATATATACCTGTCAAATTTGACATGACTAGAGTGGGAAGCTAAGCAGCAGGCCAATAAGTAAACAAGGTAAATAATACTTACTCATTAAATACTTAAGAATATAAATATCTAAGCAACTAACTGTAACGTTCACGAAATTAAACCACCTTATCATTGACCGATATGTATATATGTACATAGAAAAGCATGTGGCCACGCATATTTTTGATTTATGGTCTAAAGTCGACTTTGTGTTGGTTCCAGTGTAAGAAATACATGTGTGCAGAGTAAGAAATACATATGATTTGTGTGGTAGAACGGCATCGCTGCTTTATATTTCGCTTCCACAACATCAAACTGCTTTCGCTTACTCTCAGTGCTCTCACTCACTCTTGATGTCTAGGGATCGTTTAAGTGTATGTTGTGCTTGTGCATACAAGCAACAATGCACACAGACTCAATTATTCTCAAATTTCGAAAGCATATCGTCCCTTTGAAAAGACGAGTAATATGGCGAGTAAAATGCAACGTCGAGGCGAAACTCTTGCCTTTTAGCTCGTTATCGTTGGTAAGGGTTCCTAAGCGTTGGTATGTGTGCATTTAAAATTTGTTGGACCTGCATGCCCGCACCTTTGCACAATTTTATATATGGATAGAAGCATTTAAGTGTTTGTGTGCCTGTTGGTAGCCTTCTGACAAGATTTTAAGCTTTTGGGTTTTCTCAATTTCGAGTTCAATACACACACACATATGTTTCCAGCAGCGTCTGTGTGTACAAGAACAGATAGGGAGTTTCCCCATTGAATTTCACAACACATGTTGGGGAGAAGCAATTGATAGAAGAATTGGCATCATTTGTATGATCATTTCGTAAAGAAAAATTGGAAAGCGAATATAACAAATTTTGAAATATGTAATAAATAGAAGAAATATGTAAAAAATAGGATATTTAAAAGTTGATCAGCTAAATTATAATTATTAATGAATTAATTTGACGATTACAGGAACATGAAGGCTCAGATGAGGTCGAAATGCCACATGCTTCTCGGCATAGTCATTGAGGAGATGGAGGCTTACTTTATCACCTGCAAAATAAAATAAATAAGTCAGTTTATAAGCATGCAATGCGTTAGTGCAGGATAAATGTCGAATTCGCTAGTCAATCAGTTAATTGGTCATGTGAAAAGAGTGGTTAAGGCAAATCGGTGGGACGGGAAGTTCTTATTGCTTGCTATCTACACTCGACTCAAGGGACCAGCCAGTATGTGGTTTGACTCTTCGCCAATACTTCATACGACACGACATATGGCACGACTTTGCAGGCCCTTTGCGGCCAATTTGGTGGCACACTAGATGAAGCAGAAATCCACTACGGCATGGCAAAATTGATTAGACGTCCGAAAGAGTCAATAAAGGATTGTTGATTTCGTATATCTGCTCTGAGAGTTCGATATATTCTTAGTGAGGCAGCTGTAATACTGTATACACGGTCAGGCCTTCAGCACCAGAGTATCGAGGTAGACAATATGAAGTCAAGACGACGAAATGTCAAAAAATATGCACGGTCAATAAAACCAAATGCAACTCTCAAATGTTATAATAACTAGTTTGGTTATTTTGCAAATCAGTGTCCAAAACAGCAGAAATGTCAGCACAATATTAATTTCAACCAATTCCACCTGGGTAACGTCAACTGCAAGACCGCTAAACTAAATGTAAGCCGTCTTGGTGCTACAAATAGAGATAAATGGTTCTCTAAACTTATTGGTAGCTAAAGCATTTAGGCTAAATGATAAGGAAAGGCAATACATATTCGATCAATGTGATGTGCCGTTTAAGTAGCGTTGCTATACTTTGGTTGTCAAAGGTAAGGATTTTGTTCAGTATACCATCGAAAAGGATGTTGCAATACTCAAGGGTAAGTACCATGATGCGATAATAATATACAGAGCGATCAATTTTTTAGTAAAAGCTGACGGAGTATTCGAAAGACCAGGAGCTAGCATAACCAGGAGGACGGGCTTGCGCAGAGTGAAGGGGTTCGATTAGAACACGATGTCCAAAATTATTTCGGACAAGTCTGAGAAAAAAAATACAATGCTCTGAATGCAATATGTATTTATAAATTTCCATTATTAACAAGTAATTGGTTCTAGTCTATCTCCCGACTAGGGGATACCCTGAACCCTCTTATTCCAACACCAAATATATTAAAAAAAAATAAAATTTGTTTCCTCGGTTACAAGTATTAAATAAAAAACGAGGAAGAAAGGCTATCTTCGGCACGCCGAAGATCTAATACCCTTGCAACCTTTTAATGCCGAGAAAATGGTTAATGCCGAGCTTGGTGAAGGTATCTTGATAAACAAAAAAGGCATTTAATCAAAAAACTAGTTTTCGACCGGTCGTTCCAATGGCAGCTATATGATATAGTGGTCCGATCTTAAAAGGATTTTGCATATATATGAGGAGCTTAGTAAAACTAATTAATGCCGAGTTTGGTCAAGATATCTTGAAAAACAAAATGTTTTTTCATACAAAAACTTAATTTTCGACCGATCTTTCCTATGGCAGCTATATGATATAGTGTTCCAATCCAGCTGGTTTTGACATATGTGCTGCGTGCAACAGAAAAAGGGACTTCTGCGAAGTTTCATAAAGATAGCTTTAAAACTGAGAGACTAGTTCGCATAGAAACAGACAGCCGGACAGACGGACAGACCGACATGGCTATATCGACTCGGCTGTTGATGCTGATCAAGAATATATATACTTTATGGGGTCGGAGATGTCTCCTTCTATGCGTTACACATTTCACGACAAAATTATAATGACCTCTGCTAGGGTATAAAAAACAAGAAGGGCTTCGAATCGGGAGCTCCCGACAAGGGGATACCCTGCATCCACTTATTCCAACACGGGAAATGTGAAATGTGTAACGCATAGAAGGAGACATCTCCGACCCCTTAAAGTATAAATATTCTTGATCAGTATCAACAGCCGAGTCGATATAGCCATGTCTGTCTGTCTGTTTCTATACGAACTAATCTCTCAGTTTTAAAGCTATCTTTATTAAACTTTGCAGAAGCTTCTCTTTCTGTTGGACGCAGCACATATGTCAAAACCGTGGATCGAACCGCTATATCATATAGCTGCCATAGGAACTATCGTCCGAACATTAAGTTGTTGTATAAAAGAACATTTTGTTAATCAAGATATCTTGACCAATTCGGCAATTATAAGTATTACTATGGTCCTCATATATATGCAAAATCCTATCAACATCAGACCACTATATCATATATATATATCATATAGTTGCCATAGGAACGATCGGTCTAAAATTAAATTGTTGTATAAAAAACTTTTTTGTCATTTAAGATATTTTGATTAAACACAGCATTTAAAGATTTCACAATGCTTCCTTCATTTTTGCAAAATCTTATTTACATCGGACTTCTATATCATATATCTGCCATAGGAACGATAGGTCGAAAACTAGGTTTTTGATTAAAGCCTTTTTTGTTTATCAAGATATCTTGACCAAACACGGCACTAACTATTTTCCCTGTGCTTCTTAGATAAGGGTAAAGCACTAACAGCGATTTGAAATGGTTGGGTGTGCAAGGGTATTAGATATTCGGCGTGTCGAAGACAGCCTTTCTTTCTCTTTTATACTTTACTTTAAATAGCCCGTCTTAAAAGGTCTGAAACGATGCAAGTACTGTGTCATTACGCTAAAAAAAAATGAGCCGCATCAGCTAATTGCTTTAAGATGGAGGATTTGATGAGTCGTGGCTGACAGTTTGAATTGGTGAATTGTTGAAAAATTCTTCAGGAAGACAAAAACAAGATGTTGTTTGGATGTCGGGCTTATATGCTGACCGTAGTCCGAGGAAAATCACAGGCGAATTGGATGGTCAGCCGATCCTGTTTTGACACATGATGGCTTTGTATCCGGCCATCTGGTATAGCTGTGAATGATCATGCGACAACAACTAAATTGACCAGATTGTCGATTGGGTCCCATATGTCTAAATTAATGTCTTCAAATCTGTGTGAATGTAGAGTGTAGTTGTTGAAGTTGTGAATGGGCGTGGTGCGTGCCTTAGATTTTTGGCAAGGTATGCAGTGTGTGACGAAGGGAGCTCCCATGGACAACGCCATGTGTCTTGCTGGTAATATTTTTGCGAAATTGCATAAGTTGGAGTACTTGATTATTTTAAGTTAATGGATTTGGTTTAAAGGGTAGTGGTGTTGTCATTAATTTTTTTGCTCTGGACAACTTGCTTATAAAGCGGCAATCTTATTGCAGTCAATGATCTTCGCTTTAATAGTTTCGATGAGGGAGAGTGAGACAGCAGTAATGTTATCGACATCAGCTGTGTGACAAATTTATGTCGGGAATTGTCATATAAAATCTAGCTGCAGAAGCTGACGTCGAGAAGCTGTTTTGGAGTTTTGAGTAAAACGTATGACAGTGCTTTATGATCAGTGCGAACATCAAACATTTTACCTTTCGGGCATGTAGCTGAAATGCTTGATACTAACGTAAATTGTTCGTAGGTCTCAATCGTAATTACTGTAAGAAATCCCATTGGCTAAAATTCGTTGTTGACTATCTGTTGCATTACAGCAATGGCTGTATAGCTTGCGTCCGTGCTGAGCGATAATTAATTAACTAATTGCCAAAAGTTTTTTGCAGCTAGAGAACGCTGACATTCCCCAAAATTTTCGCTTGTCACCAGTTTAAGTTAATGGAAATGAATTGGCTTTTTTGTTGCCCTGAATTTTGGCAGGAATCTTCGACAATGGTTAATCATTACCAAAAAACCGACGCAGTTCTTTTGCGACTGTGGGCCAAGGAAGTTTGATGATGATTTTGACTTTGACTGACAATGCTGCCATTGATGGCACTTTCGCCGAAGATGGATTTGGTGTTGCTTTATATTGTCCTATGCAATAGCTATTTCATCTATGTAGACAAAAACAAATTCGAAGTCCCTTAGTGCGGAATCCATGTACTTTGGAAGCTTTGTGCAGTACCACACAATCAAAATATCATGTGTGTAAACTCAAAAACCCATATGATGTGGTTATTGCAGTTTTTGAAGCGTCGTCCACGATAGGGATCTGGTGATATGAACGGTAGAGGTCTCTTTTTAAGAACATATTCTTACGATGAAAAATATGTGTACAGTCTTGTATGTGTGTAAGTGGATACCGATCCGGAACAGCTTGTGTGTCGAAGACACGGTAATCACCACATTGGCTTGCGGACGCACTTTTTGATTGTCGCTACACACCTATTTTGAGCAAGAGCTTTTAATTCCATTTTGGCAACCTTAAATTTGTCTGGAGTGATTCATCAAGGTCTTGCGAATGTTGGTGGGCCTTTTGTCTCAATGAAGTGTGTTACACTAAATTTTGTGTGCTTCGATGCTAAGGCATTGAGTTGTGTGATGTCTTGAAATTCCTCCAGCAGGCGGGCAAACTCTTAGGATGGTTAAACGTTTTTAACGTGGCTGTAGATTGAAGGCTGCAGACACCCTGACGTGCTCACAAAGTTTAAGCGACGAATAATTTGCCATATTTGACAGAGGTTGTAGTGCTGCTGAAAATATGATCCAATGTCTAAAAATGTTGTGTCAGCAATTATGAAATTCCATTTGTATGGACGTCGTAATTGTCTTGTCGCAATTGTCGATAAGGAAACTTTTACCAGACTTTGTATCTAGATAAATAGGCGATAAGAAGTTGTTATACTGTGAACCTTTGTATAAACATGTAAGGCTTAGAAAAAAGAAAAGTTTTGCATGACAAATAGATTGGCCGTCGAAGTTACCAATTTGATAATCATCGACGGTGTTTGCTAGTTTTTAAACCTTAAACCCATTGAAAATTTATAAAAAGTGTGCAACGAATTTGTTCAAATGAATGTAACACACAGAAGGATGCATCTCCGTCCCCATAAAGTATATTAATTCTGGTTCAGCACCACAAGCCGAGCCGTCTGTCTGTCCGTCCGACCGTCAGTCCGTCCGTCCTTATGTATGTAAACATGCCCCATCAATCGGTAAGAATCGATATTGAAATACTATTTATTGAACAAATCTTTTAGGTCTTAAGAACTAGAGTCACTCAATTTGGCACGTAGCTTCTTGAATAATATATATCTCCTATATTTTATTAATAGCTATCGCCACCGCCTGCCACCAAGACTTAGCTATAAATAAAATAAATAAATCGATAGACCAATTCAAGACACAATTTTAATACATTCTTCTTATTTAGAATATTGGAACTCTTGGCAAGGTAGAAAGGGAGGATATTTTTTTATAATTATTATTTTAAATAATAATTGTTTTATCTATTCACCCATTAGAAAATGAATTTGTTCGGGTAAGCCTTCGCAAGCGAGCGAATTAAAGCATACATATCCGATCCCAGGATTCTGTATAACGCATATGTTCAACTTTAACGTTGGTTTATTATATCTGTTTCTTTGATTCTTGAGTTAACTTAAAAGAACATGAATGCGGCTTAGATGTAGTTTGAAACTTTAAAGAGTTACAAAATTATACAGGCGTACGATGCTTACGAGTTATTGGTATCGACTTACTCTAATTCGTTTACATTCTGTCATCGTCCGAGCGACCTCTGCTAGTTTACAAACGACACGATCAGAACCGACAGCCACTACGTGTTTGACGTTGATTATCATATCCTGCATTCGGCTGTACTGACGGACAATTCTTCTCGGATTTGTCAAGCCATGGTTTCATGAACTCTGCCTCTGTCAACGTCTAAAACGGGCCTTCTGTATCTTCCAGTTTTTCTAACTTATACCTTTCGTTACCTTCACAACTTTATATTGTCCGAGATACTTTCCCTTAAGTTTTAAGCCTGTCCCTTATTGTGTACGCTCTATAGCTGTCATGTCATTAATTTGATATTGTATGTCTGGGTTTCTCTTAGAGTCGAAAGCCTTTTTGTTTTCTTCTTGTATTTTCCTAATACTTTCACGAGCTTCCTCTCTATATTTTTCACGTTCTTCGTCGAACTCTGTAATTAACGACTGCTTCACTAATTCTCTTAAGTTCGGATCGCTACTGGCCATTCCAGTCTTGAAAGGCTTCGCGGCTCTACGCTATTTATAATTTGCTGAAATTTACTCAAGTGTTTGTACCAGGCACCTGCATCTCCTTGACTCAACTTCGATAGCATCGTTACTACAATTTTGTGCATGCGTTTTACTTGCCCGTTACCACGCGGCACTCCAGTTGCAATCAATAAATGTTGAACATTTCGTATTCACGAATTAAATGGGACGTAAAAGCAACACCTCTTTCTGACGCTATTCGTAAAGAGTTACCAAAGTTCGTAGCCTGCACTTCCAGGCTCTTAATGACTTCATCTATACCTGTCTTTCATGTAGAGTACAACCAAACATATTTCGAGAATGCATCGACCCCCATTAATATATAAGTCTTGTGTCTTTTTTGCAGAAAAATTACCTTGTTTGTGCGCTATCAATATAATCTCATTTTCCATTTGGGATGGTACTACAATTAGCTTTCTATTTGGGTCCTTAAACTAAACTTGGTTTTCTATGTAATAGTCTTCATATGTTCTCTTTTCAACAAGACTCCGTATAGCTTCACCCATTCGTCCGCTAATTGCGCATCTCTTAACCGGTGTTCGAAAGTGTCGGTAAGCATATAACAGGAAACACGGCTTAAAGCATCAACGTGCCTCATCTTTGAACCTAATCGATGCTCTATTATATAATCGTAGTCCGGCAAGTACATTGCCCAGCGATCTACCCTCAATGGAACATTACAATCCGTGATGATTTAAATTTTATTCCCAACAAAAAACACGCCATTTAAGGTATAGATTCTTTAATTGCAAGAGCTGCGTTTTCTTCGCAAGGTTTAGTCTTACGACTCATGTACTGGACTGGATGATAGAAACCATCTTCAAAACTCTTTTGCAACGTAACTGCCCCATAGCCCCATTTCGACGCGTCTGTATGTATTTCTGTCTCTAAGTCAGGACTATATACCAGCAAAACAGGTTTGCTGGTCAAAGCAACATTTAGCTGCTCAAATGGAATCTAATGTTGATCATTGTCTTCAAACTTGGAGTAACAAGTCGGATAATGGTTTAGCAATAACAGCATAGCCCTCAATAAATTTTCGGAAATACGACGTGACTCCAAGAAATCGTTGAAGACCTTTTTTATTCCTTGGTTTGGGAAAATTAGCTACTGCCACAGTCTTCTCTTTACTAGACCTAATTGAGTTGTCTTCAATTATGTATTTATTGCGCAATCCATATTTTGCAGCCACCGTCAGAACTCTACTTAGTTTCTGTACCCCTTCGTTCATATCCTTAGTTGGAATGATAACGTCATTCAATATACAACTGCGTCATTACTCATAACTAAGTCGCGCAAAACAGCCAGTATTAATCGTGTAAATACTGGTGGGGAGTTTGAAATCCAACCGGTACATATAAAAACTCATACTGACCGATCTGGGTAACAAAGGAAGTGTATTTTTGCGAGTCTGCATCTACTCGAACTTGAAAGAAACCATTGCTCAAATCAAGTGTGGTAAGTACTTTTTCATCCCGAAGCTTTTCTAATACTGTTTCCATGTGTGCCATTGGAAAATTATCTCGAACAATTTTTTCGTTAAGCTCCTATAGTCGCAACATAATCGTTTCTGTCCATTTTTCTTTGCAGCCAATACCACTGGAGAGGAAAATTCTGACTTGGTTTAATAATCTTCTGGGCTAGCCATTCAATCATGTCAATGGTAACGGGTATAGTAATGCTTCCGGAATTCAGAACTTGACTTTCAACAATACCTTTTAGACATTTTGCAAGACCATTTACTCTTAAGCTACCAAGTTTAAAGAATATGCTTCTGCGAAGTAAACACAAATCGGCACACGTATGGACAAGGCCTTTCAATTTTACATCTGCATACACAATGTCTTTGAGCTCAAGTCCTGTTGAAGTAAAATTGCTATTAGGCTTTCTGATCAGTTCCATATTTTGAACACTATGTGTGTTTAGGCTTTTTTCTTGTTTTATCGCAATTTGAACTTTGCAGCTTGCAGCGCAATGCCCTGGCTGTCCGCATTTAAAACAATTGAAAGAAACTTTTTTGCCTGTTTGGTCGATACGACTGATTGATCCTCTCCTCTCTCTCTCAATTCTTGCACTTTTGTTCCGAACCGCCACCATTTATCGCTTCTGTTAAATTCTATGAATCTCTGCCGTGGACAATTTTATTGTAAATTCTTCAAGAAGTGTGGCTCTTAAAGACTCCCAGTCTCTAACTTCCCGCAAACTTTGAACAAATGATTTTGTAGCCCCGGTTAACAACTGTTTAGTGTATATCAAAAGTTGTAGTCTGTTCCACTGAACTGTTTTCGCACATTCCTCTAACTCTTCAACCCATTGATTAATGTCTAGACTATCAGAGCCTGAGAGTTGTGAAACCCTGTCTTCTACATCTTTCAACGTAAACCACAATCTGTTTTCAGTTAGTTCTTCACTTGGAGCAACATTCTGTCCTGGGTTACTCAAAGCTGTTACAACAAACTCATCATCGTCTTCCTCGTCGTGGTGGCCATAATGAAGTAACAATCTATTTTGTAAGTCGAGTTTTATACCGATCGCCCGCAAACCAAGCTCGGATAATTTTAGTCGCAACTCCGCCACTCATCAACCTGCATTGTTACAATATTATAAATATTAAGTATTAATTTTATCAGATCTTATTGCAATAATAATATCAGTACCTTATATCTTACATGCAAAATGCAACTGCATACGTTTATCAGATAATATCGATATAGCTTTAGTATTTTCCAACACTCTTACTTCAAATATACTCAGAAGAAGCAGTAATCGATGTACTATTTAGGCTGTGATTGCCATCACACTATAGACTTTTAACAAAGATTTTTAAGCAAATAAATTATTTTAGCCGATTTAAAGCTATTCAAAATAAATTCTGTTTTCAGAGATTCGTAAACATTTTAATAAATACAGGACATGTGCAAGTGTGTAATAGACTTTTATTAGGAACCGTATTTATCCCAATGTCATTCGTAAAGACCCTCCAATTAATCAATTAAATCAAACTAACAAGCTAACAAAGCTAACTAACTTAGTTTTGCATTTTTTGCATTACTTGATGTTATAGAAAAGATTTGTGATTTTTTATATCTTGCTCGGGAGCCTGATTATATCCATTAAAAATTTATAAAGGATATAATGTATTTGTGCGAAGGTATGTATGTGACAGGCATATAGTATACTAGCGGGTATAGCCCGGCCTAGCCTATAAAATCAATGTTCTCAAAATGCTTTGAATATGATTTAAATTCTGAGCGGACGCTAAAAAAATATTTTCATGCAAAACTTGTTCACCATTTTACTGTTTCAAGTGGAATTTCCCAAATCGCTGAAACCCCTATTCAGCACATTCTTATTTAGAGCTTTGAAAATAAGTTTGAATCAAATCGGACGCCACTTAAAGCTTCGACCAAAAAATCATTGAATCGCATTTCTACCAAAGGAGTTTAGATTTTTCGAAAAATGTAAAACACGTTTCAAATGATCATATAGATCCTTGAAAATAAATATGAGCGCGAAACGTCATCCACCAAATCTTTGACCCCCATTTCCACCAAAGAGGAATACATTTTTGGAAAAGTGTGAAACACTCCTCAAATGAATTTGAACAAAGAACTTTGAAATTGATTTTCAGGCCGATCGGAGCCAAAAAGTTCATACAAAGGTTGTTCGCGATTTGTCCATATTTGACCCGTTCTCAACGTGCACCTTCGTCATATAAGGTAACTACAGTGAAAATTTCAGCTTCCTAGCTCTTACGGTTTGGGCTGTGCGTTGATCACCAATCAGTCAGGACAAACAGTTTTATATATAGAGATATAGGAATAAGGTATATACATTCTTGATCGGCACTAATAGCCGAGTCGAACGTCCGTCTGTCCGTCCGCCCGTGGGTTCAAACGTAAGAATCCACCTGGAACCCGCGCAGTACAAGATTGAACCCGATAGGTCATAAGAGCTATAGTCATCAAATGTAGATTCCTGAATAGTATATACAGAGTAGCTTTTATTTAAAAAAATGTTTGTTTTACTGCTGCCGCGATCTGCATTTAGTGTTGGTATACGAGGGTTCAGGGTATCCCCTTGTCGGAACTCACGACTTGTATCTCTTACTTGTTTGGGTTGTTGTTACTTGTTTGATTAAAGGAACATGGTGCAATGCACTGTTGGGCAATGCTGTCATACTCATATAGTACCAGCTGCTCCGGTTGCTTTCTGATCGAATGCGTCTGCGAGTGCTTCAATTTCCGTTGCTGTTATTGCTGTTGACCAAGTTTTGTGTTGATCGTATGAAACATTATGTCTTGGGCATCCAAAAGTCTTTTTATCTTCCTAATACGGTTGTCAATTAGTGAGTGTCTCCATTACGGCGCCAGCAGCTGTTGCAAGTTGCGATAGTGTTGTATTGGGGGAGTCTCAAGAATACCTGAGTTGCTGCAGGAGGTGGGCATTTAATCTAATAACAAAATACAACTGATTCGTCTTTAGTTTACTCTTTTCGTTTACTCTAGTTGGCTGAGGAGATTGCTTGACTAATTGACACCGGTGCTACCGCTTGTTATATAAAAGAGTGTGTATATGATAATGCAGAAGAATTAGTTATAAAAAAAGAATAAAACGGCTACAGTATTATAACGCACATTCATAATATAAACATATTTGGCAAACGCCACAGATTTTACGAAAATAATGACCTGAACGCAGATCTATTAGTCGGCTATAATCTACTTATCAAATAGAAGTCTGATTTATAATAACAAAACAGAAAAGATTAATTTCGTAAAACTTGTCCATGAAACGGATGGTAATTAAAAAAGTTCTATCGAAGACTAAAACGTTGCCCATTATTTGGACCTCCAAACCGGAAAATGTAAATCATTTCCCTTATTTAATATATCCGATACAGAATCATCGTCATTAAGTGCCGCTGGTAGTCCACATATCCGAGAGCTTAAAGTTGACGATAATCTTAAGAACGAAAAGCGAAAGAAGAAACAAGTCCAAAAGAGCAGACGTCGGAAGATTTCGGTATCCTCTTCTTCTTTATGCAAAATAAATCATTCCATTAATGAAATGGATAACTTAAATATTCTTGGGCAACAAGTCCTTCAACAAATACAAACCAAGCATTTAAACATGTCTCCCTCTTAGATATTAGAGTTGAAATAAAAACAACTAACGAGAATGCAATTTATAGTAAACAATATCCTTAGCTATTCAGCTAATAATTTCGTTAGTCAGGAAATAAATAAGATGTTAAATGAAAACATAATAAGGCCCAGCAGAAGTCCTTATAATGCCCCGGAATGGGTAGTAGGAAAAATGGGTTTTAATGAAGATGGAACGCCAAATCGATTAGTAATTGATTTCAAGAAACTATATAACGATACAATCCCCGATAGGTATCCAATCCCTGATCCTTCAGTTATCTTGTCTAACCTAGGCATAGCACGCCTCTACTCAACGATCGATTTAGAATCTGAATTTCATCAGATCTTATTGAAAGAAGGAGACATCAAAAAAACAACTTTTTCCATTGACAATGAAAAATACGAATTCCTTCGATTACCATTCGGGCTTGCGAATACACCAAGTATATTTCAGAGAGCAATGGACAATATATTGCGTGAAAAAATAGGAAAAACATGTCACATTTATATGGACGATATTATAGTTTTTTCGGATAATCCGAAACAACATTTTGATGATTTACAAGAAATCATTGAAATTTTTTTTAAAGCAAACATGAAAATTTCCTTGGAAAAATCAAAATTCTTTAGAAAAGAAATAGAGTTTTTAGGATACATAGTACCATACAATATTATTAAAACCGACTCTAAAAAAAATAGAATCGATCATGAAATATCGACCCCTCAAAAATTTAAGGGAATTACGAGGCTCTCTTGGTTTAACAGGTTTTTACAGAAAGTTCGTAATAAATTACGCGACTATGGCAAAACCAATCACTAACCTGTTACAGGGACATAATGGTATGGTTTCAAAACATATGTCTAAAAAAACGGAAATATCTTTAGATGAAGAATCACCGCTTTTGATAATCTTAAAGAACAATTAATTGTTAAAATTTAATTAAATCAACCAGACTATACAAAAAAGTTCGTTCTTACTACATATGCTTCCGACATCGCCATTGGAGCAGTCCTTTCACGGGAAAACAAACCAATCACTTTTGTTTCAAAAACCTTAAACAGAAAAAAATTACCTGAATACCTGAGCTGCTGCAGGAGGTGGGCATTTAATCTAATAACAAAATCCAACTGATTCGTCTTTAGTTTACTCTTTTGGTTTACTCTAGTTGGCTGAGGAGATTGCTTGGACGTCCATCACCGAGATGAATGCCAGTAGCAAGTCTGTCGATGCGTGGTAGGCGTGTGTCTCTGACTCAGCGAACTTTGCAAGGATGGCTTACTTGACTGTAGTATATGAATTTGTTTGAGGCTTATTTTGAATTTGATTGAACTATTTGGGATTCGCACAAATGATAACTACTTTCCAACATTGTGAAAAACATTTCAATGTTTGTAACCGTTTGTAGTTGAGGAAATATCTTCTTGACGAAAACAGAATTTACATTGTCTGCAATTCCTGCATTGCTGTTCTGAAGGGAGCGATATCATTATTGTCGTACGCGGAACTGCCCAAAATGTCTTAGTTTTTGGGGGTGTGTCGCAGCAAAGCAAAGAGTGTTTCCATTAGCTTTTAATTCAAAATTGAATGGGACGATGCAATCAGTATGATGGAGGAGTAAGCCTGATGGTGATGATTGCTCCGTCTCCGTGCAAAGTTTGGGTTAACTTCGAGCACTAACCATACACCATATATAGGAGTCAGCAATTTGGTTAAATAGATGCAACTAATAGGTTACAATTCCACATCCAGTAAATGAAGTCAGTTATTGGATTTAAACAATAGTTATTTATACCCAAAAAATTGAATATTTAAACGCATAGATGCTGATAGATAGACAGATCGAGCTAGAATGTTGTGCATGTTGTGAAATTCATAATAAGTGTAACCAAATTTATCAAAGACAAAAACCTTAAATGTATGACTTTCTGAGATGCAAGATCGTATAATGAATAAAAAACGTACCTTTTTCGACACACTCAGTAGCACAATCGCGCACAGTCGATAACTCGCTCACATATTTCTGAAAATTTATGCATAGAAACGACGAATAAATTAAAGAATTTTGTAATTTGTAAATATTTAATAAAAGTACATATACATTAAGTTAAATGAAGCTCATAAGCTATACAGCTGTTATTTACCAGCTTGTAGACCATTTTGATATCAATAAGCCAGAAAAAATTATGGTCTCATAATAAGACCAACGAGAATTGATTACAAGCCCCCATAGAAATGGATTGGCTGATGTTTTATGGAATTATTTTGTTACCTATAACATTGTATATACTGCGATTTTTAAACTTTAATAAAAGATTTCAAAATTAATTGCCTTTTGAATGCATTACCAAATCTACTTTTTTTTATACACGTGAAATAAATCGGCGTTCTGCATTTTCTATCATTACACTACCATACCGATTTAACGATTCCTGAAAGCTTTTAAGCCAAAATTAATATTTTTGCTATTATATCAGGATGAACTAGAAAGTATTATTTCTTGCGCGGTATTTCTATTACGATTTTTATACCCTTGCAGAAGGTTTTACAACAAACATATTTGACCCCATAAAGTATATATATAATTCTTATCAGTATCAACTGCTGTGTTGATATAGCCATGTCCGTCTGTCTGTTCCTATGCGAAGTAGTTTCTAAGTTTAAAATCTATCTTAATGAAACTTTGCAGAAGTCTCTCTTTCTGTTGCACGCAGTACATATGTCGGAAGCAGCTGAATCGGACCACTATATCATACAGCTGCCATAGGAACGATCGGTCAAAAATTAAGTTGTATGAAAAGCATTTTTGCTTATCAAGTTATCTTGACCAAAGTAAACATATATTAGTTTTACTTTGCTCATCATAAATGCAAAATCCTATCAAGATCGGACCACTATATCATATATTAAGATCTAAACACTGTATCATATAGAAAACATAAACACTGTATAGCAGAAAATTAAGTTGTTTCAAGATTCCAGATATTTTGATTAAATGCCGAGATTTCACTATGCTTCCTTAATTTTTGCAAAATCTTATTTACATCGGACTATTATATCATATAGCTGCCATAGAAACGATCTGTCGAAAACTAGGTTCTTGTATAAAAAACTTTTTTGTTTATCAAGATATCTTGACCAAACTCGGCATTTACTATTTTCCCTGTGCTTCTTACTATGAAAAGCACTATGAGCAGGCGTATTAAATCTTCAGCGTGCCGAAGATAGCTCTTCTTTCTCGTTTTATATACATAAATATTTTTTGAAACGCCTGTATTTAAATAATTTTAGTAAGAAATTCCGCAATTAATTTTTTGGAAATGAATACAAAAAATATCCACTTATACAATGTATCCCCTTGTAGAGAGTATTATAATTTAGTCTTGAAATGTTTATGTCGGAATTGGCTGGATCGGACCACTATATCATATAGCTGACATTGGAATAATGGGTCGAAAAGTAGGTTCTTGGAAGAAAAACGTTTTTGCTAATCAAGATATCTTGACCAAACTCGACATTTATTAGTTTCACTTTGACCCTCATAAATATGGAAAATCCTTTCAACATCGGACCACTATATCATATAGTTGCCATAGGAAAGATCGTTCGAAAGTATGTTTATGGAAACCTTTTGTTTTTCAAGATATCCTTATTAACCTTATGCTTCCTAAAGAAATGCCAAATTTATTTACACTGAAACACTTTTTCATATATCTGCCATAGGAACGATCGGTGAGGTTCTTTTATGAAAAACTTTTTTGTTTATCAAGATATTTGGATTAAATTCAGCATGTATTCTTATTCTCTCCTACTCATAAATTAGGAAAACGGGAAAAGAAAGTTGGGGGTATTCCCTAGTCTGGCCCTGCCGAATAGAGCAATATTGCTTGACTTATGTTTACAAGTAATAGTGAGTATTAAACTTATTAAAAAATTCAATTGCTAAGAAAAATGAGCGCATAGCGTATCGCATTTGCAGAGAAATTTTAGAATCGGGTACTTCCCACTAGAACCCTATACATATTTTTCTTTGTGTAGGTCTTAAACAATTCGGCGGTATCGATTCGAAAATGCGAGATCCACCGGCCCGTTATCTATATAATAAGAATTTTGAATGTTCATGACCAACGATTATTATATTAAATATTGTAATTTAAGCCCGTAAAACAAAATTATGTTTTATGTACTTAGACAAAAATTTACAAATTTACAAACATATATATGTGTATATTTCGATATACATATTGTATTTCGGTATGTGTAATTAATTATACCCTTGTAAAGGGTGCTATAATTTGTCATTATATATGTACCGAATAAAAGCAGACATATCGACCCCTTTAAACATGTATAAATATTTTTGTCTGTCGTCACCAGCCGATTCGATGTAGAAATGTTTGTCAATCAGTTAATATCCAATAGTCTATTAGTTTTAAATCTATCGTCCCGAAACGTTGCTTAGGTCGGACTTTCTGGAGCAGGCAATAGCCAGCTCGGGCCACCTTATCGTAAAGATACCATGGGAACAATCGATCGAATATTAAGTTATTTTATGAAAAAGTTATCATCATCGGACTCCCATGCCAGAAAGCTCTAAAAATGAATCAATCGAAAAATTCGTTTTTAGAATGAAAGAATCTTGACCAAATTCAGCAAGTTTGTAAGCTTTAGTGTACAAGGTGATTCATTCTTCGGCCTGCCGATCTTTTAATACCCTGAACACATTGAAAATGGTTAAAAAGGGTAAATGTATTTGTGCAAATGTATGTAACAGGCAGAAGGAAGCATCTCCGACCCCATGTATATTCTTGATCAGCATCAACATCCGAGTCGATCTAGCCATGTCCGCCTGTCTGTCCGTCTGTCCGTAAGTATGAACGCAAGGATCTTAGAAAGTATAACAGCTAAAGACTTGAAAGCTGTAGATCCTCCTAGTCCATGCGCAGATCGAGTTTGTTTGCGATAAAGCTAGCATCATTACTGAAATGAATAGGTAGAACAGGGACAACGCCTTACGAATTTTTATCACAGGCCTCAATGGTTCCTTATCAGAAGTTTTGTATTCCCTGAAACCAGAGAATTTACCTAATGCTTTGGCAAAAGTTCAAGAATTAGAAGCGAATTACCAAAGGGCAAACTTCGCTTACAATCACTTCACCAACAGCCAACAACGTAACAATCCAATTCCAGGGCATAAAAATCAGCAAAAGAAAGCTGAAACCCCAAACCACCTAACAAAAGGTATGACAATCACTTCAATCAAGTTCCACAAAACCCATTTTTTGCTCAAAACAACAAGACTTCTCAACCTCCCGGAG
Source organism: Drosophila kanekoi (assembly GCA_037075305.1). Lineage (NCBI taxonomy): Eukaryota > Metazoa > Arthropoda > Insecta > Diptera > Drosophilidae > Drosophila > Drosophila kanekoi. Next base: position 1,302,487 of record JBAMCE010000131.1, on the reverse strand, counting down.
CCCATTGGTGTTGATAAATCCATACAACTACAAAATACACCTTATCCGTATCCCCAAAATCAAAATTCTGCTCAACAAAAAAAAAACGAGATTACGGCCCCCTTTCGGTTCAGCAACCTAACAAGCTCATGCGTATTAATAACCTTGAGGAAGACCATTTTTTAGAGGGAAAAGGGCAAGACCCCCTTCATTTTTAGAATAGAAGAAAAAAAATATATTTAAAAATACTAATTGACACCGGTGCTACCGCTTGTTATATAAAAGAGGGTGTATATGATAATGCAGAAGAATTAGTTATAAAAAATAAATAAAACGGCTACAGTATTATAACGCACTTTCATAATATAAACATATTTGGCAAACGCCAAGAAACTATATAACGATACAATCCCCGATAGGTATCCAATCCCTGATCCTTCAGTTATCTTGTCTAACCTAGGCATAGCACGCCTCTACTCAACGATCGATTTAGAATCTGAATTTCATCAGATCTTATTGAAAGAAGGAGACATCAAAAAAACAACTTTTTCCATTGACAATGAAAAATACGAATTCCTTCGATTACCATTCGGGCTTGCGAATACACCAAGTATATTTCAGAGAGCAATGGACAATATATTGCGTGAAAAAATAGGAAAAACATGTCACATTTATATGGACGATATTATAGTTTTTTCGGATAATCCGAAACAACATTTTGATGATTTACAAGAAATCATTGAAATTTTTTTTAAAGCAAACATGAAAATTTCCTTGGAAAAATCAAAATTCTTTAGAAAAGAAATAGAGTTTTTAGGATACATAGTACCATACAATATTATTAAAACCGACTCTAAAAAAATAGAATCGATCATGAAATATCGACCCCTCAAAAATTTAAGGGAATTACGAGGCTCTCTTGGTTTAACAGGTTTTTACAGAAAGTTCGTAATAAATTACGCGACTATGGCAAAACCAATCACTAACCTGTTACAGGGACATAATGGTATGGTTTCAAAACATATGTCTAAAAAAAAGGAAATATCTTTAGATGAAGAATCACCGCTTTTGATAATCTTAAAGAACAATTAATTGTTAAAATTTAATTAACTCAACCAGACTATACAAAAAAGTTTGTTCTTACTACATATGCTTCCGACATCGCCATTGGAGCAGTCCTTTCACTGGAAAACAACCCAATCACTTTTGTTTCAAAAACCTTAAACAGAAAGAAATTAGGCCACAAATGAAAGGGAACTATACACTATAGTATGGCACTAAAAAAATTTCGGAATTACTTGTACGGGGTTACAAATTTAGAAATTTAGACAGACCATCAACCACTTTCCTTTGCAGTTTCTGCACGAAATCCAAACTCAAAAATGAAAAGATGGCACGCTTTCAAAGAAGTATTTTCCCCTAAAATATTTTACAAGCCAGAATCAACCAACGTCGTTCCTGACGCTTTATCAAGAAGAACCGTCGTCCGATAACAAAACTACTCATTCAGCCGACAGTAGTTATAAAAACGTAATTGAAGAAACTAATAAACCATTGAACCAATTTAAACAACAATTAATTATTTCCAAAAACAACATAACTATTCACGAAAAATATGAACTATTCAACAAAACAAGACATATCATAGAATTTGACACAGTGCACAACTGATAACCATACTTAAAAAAAACCTCCTGCCAAACCTAACCACGGGAATTCACTGCAATTTAGAAGACCTAAATGAAGTTCAAAACATATTAAAAACACTTTTACCAATAAATTTTTATTTAAAAGAAAGTTTGTCCTAGACATTGAAAGCACAAACGAGTCTTAGATGAAAATCTTAAGCAAAAACTTGAATATTATTATTGGCCAACATTATACAAAACTCTTAAGCAACACATACGCTATTGTGAAATTATTATAAATAAATTATTTATAAATTATGATTTAAAATAAAAAATTTCTATCTCCCAAGCTCCTATTCCAGAAAGAGAAGGTGAACAATTACACATTGACATTTTTTATGCTCAAAAATTTACATTCATGACATGTTTGGGCGCATATTCCAATCTTTTAGTGATAAAAGAAATCAATAATAAATCAGATATAGCAAACAAAGTGTTGAAACTAATCCAAACTTTTCCATTTGTCAAATCTATAATGATGGATAATGAACCCACGTTTTCATCAGCACAATTCCAATCTTAAATATGTCTATCAGACATAACTATTTATCCCTGACACAGTTTAAGCAACGGTCAGGTAGACAGAGTTCATTCTACAATAATCGAAATTTCTCGCTGTATTCAAGAAGAATACAATATAATGGATCATTCCGAAGTCATATACCGAGCAGTTAAAGAATATAACAACACAATCTATTCAATAACCATCCAATAACAAAAGCCATGTGACATATTATTTAACAAAATAGAACATTCAAACTTGTCCGATAAATTAAAATCATCCCAAGCAAAAATGTTAAGGTATTATAACGAAAAGAGGTTACCAAAAAATTACCAAATAGGTGAAATAATTTGTGAGAAGAAATATGGTGAACGAAACTTACAAAATAAAGTAAAAATAAACAATCGGGATCGTATTTTTCATAAAGATATCAAATTCTAACCTATTTATGTTTTTTTTATGTATGTGTATTATGTGTCAGGTACAAATGACAACGACAGCTGGCTTACAGGCATTTATCTTTTTACTTTTAAAACCACTGTAACCATAAACATAACATCACTCTTAGTGTACTAATGTAAAAGAAAAACTCTTGAACTATGTAAAACATAATAAATTCACAACCTACTTAGTTACTGAATATTAACTTACCAATAACACCGAACTTCAATTAGAAAATACGAATATATAATTAAAAATTCTTATAAAACTAGAAAGCAATTATTGAAAAATAACCATATTTTATTTTTACTAATTTTAAGTTTTATTATGATAAGGCTTCTTAAACGTTGCTCTTTAATAACTTTAAATCCCATCAAAATATTAAAAGTAAATTCGTCAACTAATCGAAATCTTCATAACACCGAAACCACAGAAACAGCAGCTTCTTTTTAAGAAAGTGAGAAGTTATCACCCAGCTTGCAAGGCAATTCTTTTTGAATTTATAAACAATATTTCGGAAAAAGTTTCTATTCCAATTACTTAGCCTTATTAGACCCATATTAACCATTACGTCCCCTTAACGCGCAGCTGCGGCTTTTCTAACATAAGAATCTAGATTCCCGGCTGTAACATAAACATAACAGCGGAACCACTTAACATAAAAATCCAGATTCTCATGCGCAATTCATAACGTAAACACAATTCCAAGCACTTAGCTTTCGAATACGAAAGCCGCCCGCAACCTTTTGGGCTTTAAGAAAAGAAGCTTTAGCATAAGCACAGCTGACTTGCAGCATAAGATCACTGCGAGCTTTCGAGCTTTAAGCAAATAAGCTTTATCATAAACATAGCTGACTTGCAGCATAAGTTCCTGATTGTACTTTAGTTCTAATTTTCAATTCAAATAAATCGGAAGCTCCTGGCATAGCTCACAAATTGGATAATTTGTATGCGGCAGCTATTGCAAATTCCAAGAATTTCTGTATACATGTAAGCACACACATTCATGCGCGTCTGCTTCGAAACATTTAAGAAATGAAACATTAATACCATTGCTGACCGAACCGTTTCATAATGCTCATAATGCTTTGCTTGTATCGAAAAAGCACAGGGCAAATAGTTAATGCCGAATATGGTTAAGATACCTTAAAAACAAACAGTTATTCATAAAAGAAAATCTTTTTCGACCGATCGTTTCTATGGCAGTTATATGATATAGTGGTCCGATGTTAATAGGATTTTGCCTATATATATGAGAAGCATAGTGAAACTTAATATCTTAATAAACAAAAAAGTTGTTCATACAGCAATTTAATTTTCGACCTATCGCTTCTATGGAAGCTATATACTGTCTTGATTTCCATAGGATTTTGTTTATGTCTGAGGTGCATAGTAAAACTTTTATGACATGGCTACATCGGTTCGGCTGTTCATACTGAAAAAGAATATATATACTTTATGGGGTCAGGGATATCATCTTCTATGCGTTACACATTTCGAGATTAAATTATAATATCGAAGGGTGTAAAATATGTAGTCCAATACAGTAATTTCTAATTTGAACTTGATAAAGGAATTCGTATTGGACACGTTTTACTTTTTTATCCAGATCAACATCAAGGAAACAGTGCACATGCATCTAGTGAGCCCACAATAAATTGTCCACAGCTTTACGGTAGGCTATACAAAAACGTGTTCACGGGAGGCTGACAGGGGAGCTCAGTTGCCATCATACAGCACTTAACCCCCTTAAACGATTGTGCCGAGAAACCGAGGGAGACGATGTAAAACGTCAAAGATTGCCATTCGCGACCCCTTTGCAATGGGCTTTTGGGCAACTGGGTAGCACTTAACAACCCTACGTGTGTTTCTAGAGTTTATGATATTAGAAGCTGGCAGTCAACCCAACAAAAGGTAAGCCAGTTTATATGGGTGTATATAGACAAAGAGTGGCTTATTGTGTTATGACACTAATGCGATTATCTTGCTGGGAGCTCAATTACTTGATTCAATTACTTCCGTGAGGCAATTACTTGACTTATGGATAAAGTATATATTTATTAAACATAAGCATACATGCAGTATGAATAAAATATATATGACATGTGTAATGATTCTTAATATAAATATTTATAATAAACCATCATTTAAAAATTAGACTTTTATGTTATATATGTATATTATATTTTTGTTCAATGTATATTTATATTAAATAGCTCTGTAGTATCGATATTATGAATTACACAACCTAAAAGGTAACAAAATGTTTAATTTCCACATTCACCGAACACCTCTACTCTATGGCATGGTCCGCTGCAAACGAGGACTGCTCTCTGACTGCTGCCCCTTATAAATAAAATCAATGTTCCTTCAATCCATCCTAAGGGAATGCCTGGAATTTGATTTTCTATGTGTGTGTGTGTGTGTTTGTCTGTATTGATGACGTTGCCTTGGGAAGCTTTCAACAGTGAACAGCCGTCAAGTTCGCAATCCGATAGTTACTATTTGCCTCATACACTGCAAATATTTTGCAAAACCAATTCGATGAAACTTGCCCACACAAAACAACTAGCAACATTATTGAACAAAATTTAGTTCCCGCCTTACTCCATCCGGTGGAACGCTGTAAGAGCAGCAGAAATATTATTATTGCCAAAAATGGAAAAACTGAGCTGCCTTCAGCAATGCCATAGACGTAACGCAATAAAATGATTTAGCTGCTGGCTGTAACGTCTGGCTGCACTTATCTAGCAACCACCAGCATTCAAATACGTTGCATTTATCTTGCTATATGACAAAAGCTTCTTTTTAAATAAGACGTTCCGATAATTATCATTTCTGAACTTTGCCGAAAATATTTCAAAAAGAGTTGTCTTGATTCTAGCATAGAAGTGTCAAAAAAAACTTTAAAAGGCAATTTTAATTTTACATTCAATGCTATATAAAAAATTGAATTCCAACAAATATCATGTATTTTAACAAATTGGAATTATGCGGCCTGCTAATTTGTAATGTATTTGCACTTTCTAGCTTAACAAATCGTTGCTCCCCAGAGTACTGCAATTTTGCCGGAGAATGTAGTATAGTCGAAAGTAAGCCGAGGTGTAGCTGCTATGAGGAGGCATTCCAGGGTAAATACTGTGAGGAACTAAAGAACCTGTGTAAGACAGAAAAAAATATATGCACCAGCAAAGAGATCTGTGTTCCCTATGTTGGTCAAACGATCTGTGAGTGCTCGCGCCAGAGTACCGGGGACGATTGTGGGCGCGCTGTACCCACAAAACCCATGTGCAGTTACAACGTTCGTGCAATATATGGAGCAAAGGAACATATTGTTTTAAGCTTTGAACAGCTTGGCCCTGAACCCTTACAAATAACTATATCCACACCAACATATATGATTGCACAGTTGCCACGTTCAAAAACATTAAGCAGCCAGCATACAAACAACCTCACAGCAACCCTTCAGGGGCTACGTATAAGAAGACATGCTAATCTGCCTTACAACGACGCTCGCTATTACGTGTTTCAGGCGAAGCATTTTACACTGGGTGCAAATCAGCTAAGTGTGGTTATTGAGTACTTTGGAAATATTAATTATTCAAGCCCCAACGTACAAACCTTGTCGCTGATCGTGCACGTAGTAAAATCAAAAGCTTCGCCCTGTATGCCCCGGGTTGTTTTTCAGCACTGCATGGATCCAAAAAAGCCCCAGCAGGTTGATGTGGAGCGCTTTATTAACATACAAGCAATTGTGGAAGAGCGCTGCTTCCCTCTAGAACGCATGCAAACTCAATGGACCATTTTAAGCTTTGGGGACAATTGTAAGTAACTGTAACCGCACTCCCTCTGCACCATCTGCAAAACGTTCATTACAGTTTACTATTTTACCACACGTGTCGGGGAGCAGCTATTGCTTAAGATACCACGCTATACATTGTGGTACAAAACTCTATTAAGTTTATACCCAAATCTTTTACTTTCTGTGAGGCTTGGGCTAAAGGAGATTAGAGGTCCATGGGTATTCGTAAGAGTATGACATGTCTACGAGTAGCAGGAGTAGATTCTAATTGTTGTACCTCCCCAGTGTTACATAAATGTAACAGCACGTAATGTGGTTGCTAATATAGCCGGCGGTCACTACAGAGAAATAAATAATAAAAGTAAATGGGTGCTTCTTGATGGCTCTAAGAGTCGTGAGCCCGCACAAAATATGCGCGCTCATCAGCAACTAACGTATACTTGGATCTTACGCGCAGAGGATGGAACTAATGAGCAATACCTAACCTTAGAGAATTCCAGTGAGTATGCATTTTAAGCGCTGCTGACCATTTATCAGTTCTTAAACTGCCTTTCCGTTGGTGCCGTTGCAGATTCTAAGCTAAATATACCGACCAAAATTCTTAAAAGTGGTGAAAAAAACATAATTACACTCAAAGTCGCTAACAAACTAGTGAGCGCCCGCAGCAGTCATGTTAGCCAAGCTATCGTAGTAGTAGGCGATAGAGACCCACTCAGTGTAAATATAGAGTGCATCAGAAACTGCCAAGGGTATCTGTACGCAACCGACCACGTGCTGCACCTGCAAGCTTTATGTCCCATTTGTAAGACGCCTATCACCTATACATGGAGACTAAACGGAATTGATATGAAGCAGAACAAACAGCGATTAGTGATGAAACTGGCAACGGATTTGGTAGGTGAACTGATTGTAACACTTAATGTCGCAGACAAAGACGGAAAGGGTACCACCGAACTGAGATTGCAACAATCACAGCCTTTAAAAAGCGGGAATTGTTTAATTGACCCACAAAATGGGCAGGAATGTGTTACAAAGTTTCATATTCGTTGCCAACATTTTTTTTCGATGCTTCAGGAACCACTCCTATATACCTTTAGAACAGGAAACATCTATGAAGATAACACCAATTCGGAAGAAACGTTTCTTTACCTAAATGGCAACACTCCATTATTTGTTCGCATATGCGGCTTTCACTTTCCCTGCACATTTATGAATATCTCTTTTACGATTGAGCCCATGAACCTCACAGGATCTGAAACTCTTGACAAGCTTAGCCTGACTAGGATGCTAGTGAATGGACGTAGGCAGCAGGCATTCTGTTTTCTACAAAAATTATTAGCTACTCCGGAAAAGATAAATGATGTGTTTGGAAACTTCCGGTCCATAACAAAGGATAGAACTCTTTCGGTCTTCGAAATGGTAAATACCCTTGAAATTGCTTACAAATGCATTACATTTGTGGGACTACTAAATTGCCATGAAGCCTACGCCATGTCACATATTTTAGAAAGAGTGATATTCTCTTTTACTTTTGTCAGAAAAGATACCGAAATATTAGACATGCCAGAAGCGATATGTCTCGACATGGGCATGCTAATAACCAATATTGTTACATATTGTATGGTAAAGAATACGGAGCTACCAAGGCAAAATTTGATTCTTGATGATCCGTACAATGAAGACTCTGTCGATTGGCTCCCTTTCGATAAAATGCTTTCGTCACGCATTAAATGTTATTTAGACGTTGTAAGCTTGGTCTTCAAAATATGGCACACAATTGGCGAAGAATTCACTCGATATATTCAACCAGAGGAGCCCTTTAATTATGTCTCGAATAATGTCAGTTACAGAGTGGAGATGCAAAATTCGTATGCCCCTATCGTATATACATCTAACTGCACATCCTGCATTCTAAAAATACCTCTACCAACAGTCGAAGCTCACCGGCAAATGCTTGGGACGAACGATCTGCTAATACATGCGTGGTGCTTCCAGTCCGATATATTTTGGTGGGCACCAGGAAGTTTTTCTCCAACTACCGCCGTTTTGGCTGTCGATATTCTTGGCCGTAACGCACCTTATAATTTTAAAAGTAAATCGAGTCTCTTGTATCAATTGGGTCTCCGTAATGTCAAAGACTACACGGTTTTTTTTTACGAGCAATCCGATGTGATAAATAATAATATGATTATCTATAGACTAAAGTTGGATGGCCAGGTAAACATGCTGGTGCATTTTGTTAATACCTCAGCAAGTCTACGGGTTCTAATCACCATGAATGTAGAGCCTACCCTGCTCAATCTGCACGATAAAAGTTGCACTGTGTCGAAAGACTGTCACAGCAGGACAATTATTTTAAAGAATCGATGTACTGAAGAGGGCATCGCTTATATAGCGGTATATAAGGCTAACTTGTTTGATACTGCACCCGCTCACTTCACGTTTCGCCTCAGCGAACAAGAATGCAGTGTATGGGATATAAGTGACAAATATCCGAACTGGATGAAACATGGATCTTATCCGCAGAACTTGGCACAGGGTCCTCCTTACTCGCTATGCAACGTTGAGCACTTGTCGGTGTTTTCCGCCAAGTGGTATGAGATCAAGCCATTTCCCATAAAAAAAATACACAGTTATGCCTACCAATCGCCCTTTAGTCTAAGCTGCGTGCTATTTAACTGTCTACTGGCTCTAGGCGCTGTGTCTCTGTTAATATTAGGCATTCTACGTTTGAGGCATAAGAAACAGAATTTAATACGTGTCATCAAATCGAAACGCGATGAGATGCCACCACGCACTGAAAATATCATTGTACACTTGCATACGGGCGGATATATAATAGGTTCGACTACAGCCAATATTAAGCTGGTGTTTACATCAACACTGGGACGCTACAAGGTGGTTATATGTCAGAATCCAATAAATCCGCATCTGCAATTAAACACTTCGTGCATGATACGTCTCAGCGACGAGAAAGTGCAATTACCCTGTAGACTGAGAATTAGTCATGATGAGTCCGGCAGGTATCCATCCTGGTACTGCCGTTCCGTACAAGTGGATGATCTGCGACACGATCTGAGCTATACATTCCCTATATATAGCTGGATACGACGAGCTCAGAAAATTCAGGTCTCCTGCTTACCGGCAGAAAAATTAGCGACTCTAAATCGATTACATCAGATAAAGGTCCCCACCGGATGCTGGAGCCAGTTTATACACAGATTTCGATATTATTCTAAGTTATATTTTACCAACTGGTTTATGATGCAGCCCATTTTGGGACCCTGGCGTTTTACAAATGAATCCTGCAACATTTACGAGCGTACCTGCATATGGTTATGCAAAACGATTCTCACAATAACCATGGTTTTCTGCTACTACAGAAACACTACATGTATCAACTGTTTTGAATTTGAGCAACAGCTTAAGTTATTGTCGGTCTCTGAATTTGTAGAGATTGGAATCGGTAGCTACTTTGCGACCCTAATTTTTGAATTTTTTCTTAATTACCTGATTCTCAAGTAGGTTTTATATAAATGTACTGAAGCATTTTCTATTTTTGTTGTACAGTTCATTTTTCGCCGAAATATTCGAAAGCAAATAAATTTGTTATATTGACCTCCTAAACTCATTGAAAATGGGCAAAATGGATAAATTGGTTTTGTGCAAGTATATCTGATGAGAAGAACGCGTCGTAAGTATAATTATACTTGTTTATAATAAAACAAGAGGTTTTAGTCGGGAGCTCCCGACTAGGGAAAACCCTGAACCCTCAACCCTCAACACCAAATGCAGCTCGTCTGAATTAATAAACATGAATTAAAAAAAAATAAATGCCAACTTACCGCATTACTTGCTGCCAACTCTAATCAGCACACTACATTTGGTGTTCGAATAAGAGGGTTCAGGGTATCCGCTAGTCGGGAGCTCCCGACTTACCTTTATTTCTAGCCAGAAGGTTTTAAATTATCTATTACTACAAATGAGCGCGTAGCGCTATCTACATTTGTTTTTGAAATGAATTTAAAAAAAAATATGCCAACTTATCGCATTACTTGCTGCCAACTCCAATCAGCACACTACGTTCGAACCTCTTACTTGTTAAAGAACTAATAATAGACCAATTTGGGCAGTAGTATTGAGTATACAGAGCCAAATAAATAAACATGTCGAAATGCGAGAACTATTCTCCATTGTATCATGTTTCAGAACACAACGAGTTTCGATGCGTATACTAGGCGTCTCAGGAAGCAGCTAACTTCAACGTTCTTACTTTTCCCTTCGTATGGCATCGAACCACAATCGGCGACATTGTCGCCTCGCACTGACTGTTCCAAGCAAAGCGACAATAATGCTTCTAGAACAGTCGCAACATACAACTTGATGTGACATTTCTAATCATTGTGAACTACCAACTATTGTGACATTTTCATTCATTGTGAACTACCAATTATTATGACGTACCACTTACAACCAGACACACATCCCGTATTCGCCGACAAACATACATATGAATAATACAGAAAAAATACAGCCCAAGAGGTATGGTATAAGTATTAGAGATTAAATCGTTGGCAGAAAAGATGATAGATAATTAATTGTTTGATAATAGATTATTGTATGTACATTGTAAGAAAATTAATAATAATGTTGGATACCAAATTGATGGAAAATATATTGTTAGGGAAAAAATTGTTAGAAAAAGAACTAATGAAAACAGGAACGATTATTATAATTGTAGCAGGCTGCTAGCGACACAACAGTAAAGCTGCACCTCCTATCGATAGCTAGCTGTTAAGCATTGTTCGAAATTCTTATCAAAGCGTTTGGAGTGCTCAGAATATAAGACGTTGGATACAAAATTGAATATGTAAAACACGAAATTGTTCAAGTAGTGTAAAATAAGTAAGCTCAAATGTTAGTTTAAGCAGCCAATGATGCATACTTGCAAACATATATATAATTTAAGGATATACACGATTGTATCTTATATTTAAAATATTTGGCTGAGATCGAGGACAATCTGAAGGTCAGGATGGCCGACTTGTAGCAGGCTGCTAGCGACACAACAGTAAAGCTGCACCTCCTATCGATAGCTAGCTGTTAAGCATTGTTCGATAACTAAGAATAAGAAAAGAGGGTTAGACAATGGGTGAAGATCTGGGAGTCAGCCTGAAGCGGAAAATTGAAATAAAGACGACGTCATTGTTACTCGAATAAATTAAAGACAATTAAATTATAACGGCTCCTACAAATCTCAGAAGTGGGATAGAAAAAACACGTCATGCAAATACGCATTATTCATATGACGGTGATTAGCTTAAAAAATGGGCCAGCCGGTTCAATGTTCAAAAGCCGTGTTGTTAGCACGCTTAAATTCGGTGCCTGCAAATGAGCGCGGCAGTGTTCCCCGGCTGGACGAATCCGACGAGAAGAATTTGGCTAGAAGCAACTTAGCAACCCCAGAAAAGTTTGCAGGGCAGCACCAGGAAGATATTTTCAAGGCCACGGAGTGACTGAAAAAATGTTCATTAGAATATTGGCGGCACAAAATAAACGTAAGTAAGAACCGCATGGACTTTGACGACATGTCAATATTGTCTCGTGATCTGAACATGGACAACGAGGAGCTTTTGGATGGCCCTATCCAAGGCATTCCGTCGGAGTATTTGCGAATACAGGCAGAGCTCCACAATTTTGAAAACCGCGTGAATATGCTTCGGGCATTCGCTGGTTTGCTTCTGCCGGAGAAAAGTGGAACTGTCAAAACAGGTGGACCAAAAATAGTTACGAATGTCGTCAGGAAAGCTGTTTTAACTGCAACTTTAAGGAGCATTGGACAAAAGATTGTCTAAAGCCTAAAAAAGAACAAGGTTCATGTTACATGTCACCAGGTGGCCCAATGCCCAGAGAAGAAGTCAAAGCCTGGCAAAGAAGGAGCTCACAATTATGTAAGACGTGTAAGAATATTTTATAATGATATCGCTGATCTCTCCATTGTTTTAAAATGCCTCATAGGCTCGGGCAGCCCTATTTCATTTATCAAGCAAAGTTATGTTCCCCAAGGAGTGAAAGCCAGCTAAATACATATGGAAATGTTTTATGTTATGTAAAAGAAACAATTAAAATTTATTTTCATTTAATAGTGGTGTCTGACGAGTCTATTACGTGGGGGTGGTAATGTGGAGAGATTTCATGAAAAATTGTAACTTAAATATTGACCTAAACGCCTTGAAAATGATTTCAGTCGAGTGTACTGAAGACAAAGTAAATGAGCAATCTAGCCACTCGTATATGTTAAAGGATAAATTAGTTGAAAGTAAGTACTTAGCAGAAAAATTAACAGAAAATAAATTGTTAGAAGATAAATTGTTAGAAAGTAAGTGTTTAGAAAATAAATTGTTAGCAGTAAACGATAAATTGTTAGGTGACGCATCGATAGATCGGTAGATCGTCAGATAAAAATTGTTAGATAAATTTTGAAAAGAAAATGTTACAAATAAACGTTTCATATACGGAAACTAGTGAGAAGGCTTACGATTGAAGAGCAAGTAGGTTATCCATTAAGAATCAAATTTAAACAGATGCTAGATGCTACCTCCATAAGGGTAATAAGACCAAATAGCCCTAAGATTATATACGAAATGAAAGTTACAGTCGAGAAAGCAAAACCATTCAGTTGCTCGCCTAGACGATTATCGTACACGGAAATAGAGAAGTTACAATAGTAGACGAATACCTTAGAGATGGCATCATTCAACCCAGGAACTCAGAATATGCTTCTGCGATTGTTTTAGTGAAGAAAAAACAGGAGATTTGAGAATGTGTATTGACTTCAGAAGACTAAATAAAATCACGATTAAAGACAATTATCCGTTGCCTTTAATCGACGACTTGTTAGATAGGCTTTGTGGGTAAAACCATATTTACTAAGCTTGATTTGAAAAACGTCTTTTTTCACATTATCCATTCGAATACGAAAGTTATACACGAATCCATAAAATACACATCAGGCAACCCCTTTAGGACAAATATTTGACAATACCAATCGGATTGAAAATGGCCTTTCACGTATTTTAAAGATTTATTAATGGCATTTTTTCGGACATGATAAGGGATAGTAAAGTAATCGTATATATGGATGATATTATGATTGCCAGACAGAATATATACTTAGAAACTCTAAAAGTAGTATTTAAGCGTTTAGTAGATAATAAGTTGAGTTGAGTATCATATATCAAATATTATTATTTGGAACCTAAATCTCCAAAGACTGTATTAAAGCCGATGAAAAAGGTTTGGAGTAAAGATAAAACTCAAGCAGCTCAGAGTTTTTTGGGACTCTGCTCGTATTTTAGGAGACCTTTTAACGATTTCTCAACAATCGCAAAAACCTTTATATAAGATTTGTTAAGAAAAGAAAAAATATTTCAGTTTGTGGAAAACGAGCTAAACTGTTTTTTGTATCTTAAGGAAAGATTGTTGGATGCACCGGTACTGTCGATTTATGATCACAAAGATTATATTGAGTTGCATTGCGATAATAGTGCATAAGGATTTGGAGCAGTATTGATGCAGAAGAATAAAGATGGCAGATTGCATCCGATATTTTATTTTCCAAAGCGAACAACTGAGACGAAAGCTTTAAGCTGCAGACTTTAACCATTATATATGCATTACGGAGATTCAGAAGGAAGCCGGCTTAAAATCATAACTGATTGCAATTCACTGTCATTGACTTTGAACAAGATTGCCCTTAATCCCAGAAATGAAAGATAAGCGTTAGAGCTACAAGAATTCGATTATGAGATAGTACATGGAGCAGGTAAGCAATACGTTGATGCATTGTCGAGATATCATAACACGATTATGATAACGGAAGCAAATAATTTGGAAACCAATTTAGTAATATGTTAAACAAGAGACGAGAAATAAAGGATATTGGAAAATTGTTAGAGGTAGGTGAGCTTAAATTGTTCGAAATGAGAAATGTTGGGACAAGTTGTTAAACGCAATAGAAGAACCTTACTGGTTCCCGAACATGAAAATAAAAGTATTGACTGACATTGAAAACTGTTTAAAGTGCATAGCATTTTCACCCAAGACAGGAAAAGGAGATAGCCCATTGTACAGCATACCAAAGGGCAACAAACCTTTTGACTTGGTCCGTATAGATCATTACGGACCGGTTGACAACAGCAGGCCAAAGCAATATATATTCGCAGTTGTAGATGGTTTCACAAAATTTTTTAGATTATATACAACAAAGACAACAAACAGCAAGGAAGTGATTGGGGCATTGAAGGATTATTTTCGGTCTTACAGTGGGCCAAATTGCATAATATCTGATCGGGGAAGCTGTTTCACATCAGCCGAATTTGAAGAATTTTTAGAAGAATTAAACGTGAAACATATCAAGATAGTAACAGGCTCGCCGCAAGTCAATGGACAAGTAGAGCGAATTAATAGAAGCTTAGGACCGATGATTGATTGACTAACCGAACTTGAAAACGCAGAGCCCTGGGACATTATCATCGAAAAAGTAGAATACACTTTGAATAACACTCAGCATAGTAGCCCCAAGCTTTTTCCTAGCCCAATGTTATTTGGGTTAACAAAAAAAGGAAAAATTGACGAAATAAGTAAAGAGTTAGAGGGAACCAAACTATTAGAAGCAGTAGACGAATGAAATTTAGAAGATAGACAAAAAGCGCAGCACAACCAATTAATGGCGCAGGTGAGAAATGAAAATAATTATAACAAAAAGCGGAAAGTTCCAGACGAATACAAGGCTGGCGATTTCGTTATGGTCAAAAATTTTGATAGCACTCCAGGAGTTTCCAGAAAGCTATTACCTAAAAATAAGGGCCCATATATAATAAACACGGTGTTAAAATATGATAGGTTCTTGCTCAAGGACTTTGAGGGTTTTCAGTTATCTCGAAATTCTTATCAAAGCGTTTGGAGTGCTGCACCTCCTAAGATAACTAAGTGTAAGAAAACAGGACAATGAGAGAAGATCTGGGAGTAAGCCTTTAACGGAGAAGGGGATAAAGAGGACGTGATTGTTGCTCGAATAAATTAAGGACTTTTCAATTACAACGTCTACTACACAATTTAAGAAAATTATTTTGAAAAAGCAAGTTGCTCATAAACATTTTAGATACAGACACAATACAAAAGGTATATAACATTGGACAACAAATAAAACATGATGATAGAGAAAAGTTCATACAGTTACTCGAAGCTACATATGTAAAGGCGAGAAGATCGGATGAGCCTAAGCCTAAATCACAGTAAAAAAAGCCAAATAATTTAGTTGGCCGCCAAGGCGATTGTCATACGCGAAAAAATAACAAGTAAAAGGTTCTAGTAGGGAGCTCACGACTAGGCGATACCCTAAACCATCCTATTCCAAAACCAAATGCAGCTCGGGCTACGCGCTCGTTTGTAGGAATAAAGATAAATTAAAAAAAAAGATGGCATGGCATGGTTTGAACTCGCAACTAACCGCACTACTTGTCGCCGACTCTACTCAACAGCACACCAGCAAAAAAAAAAAATATTTTCCTTGATAGGGATATAAAAAAACCGAATTACAATAGCAGCACAGAAAACAATACAATCGCTATTGCAAGCTGTTGATGGAACTCGAAGTAGACGCGCATGAATGTGTGTGTTTACATGTATTCAGAAATTCTTGGAATTTGCGATAGCTGCCGCACACACGTGTTTCTTATCCGATCTTAATGAAATTTTCAACACTATCTTAATGTTCCATAGAATATTTGGGTATTCTCTAAAGTAAATTGCATTAAAATTGTAGCTTAAATTTGTGGGCAATACAAGTTGGGTAATTAATATATAGCTTTGTGGTGGTAGCGGGGAGGTGGCAATATGTATAAAAATTGTTTCATATTTACTACAAACAAGCAAACCTTAAAAAGTACGCATCTCCAATTAACGATGATTGCGGTCCGAGTTTTTCTCTACACTATGGCTCGACAGGCTCATGCTGTAGCACTCTATTTATTACTATCACGAGCGATGCTCTTTCGCAAACAGGGCCTTGCAGATTTAGAATCGGTAGTAAAGTCTGCCAGTGTTAGAAATACTTAGCTATGCAGACAACCTGCTCACTCATGAAGTTAGCTCAGCGTGCTCAGCTTAGACAAAAATACACTTTTTTGGCTTTTTTACCTATTTAATCAGCAATGGGATTCCGAAATGGGATTATTAGAAACGAGAAAGCGGGAATATCTTCGGAACGTTGAAGGTATAATATTCTTTTAGACAATTTCCTTACTATTTCGAAGAAAGTTTTTGTAGATAGATAAAGCTCGTAAATGCAAAATTTAAAAACAAAATCTTGGAAAACAGAATATTTGGCCTAACAGAAACTCATTTTTCGACCAATTTTTATTATAGTGCTATATATTGTGATAATGGCACATTGAAAGGATTTGGCTCATATCTAAACAGCATAGTTTAACCAAAGACAATATTAGCACTAAGTGCTTATATAGTGTTTATATTTTCTTTGGTTTAACTAATAAATGCGGGGCTTGGTAAAGATATCTTGGTAAGCCAAAAAGTTTTTCAAACAAGAACCTACTGTTCGACCAATCGTTTCATGGCAGCTATTTGTATATTGTACATACATATTACGAATATTGTGAACAAATAAATGCCAAGCTTAGTTCAAATATCTTTATAAACAAAAAAGGAAGAAAGACGGAATAACATACCAAATTTCAAGACGATTGCTTTAAAACTGAGAGACTAACTCGCATAGAAACAGGCAGGCGGACATGGCTATATTAACTCGGCGGTTGATCATTATTTCGAAAATATATACTTAATGGGGTCTGAAGTGCGTCTTTCTATGCGTTACACATAGACATTTGATTATATTTGTCCAATTTGTTTCAAACTTTATTTCAAAGCCCCACCTAAGAACCCATTGAATACATTTTAGAAATTTTGTGTTGAATTGCCAAAAAAAGATTTTATTTTTTTTTTATTTGTTTTTTTACCCTCCGATCAGTTTTAATATAAATTCTCTTTGTGAACGGTTAACATTTTTCGCATTTGCAGGCTCCTTGATGGGAAATGCGGATCAAAGATTTTTCTGGGGAATCTATAAGATTCGCCCGATCGTTCTTAAAGTTACCTTTTAACGATTTTTTTTTTTAGAAATTCCAGTACCAGTGAAGTTCTTTCGTTTTCCATACCGCCTATTCATCCGTAAAATCACATTAATATTGCAATTGAACTACAGGGCTTTGCCCTGTGCAAGTTTTGTCCTAAGCTTTTTGTATAATATTTTTGTACACACTTTCCGCCCGTGGAAAATTTAATTCAGCCCGTACGTGCTCTATTTCTTTTTTAAAAAATGTTTAAGTTCTTTTAAATAAAAAACAATAAGGTGGAATCAACGGTGTTAGTATGTAGTATTGTGGTAAGAAGCTTGAAGGCAAAAAGTAAGCATTCGTTCATTAAACATTTGACTCGCATTTTCCATCCAAGAGTTGTGCATTTTCCGGAAAACGACACTAATAAATTGTCACAAAGATCTTTGAAAATGAGCAAAAGACCTTCAAATTTTCCGCCAACTTTTCACAGAAACACGAATTCATTAAGTTCTTATGTAAGGCTTTGAAAATAAATTTAATGCAAATCGGTTGCAACTAAAAAACCTTCCAAAAAATCGTCGAATCTCACTTTCAACCAAGGACGCTCGGACACTGCAAAATGTGTGGAAAAGGTTTCAAATGATTATTCGTAAAGATCTTTGGTAATGAAATTGAATGCGAAACGTCACCCAGCAAATCGTTGACTCCCATTTACATCGAGGACTGGATTTTTCGAAAGGGATTTAGGATTTCCCTAAAATGAGTTTAAGGCCGAACGGATGGTAAACAAAAAAGTTTCATACTGATTTTTCCAGTGGCAGGTTTTTGCTTTTAATTTTAGATAAATTAAGCTTAAATCCTTTGATCTGTATTTTCCTCCCAGTAGAGCAATTTGCAAAAATTTAAAAATTATCTGAATAAAATATTTATAAAGATCTTTGCTTATGAGCATACTGATATAATTATTTATTAATTTATTTAATGGTTTACAAAACGAGTGTCAGCCTAATTATTTAAAATTAAAATTTTAAAAATCAAATTAAATACTAAAAGCCTAATTTGAATAGAAATGTTTCTACTAGCATCTTCAACACGATAGGGCTAATTCATTTTTCAGTCCAGCTAGGCCTAAGTAATTATAGGCCTAAGGCTAAGAAGCAAGGTGTTAGTACATCGGCCATTTAACCTTTAACCCATCAGTTAGTCAGTCAGGACAATAAATAGTTCCCCCAATACGTCTCGAACTCGCGACAGACCGCACCACTTGCCACTGTCTCTACGTAAAATCCACCCCTATAATTGAGTCTTATTGAGAAAAAAAACGAGTTAAAATAGAAGTACAGAAAACAATAGCAATTGCAATGCTGTTGATAGAATTCTTAGCAGACGCGCATGAATGCGTGTGTATACAGAATTTCTTGAAATTTGCGTCGCAAGGAAGTGCGCAGTCGAAACACCGAAAACATAACAAAAACCGATCTTAAAACAATGTTCTAAAGTATATCTTTTTGTACCATAGAATATTTGTTTATTCTCAAAAAGTCTATTGCATTTGAATTGTGTCTTAAATTGGTGGGCCATAAAAGTTGGGTTATTAACTTGATTTATAGCTCTGCGGTGGTAGCGGGCAGGTAGCGATAGGTATAAAATGAAAGATACTTAATATATATATAATATTCTAGAAGCAACATATCAAGTTTGGGGACTCTAGCACTTATTATTTACCCAATTTGCTCAAAAAAACAGGATGTCTATATCGATTTTTACCGATTGCTTGGAAACGGAGTAAGTTTTCGGTTATCGGAAACAAATTCGATCTGCGGAGGCTCTAGGAGGACCTGCAGCTAAAATTACAATCTAGCTCCTATAGGTTCCGATATCCTTGCGTTCTTACATATACGTACAGACGGATGGACGGACCGGCAGACAGACGGACTAGATCGACTTGGCTATTAATGCCTATCAAAAATATATGTACTTTATGGGGTCGGAGATGCTTCCTTCTGCCTGCTACATAAATTTACATTTTGCCCAAAAATATTATTCCTTTCTTAACCATTTTCAATGAGTTCAGGGAATACAAAAATATAGGAATGTATGTAAATAAGTACGAATTTAGTTTACGGAATACAGAGCTTTAAAGTGAATATAATTCACATAATGTTTGTAGTAACAAATTATTTTTTATTAATTCATTATTTATTGATTTAATTCATCTTCATTCGCATTCAACATACTTTTGAGTATATCAATTTGAGTATTGATTATGGCTCCAATTGTATAAATCCTTTCCTGTTTGCGCCTAAATTGCTCCAGTTCCAAAGTCAAATCAAACTGAGTTATTTTTTTTTTAAGAACAAATGTGTTTTCACTCTCTGCCTTGTGCCTATATTTCCCAAGCAATTCCAAATCCCGTTTTATGTTTTCAGAAACGGTTTTGTTATTACGATGATAATATTTACGTAAAATACGGAACTTTTGCCACCACAAAACATAAGGAATGCACTCAGCATACATAAATTGAAAAATGCTAATGCGACGTACAGATCGTGTATCCCTCTGGTCCTTTTCAGTGGAAAAATAGTCGTTGATGAGAGATACGAAAACATTAATCAGCATCACTGAAATAACGAATGCCAAGATTGTATACATGATAATGCCAAAAAGCTTGCCTCCATGAAAAATATCTTCTGGATTAACACCCAAACTAAATCCACATGCGAAGCACATGCAAGAGGCGACACTCTTCCTAAGTCGATAAAAGTTAAAACTGTTGTTGCCATTTATTGTAGAAACTGCCACCGCAAACCCCAAAATAAAAACGAATATGATCATGGCAACACTTGCCACTGCTGCCCATGCCAGGTGCAGTGTAAAGGTAAAGAGTTGAAAGACACTGGAGAACTGAAGTACCTTCCACAAACGCAGCGTTGTAATGCAGATGAGAAAGCCAGTAATCACTCTGATGAGCATATGCAAGGGAGCTGCATGTCTTAACTCAACAAACTCCATTTTACTGGCGCCCTCAATATGTTTAAGAATCGACGAGACTTTCTCTTCACGAAAGATAATCAATGTTAACAAGATGACGTTAAGCATAATTATTCCCATGTCTATTTTGTTCCACGCGCTTCGAATTTCGCTTAGCTCTAACCACAACTTCACCGTTAATGCTTTAAAAAACTGTATAAACACAATGACATAAACAATAATCAAGACTATTGCCTGATCTGATAACTGGATATTTTCAAGCAGTGTCACGCTCTCACCTTTCACATGAGTGATCGTGCTTCCAAAGGGAGTTTGCTCTACACACAAGGTGCATACATTCAATATGTTTGCGTCAGTGTTGTACAGTAAAAAGTCCAGAAATACCGCCGAAGTATTGTAATTGAGCCATTTGTTGTTCTGAAGGTATTCTAATATTTTGAGACTATTATGTCGACTCCGAACAAATAATACCATATATCCTTTTAGCTCGGGGTAGTTACGAAAATAACCTACATGTTCTAAGTTCAGCCATGGGTTTTCATGAACGTTCGGATTTCTGTGAACCCATGGCTCGTAGATGCGCCAATAAATATTAGAATAGGGCAAGTCCAGGTATGGTAATTTCCACTCAGGCATATAGGATTGCTGAGAGAAGGCCGGTTCATAAACACCATAATGTTGCTGGGATAGTCGCAATTGGCGTAGCCGCATAACTCCAAGTAGAATTGTTTGCTTGCCGTGGACCCATACCGTTAGACCAGTATGGTTAATGTCAGGATGAAATGCATATATCAGCGAGGTATTAATGAATTTATACACATCGCTTATATCGTAAACTTCTTTCAAACCATAGTAAACAGAATGATTATCAGTGAAGAGCCGCTCTATGTTTTTCTTAGTATGATACGTATGTTCATCACAGGCTACAAATACTAAGCACACAACAAAAACAAAGTATCTTCCATAAAGCCACAGATCATTTACTATTTGCTTGTACTTGCAATTGAGCTTCTCGTCACAATGTCTTTCTATTATATAGAGTTGAGCACGTAGGCTTTGTATTCGCAACGTCAAATAATCTAGGCGATTGTGGTGAGTGGCTTCCTTATCCGTTTCGAATTTCCGCTGACCCGGTGGCCAAATGGAGGCCTCAAGTGAGAGTAATGCAAACCTGATTGGATCACCGCATAGGTATTGAAACATTAGCACCGCAACCACGGAAATCAGAATTGACCTTAAGTTTCCCGAGGAATGATGGTATCCGGAAAATATTGACATCGTTGTCATGCACACTATTACCACAAATACTGTGGTCCAAAATAATTTAGAATGAGTTTTCGTTTCTGCCATAATGTGTAATTTGTTTT
Organism: Drosophila kanekoi; assembly: GCA_037075305.1. Taxonomy (NCBI): domain Eukaryota; kingdom Metazoa; phylum Arthropoda; class Insecta; order Diptera; family Drosophilidae; genus Drosophila; species Drosophila kanekoi. Next base: position 1,280,582 of record JBAMCE010000131.1, on the reverse strand, counting down.
CTGAATGGAAAGCTAATAAATTGTTTTATGTTAATAAATATTTCATATTTTTTTGACAATTAAGAAATATTCATGCTATTTTAAGATCTTCAGAATGTATAATTTTGTGCGAAATCAATTTTTAAGACTTGCTTATGTGGCTAAGCAGCTCTCGAGTGTCTTTGAATCGAGCTTCGAGTTGCTTAGCAAATATAAATTTGAGTCTCCACCCAATCGTTGGTTTTCTCAATTTTTGCATTTGCGCTCTACATCTGTCGAATTCTTTTCTTTTTGTCGAATCTTTTGGCTGTGCTTCGCAACTTGGATTATCACCAATGCTTCCCCAAGCGATTGTCAGAATATCACCCCTGTGGTATTCCCTGGAGTACTCCCAGTAGACCCCAGTCCCAGTCAGAGAAGCTGCTTCAGCACCGTCAGCTTGTCTCCCCAAAGGTAGGCCTGCGCGAAACCTCGCCCAGATTGTTTAAAGCAATCAGTGTACCTTTTTAGCTCCACCAACTCCTGTTTTATCCTGAGCACCTCAGATCCTATTTTGACTGTTGTTGACCCTCGTATGCAAGTTTTTGTGTCCCTGCTTTTGTCTGACACCACTTGCAATTCATTGGCCGCCTTAATTGCTAGCGAATGCAGTCTTTCCCTCTCACCCTTCTGGTCCCTTCGAAAGTCCAAGGTCCTACCGTTACTGCCAAAAAATACTAACTTCGTCGGAACCTAGCTTCTATTCCATATCAGAATTTCAGAGGTCTCATTTCTAAGCGTAAACATTTTTTGTGGCTAGGACTTCCTTCGAATCGTATTTTCAGAAACATGGTTAAATTCGATCTTATCCTACTTTAAAGTTTTTCCGAACAATTTCATTGTGCTTTGAAATGATCGGCCGTCTCGAGGTGTTGGGGTATTAATTGCCGTTAATGCCACTCTTCAGGCAAAACCTTTCTACTTTACTGCACCTACTGACGCTGAGATTGTCTCAGATAAGAGGACTTTTTCCTCATGGGATATTTATATCACATGCTCTTATGTTCCTCCTTTTAATATGAAAGTTTATATAAAACATATTACTTGCATTAAAAAAGTTTTTTCACATTTCAATTTGCCAAACATCGCTTGGTCATTATTCACTGCCGAAAATTATTTAGTACTCTCAAGCACAGCTTTACTTTATATATTGCATTCTAGACCTTTCGTTGTTTCAAATCCATTCAATTAAAAGGTAACTCTTCCTTGCTTAATCAACGTATTCATGCAACTGATTGGTCTTTTTTTTATGACTTGGTTGGTTGATATGAATATTGCTATTACTCCTGAACCCCCTTTTAGATGTTTGTATTCAAAACTCAATTCCATCAATTGCTTCTTCAAAGCCACCCATCTACATTTTTTTTTAATTTTATAAGACTGATTCAAATATTGACTTGGTTAAATGTTCTATAGCCAAGTCGAACTCGTTTTTTTTATTCCCAATGCTATGATCTTATTATCTTACTCGTTGCAAAAGCCAATTTTCCCAAAATCAAAGACAGTTTTATAATTTTGTAAGCTTGAAGCGTAAATCTCCAGGTTTGCCATCTTCTTTTTCTCTTGGAATAGATAAAGGTAACAATGATTCTGATTTCTGTAAATCAGCTGTATCCCCTGTTAAACGTAGATTCTTAAATCGTTCAACTACGACCAACCTGCTTAAATTTACTTCCTTGGTAAACGTTGTTTTCCTTTCTAAAATGCAAATAGATGTCGTTTACACAGACTTCAGTAGGGCGTTGCACTCTGTGCACCATGTATTTTACTCCTTCGACAACTTTCCCTGTTTCCAAGTAATCGATAAAAGTCGATATCGAAAACTTGTTTTTTGAGCTAGTTTTGTAAATAATAAGAGCCAGAGCCACCAAACTTGACATGTTTGATTTTTATTTTATTTAATAACCAATGACAAGTAGCCTCTAGAAAAGTATACATATATATATATATCACTATATATAAAACTGTTTGTCCTGACTGACTGACTGATTGGTGATCACCGCACAGCCCAAACCGTCAGACCTAGGGAGCTGAAATTTTTTACAGTAGTTACCTTAGTAGGTGCAAGTTAAAACGGGGTTTCTTGAAATTCCACCCAAAAGTATGAAAATCTCGCCAAAAACGTTTAGATGATACGTTTTTATTTACCATCCGGTTAGCCTGAAACTCAATTTCAAAGATCTTTGTTGAAATTCATTTAAGGGAAATCCATCCAACCTTAATGGCAATGGAGGTAAAAAATTTGTTGGGTGACGTTCCGTCCTCATAAAAAATCATTTGAGGCGTGTTTTACATTTTTCGGAAAATCAAAGCTTTCTCGTTAATATATTTTTCTCTTATATAGTTTTCCAATTTGCTTAAAACATATTTTCAAAGCTCTACATAAGAATTTAATGAATACGTTTTTCAGCGATTTTGGAAATTACACCCGTAACAGTGGTAAATTGGCGGAAACGATGAGTTTTTGTTTAGCAAAATCCACTGCTCTTGGACAGAAAATAGGGGAGAAAGATTAAATAAACTAAAAGTTTTTTTTCGTCTTAAAGTTTCTAACCACAAGACCCGTTTATTCAAACTTTTGACTCCTTATTTGATTGACATCTAACATTTTTTCAAATATCAATGCATAATATATTTATAGACGTGCAGTTCAACATAGAACGTCGACTTAAATTTTTGTAAATAGTTGCTAGTTGCTTATACGTCCACGGGGAAAAGTCGTGTCACAGTTGAACTTTAGTTACCAGCGTTGTCGTAATGGCCACATAGACGAAAATTATGCACCATAAATCACGTGTAAGCATTTCAATGTTGTGCTGCCTAGGTAGAAAAACCATTCTCTGGAAAACAGAGAAAAAGCTGCCAAAATGTGCTACAGAGTGGTTGCGTAACTGACAGGCGTAGGCACCAAAACCTGAAGGCGGCCACGACTTCGGACAAGTAGCCTAAGTTGAAAAAACCGACGACACAAATCAAGAGCGGCTAAATTGGACGTCAACATGGCTTTGATTGCTGTTATGCCATCAACCCCTTACGGCCACCTAGAAAAAAAAACGAGGTGAAAGCAAATCCAAAGACAAACTGTCGGACTTCCGATGCCCAGTCACCAGATACCTACAAGCCCTACCTACAGCCCACCACTCATCACTAAACAATGTACAAATTCTGGCTATCCAACCACGACAACAACATTCAAGTGCTGACCGATATACGTGCATATGCTCTTTAAGCACACTCAAATGACTCATCAGTTGTAAACTGGTCATAAAGCATTTCACACAAAAACATGTGGAAAGTGTGCCGGCAACATCCTGCAAAAGGTCAAAGCTGAAAAAGACTAACAAGGCGGATGAAGGACGATAGACATGCCCCAACCAAGTAAGTTGGCCAGAGCCTATCAGATCTCGATTTAAAGTGTTTCTCTGGCACCCAGAAAACTGACATTTGCAATGCCTGCACCCAAAATTTGCGCATCATGCAAAAAAACTTGTGTGTGCCTCTGTAAGTATGTACGTGCGTACGGAAGGCAACCAGTCACCATTAAAGCGGCTTGCTTTTCTGCGATTCTTACCCTATACCCCAAGAGTGTGTAACAACGGAATGTATATGTTCGTATATCCCTATGATATTTTTTCGATTTGTTCTCCCATTTCCAAAATATTGATGTTTAAATCAAGGTTTTTAAGCATCACTTTGAAACATTAATAGCTGTCGTATTATTATTTTTCTTTTTGGATCCCGACTAACTTAGCGTGCCATCAAATGGGGAAAATAAAACAAAAAGTTTAAAGTATATCGTTGCACTCTTTTTTTATGATATAAAAAAAACACAGACGTATGTATGTCTGTAAACACGCCCTTGTATGTGTGTATTGCTTTGTTTTTTGTGAATGCATGTTTAAAATGATTTTGGATAGTCGAGGGTATCCCCCAGTCACGCACTCTTGTTCAACATGCATTTTTTAGCAAAGCCTATGAGATGCGAGAGCATTTCGCGTTTTTATGCACTGTCGCCTAGTCGCTGGTTGTGGGCAAGCTTTATGCGCTGGCTTTGGGTTGCCTTTCAAGCGTATTTCAGCAGCATTAATCAATTTAGTTGCGCTCATTTACACCATTTCGCGCTCTGGTACAGTTAAAGGGTCCAACTACAGTCCCACAAAGACTTCGGAGCAAATGAAACAACCATATATCTTGCTTTAATGAAATTGAAAAGGAGCTCCAAGCAAACGAATAATTGCTTATGAATAAATATCTCCAACTAAAATGTAATACTAGCATGGATGATAGTTAAAACTCCCATTTTAAAATGCATATATCTTATGCATATTATCTTATCAAGGGTTCCTTTTATATTACAGTACGACCTCGCTCAACGCAGCCTATTAAAATTTGGACAATTGCGAAAACTGAGGTGGTTGCAAAAACCCGGGAAATTTTTTTGTTGGCCACGAGACCTATTTCCAAAGATGCCTTCCAAGAGATGCCTTCGCTAACCATTAAAATTAAACTAAATCGAATAGTTCTGCGTTCAAGGCAAGGATTTCATTTTACTTTATTTATTTTTTGAAAAATTGAGAAATAGTGTTCTGTACTTTTTTACAGTTTATATGCAATTTATACTTACTTTTGGAACAGCTGTTTCGCGAAGATCTTGAAGTTTCCAGATTTCATTTAGTGGGAGTTCCGTCTGTTCAGCCCATTTAATGCAGGTGTTAAAACCATTAATAACAGTAATGCAATTTTATTTTCGGTGGACTCAAAACAATATCTATGGTGCTTTCGTCTGCACTTTCGATTTTTTCATCCACTTCGCATGCAGTTGAATAGTCGTCGCTTACGTTTTCATAAATCCAGTAAATTATTTCATTATTAGAAATTGAGTTTTCGGCTGTAACTTCACGAAGATGATCGGAAACAGTTGCAATCATTGATTGTCATAAAGTAGTTCATCTCTTATAACTTTAAACGGCAAATCATCTTCATCAGTCCATTGATCATTATAATTGACCTACACATTCCAGCACCTTTTTATAGCATACATGCATCGTGGCGGTGGCTTACCCAATATATATTTTTAACAAAGACGAATGAACAAGAGAACAAAAGAAAATTGGTAAAAACATACTATTTTCCTTGGAAGTTGCGGTAAATGAGGTTTTTTTTTTAAGTTGCGCTCACAGAGTCTACAATGTTAAGAAATCGGGGTTTGCAATTATCGAGGAGTTGCGTGAAACGAGGGTTGCATTGAGCGAGATCGTACTGCATATTAACACTAACCATACAATGTATATTAGTGTTAGTTAGTGATATTAACTAACTTAACTACATTAGTTATGACCAGATTCGATGTATATTTTCTTATAGTATTTTCTGGACACGCTCACAAAAAATATACTCGTAAAAACTTTATTCTGATGAGATATAACAATTTTCGACTATGACACTCGCTACACTCGTACAACCATGTGTTTACCCAAAGTTTTGAACCGACACCACAATAATCCAAGATCTCGCGCAACACAGATTTATAAACGGACTTTGACTTACACAAGGCGATTATGCCTCTTGGGCCACAATCAATTTTTAGTTTGAATGATTGATTGCACCATGAAAAGATATTTTATTACCTAATTTGGACTTATTGTGTGATTTTGATTGTTATAAATTATAGTTCGAAGTTAGCAAAGCCATAAAAGACGGTGTCATAACGCCGGTAAGGATATTCAACTTGGCTACGGCTTAGTATGTATTAGGCACATTCGGGTCGGTTTTGTAACACACGAAAATTTTGTTGTGCCACGCACATTTGGCACGCCCTGAGCTTATTGGTTGGACACAGCTGAGTTTGCTCCCCTGTTATGGCTTTCGTACAAATATGCTGGCTGTTCTTTCCTTGTGCTGTGAACAGCATCATTTTTCATTAAGTATTCGCACCACAGTGCAAAACTTCGTTATGTATACACACAATATATTTTATTGGTGCCCTGGCAATTGCTTGCCTGTATGCGTATATAATGTATGTCTGTAAGTTATATAAATTTCAGACAATAAATAACACCCCTTTTTGGCCTTACTCAATGAGCTGACAAACTGGCTTTGCCATGCCATAACTTAATCTGAAAGTATCCACGTTCTACCTAAGAAACCTACATCAGAAACAGCTTCTCGTTATATTCAACCCGCATACGTCATAAAAAAAGGGCAAATTTGCATAACAAACCATACAGCCATTGGGCTGCAACTATCTGTGTGGGGTCGCAACTATCAGCAGCAATGTGACCCATATCCTGACTTAACACCTTAAACCCCATGTGTCAGCTCCTTTTCTTATGCATATATTTTATTAATATAATTGCTAGATGTGTATATCTGTATTTTTAAAGCAACTCTCTGCCATGAAACTAATAAAATGCAGTCATTCTTGTGACCCAAAAACTTGTTGCAACAGATGATATTTGGTTTAGAGTGAGACAGTATATTTTGGGAGCTTTAAATCAATCTTTCAGCAATGTTTTAGAATAATGGTATGAGCTAATGTCAAGCAGCTCAAAATTATACAGTTCACGAAAACAATATCACATTATTAGGTTATCTGAGTACACTTTTTTAATTTTGACACTTTTATAATACATTTAAGACTCATTTCATTTATAGTTCATATAGAACTAGTATATATTTAAAATGTCCAATATGGACTCGGGAATTTCAAGTCAATTATCTTCTTTAGAAGATTTCGATGAGAATAAGGAATATTTTGTGGAGCAAATAATTAGTCGTCGCATCCGTATGGGACAGTTGGAATATTTTGTGAAGTGGCAGGATTTTCCAGACGATGATAATACTTGGGAGCTTTCAAAAAATTTAGACTGTCTGGCATTAATAACTGAATTCGAATCTCAACGTACTACGAAAAACAATAAAAGACAGGCAGAGCTCAAAATAAATGAGATTTATGTAGCCAAAGCAAAGAAACTTAAGATTGAACCATCAGTCATTATTGACAATGCCTTTGAATACGGGTACAAAGCTGAGAAAATACTGTGTGCTTCAAACATCCGTGATAAAATATCATTTCTAATTAAATTTAGGGACCTGGATCAACCAGAACAGGTTGAGTCCGAGGTGGCATACAACCATATACCACTGTTGGTTTTACAATTCTATGAGATGCACCTTAAGATTTTAAATGCATTTTCCACCAACTCAAGCTCACAAAGTTAAATATATTTTTTATTTTTTAAATTTAATATTTTTATTTTAAGCATGTAATACTAAAAAAGAACCAAAAATTTTCCTTTTTAAATTTAAACTGTAGATATTAGATCTGTATTTAATCTGGGTACAATAAATCAAATCTCTGTCTAGAAACTTTGGTCTGTATGCTATTCTCTGTACAGTTAAACGCCATAGGTTATTGACAGGGTTCCTCCAAAAAGGCTAATAGTTAATAGTTACAGCGAAGATACCGAGATCACCAGCGCCTCACAAAGTAAAAGCTCTCAAATTCAAGAGTATTGAGAAAAATGACCTGCAGATGAAGTCCGAGTTTGGGTATCAATGTAATGACATAGTGACCTTCTTGACCTTTTTGGACAAGGTCAGTTAAACAAAATTCCACCTTTGTGTATGGGTTGGAACGCTGTGAGTACTCAGGCAGTTTTATACATGTAATTCAGCAAATTAAACCAATTCACTCAGAAAACAACCCACTCAAAAACAAATGCCGATTGGTTTATTTTGTGAGCTGACAACCGAAGCAACCCTAAAGCACAATAAAATTTTAGTTGTTTTTGTATGTTTTTATTGTAATTTAGCGGGTTAAGTGTTACATAAATTATAAGCTAGATAAGCTTAACAAGTACGAGGGTTCTAGTCGGAAGTATGCGACTAGGAGATAAACAGATATATGTAGACTCCAAAAATTCTTTTTGCTTACGATATACGAGAATACATTTATTTTTAACGCTAAATCTCTTTCCCTTATAATTTAATTTCATACATACGGACAGACGGACATGACAAGATCAACACTGTTCTAATCGGATATGCTTCTTTCTACCTCTTAAACAAATTTGTACAAAACAGGGTATGGTGTAGAAAAAGAGTCACGCAATTCCGCCTTTTTCCCAAGCACCCAACTGCACTAATAAAAACATAAAATGTCATCTGATAGATTTAATTGCGATAAGGATTTGCTGAGAGATAACTAATAACAAGGCATTATGCCTTTCTCCCTCAAGCCTAGAGCATTACCGCATTTCATATATCATATTGCGAATTTGAAGCTGATGGTATTTGGCTAATGAAGTCCGGGTGGAAATGCGGAGCTTGAATTGGAAGAAAAATAATATCAATTACAAGCCCCCATGTTGATTTTGTTCCCTTCCACTTCTTTACTCACTCGCGCCACATTTTGCTGTCACGAGGTCAAGAGTTATACACACACTGAGAATTTTTTTCAACCCTCTACTTTGTTTTCTTTTTGTATTTGATTACGTGCTTAAGCCGTCATGAAACAGGCTTAAACAATGGCGCCATTGTTTGTCTAGCGACCCCACTAGGATGTCACGTATGTATGTACATATATGTGCCCGTTATTGTACTCATGGGAGGGAAAGAGTGATGGACCTTGAGCCCTCTAGTTAATTATTGAAAATTGTAAACTATGGTAAATTTGATCTGTTGATGGCAAAAACAAATTTCATCCACCATCTTGTTGTTCGTTTTAATCATAAATGTGAATCATTAAGAAAATATAAGAGTGTTCTACTTGGAAGATAGGAGATAGGAAATATCCTAAGACCGTCGTAAGTTATCCTTACAAAAATTCTAGCACAAAAATCTAGCATTAAGAAAGGCTTTTAAATTTGGAGGGAAACTGTGAGGGGGGACAACTATATAAGAGCCTAAATTAAAAATTTGATGTATTAGCAATTATACTTTTTTTATTTTTCATGATCGACGAATAATCAGAAGTAAGTACGGACGGACAAGGACTTCAACTCGACTATTGATGCCGATAAAGAATATATATACGTTATGTATTCGAAAATAATTCCTTCTGGCGGTAACATAAATTTGCAGAAAAACATAATACCCTTTTTACCTATTTTCAATGGGTTCAAAACATAAAAGGCAAGGTCATCAGTGGGCCCAGCAGATGGCGCCAACCATCGAACAACAACTAACATAAAACTAATCAAGAGCTTTTCCACAACAACACAATGGCGGTTGCCCAACCGCAATGCCGCATTAAGTCCAGCTGTCAGAACTACAACAACGTGAACATTAAAAGCAACAACGACCAAAAAAACTCCCAGAAACTCTTCAACTTTATGATCAGCAATAAGAGGATGGGTGCTATTAATAAATAAACAAACTTTGACGGCCTTGCCCGTCAAAATTGTCTCAACATTTTAGATATAACTTTCTCACCCAGTTCACCCAGTTAAAGTCCATCGGAATTCCATGCATGTATCTACTTTGAAAATTGTAGGCTCCTCGCTCTTACGGCTTGGACTGTGCGTTGATCACCAACAACTTAACTCCTCAAAAAAATCTATGGTTTTTCAAAACAATTTCTTGACATGCTGTAGATCCTTGGAAATGAATTTGACCGCTAAACAGCATCCCCAAATGAGCTTTTTTACCGTTTTAAAGCTCATGAGCGGTGGATCGGGTTGATCCGCAAACTCAAAATCAAACCCAAAAAATTAAGTTCATTCGCCATAGCAAGCGACAACAAATCACTTGTAAAACAACAACAGACCGGTTTGATCATCAAGAGGTTTGTAAGCGATGATGAGGACTTAGGAAACTTAGTGCAAAGAAAAGGGACAAATAATGCCACTCGGTGGCACTCGTTCGTTCCTATAAGGCAGCTCCTTGAAACAACAGCAGCACGATTTGGGTTCAATATTGTTGTTGCAGAGCCGAGTCTCGGCGCAAAAAGGTAGACAATTTGAGTGCCACCAGGCCACGGCGCGTTAACATCAAATTATGACGTCACATTTTATAGGATTTTATTTCATTTCTTGAATAGAATATATTCCAATCTTTATTATGTACACTTAAATCATAAATAGGGTCTTTTAAAGTAAATAATTTATTGACATATGTGATAATTTTAAATACGAAATGATCGCACACAAGAGGCCTTGGGCTGTGACGTCACATCAGCAAGAGAATATTGTAATATGTTAATTATTTATTTTTGATGTTATCTAAATACAGGAACAAACAAATAAATCCGATGCTCAGACACAATAATATGATAACCTTACTAGGCCTTGTACTTGTGCTTGGCTATTTGTAAGATGTTTGGATCAATTGATTTTATATGAACAAGTTGAAATTTTGGGATTTGGCTACTCCTAGAGAGTGTCGGGCAGAGCAAGTTATTGATATCAGCCGTGCAGCTTAAGTATTTAATGATTACCAAAACAAGCAAGCAGTCTGCCTCGTAAGTCGCAAGGACTGACTGTGATGCAGCATAGTGCGGTTCGTTAAGTGCTAGACACTCTGAAGGGTTGGGGAAGCCCAATGTGTGCAAATTTATGCGTAAATTCTACGAACGCCCACACACATGATGCCTGCGGCATTCGTACATGGAATTATATGCTTCTCCAGAAGACCGCAAACATTACACAAATGATTTGCATAAACTAAAAGTGTAAAAGTAGCCTATGCTATGTGTAAGCTGCAGAGCTTTTATCTAATTACCTATCAATAATTAGTAATACAAGCAGATTTAACACGATAAACACATTGTAGGAAGCTGTTTACCGTGCTAGATAGATTGAACTTTAACAATGGTCAGAGTTTGATCCAAAAGTAGGATAATTCAAAGTCATAGTCTATAACTAATCTAGTTAAATAACAGTTAAATAACAATTAATTTAAGGACATATTTTTATACACTGAACTTATTGAAAATGTAAAATGTAAAAAGGTAATGTTTTTATGCAAATGTTTATGCAACAGTCAGACGGAAGCATCTCCAATCCCATGAAGTATATATATTCTTGATCAGCATCAACAGCCGAGTCGATCTAGCCATATGTGCGTCTGTCTGTCCGTCCGTCCTTCTGTCCGTATGTATGAACGCAAGGATATCAGAACCTAAAAGAGCTAGAAACTTGAAACAGCTGAGGTCCTGCTAGTGCCAACGCAGATCGAGTTTGTTTCCGATATTCGATAACTTGGCCCGATTACAAGAAATCGACTATAGTCGACATCGAAATTCTGTTTTTGAGCAATTTATGTAAATAATAAGAGCTAGAGTCACCAAACTTAATATGTTGCTTCTCGAATAGTATACATAAAAATAACAATTATCATTCTTTTTGCAGCTATCACCACCTCCCAGCTACTATCGCATAGCTATAAAAATTCTATCAACAGAATTGCAACTGCGATTGTATTGTTTTCTGTGCTGCTATTTTAGTTCGTTTTTTCACATTAAGAATTAATAATTGGTATGGCTGTTGGGTAGAGACGGCGACAATTACCGCGGTCTCCTGTACTTTCGAACCCTGCCGGGGAAGCTCACTTTTTGTACAGGACACATTGGGAAATGTATAGCTTCGGTGTTTATTATCCGATCTCTCCCAATATTTCGTTTTTTGGATAGCATTACCCCATCCAATTCCAATAGGCAGTGCTTATGTGTGTGGTTACATACACAAATATTCAAGGCAGGTAAATTGGATCTGATTAAGGCGCATAGCAAATGGTTAAAATTAAGGTTCGAACTATAAAAGAGACTTTATAGACAGTGACAACATTTATGTGACGATTCTATGCGCAGAGTTTATTCTTAGGTAGGCTTTGGAAGTGCGTGTCGTCGAATAAATGCATATTATAAATATAGCATCTTGAGAAACCAGCGAATGTTATACGCATCCGCTACAAAAACATACTCTGTGTACAATTTAGTATTAGCCAGGAATAATTCTACTTACCACACAGAATTTTTCACTCTTCTTGTTGCATTCCTTGAGATAGAGATGCGCAATCTCCTTGGAATAGTTCGTGCAGGGAGTAATCGAGCCGACGCCCTCGTTGTACTGGCCGCACATGTGGCACTTGAGGCCTTCGACATTCCCAAGGCTGATGCTGCAAAACAAAATGGCGCACAACAGCAGAACCGCCCATGGAGGTCCAGAAACTGCTGAAACAGCTGCCCAGCCGCCCTTGGAGTACTCTTTGGATGACACGACCTTCTTCGTTGGCATTGCTTTTCAGTTAGCGTGTAAAATTTTCGTATGAGTCCAAGCCTTTGACACGGACAGCAGATGAACACGGCAAACACTCCCACTCACAAATATTGCAAATGTGCTATTTACGCTTACTTGTCGCTTTTTTACTTTTATTTCCTATGATCGAGCCTTCTTTTTGTTCTTAGCGTTAATCTGGCCTTTAGTTATTGTTTGCGGTTATTTAATTTTTATTTGTTTTCTTATATTTATTTTGTTATTTTTTTTGCTGTTTGTTTTTGTTGTTATTTCCTGCCAAATGATAATAGAGGTCAAAGTGTTTGTTAACCTTTATGTAAAAGGGATCAAAAAATATTAGTTGCACAAATCAATACTATACCCCCAATTATATTGTAGATCTAAATATAAAATGTTTATCCTATAGATTTGTAACTAGTGTACTATAATTATTGCAAAAAATATATTAATAAGTATATTATGGTCAAAAATGCTCGATAAAACATGAAAAATATATATGCACCTTATAAAAGTTCACATATGCCAGTGTCTTTTATTCAGCAGACTTAATAAATCGAAACGATTGCGGTATCTGGGCTCGAACAGAATAAAGTAAAATGATTTAATCAAGTAATGTAAACTTTTAATCAATATATTAATTATCAATTATTAGATCTATGTTCGTAGTTCGTAGTTCGCTGCTGGCAAAACGGAAATAAGTTTGAAAAAGTTGAACACTTTAGGTCGCATGCTACATCTTCCTGATGCTGCGGCATTCGTGACCAGGGCGCTAACATAAAAAAAAAAAAATTCCTTTCGAATTCGCTTTTGTTTTTACTGAACGTTGTTTGAACTTTCCTCTGCACACGTGTGATGGCCTTGAATGTGCTGCTTAAACGCAGAGCTTTAAGTATTTACACAAAATTGAGCTCGATTTCGCAGAATGTTGTGTACAGACTTCATGTGCATTTTGTTGCATACTTTTAGGCCTTTCGTCTAATGGACAAATGCAAAAGTGGGCCAGTTGGTAAAATTCTGTGCTGCTTATTGCACAGAAGTGGCAACGCTTTCAACTGCAGCCAGTTTAATTGCTGACGAATATCACGCATACGAGGCAGAGCTGCTACTGCTGCTACTCATACAGCCAATTAACAAATTATTTTTAATTAAACGGATTAGTGCGCGCCCTGACTTTTAATTCTATTTAGGGCGATGTTTGGCCTTTCTAATCATACCCTCCACATTATCGACCACCATAATTAGCGAAATCTTAAATCATATATTTTACTGCAGTGTCTTTCACAGTCTCGAATCTCAGTTTGGTTAAGTACTGTAAACACTGGCATGTGCCTCACTCATCAAAGATATCCTACTTTGAATATTTGTTAAAAGCTGTTTTGTCCGCTTAACACGTGCGTCGCGTTTGAACAGAATTCGTCGACTGCAGCAACAAAATGTTCGTCGAGCATTCTGCGCCAAAAACATTCGACTAGTCGTGTAATTCGGCATAAGCTGTCTTATTCGGTGGCTTGCTGGTTTGATGGTGTTATGATTTAGTGGGTTGGTTCGCAGATTGAATATTTTGGGGCTCAAAATTAATTATCGTACTAAGAAAGTCTTCAGTAAAACGACAAAACGTTCCTCTCTGCCTTTGACATGATAAATGTTATAAGACTTAATCATACATGCTTATTCTTAGAATTTATAAAGGTCATTTTGTAAAATAGAAAACTAATTTTAAAACATATCTACGTTTTCATAATTTTAAACCAACATTTTAAGTGCTTAAGGATCGGGACACTTAATTTGTCAGCTCTGCTAACAAAACATTGTTTTTGCCAATTTGGGTTTAGATCGAATGAGTAAAATAATCAAGAAATAAACCTTGCCTTGCCTGCAAGCAGTATGCATATTGGGTACATGTAGAAATGTTCAAATCTTGGCATCTTTCCAACATGTTGCATGGTGTACTTCGAACATAGTTAACCATAAATTGGTGATGGCATGGTAAATACAATTGCCATAAATGCACCTTTTTCGTTCACCACAGAGTGCCGGTCTTGGCTTACAGTTTGAAGTCAATGGTGTTTCGAGTAAGTTTCAAACATTTATGAGTTATTTTCAAAGGTTTCGGGCTTCAAAAATGAAACTTGAAAGCATAAAAATCTTAATTAATTAAATAAATAAGTATTAAGACAAGGTTGCGAATAAAAAATACTAAAATAAATATTGTTCGGTTTACGGTTCTAAACAACATTAAGGTTAGGTGTGTGAACATGGTTGTTCATGTCCGTGCACGTCAGCATTGGTTTGGACCTTGGCTGTCAAATTTTGTATTAAGAAATTTCACATCCCCAAAAGACGTTTGCCTACGTCTATCTAAACTAAACCTACATCACTATCTAAACTAGTGTTATGTATATGCTATCTAAACATGCATAAATACATACCTACAGATTCTTGATTAATCAAAAAGGTTTTTTTTTATGCAAGAAGCTACTTTTTGACCGATTTTTCCTATGGCAGCTATATGATACAGTAATCCGAACTGACCGTTTCCGACATACATATGTATGTATGTACTGCGTGCAACAGAAGAAGCGACGTATACAATATTACATAACTATATCGACTCTATATACTTTTTGAGGTCGGAGATGACATATTCTATGCGTAACACATTTCGAGACAGTATTATAAAACCGTCTGCAAGGATATAAAATCACAATTACGAACGACGGGGTATATTGCAACAAATCTGATCTGTTAGTGCCATAAGAAGAAATGAGCATCGATTATATCAAATGACGGTTCGCAGAAATTCACATTTAGTTAATTAAACATTGGAAATATGGGCAAAAAATCGTATTTCGATATCGAATTTGATCGATTGCTTGAAACCGAGGCGAATTATCGATAAACATTAGCAATCTGTCAAACTGAGATCGACCCCTTTTTTACATACAGACAGACCAACAGAAAACAGACATTGCCTATCGACTCAATTATTGATACTGAACTAGGAAATCCATAAGTTTTATGGGATACTAGATATTTACCTCTATTATACTCTTTTACCCAGTTTCAACGGGTTTGTTTTTCAAAATATCTTGGCATGCTTCGGCATTTATCCTATATTTTAAATTGCTATTTACGTGCATTACCTATATATATTTGTTGTAGGCTAGTATATTTCATATTCGGTAACCCAGCTGCGAAAGTAAATTGCAATTTTTTTGCGAAGATTAAAAACAAAAGTACAAAATCTTCAATAAAGTGTACGTCTCATTTTTCTCAGTGCGGTTGAAACGAACGATTAAAGATGACTTTAAGGTTTAATGTTTTTAATACTTTGATTTATTAAGCACTACAGCCGTCGATAAGCACATGGCGATAGCGGCTTTTAACTACGGGATTAGCGCACGAGGCGTGGGTACAAAGAGGAAGACTGATAAATGATTTGCGAGGCTTATTGGGTTTGTTTTTTTGAGAGCCTAAGCCAATATTATTTGGTTCTTTTGGATCCAATCGACATAGTTGGCAACCTTGCAGTAAACACCAGGATAAGGTGCCACCGTGCAAGGCTTGATACTCCAGGACACAATGCCCACCTGCTGGCCGTCGTACAAGAGGGGGCCGCCGGAATCGCCACTACATTGTCCCTTTCCACCCTCATCGACTCCACCGCAAATGTGGTAGCGGGGATCTGTGGATCCTTGGTGACGCGCCACGCACTCCTCGTCAGAATATACCTTCAGCTGTACCTGCTGCAAGGTAGTCTGTATACTTCCGCCAGTCTAGACGATAAGACAAAATATTTGTTCACATTTCTGACTACTGGAATCCTAAAAATAAAAAACTCCTACCGCATTCAGGCCCCAACCAACAAGTGTCCCCTCACCACCAGACTCCAACTGGGGCGTGGCAAAGTTAAGCGCGGGCAGCTGCACAGGGGCAACAGTCTTGTAGTCAAACTTGAAAGGCTCCGCCACCTGGAGCAGGGAAATATCATTGGCATAGTGGTTGTTTGGGTTATAAAGCTCGTGCTGAATAATCCGCTTGACTGACACCACGTTGGGCCCGCTGGCGCCGATATTGGTCACCCCGTACTGTACTGAGATCTGCCCGGCCTTGCGCCCATCGGTGCAATGAGCCGCTGTCAGCACAAATTGATTGGAAACTATGGAGCCGCCGCAGGAATGGGACCCACTGGCACCGCGCAACGAAATCTAGGTAGCACGTTATAATCGTATATGATATAGATGCACTTATGCACTTATGAATCGTCGAACTCACCACAAACGGATATTTCTCCACTGTGGCATCCGTGCCATTGACCACCCGACCCATCGGAGGCGCAGCGTAGACGCTGGCATTGACGATTGCCAGCAACAGGAGTGCGAATATGTTTAGTCTGGACAAAAGCATATTGTTGAGTAGACTGTATCTTGAGTAGATTCCAGTTGCACGCCGCTTCGAGTAGCGCCTTTTATAGGCACGACCCATTTGAGTTGGCACTGGAGATAGGCCGAATATTTATGGCCAGCGATAGGTGGGTAGTAAATATAAAAGAGCCAGATTCACCTGGCCTCTCTGGCTGGGTTTTATTCCAAGATTAGGATGCATATTGGGTTTTTTAAACGTTTTATTTCCAATGTTTATAAAGTATACAGAAACTTTCTTTGGCCAAAAAGATTACCTATCCACAACGTATCGAACAGCAGAGTCTCGTTGATTTTAATTTATAATATACTAGCGGGCATTAAATTTAAATTTTCTATCAAACCATTGATCCTCTTTTTCCATCCAATTTGTATCCGATCCGATGGTAAACAAAAAAGTTGCAATGTTTTCACCAATATACCTTAGTTGCTGGTGGAAATCGCTCTAACACGTATTCATAAATTATGTGGCGCTTAATTTTACCCTGAATCAATTGCGATTGGTAAAAAGGGTATAATGTTTTTGTGCAAATGTATGTAACAGGCAGGCAGGAAGCATCTCCGACCCCATAAAGTATATATATTCTTGATCAGCATCAATAGCCGAGTAGATCTAGCCATGTCCGCCTGTCTGTCTGTCCGTCTGTCCGTCCGTCCGTCCGTCCGTATGTATGAACGCAAGGATATCATAGCCTACAAGAGCTAGAGACTTGAAATTGTAGCTGTAGGTCCTCCTGGTGCCCATCGTGTTTGTTTCCGATAATCAATTATAATCAACTTACTTCGTTTCCAAGCAATCGATAAAAATCGATATCGACATCCTGTTTTTCGGCAAATTGAATAAATACTAAAAAACTTGATATATTGCTCCTAGAATAGTATACATATATCAAGTATCTTTCATTTTATACCAATCGCCACCTCCCTGCTACTACCTCACATAGATCAAGTTAATATCCAACTATATTCTATGGTACAATAAGATATACTGTAGAAATTTCATTAAGATCGGTTCAGAAATGTTACGATATGTTATGTGTTTTGCTTGTCCACGTCCTAGCAGCGGCAAGCCCAAATACCTAGAATTTTTGTATGCATGTACACACATACATTCATCGCGTCTGCTTCGAATTCTATCAACAGCATTGCAATTGCGATTGTATTGTTTTCTGTGCTGCTATTTTAATTCGTTCTCAATAAGACTGAATAATTGTTGTGGCTGTTGAGTAGAGGCAGTGGTAAGTGGTGCGGTCTGTCGCGAGTTCGAGTCCAACCGGAGAAACTTTTTCTTTTTTTTGTGTTTGTGCTTGTGTGGCTGCCGAGTAGAGTCGGCAGCAAGTTTTTCGGTCAGTTGCGAGTTCGAACTCTGCCAATGTATTTTTTTTTTTTAATTTATCTTTATTTCTTCAAACGAACGCGAGATGCATTTGGTGTTGGAATAAGAGGGTTCAGGGTATTCCCTAGTCGGGAGCTCCCGACTAGAACCTCTAACTTGTTTTGTATAAAGGAAGGTTTTATTCTGCAAAATGTGTGAAACAGGTCTCAAAAAATTTGTTTTAAAGATAGTTGGAAATATATTTGAATGCGAAACGTCACCCACAACACTTTTGACCCCCATTCATGCTAAGAAATATTGGATTTTCCGAAAAGAATGAAACCCTCAAATGAATTCGAACAAAGATCTTTGAAGCAAACAAGCAAATAAGTATCAAACAATCATTTTATCCTAGCTCTTAAAATTTGGACTGGGCGTTAATCACCATAATGCCAGCCAATCAGACAGGATTAACACTTTTTCTATAAATATTCTCTATATACAGAATATATCAAGTCAAATAATTAGTTTCTCAATATTTGTGTATATATTTGATGTACATCTTTGGCTAAACAATTTTAATTAAGGAAATAACAATGCAGAAAAACAAACAAATGTGTGGCTTGATGTCCCAGAGAAAACTTGGCAATATTGCTGGAATGTGAAACTGTGCAGATAGTGCTTAAAATAATTCGATTTATACAATACATTTTAGTCACAAATAATTTATAACAACTCTAGTTATAAGCAGGTTACAACGTCGCAAGGGATTTTGAAGTTAACTTTTTAAGTTAACTGCAAAATGAATCCCTGCTTTTAACCAAAAGTTATTTTGAATGAAGTAAATATATATTATAGACTAACAGATTTTAGCCAACGTTCTTTGTATAGAAAAATGTGAGTCAAACAGAACACATAAATTAAACAACCATATTATCTAGCCCAGATCTAGATACATTTGTAGCTATGCTCTATATAATACGTAACTACACTACTTTACTAAGCGACGCTAGCATCGGTCTACAAAAACACTCCAACATATGCGCACCAGCGCTATCAAATTTCTACTGTATACTACAGCTGCGTACCGTGGACATCTTTTGCTCCTCTTCATCCAAATGTTTGGCGCTCAAAATACTTTTAATGCTCTCGGCCTCCTTGATCCAAAACTCCAACTGAAATGAAAAGTGCATGCTACATACGTTATACGGAAACAATCCTGGAACTCACTTGTTGCAGCAACAGATTTCGTCGCTCGCCCCTTGGCTCGTTGTTCACAAATGGTACAAGAATACCCAAAGCAGAGGTATACGACTCCAAGGCGGCGTCTAGCTTGCGCTCGTACAGATACAGCTCCCCCTGCCGCCCAATTTCCAGGCCTGTCTTCATAGCAGGACTCGAGCTCGATAGAGTTACTAAAATACATTCAATATTAATAAGGGATAATTTGTAAAGGTAAATATTAAATAATCATTGTCATAAAAGAATTATTTTAACCGATATTGACAACAATATATATGTATAATGTAACAATAATACGTATATACTAAAATGAAGACTCCGTATAGATTAAACATTAATGAAAATCATCGACTGTTGTTGCCTGTCAAACACCACATTCAAGCCCTAAGCAGAGATAATTCAAAAGTGTAATTTTAAAATTATGTTACATTTTTGAATTATAAGCTTTAAAAAATATCTTATTATTTCTGCTATAGTTGTTCTTCCTATTACTGTTAAACTTCTTTAGTTTGGTAACAAAATACAATAGAAAGCAAGCAATTCGCCAAAATGAAGAAACTTAGAGAGAACTAATCGAATGAACTGTGGAATAGATGCAAATGTGGTTTTCAGGTTAACTGGAACCAGAATAAAGTGAAATGTCATACAAAGCTGTTTATAGCGCGCATCCGGCTCAAGCATTTCCATCATCCGCGACGTGCCTGGCTGTGCTTGATTCGTGGCTTCAGCAGTTGTAGCAGGAGTGCCATTTTCAGAGCGTTGCGATACTGGTGTCTGCTGCCGTTGTGCCAGCAGCTTGTATTCATCCTCAATGATAACATTTTTAATCTCCTCCGCACGCTTCATGTAGGCTAGAGCCCAATTACGTAGCTCTTGCCGCCGGCTGGCATCCGATTCTTCGGTGATAAGCGGCACAAAATATTGTAATGCGCTGCAGTACAAATAGTAAGCTTCCTTATAACTTCGTTTCTCATCATGCTCCACCGCTCGAGTCACCAAGTCAATGGCCTTTTTCAGTGTCTGCTCCGAGGGAAAAGTTTTGAGATCTAAGAATGGATGTGCAAAGAAATCCGAAAAGGAGATGCGCTGCGCAGGCTCATGAGCCAGAAGACGACGCAACAAATCGTGGCATTCATTGCTGATGTGCGCATTTGGTGGCAGCACAATTGGCTCGGCCTTGCGAATGCGCTGCAACAGCTCCTCAATAGTGCGCGAGCTATAGGGCGCTTTACCGAACAGGCATTCATACAGTATTACCCCGACGCTCCAGAGATCGGCCTTGGCATCGTACTGATGGTTTCGCACAATCTCCGGGGCCATGTAGAGCGGCGAGCCTTTTAGCTGCTGATTGATTTCACCCAGTTTCAGATGCTGCGCAAATCTATAAAACGCAAACGATTAAAATATCACAGTCGTCATTCCTTCAAATACATACCCAAAATCAGCAACCTTTAGAGAGACATTATTAGCGCTCCGTGTGAGGAGTAAATTCTGTGGTTTCAGATCAAAATGTGAAACGTCGTTGGCCCGCATATACTGAACCGCAGCAGCTAATTGGCGCAAAAAATATCGACATGTTGATTCTGGGAGCGCTTTCTTGGTGCGTATGAAGGCAGATAAATTGCCAGCATTACAATATTCCAATACAATGTAAATGTTTCTTAAGTAGACGAAGAAGAAATACAATAATATAATTTCTTAGTTGTTTTTAGTATCAAGGACTCTGTCAAATACGCTTATCATAGGTATATTATTGGAACTCACTTGTCATCCCAGAAAAAGTCCTGAAGCGTCACAATGTACTTGTGCTTCAGATCTCGCAGCAGGCGTATTTCCGTTATTAAATTGTCGCGTGAGCTCTGAGATAAAGTCGACATTTCCACGTATTTGATCGCATGAAAAGTGCGTTCCTTCTATGAAAATATACGAGTGAATGTGTTTAGATAATTGATTTCGTAGAATAATTGGATTGAAGGTCTCACTTTATGGCGTGCCTTGTAGACAGATGCATAGCTGCCCACTCCAAGTTTCTCTAATATTTCATAGTCCGTTATTCGCGGCAGTGACATATTTCAACATTTATAAGGCCATTAATTAATTAACATGAAAAGTTTAAGCCCATGTGTATTTTAAGCATTTGCTTTAGATTTTGGAAATACCATAACAATTTATATGGCAGTCCCAACAAAGATATACACTCAGCTGACGCGAACGGCTGTCGATTGTTACAGCAATCGACACACTTGATACGAAACAGTTGCGCCACCGTTCCACGGCGTACAAAACGTGCAAAGCAACGCTGTGCCAGCGAATGGGCAGCACTTTTGTGATTCAGTGTGTTTGTTGTTGATGTGTAGCAAAGCAACTAAGTTTGATTTTCTTACAGGTAAATAAATGGATAACCTGAATTAAAAACGCGGAAATCAATTATAAGTGTATAATAGTGCATACGACATCAAACATAATTGCTACTGAAGGCTTAAAATTTATTAACTAAGCTCGTTAACCCAACACGTTCAAGCTGGGTTTCAGCTTGGTAATTGACACACCCAAAACAACAAATTAATCAGACACGCCCGTTATCATCGAAAATGTGATCACAGCTTATATTATTTCAGCTAATCCGTGTGTCAGCTATCCGTGTATAGTGAATGCTTGAGCATATTTCATTAGCCTGCATCGCGTGACGTCACAAATAAAGGCTTCAAAATGAATTACGGCCGTAAAACGCCCTCAACCTACCGATCGAATCCCTCGATGTACTCCCATGCCACGGGCAGGTACGCATTACAAATTTGTTACCAGGATCGATTTGTATATATATATATTTATTTATTTTTATATGTCACAATGAAATGTGTATCCCTACAGATCCTCTACAAACTTACATTCGAAAATGTCGCGTTCCACGCGAAGCGTACGCATACCCTGGTACCAGAGGCCCCTCCTGAAGAACAATCAATACATAGACATACAGAAAGGTGCGATGCTTATAGGCCTATTTGCTGTAGTAAGTTTGTGCGATGATTACCTTCTCCATGAAACTGGACTGACTATTTATTTGCCCCCGTAGTTTCTCTCACTCTTTACCATTGGCACTACCATCTTTGATATCTATTGTTATGCCATGGCTGCTCCAGGATCCACCCATTATGGCTACTATATCATATCGTACGAGTTTGTGTATGTTGGGAACAAGCATGGTATATATATGGCTACCCATCATTGATTTAATTGCAACCACTTCATCATATGTTTCGAATGTTTTCTAGTACGCAACATGCTAATTGTATTTGCTTTATTCTCGCTTATTATGGCGCTCATCAACTTTGTCACCAGCGTCTTACTGTGCGTCGCCTTGCGTAAGGTAAGCAAAATATTTAGTTGGGATTGGTTTGGCAAACATTTCACTCTCATTTCACTCATGCCTTAAAGCAATGTATACTTGGAGCACAGAAACGCTTACTGAGCAAAAGGGTAACAAAGCATCCAAGATAAACAGTTTATATCTAAATTTTCAATCGACATATTCGCAGCAGGCATCCTTAACTATTTTTTTATTATATTAAATATTAAAATGTTTTGTTTCATAGGAATACGAAAAAAAGGTCCTGCCCTGGCTGTGGACCTTTGCCATCTTCACCGTTTGGCGCGCTTTGGCTCTCATATTTTTTGCCATTGTTAATGATTTGTATTTTGCCTACAATATCATAATGGTACTGCTTTGGAGTATCTTCTGTCTGGTTTCCATCTATGGCTGGGCCGTTGTATATTCGCTGTTCCTAGAACTAGTGGATCTTACAAAGCTGGAAGATCTGGCGCACTTACGAGTAAGTTACTTGTTAATTGTCGTCTAATAACATAAGAGCTCTTGTTTAACCGTGTTCTTTCAGATGGGCACCATGGCCTCGCTGCACGCATCAACAACTAACTCTCTGGCTGGCTCGCGTCCTACAACACCCCACAGTACTGTGTCTACAATGCCAGTGGGCTAGACAATGTGTTGCTAATATTCCAAGCATAATGATACCGTCCGGCGGAGTATAACACAAGGCAGCCGTTCCACATTCACCAGTTTAGTGCTTTAGATGTGTTTAAACAATGTCTAGTACATATCAAAAACGAATTGCAATTGCAAATTTTTTTACATGAATGATTAGTATTTATATTTAAGTCTCATTCCGTCCATTTACATACATATATGTATATGTAATTATGTTTATATAAAAAAAATTGTTTATGAAATATCTATCGAAATATGTGTTTAGATGACATATTTGTATACACAGCAACCGTCATTTGTAACAATAATGAATGCAAATTAATACGTTGCAAATATACAATTTATGAAAGCATGTTGGATCATTTCTACATTTCTCTGCCAACTTAGCCTATCGCCTGTTTATTTAATCTTTTTTTTTATCTTTTTTTTATCTTGTGTAATCAAAAATGTTTCAATTATTATCTATATGTAAAAACGTGTTTTTCCTAACTGACTGGAAATGTTTGGAAAAGTATTACCTCAAAATGAAGCAAAAACTTGGGCAAACCGACTATGCTTTTTGATAATAAAGGTGAACATTTTTCGAATATTGCTTAAGCTTTTAAATCGGAAAGCAATTTTACAAGTTTGTCCCTTGAATTTAATAAGAAAACAAATTAAAGTGCTGTAACCGGGTGTACCCGAATGGTGTTTATCCTGAACCTTCTACAAAAACCAGATGCTCAAGTATTACACTTTTTTCCAAAAATTTATTAAAGAAAATTTTGTATCTTTTATTGGCTAAATTATCACATCACACAGCGCAGCACAAAAAAATCAATTTTCAAAATACATTAAAGATATAAAATTCAAAAAGACACGCACACGAATGTATGTGTGTGTATACATAAATATGCCAACGTTTTGTTTAATAACTTCTGTGTTCCCTAATCAATCTTTATAACATTTCCTGAAGATCTTATTGTGCCATAGAATAATCGTATACTCGCAAAATGATAATTGCCTTACAATTGTGTCTTTCAATTTTGGGCATTGCTCCAATAGGAATTGGTATTATTTGATTTAAGGAAGATTGTACCCGAAAAATTACATTTTTCTGTATTTACACCATTTTAGAAGCTGTGTCGAATTTTCTGACTATTAATTAAATGCTACAATATATGCTCAAATATATATATAATATATGCTCAATATGCTACAATATATTTTAATCAAAATTATACTACGATGATGATTTCTGCTGAGTGTTGCGTATACATATTTGGGCAACCTTTATACCATTTTATAAATTTTTAAAATGTTTGGTATCAACATTTATGGTCACACCGTGAACAGAAATACCTTATCCAG
The DNA here is from genome assembly GCA_037075305.1 of Drosophila kanekoi. Classification (NCBI taxonomy): domain Eukaryota; kingdom Metazoa; phylum Arthropoda; class Insecta; order Diptera; family Drosophilidae; genus Drosophila; species Drosophila kanekoi. The sequence continues at coordinate 1,255,997 of JBAMCE010000131.1, read as the reverse complement.
CCTAGCAATCAGCTTTTGCTCGTCAAAAGCCAAAATAATTTTTATCGTACAGAAAATTGGGGCACTTGCAATGCACTCGCCCGCAGCTAATCGCCCACATGCAAACATGAGCTCCAACGATCTCAATCAACTAATATCACACACCAACTGGGGTATTTTTTATTTATATACAAATTCGTTGTTTTTTTATTCGCCTGAATTATGATTTCCCAAAATATGCATAATAAATGTTATAAAATGGAGTTTTTGATAAAAACCCAACCAGGGAACAAAAGGTGTTAGCAGTGCTTGCTGCAACTAACTTTCGCTTGCATTTCAACGACGATTCAATGCACACGTATGCATATGTATGTACACGCATAGTATAAATCCATACACATACATATGTACATGGTAAAAATTCATACACACATACATATGTATAAACAAATCATGTACCTATGATTGCTTTTGTTTCTCTCACTTCACTGCGTATTGCTACGCAATTTATCAAAACTCGCAATTTAATATATTGCTCGTCGTTGTCGAGTAATGCTCGATATGCCTCTGCTGCTCTCCCTCCATTCACCTCTCGTTTATCTCTAGCAGCTGTTGATCGCTGCAACGGTACATATGACTGACTACGCGTCTCGCACCTGTCCAAGTTGAATGCCCCAAAGCAGACACGGGTAAGAGAATGCACTCAGTGCTATTGCTAACATAGCGCTCAATTTCGTTGCCGACACGTTTATCAACCTTGCTTTAATTTGGTTTCTCCCATCGGTCTTTTACGCAGTGCCGCATTTGCTTTGTGCTTGGACAGTAACTGCGCATTTCCATTGAAGCAGTAATGTGGTTCGCTTGTATTATGCCTGCCAGACAGATATGATGTATAAAATGCAACGCTACTTCAATGCTGTTCAGATGTCAGACCCTCTCTCAGATTGCTTTGTCTGTTGTTGTTGCGCGTGGGGCGCGTCGTTCACCTCTGTAAAACACCCCCACAAGCTGTGGCAGCAACAGCAATACATACATACATGCACACCAGTTTATTTAGTTGCTTTGTTTCGGGTTTTCGAGTTGTGTTGTTGCTCACATTTGCTGTTAACTGGTGGCAAGCGAGTTTTTCACCACGGCTGCTTTCTGTGCTGTGACTAATTGTTGTTATTGCTAAATTTTGACTTTGCTTAATAAAACAATGTTTTGTTTTGTATCGGTGTGATCTTAAAACTGACGAAATGGGGTGCTGCGTTTCCCAACTCCCTCTTACTTCAAGCTTCGGCCTTAGCTGTTGTGCTTATCCATTCACATGTACATATGTATGTATGTATATATGTATGTACTTTAAATTCTTACAGACAACATGCGCAATGAAACAGGAAATTATTTTCGTTTTCTACAGAAAAGCTGCTGCCTGCTCTTGGTAGTCTTACATACATATGCATCTTTGTATGTAAATACATATGTATATACTTACTCATATAGCTGTACATCCAAAACTATACACACTAACTAAATCTACTTGGTTTATTCTTATACTATGATAATCGAATGATATATTTATTTACTAGCGTTTCATTTTCTACTGATAATATGACGTTTATTACTTACTTGCTTAAACTTCAAACATAAAATCATACATATGTATGTATGTACATATGTACATACATATATATATATAGGTATGTCTATTGTCTTAACATCGTTGCGTGTATGCGTAAAATTGAAATATATCTGTACGTAGACATATGCATATATACAAGTCTATTAATATATATATATATATATATGTATGTACACATGTACATACATATGTATACGTAGGAGTACATACATGTCTTATTATTTCTGTTGTTTTAATTACATATATTTTAAATTATTCTTCCCATGCAGTTAATAAATTATTTTTAAGCAGAAAACGAATCTTGGTTTTAAGCTACATGAATATATGTATTAAAAACAAAGGTATACCAACGACAAAAACGAAAAATAAATTGCGGCCATCAAAATGTTAACCTGTCTAGAGAAATTCACCACTCCTTCGCAACGGGTACAATATTAAATGAGAGCTAGTAATAAAAAGAGCAACACCAGACACGAATTTTGTCTTATTTCCTGCTAAAAAACTTGGTATATATGTATATTTATGTATAAACACTCATAAGTATTTTATGAAATACGTAGATATTGAAATAAACATCATACATATTTAATAAAAGTGCGCAGTTTGCATTGGTGACGCAGCAACAAAAACACAATGGCAATGCCAACAACATGACAATAACAGCAACTGCTCTCAATAGCTCTCACCCTTACTCTCTCGCACAGTTTAAGTGGGGCTACAACATGGCGTCGTCGGAATTATGTATGTATGTGTCCGTTGAATTTTCATTTTTAAATAACAATAAGTTGAAAGTGTACAAATATGAACTTATTAGGCACATTTTACGTTTGTTATATCATAAATCAAAAAAATAATGTAAATAACAGTTCAATTATTGAATGTTAGTAATTCGCTCTCTATCAGCCTCTCCCTTTTATGCACTGCATTGGTCTCTGAATATGGTGGATCGACATAAACTTACACATACATATGAACATTCACATAAGTATGTACATATATAAATTGAGTGTATAAATGTAAAGGTCTGTTACTTGTTACAATCGTTATACTCTTTAAAATAGTAATTTAATTTTTTCATCACGTATGTTACGTCGTGAGTGGGATATATCCAATCCAATCCAATACATTATGTACAAATACGAGCACACATACATGTACATATCTATTCTAGATCAGATCGATGATTACTTTTTGAATACAGTTCAATAACATTTATTTTGTTACATGTAAATCTATAAATATTATAAAAATACATAGATCGACCTTAAATTTTTATAAATATGTATATTAAAACAAATTATGAAAATGTTGCCATTAACTCTTTAGTAATGTACGTCTTTGACAGTTCTTGAACAATTTAATTATGATAAATAAAATAATAAAATTATTAAAAAGTAGTATAGCTATAGTTGCTTAATTTTGTCTATTTTGTTTGTAGGGTTTTGAAAATAAAATAAAAGCATATCAGATGACAGTTCAAATTTTCAAGGTAAAATATTACAACATTTTATGAGTAAAAAAACTACGTCTTAATGTACAATAGTATACATATAGTAAATACATATGTTTTAAAAATTGTTTGTTAATCATCTATCGGACGCTTGTATGTTCATATATCCAAAAGGTTATTTATTTGCTCGCAAGAATTGGGTAAGGATCTCAATAGTAAGTTATACTACATAAATATGCAGTCTCAATTGGTAATAATGTCGAATTTTAAGGGTGTTCAATTTGCGTTACCCTAAAAATGCTCTTTCTAATTTTTATATGTATGTATGTATGTATCACATGTATTCGTATGTATTTAATTTACAAGCAGGTACAATTTAAAGTTTTACAGGCTATAACATTGTCTACAAATAATTTAACAAAAAAAAAAAACATTTAGCACACATTAAGTAAATGTGTTTTGTTGTTCTTGCATAGTTATTTTTCAAAATTTTGCAAATACTCTCACATATGAATGTATGTATTTATTGGTCTAAAATATAAATTGTGAACTTTACGGTGACTTTTATTGTAGGTTGCTTCATAAGTGGAGTTTTTCTTATTTTTCCATAGGTTGTTATTTAACTACTTAAATTTAACATGCAAAAATGGTTATGTATGTATGTATATTGGTGTTTTGTCACTAATATGTGCCACACATGTATACGTATATACGTGAATATTGCCTTGTATTTTTTCACCACACTAGCCAAATTCTCTCTAGTTCGCACACACACATTCGCCTTTATTATTTTGCTCACACTTCCGTCTAAGCATATATGTATTTATATATGCACATATATATGCGTCTGGTGTCTTAATGTTACACTACTCAACTCGCTGTTAAGTTTAACTGTTAAATATCGTACTAGAACTTTAATCTGTACTATATTTCTCAAGGTGTGCAGTTTTATTAAAATATTTCTGTATATACAAATATTCACAAATCTTTGATACGCATTTAAAGAAAAGATTAAAATTGACTGTGACAAGTCACTTTTGTGTTAACAGATTGTGTTGTGGTAACAACATTGCACTTTGAGTATAACATACTCAAATTCATTTTTATTCGACTGTTTTGCGTTTTGCTTTGTCGTTTCATTCGTGCGTTGAACCTTGGAGACTTCACATCGAGTTTGGAGGATCAAATCCACGTTGGGTTTTGCTACAACTACAACTGTAATCCACAATACAATACACGCGCTGTGACTCTGCTGCTTCGTCTGCTGGCTAGCTTTGTGTCTGTGTGTGCGTGTGCGCCGTGTTGATTTGGCATAATTTGTAAATAATCTTACAATTTTTGTTACAAATAATCGTCGAGCGCAAATTAAAGGCGACTGTTAAATCCGTGCAAGCTTCGCTGCTAACCTCGTCGTCGTGTACGTTGTGTGAAGGAATATTTAAGTTTATTTAAAAAAAAAAAGAAAGTTGACCATAATTTGTGATATACATACATACATAATTTGTTTTTGCCCCTGTTTGTGCAATTTCTCATGAAAAGCTTATAATTTATCAAAAATTCTTACAAATTCGTATATGTGAAAAAGGAAAAAAAAAATCAACCTTTAATCATAAAAATTCAATTCTCACAACTGTGATTCAAACATAACTGGCGTTTTTGTTTAAAATGCTTAGCAATTTACAATAACTACAAATAGTACAAGAAAGTAAGTGCATTACTTAAGCATTTCTGATGAAAAAATTTGTTTAATTTTCGCCTACGTCGTCGTACCACACACACGCGCTTATTCACCACAATTAACAGCTAAATTTCAACATGAGCGCAGTACTAAGCTCACCACTGGTCGACCGTATTCATGCCCTCTCACTCTCACGCGTGCACACAAGCGTGTCCGTAGAATGTGAGATTGTGTTTGCGTGTGTCATTATATGCAATGTCATAGAACAGACGTTGCCATGTCGCGTAAAACAAAAATAAATCTCAGTTCAAGCGAAGAAAATGAAAGCCAAAGACTGTTAAAATAGTAGTAGACAAAATATACAACTGCAATGTATAAACGTACATACCACCGAGTCAATTGAAAACTGTAACCTTCTCATTTTATTTGCACTTAAATATTTGTACGTATGTGCTATATGTTTGCACTGAGCTGACAAGTGTATTTTTGTTTTTATGTTTTTTGACACTTTGTATAGTGTAGGAAATTAAAACTTTCCCTACAATAACAACAGTTTTACTTGCCAAAGCAAATATTAAAAAAATATATATATATATATATAATTCTTTTCCTTTTGTCTTTGTCACGAAGGACGTGGCTGAAGCAAATGCTTTGCAATAGTGTAACTGAACGGCCAAGTACATATTTACGCATACAGAAAAAGTTGTACAATTTTGGTCGATTAAAATTTCGCAGTCCTATATTTTCCATTTATTTACATTTTCATACATAAGCATTAATGTAAATAAATGCAGTTCGTGATTAAAAAATTTTGTGCTCTCACTAGATGACTCACCGCACATACATTTATGTACATTCATGCATACCCACATACAAACATATGAACGCACTGAGCGAGTCATAGCCTTAGTCAGAAGCAACATTTGCTTGGTACGCATTATCTACATATCTTATCAGCAGAGACAGCGCATCACAGGCAATATATTTTGTGGGCGCACATTTGTTTTCGTTGAGGGCACATTTTTCTTGATATATTCAAATCCAATTTAGACTAATTTATTTATGTGTGTGTGTACTTCAACTATTTGGATTCCTCTCATTCGTTTGTGTGGGTAGTGATAGACGATTGTATCGGTTGTATCTGCACTCGACCGAGAGTTGAGCGTTTTACATTTGCATTTGTTTTGTGTGAAACTGGATTATTTTTCAAAAAATTATGAAACTTATAAATAAAAAGTTAAAAAAAAAAAAATCTTGAAAGTTTCTGATACTAAATTTTGGAATGGTCGTAGGATTTTGCATTAATATTTTGCTAAACTAACTTTTTGGATCGGTTGCCAATTGTATATGTGATCGAGTGCATTGGTTCGATTTACTCAAACAGCAATTGACACGTGTATTGAGTTTGCTTCTTATCGCTAACTGTACATTATCACAATAACGTATTATACCCCACTGTACAGTTGCATATAAACAAATTGTTGCACGTCGCTGCTATTATATTGGTTGTGTATTATCTACAGATGTACATATGTATATGTACCAATGTGATACATGCACAATGTGATATGATATACATATAATAGTCCGACTTTATTTAAAAGTCGTTTACCTGAAAAGTCATAGTTAAGTATGAAATTGGTGATTTATTAAAATGGCAATGGTATTATGTTTATTTATTTTATGATATGTAAATACTAAGCTGGTAGTTCCCAGTCTTGCCTGGTCCACGTTTTGTAGCTTAAAAGTTTAAACTAATGTTTCTACCCATTTTATAAAAGAGTTTGAAGTCTAGTGAATATAGAGCCAAGAGCTGGAATCAATATTTTCTGCTTATTTTAGTCATCGTTTATAGAACCTTAGAACAATCTGTGGATACAATTTTCCAACCAGGAGTGGGTTTTTACATCGCAAATGAACTTGAACAGGGCTTTGAAAATGAGTTTAAGGCAAACTTAAAGCCCCGTTTTCGCGGGCATCTGATCACATTAGGCGTTTTCAATTTTTTTAAAACTATGCGCTATCCTCAAACTTAAACTTTGAGAGATGTTTCAATTTTTTTGTGAAAGTATATCCCTCCTTTGAAATTTTCAACAAAGATTTAATGAGTGAAGTTTCAAACTCATTTTCAAGGAGCTTTGTGAAAATTCACTTGAGACGTTTTTGAAGCTTTTGATAAAATCTAAACGTCTTTAAAGAATTATGTGAATTCAATATTTTAAAGCATCGTTTTATATTTCTTTTCTGATTTCCAAAGAGTTACATTGAACAAATAATCGATTTTGTGAATTCCACCCGCAACTGTGGTAAATTGGCGGAAAAGGGTTATATGAGATGATCCCTCTCTTATGAAACATCCAGGTCAAAGGTTGTATGAACTCTAGTTAATTTTTTGATTTTAGGCGTCACACCACAGTACCAAAACTTTTATATCTTAATTTTGTGGAGTTCTGAGTCACTTTCAATTATTTGTGTTAAATATAACTTGATGGATAAATGTAAACTTTCCAGAGCCGGGAAAGGTGTGAAAAAGAGATACCTAAAATTCGAAGCAAAAAACTTGACCCTTGTATATATGTATTAATCATGGTTCATTGATCTGCACTCGAGTGTGTTTAGCCCGACGGATCGAACTTTTATGAACTTCAAACGCGATGACTAATTTAAAGAAATTGTTTTTGTTTACCATTTAAGAGTCCATAAACAGCACGTGTCATCTGTTAAAAAGTATACATACATATTCAGTTTGCTATAAATTTATGCAAATTAAATATACACATTACACTTTAAAATACCTATGTATTTGTAAGAACGTGAACGGAACATCTACATACATACATTATACATTCACAGACACACATGTCTGTATAGTCATGATGACGAAGGCAAAGCGATGAATTAACTGAAAACAAACAACTCGCCCGTTTCGTTTCCGTCAGCGTCTCCCGTTTACATATGATTGAACGTCTGTGTATATGAGCTAATTATTAGCTTTGCTGTTGCTATACCCTGTGCAATTTAAATATGTTTTTAATAGGGTATAATAAACATTTGCAAACACAAAAATGTGTAACAGCCAGAAGAATCTGCGTAATTATGGAGGAGTACACATATTTTGTATGTGCCCCATCTGTGACTATACTTACATTTTATGTATATATTTTTAGGGTATTTCCTAGTCGCGCACTCTCTTTTTGTTTTCGCGATACGCTTTCCTTCTTATATGCTGCCGTTTCTCTTTGGCGTCTCTTTTGATTTTAAACACACTTACAAACACATACAAAGAGCTGATAAGTGCGCGTCACCGTCACCGTCGACGCCAGCGTCGTCAGCGTCAGCTGCTCGGCCTGAGTCTTGTCTCCGCCGCCATAGCGACGCGTGGATGGCCACGACCTCATTTTCTATTGGTTTGTTTTTAGGTCGCGTGCAAATGGTCACCTCGCCCCCACCCTACCGCACTAAGCACTTACTGTGATCGCCATCGTCTGACCTCGCTCCCACTCTGGCGGGAGCTTTTTTACGCTTTTAGCGCATATCAACAATACACCATGATAAAGAAGTTTTTTTTAGTTTTTATGTTTTATTATTCTATTTATTTATTTTTTTTGGTCTGTTTGAGCTATTTTTAGTCGAAATCCGCTCTACTTGATCTTGTATAAATACATATGTATGTATATAGCTACATATGTTGTTGTGTTCTGGCTTCTCGTTCAGTTTTCATTTGCTAAGTTATGCAATTTATTTATTTATTTTATGAATATGCCTATCTATTGGATCATGTGCATACGTTTGTCTATATGAATATTGCGTTCGTGCATTAATTAACATTTTGACTATACTCAGAGATTTTTGATTTGTTGGAAAGTGGTTTTGGATTTCCAATTTTTAGTATTATACCTTAAATGCTTGTAACTCCATATGTCTGAAGACACGTAATTTGAAACACATCAAGTTTATTTATTTCCGTTTCCATCTATCTTGCAGCGCGATAGTTGCGATCATATCATTTGGAGCTTATTTTTTTACGTAAGTAATGTGTATGTTAGTCCTAAACTTTAGATGTTTACCCATGACATTGTTGGAAAATAACCTTAACACTGGCCTTATTTCAAAAATCATACTGTTATATTTTCGATTAAATTTTTGCCCAAATTAAAATTGCACTAGTTCTATTATATTCTTAAATTTGAAAAGTTCGAACAGCTAAGGTATACAGATATATATATGAATGGAAATGATACTGTCATTTTCATTAAAACAACTTTTACACGAAAAGCGGTTGCGCAGTCATAACAGTACTTCTAAGCATATTCACCACATCTGGCTTCTTTGGCTTGGCAACCGTCAACTCTCCCGTCTACTGTTAGCTAGGGAAGATGAAAATCGAACTTTTGCCTTTTTCCTTTTAATTTCTCAATTGTCTTTCGTTTGCCTTGATTCTTTGTCGTTTTCGTTTCCCCCGTGAATGCCTCGCACTGGTCCTCTTTGTCTCCGTGGTCGTGTCTCTCGTTTGCAGTTCATTGGCTTGCATCCAAGCTATGTACACACTTATGCACACATATGGTATGTACAGATGTATGTATGTGAGCAATGTATTTAATGAATATCAATGAAATAAACGATGTGCGCTTTGTTGTTAATGACACGCTAACTCCCACATAGTTTACGTCAACATCACTGAGTCAGTCGGCGGCTCTACGCTTTAGCCTTCAGTTGGTGCTGCTAAAGTCAAGTCCCAAAGGCAAAGTTCAATAACACAAAATGGCAGTCAAAGAAATATTGCTAGTTAAATTCCGAGGCTTCCGCGTTTCGTTGTTGTCATGTTGTTTTGTTGTGTTCTATTGTTGTCGGCTAAGCATAGGTGTTAGTCGTTTCTTAAATTGTCTCTTTTGATTCAGGTATTTAACCACTTAAAGCTCCGAAAATCCTTTATGGATTTTAACGACCTACACGGGTCGAAAGCAAAAGGGATACTATTGTGATACTAACTTTAACGTGAAAAAAAATTACTTTTTAAAAACTTTTAAATTAAAATTGTGACTGATTCATTAATTTTCACTTTTTTAATAAAGTTTAAAAAAAATTGCAATGAGAAATACAATGAAAATATAACAGATAGCTCAAAGTAGATAGCTCTAGAGAAGATTCCGCCATCCATCTCTATATATTTTATTTGATTCGATAAGTATATCAGATGACTCAAATATGAAAATCTGTCTATATATATATAAGTCGATCTAAGTGAGATTTTTATCCCCTGAATCCTCTTCTACCAACACCAAGTGCAGCTCGCGATACGAGCTCACTACTTGCCACCGCCTAAACCCAACAGCCACACCGACAATACAGTTTTAACGAAAAAAAAAAACGGATTAAAATAGCAGCACAGAAAACAATACAATCGCAATTGCAATGCTGTTCATAGAATTCAATTCAATAAAGACTTGTATGTGTGTGTGTACATCATACAGAAATTGTTGTGTGGCAACCAAAACACATATCCATAGAATATTATCGATTATCGGAAAGTCTCTAGCTCTTATAGATTCTGAGATCCTTGCTTTCATACATACGAACAGACAGGCAGACGAACATGGGTAGATCGACTCGGCTATTGATGTTGATCAAGAATATATCACTTTATGGGGTCGAAGGTTCTTCCTTCTGCCTGTTACTTTTGCATAAATACATTATGAGCCCTTTACCCATTTTTATTGAATTCAGGGTATAAAAAGATTCATCTGTATGGCAATTAGTTCCGTTTCACAAGTTGCTTATTCTTCTTGCACCCACGAAAATTACGGCAACGCCCCAAGATCTTCGTGGTGGTTGGTTGACAACGTGAACCTTGTGCTCGCATTGAAACTAATTCTCACTCACTTGCTGTTGCCTCTGCCTCTCTATTCCAACAGCTACTCTTGTAGTGTTTCTCATATTTCATGTTTCCATGCGATTTCCATAAATCTTCCCTGAGTGTGTGTGTGTGAGTACGAGTGTACAGCATGGCAAGTTGAGAATTTAGAGGTTACACGAGCGTGGGGTTTTTCTCAATACACATATGCACTGACTACTTTGTAAGTGCACACCTTGCCGTTTATTTTTGCTCTCTGTGTGTATGTATGTGTGTGTTGCATGGATGAAACAGGCTCGAATCGAGACACAAGCTAAGGAGCACAAATGAACATCTTGTCAAGACAAGCATTCGAACGTTATTATTATTACTATTATTTTCTTTATTGTTTATGGCCTGTGAATTCACAACGCTAACATTTACTTGGAAATATGTTTCATGTAAAATAAGTGATGTGTTTAGCCCATATAAAATATTTACGCTCAGAAATTGCAAAAAAAAAAAAAAAACGATCTAGTACAGACTCTTAACGTCCTCTTAACAAAGGCATACAGCGAAATTGAAGCAGATTCCGATCATATGTGCATGCATCTTTGGTAAATGATGTTAATTAATTATAATTATACATTCATATGTATTCAGATACATACTGAGTTACAGATGTAGACAAATGCGTTAATAGAACGGCTTATCGTCACATTGTTGATGCTGCTCTCAGCGTTTTGTGGGTCATCTCCTGCTCTTTGTTTTGGGAAGCGCCCAATAAAAAGATCAAGGTAAATTCACTATAACTGCAACCTCTCAGATTCTCGTCTGTCATTATTTGCTTTCCCTAGCCTGACAGGCATGCACATCTCTCCTTCTGGCTCTGGAAATATGAGTAGGCTTAACCAGTTTTGGTCAGACGATAACTGGCATTGCCATCCTAACTCATTTCCAGAGTAGAAAAATTTCATTAAGCTGAGTTTTTGACCTATGTATTGTACGTCCTACTTGCATATAGAGTAAAAATCCACCCACATAAACTGGAAATTGTTTGCTTTATGTTGTTCAGGCTTTATTTGTGGGCATTATCTTTTAATGCTCTGTTTACACATTTATTCAATTTATTTTGTAAATTGTCCATGAATTAAACTTGTGCGCATAAAACTCAATAAAAAGATAGAGCATTAAAATCCTAGTCAGGAGTTAGCCAGAAATAAAACTGCAGGACCAAACTGGACAGACTGAAATAATTATACACGAAATCTGGAAGATACTTATCCTGTTGCTTACCAGTCGTAAAACAGGGATTTGTTATATCCTTGCAGGAGTATTATAATTTTGTCTCGAAATGTTTAACGCATAGAATGAGACATCTTCGGCACCATAAAGTATATATACTCTTCATCAGTATCAACAGCCGAGTCGATATAGTCATGTCCGTTTGTCTGTTTTAATGCAAACTATCGTAATGAAACTCACCACTATATCATATAGCTGCATAGGAACGATCGGTCGAAAAGTTGGTTCTTTTTTTGTCTTTTTGTCTATCAAGATATCTTGTTGTATGGAGACCTTTTTTGTTTTCAAGATATCTTGAGCATTCGGCATTTATAAGTTTCACTATGCTACCTACATTTTGCAAAATCTGGTTAGCATCATATCACTTTATCATATAGGTGCCATAGGAACGATCAGTCTAAAATTAAGCTGTTCTATTTTTTGTTTTTTAAACAAAATCATTTTTTTTTTTAAATCTATGAAAAACTTCGTTTTTCCCGGTATCTTAAACAACTACTTAACTACTTTCCCTGTACTTCTTAGACACCGACAAAGCATTATGAGCATTATGAAAAGGTGCAGGGGATATTGGGTCCACATATTCGACTACAGCGTTTTGATATGCTTGTTGTAACTTTTTTATGTTTATTTCCTTAATTCGGTGGAAATGTTGCGTGGTTTATCCCTCCTATTTGGTTCTGGACCTGCCAGTTGATCATTTAGTAAGAGCGAATTTTGTTTCTGTAAAACCCCTGCAGTTAAATTAAATATTATTTCTTGGGCCTATGTTCTTTTCTGGATCGCATGACTCTCTACTAACCGGTAACTTTTATTGCCTTCCAGCAATTTAAATTGCCACTAATACTTAGCTAGCAAGCATTGTGATTGATTATTTTTGCGTTCAAAAGTGGGTACCCCTCATATTTCGTTTGAGGTCTCATTCACCAATTGTAGCCGGAAGAGCGTCGCATTCTTGAGCGCGACTTTTAAATCTCACAAGCAAGGCTCAGATGGCCGCCATGTTACTTGCTCTCTGTCTCTCTTTCTCTCTGCGCCTTGTTGTGCTTTTAAATCATTATTTTTAAATTCAATGTCTGCTGGAGGTGATGTTGCTCTTCTGTTAATTTCATCAGCTTCTTTCTTGGAGTCGACGCTTCTGTATGTTATGGCTGTGACTTAACTCGCTCATTAATATGGAAATATGACTCAAACGCGTATGTATATTTGAGATTTCGTCTGTGTAGGTGAGACTGTGTGCTAGTATGGCCAATATGCCTTTGTTCTTTACCTTTTATACACTCCCCGTTTTCTTTCCTGTTGTAAAATTCGTGATTTAAATGCAGGTCAAAGGCACATTAACCTTTACTTTGTCAGTCTTGTGTGCTCATTACCGTTTTGATATTGCAGTGGAATCTTTTTTAAATTGGACATTGCAGCTTTGTTAAGTATTTACTTTGCTATGAGAAAAAAGGCAGCTTGATCGTATGGTCAGATGTTAAATTTGGGATCATTTGGCTTTAATTCCATTTTTATATATCTACATAATCAATGATTGTATAAATGTTTACTGACCTTGGAGAGTCCACCCCACAGACGATTGCAACTTTAAAATTTCATGGTATTACAAATGCGATTTACCGATTGTGAAAAATCCTCTGCATGGTGTAAACTGGGTCACATGGCTGTACTGAAAAATTAAAATTAAGCACGCCTGGGAAGTGGGAATTAAAATTATGTTCAAAATTCGACATCTTCATCTCGTCTCTGGTATGGTTTTACATATATGTACGTAAATGCAATGTACAATATGGATATGCTGTAATTACTACTGTGCAGGGGTTTATCAAGTCTAATACTCCCGACTCTAGCACTAACTTGTTGCTGTCGCAGCGCAGCACACGTTTGCTTATGTTGTTGTTTGTTTCGCACATAGTGCTTGGCAATGTTATGCATTTGTTATGCAATTTTCACAAATGCGCATTTGGCATACGCTGTCACATACATGCTGATATAAAAATACATACATACACAGATGGGTTGCTAAGCAACTCTGGTGTGTTATATTTTAATTTTCATGTAGGCAACCGTGACGTCACATCAAAGCAAGCGACAGATGTCGTCATCACTTAATGGGTTTTTACACTCTAGAGGAGGCCGAAAGATTAAATTAAATTACAATTATAATTATATTTTTTCTAAATAGATTAAAGTCTAAGTAAAATAATAATTAACCTTGAAACAAATACCGTCTGCATTATACATATAAATGTGCTTCAATACGAATTTATATAAATTAGCACATGCGGTAAAGATATATCAAAACAAATAACTATCGATAAGAAAATATACAATCGTAATGTTTGTTCAATTGTAATTAAATTAAATGCATAACAGGGAACACCAGCAAAGCTTCTTGGAATCAGAAATAAATTTTAATTTTATTTTGGTGTGCAATTATCAGGCCGAATCTACTGCTGCGTATTGTGTCTAACGGATGGACATACATGTGTATGTATGTATGTAGAGAGAGAGAGAGAGAGAGAGTGAGAGAGAGAGAGAGAGAGAGAGAAAGAAAGAAAGAGAGAGACAGAGAGAGAGAGAGAGAGAGAGAGAGAGAGAGAGAGAGAGAGAGAGGGAGGGAGAGAGAGAGAGAGAGAAACGTATCGTTGACAGACAGCTTTTTTGGTTTTCAATTAACCGCAACAGCAGGAAATCAGCTGCACACATATAGATACATTAAAGATTATACATATGTACGTAAGAAATCAAAAGAACTCGCATGCCACTAATTGTAATTTTTGAATTTGGCCAGTGTCTATGCACTTAAACGTTGGTAGATATACTTATTCTTAAAAATAGATTTACATCAACACCAATGTTTCAATATTGGTAAAGCTAGAGAATCAGAATACGCTATTTCCAAGGTCGTATAAAATATAACTAATTCTTTTTTTTTTAAGTTTTAGGCGACATCACAAAAAATTAAAATAAATATATAATAATTTTTTTGATCGGTGCATACAGAGACGTTGAAAATAACCCAAACAAAACAAGTAAGAGGTGCTAGTCGGGCGCTGCCGACCAGGGGATACTCTGAACCCTCATAATCTAACACCAAATGCATCTCGAGCTACGCGCTCGTTTGTAGTAATAAAGATAGGTAGCATAGATAGGTAGGATATAGGATATAGATAGATAGGTAGTAGCGGGCATGTGGCGATAGTATAATATATATATACTATTTAATATATATTTATATACTATTTTACAATAAACATACCACTTTTGGTGACTAGCTCTTTTTCTATTCCCAATTTATTAAAAAAGAAACTGGATTTCGATATTGATTTGTATCGATTTCTTTGAAACGGAGTAAGTTGTCAAATATCGGGAAAACTCGATCTGCGCAGGCACTAGGAGGTCCTACAGCAAAAATTTCAAGTCTCTAGCTCTTATAGGTTCGGAGATCCCTGCGTTCATACATACGGACAGACACACGGACATGGCTAGGTCGACTCGGCTGTTGATGTTGATCAAAAATATACATATATAATTTATGGGGTCGGAGATGCTTCCCTCTGCCTGTTACATACATTTACACAAATACATTATACCCTCTTTATCCATTTTCAATGGGTTCAGGGTATAAAAACATATACAAATACATACATGTGTTAAGCACATACACATATGTACTTACGTATGTGTATATAAGTGCACTGCGCGCAACAACAGAGGACACTTTTAAGTGTGACTGCAACGCTTTGCTCTTATACATATGACAATATTATGGGTTAGTTCGTACTTACGTATGTAGTTATGGTCTGCTATAATAAAGCTTTTTTAGTTTTTATTCTAATTATTATTAATTTTTTTTTTTACCATATACATGTACATTATTATGTATTATTATGTATGTATATTATTGCGTACGATGTATTTATTATCAAATATGTTTAAATAAATAAAGGCATTAGGAAGTTTAATTTGTTAGATACTTGTTACCGATTTTATTATACTTGTTATTATTTACACTTGTGAAGCTGCAAGCAGTTTATTAGCTGTAAAGTTTCTCTTGCGATTGGCTGAATATGAATATGTAAAATGTAGTTATGTGCAAGAATCGATATTAAATAACACAATATCGAAAGCTTGAAATTTTGATACACAGTCGATATATTACTTTGCTGCAGGCCCGATCTGTTTGTGTTAGTAAAATTATAAAATAAAACTTGTTTAATTTGCTATCTATCTATCAATTCGTATCTTTTGTCTCCTCTGTCCCTATGTCTCTCTTTCTGTCTCATTCTCGCCCGCTGACGTGCATGTCTTTGTATCGGATAAAACTGGTTTGATCTTAACTTATTTCTCTACTTTTTGTGGCATGCATGTGTACTTGTATGAATTTATTTATGAATGTATGTGTTTCCCTGCTGACAGCCTTGAAGAGAAACTAAAAAACCAGATGTAATTTTGTTTGTTTATGGCACAACCGAATCTGAACTGAAACTTTTGTGCTCTTTTACTCGCTCCAAAATGCGTATTTTGTGTGATACTTTGTTGCATCATCATTTCTTAAGACATAAGTAATAGATAGATCTGTGACTTCACATTTCATTCATTTTATCCATAAGTCAAAAAAATCTATAAATATTACAGCTGAGCTGCATTTTGCACTCGTTTTTAGTATTTTTTAGTGTATTTTTCTCCACGCTGCTTAGTAACATTTCCATTGTATTTGTTTTGCAGGCTTAAAACTCAGTTTGCTCCGCGTATGCCACGAAGCAAGCTAATTATTTGGACGGAAGTTAGTTAAGCAAACAGTAATACGAACTGATCATACATAATAACAATAATAAACAGGCGAAAAGAGAAGTGTCGAAGTTGCTGACGCCGCAGCTGCAACTGGAAATAACCGCAACATATTTCGCTGGGCGAAAGTCAGCAACAAAAAGAGAGTAGACAATACCATTGTCGATCAATCGTTGTCCAATCAACTTTTTAATTCACGCACACACACCCTTCATAAAGTTAGTCCTGCCAGCATGGAACGTGAATCGAATCCAATGCAACCCATGTGCCGCTCTGGATGCGGTTTCTATGGAAATCCAGCCACGGATGGTCTGTGTTCGGTTTGTTACAAGGTAGGTATATTAAACACATCACATTTAACAAACCACGAATCAAGATTAAAATTTCTTTCCCACTGCAGGACTCGCTTAGAAAAAAGCAACAGCCACCTGTGAGCAGCACACCTGCCTCAGTTCCAAGCCCACAAGCTAGCCCTACATTCAGTCCGGCCATTGCAACAACCAACACCGCACAGCCCACGGTACAGAGCTTACAGCAGTCACACAGTGATGTAAAAGAGGTGAGTGTAAGGTTTGCTCAAGCCATCGATGTTGGCTTTCTTGTTCCAACTCTTTTAGTAGGCCAAGCAGTTTATGGATGCCTCTGATATCTTTGTATTTTTCATCAGTCAGTCACAAATTTTTTTGTTTTTCGGATATAAATTTAGTCTTCTTATAAGTGAAATAGTCTAAACAACTTGTATGTGTAAAATATAGAAAAAGTTAATTGTAACAGTGCATCGTGTGTGTTGGCTGTGCTGGCCGCGTGTCGCTGCAGACTACGGTGGAGTTGACAAGGTAATCCAAACAAAGATCCATGTTTCGCACATTGTTGTTCCTTAGGAACACCTCCATCTGACTATTTTGACGAAGAGGACTAATTGGCTTTTAGTGTTGGTGCTCCTCAGAAGTGAATGAAAAATTGTATAATTAGCAAGTATTATATTTAAAATGTCAGTTGGATGGTTTCTACATTCTACATTATTTTTCTTTAACATAGATTTGTAGATACCATTGAGTTAAATATTTAGAGTTAGGATGGGATCAGTCAAAAGCATAGTTTTACCATAAAAGAAAACAAATTCGTGACATGTAAAGTGACAGAATTGACATTTTATTATTCCGTTCGCTTTATACTCCTTTATTTGCTCTTGAAAATAATAATAGGTGTGTGCATTATTGTTTTTAATAAGCTACGTTCTTATATATTTCTTTATTGTTCTTCAAATATTAAGCTAGTTTTCAACTTTATCAGATCGTTCTAGATAAACAAAAGTATACATGCATGCATAGATAACGTCTTATCTAAAAAAGTTATTTTCTAATTAGTTTATCGACATGCTGAGACCTCTTTGGTTAAGCTTGAACATCTACTAGTCGTTCGAGTTCTGATAGATACTGGGAGAGCTAATAGTTTGCATTGGATGTATTTTTATTTTTAAAATTGGAGTTTAATGAGCAAGACGATTCCAAAACGGGCAATAGGACGGGTTTTCTACTATTACTAGATTAAATGTACACAAAATATTTACCTCTGTGATTGAAATGAATACTAAGAGCTTGTGATAAAGTTGAATACGTATAGAAGTGCCTTGAACTTAAAATCAGGGGCATGGGAATAATGTGAATATTGTCAGTCATATTCGAAACAGAATTTAGTGATTCAATATTTGGCTATCTTTCAAAATTTTCCAAAATTCCAAATTCGACGGAATGCTCAATTTAAGTGGTTCCATCAAGCCATCAGGGCGTAATGGTGCAACTACTTCAACAGCTGTTAGAATGGAGGACCGCTCATGCTCCATGCCGTCGACAGCACAACATCGGCGTAAGAAGCATTCCCGAACAGCGCGTGTCTCGGCTGGAGCATTGGCCCCTGCCATCAATTTGCCTTCACCAGTGAGACCAGGCAGCACACTTTCGGCAAAGGGTACACGTTGCTGTTTTTATCTCTTAGGCGTTGCGATGTCGCACTAATCTTGTTTCCCTACTTACTTCCTTCCCCTCCTGCGTGTCAATGCGATTTCTTAGCAGACGGAGGATTCCGCAAAGGAGACAAGGGTATCGCCTCTAGCTCTGGTGTCAAGTCAGCTCGTATTCCGCCGTCCTCAAACTCAGCAGAGAGTCAAGATAAAAAGAGTTCACTGGCACGTAAAAGCGGCGGTGCAACTGTGACTTCGAACTCAAAGGGTGGTAGAGCCGATGCTAGCGGTTCGCGTAAGGTTAAGTTTTCGGCTAACGTGCACACGTTTCCGTCCAACATCAGTAACAAAAAGTCGCGCATCGGAGAGCTGCAGCTTAAAAAGCGAATCAAGAAGCTTAAGCGTAACCATCCGCGATCGGCGGTCGACGACAAAAGTGTCGCCAACAAGATAGATTTGTCCATTACACAGCAGCCCAACACTGTCCTTAGTAGGGACGTTCAGCATTACGGCACAATCATAGACGTGGAAGCCGTAGCATCAGCACGCGGGCGCAAGTCAACTTGCGAAGCTCCTAAAGCGACAGTAGCTGGGACGTTGCGCAAGCCCAAACAGCTGCTCAACAAGAAGGTTAAGAAACCGCGCATCAAGGCTGGAGCAAGCAATCGTCAACCGATAGTAGTTAACAGTCGACCGGCACCTCGTTTGGCCTACTCTGTACAACCTAACGTAAAACGCGATACGTCCCTTCCTATAAGCAAAAGCAAAAATAAGCCAGTGTCCGGGCGCTTACTATAGCTTCGCACTACTCGCCGACATCCTATTTGCGTGAGTGCGCCATGGAACAGTCTAACGGCGATAAATCCGAGAAGCCGAGACAGATGTCCGAACAGAACCTGGAGCATAAGTCTGAGCCGCAGCCAGAGCAACAGCCACAACAGCAGCCACAACAGTCGCAGCAACACAGCAAGCGCCGCATAAACGACTCGAGCCTAATCGACGAATGTCCAATTAGTAGTGATCTAGTCAAGCATAGAAAACCTTTGGAAGCAGCAGACTCCTCAGTTGATGCAGTTGCTAAGAAGCGGGTAAACACGCAGAATCAACCACACACAATGCTAACGCTCAGTTAGGAATTATCTTGTTTTATGGGATGGGGTCGGAATCAATTTCCCTTCGCAAAATAAAGCTTAAAAAATAATAATGGAATGCATTTAAATTGCTGTTGGAACAGATTGTAGACATTTTGTTGTTGTGTTGATTGGCATTTGACTTACATTTCTCAATATTTCTATTTTCTTGCGATTGTCTAGAAAATTACTGAGGAACCCGCAGTCGCTGCCAAATCGAATAGCGAAGCCATAATATCTGCGTCTGGTCCAAATACTTCCACACAAGCAGCTGCCTCCGCCTGTGAGCAGGATGACAAGGACAAGGAAGATGACAAGGACGCCAAGAAAATGAAGAACCGATGTGGCGAATGCCGCAAGAAGGTTGGCCTGACTGGTAAGATTTGATATAAATGCGTTTTATCGATTTTAATAGCCGCTTGAACATGGGTATATTCTAGGATTCCAGTGTCGCTGTGGCGGCTTATACTGTGCCGTGCATCGTTATTCCGATAAACACAACTGCACATTCGACTACAGAGAGCATGGCGCCCAGGAGATTCGACGCAATAATCCGGTTGTAGTTGGCGAGAAAATTCAAAAGATTTGAATTGCGAGAGATTGTGCCAGTAACAGTAGCCGTAGAATAATAACAACTACATATTATGATAGTATATATACACACGCTACGCACCAACAAATCAATATAAACAACAAAAAAAAACTCCCATCCATAAGAAAACACAGCAACACGTATACATACACACGCACACATACACACAACACAATCACATGCACACATAAACATTAATACACAGTCACATTACAAACAAACACATACACACACACATATATACACATACATATATATTTATATACGCATAAATGTATATAGATAAATATGTATATATAAATACTATAAATAATTGTAATTGTAATTTAATTATAATGTTAACAATAACAAGAAACAATAGTACAGAAACGTTAACCAAATACCACGCAACCAACACCTACAACGGCCACTGCAACAATAGATGCTCGAAAAGACATCATCGCAGTTGCAGTAACAACGAAAGTAGGAGCAGCAGCAGCATCAACAGCAACAGCAGCAGAAACTACTGCAACAACTACAATAACTACAACAACAACAACAACAACAACAACAACAACAACAACAACAAAAACGACGACGACGACAACAACAACCACTATCACGACATCTACAGCATCATTCTAACGTAAACCAGGCGCGTATGAGCGCGTTAGCAAGTACAGCAAGCCTCAAAAGCCGCTCACTGCTGTGACCTACGACCTGTAACCTGTAACTCAACGATTGGTAGACCATCTAGATGTTTTTCCAAATGCTAGTTTCACTTTCTTTTTTGTATTCGATGCTTCGTCAATAACACAACACATACGATTTCCAACAACAACATGAAAACACGCATGTGCAAATTGTTACCAACTACACAAAAGAAGATAAATTTTTTGTAAAGAACATGTGCAATTTGTGTTTGTAATGTGTTGCATATATGAAATGCAAACTAAAACAGGTAAAATACAACAGCAGGCTAACAAAAACCACTAAATCAAAATTGAGACCCAACAACATCAGCAGCAACAACAAACCGCTTAGAAAATTATTTCATAATTTTTAATTATTGATTGATTAATTATGTATGTATATGTATTAAAACTTAAAACCAAACAAAAACACAAACAAAACATGAAACGCAAAAAGGCAAAACAAAAAAATGTATAAAAATTCCTTTGGACAAATATTGAAAAAGCAAAACAAAAACTGAAATATATATATATATATATATATATTTGAGATATATATAGTTAGAGCGCAAAGGAGTGATGTAGATGGAGAGAGCAGCGTATTAATACTAAACATATAAAATTCATTATATAATTAACTATCTAAAAAAAGAAGGCGGATGCAGTGCAAGTTGCGCGTTTTTCATTTTATATTTTCATTTTGATCCCAAAACTAAAAGCGAAATATTATATATATTCTTTGCAATCGATTTGAGTTTTGATGAACACATATATATATATAGATGTAAATAATGTCATATGCGAACATACAAGATTCTTTTGGGTATATGCACATTTTTAACATAATAACGTTGCTAAACATAAAAGCCTGCAAACGTTATAATATATATGGTTTGTCGCTAGGTTCTTATTGGTTTAAGCGTTATTTAGTTTTTCTTCGTTTATGTTAAAAAGAAATCAACGGGCATGCATAAAAGTTATTTTAATTTAGCTTTCTTCCTTTTAGTAATTAGAGATTTATCAAATCCAATTACTATAATACATATGTAGATATAAATTTTGTTGTTAGCATTAGTCATTATTCAAACGAAATGCAAAACAAAAGAAAAAAAATCATATAAAAACAAACGAGGTAAATGTAATAAATTTTAATTTAAAACTTGAAAAATCCCAATTAACGCAGAACTATTTTAGTACAGCCATTTGTGGAAATAAGCAAAACGACTATCAGAAATAGGCTACTTGAGAAAGCATCAATCGATACCTCAGGACAGAGGGTATACACAAGCCCGTGGCAAGGTGAATGCTTTTATATGGTTGCAATATAAGATGGCTGGATCAATGCGTCTACCATTTTGGTTTCTAAATCTTGTTTTTGGGGTAGTCAAGTAGTCAATTTACTACTAAGTCTACTAAGCTCTGATTTAAACGATATGTTTTGGGCGCCTTGTGAATAGATAACTAGCGGACCGGGTAAAGACAAACAACTTGAACTTGAATAGAAAGCACAACCATATACAATAAATGAAGTTTCAATAGAAAAGTCAAAACATAAAACTGTACAAAATCAGCAACTTAATCATAATTTTAACTAAACAAAAAGCTATTGTAAATTTGAAAGAGAAACTAGGAACTGCTTTAAAACAAAATAAAATATAGACGACCAACAAGAACAGCAAAATTGTCATTTTAATTTAATTCGAGTTTATTAGTTGTTTCAATTTAACTGTCTGAAACTTTAAAAAACAATATACATACTACACAAAGGTATATCATAATTCAATAATCACTTTAAAATTAATTAGTAAAATTGTATGCATTAAAAAGTAAACTTATTCAAATATACACACAAAAGAAAAAAAAAAATCTAAATACCAGAATAATGCTGGGATCCCGCATCCAAATGAATCTGGGTCTGTATAGATCAGTAAAAGCTATTGGGGCTGTTAGGGGTCCAGGTTTCTGGCCAACTTACAAACACGTGGGCGTAAAGAAAACCCAAATTTTAACGAGTTCGAAATTGGTTTTTTTTAAATAGATATAGTTTATAAAATTATATTTTGAAACGCTTCAGAGTGTTTTAGTTCAAATTGTGTTTATGTTAATAAAAAAGTGAAAAGGCAAATAATTACTAATTAACCAAACTAATTATGTAAATACATATATGCATACATACTTTTATCGTATTGTAAGCGAAGTTAATTTTAATTTAAAATTTTTATTCTATTTGCTGTTCTTTTATTTTTAATTAGAGTTTTGTCGTTTTTGCTGGACGCACTTCTTAGTCACTCTTGTGCTTATAAACTTAAGGACACTTTAATATATATATATATATATATATATATATATATATATATATATATATATATATATATATATATATATATATATAAATTTGCGAATACATATATTTAATCACCTCTACCAAGATCGTTTTTTGTTCATATTTTGCAAATGTTAGCGGAATTGGACTATTGATTTTGGGCTTAAAACTTTTGTTGGCTGATTCAAGAAAAATATATAGTTGTAAAAACATATAAAAGAGTACATATATGGATAATGATACCAAGCACGAAAATTAATTATAAAATATATAAATTTATATTATCTATATAATATAAATCTATAATATACTAATGTATAATTGTAATTAATAACGTAAAACTACTGCAACAAATGAAAACACGTGAACATATATTTAATGACTAAATGGTAAAGCTAGTTTGAATCTAAACAGAAATACATAGTACATATGGAAACAGAGATATGGAAACGCATATAAGAGCAAGAACTATTTTAATTAACATAAACAAAGCATAACAAATACAATAACAATATGACACTTTAAGAGTGCAGAGAAATAAAACAAAAATTTACAATGAAGAAAAGAAAACACCTCAAGAAACACAAAGTAAGGAATAATTTCAAATTTATACACACCTAAATATTTTAAAAATGTTGAATAAAAGGCGATTCTATAATTTTGAAAAACATCTGTTACTTTTTGATTTATTTTTATTTCGATTTGCCCAATCAGTGTACTCCCCGCCCAGGTGCTAAATAGACTAGACTAAACTAGACTGCAGGGAATTTCTTATGACCGATTGACAATTGGCATTGGGGGAAGATTTCTTTAACAATTTGCATATTAAGGCAATATCATTATATTTATTGAACTAAATAAAGTCACAGAAAGTGTTCAATAAGTCAACAGGTTAGCAGTGAATTAAGTTTCCTCAAGTTTTATTATAAATTAGTTTGCATAATATTTATGAAAAACAACAACACCAAACAATTCAAGAAGTAAACTTTAATAGCTTACACTTTTCAAAGAAATATATATTTTAAATAAATATTTAATTAATTAAATATCAACATTATTAGCTTTACCAGCGGAAGAAAATAAGTATTCGAAAGGCTAACATTGGCGTGGGAATTATCAAAAATAACTGAGGGAAAGTATGTAAAAATGCTAAGCTTTAAGGTAAATCTAAAATGAAATATCGATACAAAATATATAAAAAGAATAAAATTAATAATTTATTACATAGAGAACACAACGGAACGGAAACAGCATTGACATGCAGATAAGATATATACGTCTTAAGTATAAATTCATATATATGCATATATATATATACATACATAATATATCTATATATATCTATATATATCTATATATATATATATATATATATATATATACATATAGTATATGTAGACATATATATGAATGTCTGATAAATGAGAAATTGCAAAAACTGATATAATTATATATAAGTAACATAAAGTAAAACAAAATATAAAGAGAAAGAAATTAAACTAATAAAGAGAATTATTCTGAGAAATCCAAAGTACTGAAAAATATTTGAAATTTTACCAAAAAAAAAAATGGATGATGCCCGCGATTTCTTTTGTCTACAGCATTTGAGTGACCAACCAGATCTGGAAAACTAAACTTTTCATCTGTTTATAACATGAAACATTTAAATTAAAGTTTATATCTGGTTCTTTAGTAAGATTTAGTTGGATTATATTACAAAGTAAGATACCGCTCAAATATTGGAAGCCCTCTTTTAAGAGGCCTTTTTTACAAATACAGAAGTCAAAAGCCGGCCTCAAAATCTGCCTAGTTGTCAATTGCAGTCTGACGCATATCCTCGAAACCTCTTCTTTGGACACAATGATCTGATCGATATTTCCAGAAGAGGATGAGGCCAATGCTTGTTTTGAGAAGGACGTAAAATTCTTCCGGCCAAGTCTTTTGCCACTATTTTTTCAGTTGACTTACATGATGTAACCCTATGTTAAAAATAATGCTCAAAAAATCCAATTTATTTGAGAGGTTGCCTACACATGGCTTTTATGTGGGTTTTTATACTATGAACTGATTGAAAATTGATATAAAGGGTATAATGGTTTTATCCAAATTTTTGTAACAGGCAGAGAGCGTGGTGAGTGAAAGCAAAAATTTTATTATTTCAAAAGTGGTACAAGCTATTGTAACTTAGGCATAAGAGACCAAAAGACCTATGCATTGCGTAATGAAAATACATATGTAGATGAACTATCTAATTTTACTGCCCTTAACTCGGCGATTGCATATGCGCAATTGTCTTTCGTTAAAGCGCGAGAACTGTGCTCCATAAACAAGTTACCAGCGTCGGAGACCTCCGCACAGACGATCAGTTGCCTATGCGCAGTCAAAGTGATTGCACGCGCAGCAGCATTCAACGACGCCCAAAACAACCTTAATTTAGTGCAGACTCCAAGAGATTCAAGCCTCAGTGAGAGATAAAACAAAGTCAATTTTTACGTGTATACGTCAATACGTAGCGCAGAGACCATAGCTAACTGTGACCTCGATTAATACCCGAAAAATGTCAAGAATACAAACTGGTGAGTATCATCAGAGCATGATTTGCTGTTGATAGAGAGCGAAGAGGAGGACGGCGCGATTATAATGATGCGATTGCAGTCATTAAAAAGCGGCGCCTATCTCGTTATCATTATATATTAGAGAGTAAACAAATTTTTCCATTAAACTATTAAACCGCCGGGACGATCATCAACGCTGGTGTTGCACAGTTCTCGGTAGCATTCCGCCCAATCTGCTGGGCCGTACACTTACCCATGAGCACGTGGCTCTGGACTTTGAGCACTTTTATAAGCCACCGCCGGCGGATTTTGAGAATGAATTACAGCAAAAGATTAGCATGGCAACGCTGGGCTACGTTCGTTTGTACCCGTATTCGAGCAGGGAGAACGTGCGCTTTTATGACGAGGAGGCTCTGGAAGCTTCTAGAAAGGATGTTCTTCTCTATAAGAAGCATGGGGGCGGCGCTATCGTGGAGAACAGCAGCTATGGCCTGAAACGCAATCTGGAATTCATTGTGGATTTGGCCAAGACAACGGGTGTGCATTTCATTGCTGGCACCGGTCATTATATACACGCTACTCAGGATACCACGCACACAAATCTTACAGTCGAGCAGATGACTGATCTCTACACTAGGGATATTCTTACTGGCATTGATGTGAAAGGTCGCACTGTTAAGTGTGGTTTCATTGGCGAGGTGGCTAGCGTGTATCCTGTACAAGGTGAGCAGAAGATTGTCGAACTGCAAATTGATCATAGCTTTTAACTTTACAGAGTTCGAAAGGCATGCCCTTCTTGCCGCTGGCGAGATCCAGGAGGTTTTGGGCTGTGGCGTGTCATTGCATCCCCATCGTGTTTCCAAGGCACCGTTTGAAATCATGCGCCTCTATCTTGAGGCCGGAGGGCATGCTAAAAAATGTGTTATGTCCCATTTGGATCGTAAGCAGTTTCTTTTGCATCATGGACTTCTTCTAACGGTCCTTCCTTTTTAGGCACAATTTTCGACATGGACGAGCTACTAGAGTTTGCCAAGCTGGGCTGCTACCTGCAATACGATCTCTTTGGCACAGAGTGCTCCTACTATCAGCTTAATTCAACAGTGGACATGATTTCGGATGGCCAGCGCATTGAAAATCTCATCAGGTTAATCAATGAAGGACTTGTTGACAGGCTTCTGATGTCGCACGACATACACACAAAGCATCGCCTAGTAAGCCACAATGTTGTTGAGATTATAAGCACATGATTATATCTTGATTAAAATTTTTTTTTAATTCAGACTTCCTATGGTGGACACGGCTACCATCACATTCATATGAATATTCTACCACGCATGTTTCAGCGCGGTGTAACCCTCGAGCAGGTGGAGCAAATGACTGTCACCAATCCGGCAAACTGGCTGAGCTTCAATGCTTAGAAAGATTTTAAGTGAACTTTGCACCACTGTTCGCGGATAAGAGTCTGTTTTGTTTCCATATTTAATTTTGACCATTTGTTTGCAGCTCTGTTTAGTGGGTTGTTTTGTTCATGTTATGATAAGATAAGCTATGTTGTTTTTAAGAACCCAAAATAAAAAATATTGGGAGTCTTAAAATATGTTTATTTTTACTGTCCTTATCTTCCATTTTGAGGCTAAAACATTTCAGCAGAAATTTTCGATAGCAAGTAAGACGGTAACCAGGTTAAGGTTCAAATGCAGTTCAAAAAGTCTTGTGATTTTTATGAACAAAAGAATAGAAAAGAAGGTTGGTAAATAATAAATTGATATTGAGATATAAGATAAAGAATGTGACTGATAACACTTTCTGCAAATACTGCAAATGATGCGAAGAACCAAACATTTTTGGGACCCATCTTCTCTCAAGATCTGGACTTTATACTTAAATTCAGATCAATATACATAAAAGAGATTTAATCCTTTATAGAGTGAAAAAAAGTTTACTTTATGTTATTTAAGGACGCCTATTTCTGCTAATAATACCAGATACCAAACATAAAAATTTCATTTGATTGAAATTACTACTATATTTATGCTCCTCCCATTGGCAATGAAAATAGTTTTGTTCTTAAAAATGCGTAAAACTAGAACGTAAATTCTTATCGATCACCCATAGGCTCGGAATATTACCCACCAAAACTGTTTTGGCAGAGAAAACGACACAGCCTCTATTGTTGGTGCTAAAATAGCTAATACAATAATTGTTGTTATTCATTAATGGTTAGAAAACGGGGCTTATCAGCGGTCGCCAAGCGAGATCTCATAAAATGCCTGGTCTATCGACACAAAAGGTGCCGTTTTATGATCATATACATATATATTTTTTTACTCCTATAGAGGGTATAATAAATTGTTCATGAATCGTGCTTCATACTGCAGTAGAGATATTAAGACACATATGCTTGATCATTAAGACTGCGCGTAAGTCTGTATATTTCCAGGTTTGGAGCTGCCTTGATGATGTTGATTTTGATTTGATCCGGACTTATCATGAAGGAAGTACATATGGTAGATTTGCCCTTATCAGTCTTCTGTCTCATATAGATGACAAGCAACCATCGGTCAAATTCAAAATTCTATACAAAAAGTGTTCTTTCAAAAAGTTATATTTGTAACTTTACATACATATAAGCAAAATTTTCATAAAATACTGCCATGCGAATTATCGTATCGAAACAGAGTTATAAACAATCATTTAGGTAAAATCTTATCTACAGCGGACAATTCAATAATATTTCATTTAATTCACTATATTTCTGCAAGTGTATTTGGTGTTCGGTATTCTAAAGATGTCTGTTATTTTGTGTTCCAGTTGATTTGCTTTTATAAATGTATATAAAGTCTTCTCATTCCGTGTAGTTGTTCGCGGCTGCTCGTAGTCACTAGTGGCACGACTAAAATTAATAAGCCGGAACCGGGATAACTAAATCGGAATATCGCCAACATGTCACAGCCGGGGAAAGGGGAAACGCAGAATAGCAAGAATGGCCCAGCAGCTAATAAAGCGAATGGCGCCGTGGAGAGAAGTAAGTCGGAAATAGTGACTCCACCAAGCACCACGCAACATGTCTCCTGCGGAGGTGAGGAAATCGTTGATCCCTTCTGTGATCCCAAAAATCCGCGGCGCATTTCTTTCCATGATGTTACATCGGCCGCATTTTTGATAAAAGGTGGAGTGGAGCGTACCCCGTGTCCAGTAAGTTTTCAGATGAAGTCGAGAGTGAAGCTTAATAATTCATTCGCAGAGATCCACATCGTCAGACACATACGGCATGGATTTATATTTGAAAAAGGACTTTTTGCAATATACGGGCAGGTAATAATTTGAGACCATTAGTAGCGTAATCTATTCATTTCTAATCTGAAATTCTAAAGTCTTGTTAAAAAAAAAGAGTGATCTAGCCGGGAGGGCCCGACTAGAAGGAACCCTGTATTTAGTGCCTGCTGCTAAGCATTCCAACATTCCTTAATACATACATGTGTATACAAAATAACACACACCCACGTTCGCACGTCGCAAGTTGCGCTCGGTGTGAAGCTGTCCCCATAAGAAAAGGCATTCTTAAAAGACTTCGGTGCCTGTATTCCAATATATTAGAATGTTTTGGGGCTTGATAAATTCTAATATATATCAAAGGACAGGCCAAGTCTTTGAATATTGGTGCTTTTTTGGAAGTGCGGCTTGTGTTATTTCAAATGTGAAATATTTGTATAATATGTACGTCTTCTGTATATAATATATTCTGAAACCGACATTTATCGATACTATTATATTATTCTGCGTATGATAGACAATAATGTAAATTTGAAATTTCATCTTGGACGGACGAACAGAAAGACATGTTCTATATATATATATTTTTCATGGCATGCCACTTTGTGCCTGCTACATACATTCAAATCATCATACAATTTTTTACCCATTTTAATGGGTGCAAGGTATAACTAATAGATGTAGGTCCAAAGTACTAAAACGCAATTTTCTTGTTTATAGAACTCTTTATAATAATAACATAGTACGTATTAATGTTTATTTTTTTCGTTTAGCGATAAGTTTTGTGCAAATAATGGGCGCATATTAGATTAATAGAAACACCGAAATTAATGATCGATTGTGCTTTATATTATTTGTAATTTTATAATAGCTTTTTAAGTAATAGTTAAACTAACTATTCAGTTAATTCATTTAATTCTAATTAAAACGTTTTTAGAAGTGATTATATATTTTTATCTTAAGCCTTCTATTGGCTGAAGTGTGTTATCAAATAAAATACTTATTAATAATCGCGTAATTGAATTTGATTGGAATTTAGAAAACATTAAACACTTACTGCGATAAGATTGCACTTCGTTGATTTCATAATAATGATTAATTAATTTTTTGCTAATTAGTTTCACTTAATAGGCGTGGTATGGCATTATCATTTGCATAGTACATGCCGTCAAAATATCTGGAAAACCACGCATATATCATCAATTAAAAAGCAACGCTTACATTATTTTATTTCTAGCTTTAAAGAGCGGGGAGCGAGGTATACACTTCTTTGCCTTTCTGAGGACCAAAAACGAATGGGAGTAATCAGTGCCTCGTTGGGAAATCATGCTCTGGCACTGTGTTACCATGGCTGGAAATTGTCAATACCAGTCACCGTAGTGATGCCAAAAGCAGCTCCCATTATGAAAATACAAAAGTGTCGCAATTACAAAGCTCGCGTGATAGTTGAGGGTCAGGATATGGGGGAGGCTAAGTCGTTGGCGATGCGCATGGCGCGAGAACAACAACTGTTATATGTAAATGGCTATGATCACCCGCACATTATGGCCGGACAGGGTACCATTGGCCTAGAAATTCTGGAGCAGGTGCCAGAGCCAGATGCAGTTGTGGTGCCGGTGGGCGGTGGCGGACTTATTGCAGGCATTGCGACAGCTGTTAAAGCGCTCTCGCCCAAGACAAAAATAATTGTAAGTACACAAATATACTTGACACTTGTTCAATGGGTAGACAAAAATGTATCTAGGGTGTTGAATCAGAGAAGTGTGCGAGCTTTACACGTGCAATGGAACATAAGGGGCCCATAAGTACGCCCATTAAAAATACGTTAGCTGATGGATTGGCCGTTCCCAAGGTCGGAGTTAACGCATACGCCACAGCATTGCCACTAATTGACCGCATGGTGGTGGTGAAAGAGGAGTGGATAGCGGTGGCCATCTTACGTTTGGTGGAGGAGGAAAAGTGCGTGGTCGAAGGTGCTGGTGGTGCTGGACTGGCTGCCATACTTGCTGGCCATCTGGATGATCTAAAGGGCAAGAGGTGCGTATCTCTAAGTCCAGGCTCCATGCTTCTTCATAATGATTAATATCTGATTTGATTTCCAGAGTTGTAGTGCTCCTCTGCGGTGGTAATATAGACACCACAGTCTTTGGGCGTTGCCTGGAGCGTGGTCTGGCAGCTGAGGGTCGATTGGTCAAGTTCAATGTGGAGGTCAGTGATCGTCCCGGAGGCATAAATGACCTATGCGCTCGGCTTGTTCGAGTAGGAGTATCAATCAAGGACATTATGCATGAACGAGCCTGGCTACGCGATATTTATACGGTGGAGGTCAAAGTGGTCTGCGAAACGGTGGACTGGGCGCACAGTTTAGAGCTGAAGAACGAGCTTAAGAAATTCTATACAAAAGTAGAGTTTTCCGACGTCCCATTGGCAATTAATAAAAAGCTTTAGATAAACCTTATATTAATAAATATACTTTTTTGAACATTTCTTTTAAATTTTATTGCAAAAAATTTGCAGTGATGCAAATATTTGAGCTTAAATTTAGAGCTTGAATGTATATTAATAAAGTTGTACACTTAGTAGAAATGTAAATAGCATTAAATAAATATACAATTTAATAAAAAGCAAGGAAATAGAAAGACTGAATAATTTAAAAATGTTTTAACTTAAATACCAACAACTAAATTAATAAATTCAAGAACAGAAGCTAGGAGTTCATCAAGCACACGTTGAGTTTCGAAAAGTTCTCTGGCTTCTTTTACTGCTGTTTTTGGCACAATTAGGATTCGTAATGACAAATTAGACGGGATCACGCAAATGCACACATACATACATACATACATTTACACTCAACCAGGCACACATATATGTAAAAATGTACAGTTACACGACTATAAAATATATGCAAATTTATATAAATATCATTCATGTGCTAAAAATATATATGTTTATATAGGTAATTATCTTAAATTGTATGTATACTATATTTAATAAATACAGGCATTTCGTTGCTTAATTCTAAAAAGTTTCATAGTTTAAAAGCGCTTACTAAGCTTACTAAGCGCTTACTAACTACATTGAGTATGTTTTAGAAATAATTACAGCTGCAGAATATATTAAATTGCTGCTACGCTCAGTGACTATTTTCCAGGCGCAGGATAAGCGCATCAACCACGTTGTAAATCTCATCAAAATGCGGACGAGACTCGACATCAGCAGCCCAGCACTTAAGCATGAGACGGTACATTTCCGGCGGCGTGTTTTCCGGGGTAGGCATTCGATATCCTGAAAGTGTAAAAGTGCAATACATTCAAATTAATATAAATGGAAAAATAACTACAAATGCTCCTAAATACTTTATACCCACACACTTTAATGCTGGAATTTGGTCGAAATCACAATAACATCATATGTCCAAGTTTTCATAAAATGTAATGTTTAACAAAGTTGTCATTTATTCAGATAACAGTGCCAAATGTGTCACTTAGCAAATATATATAAAAAGCGAAACCGCTCTTTAGAAAATGATTTGAAAGTCATTTAATTAAAGGATTTTCACCTCGAAATACATGCACAAGTTTTCTATAAGGTGTGATACATTTGAGTCGCTATCGCATTTCGCGTTCACCTAATTTTAGGTTTATGGCATCAGCAAAAACTCGTTTGATGTCGTAAAAATATTAGCTATTAGTTACACTTAACTAAGGATACAGATATTTGCAGATATATGAAAAATACTTCATAAATGGGGAGTAAGTTGAAAATATATTAGATACCGATTTCTTCTATATACATATATCAATATAGTCGTCAGATGTTGATAAAATTTTGCTTGTATGTAAGAAGCTTAGCGAAGAGATATTGATAAGTTAAAACATTTTTCATACAAAAACATAGTTTTAACCTTTCGATCCTTTGGAAGCCATATGATATGTTGGTCCAAGGCTTGTAGATTACCTTCTAAGCGCTACATCTGGACTGTCACGAGCTCGAGCCCTACCGAGGAAAGTAGAGTCGGCGGCAAGTATTGCGGTTAGATGCGAGTTCGAGACCTGCCAAAGGAACCTATTTTTTTAAATTTATCTTTATTACTACAAACGTGCACGTAGCGCGAGCTGCATTTGGTGTTGGAATAAGAGGGTTCAGGGTATCCCCTAGTCGGGAACTCCCGACTAGAATCTCTTGCTTATTTATTGCATATCGCCAATTCTCTTATTCGAGTAATGGTGTTTTTCTATTTTTTCGGTAAAGCAATACGGTACGGATTTATTCCTATCTGCTATGTTTATTTACATAATTTAATTATAGAGTCTAACTCCACACATTCCACTGCTCGCCCTACACCAAATAGACACATAGATACACGAAAAACTTAACAACCAAGGTTCACAGAAAAAATTTAATTATTGCCCAATAAGATTTTAAATAAAATAAATAATTATATAAAAAAAAAAAAAATTTAAGCCGTTCTTAATTAATTATTTCAAGGCGATATTTTTTGATTAATAAGAGTTGTGCGGACTCTATACTGTACCTGTATCAATGCGCTCTCTGGCACGTGAATTGCTCATTCCTGAATATGGAGTATCACCCTTGGAGAATATTTCCCACATAAGAATGCCATACGACCAAACATCGCAGAGTGATGTGTATTTGCCAAAGTTAAGCGCTTCGGGGGCAGTCCACTTAACTGGTATTTGCTTCATGCCATCAGAAACTATTTCAATAACAATAAATGTAGTTGTAGTAGTGGCTTGGGACAGTTCATTATGATTCAGACATAATGAGCATCAGTTTAGGACAGTTGTTATACGCACCTATGTATTCTTCTTCTTCGCGCGACATACCAAAATCGGATATTTTTACGCTATGCTCGAAGTCCACAAGACAATTTCGAGCTGCCAGATCGCGATGTATGCAGTTCTTTGATTCGAGATATCGCATGCCTTAAATCGATGTCCCGGTTAGACCAAGTAACAACTAGGTACATGTAAATCTTACCTGCAGCCGCATCTCTACACATTCCCATCTGTTGGCGTGTGGACAGAGCATTCGAGTTTTTGCGCAGATAGTTTAACAAGGAGCCACCTAAAAGTGATGGTTGTCAAAAATATAGAATTACACAGCTCCCAAATATATATATGAAATAAATCGAGTATCTGAAAAATGTCTGCAAAAGTATTTAACCTTTGGCATCCCACATATAAACACTTTTTATTTATTTGAATAAAGTGGGATTTGATAAATGAATTACTTGATTGTATTTGGGTATGTATATTTACTTACCAGGCACCAATTCCATGACAATCATAATAGGTTGTTTTTGCACACAAATACCAATGAGCTTGACAATATTTGGATGATCATATTGTTTCAGGATGCGACCTTCTTGCAAGAACTTACGTTTTTGTTCATCGGGTAAGGTCATGCGGCAGGTTTTAACAGCCACATCCTGTTTCGTAGATTTTAACTTGGCCTTGTAGACATCTCCAAAATTTCCCTAAGCAAATTACATTTAAATTAGCTCCAATTGCAGATCAATAGATGAATGTGCATATACCCTGCCGATCTTTTCCAGTAGAACTACATCATCGTTGCTCAGCTCCCAGCGCTCACGACACACGGGTCGTCGCAAAATCGCGGCTGATTTAACAGTCACCGGCAACTCTGAATGATACTGATGCATGATCAGCTCTTGTATGCTGGGAAAGGGCGGGCCCTCAAACCGAAAGTGTCCATCTCCAGTCGTCTGCACTATGAAATGTTTGTGGCCATTCCAGCAGACGCTCAATACAATTTGGCTCTCCTCGTTGCGAATGGTTTCGCGTACCAGGAAGTCACCATCGTTGTTCAGCAGACGGACGACCTCCTCGCGAGGAAGGACGCCATGGAACCACTCCTCCTCATATAGTGGTCGATTCGTAGATAGCGAGAGCTGAAAGAAGTATGTTAGCAACGATTAGTTAAATACATTTTAGAAATATATATATATTTTCAGGTTAGTCAAACATGCAAAGCACAAATAAAATATTTAGCACGCCATTTCCATTTCCAATTTTACTGCCCAAACGGAAGTGTGTGGGTGGAAATATCTCTGACGAGAGTGCAGAGGCATTAAATGCCAAAAAGAATTATTTAAACAAACATATATACGCAAAAAATAAAAATTAATTACAGTTTGATGCATACAAATTAAAAATGGTTACTACGTCCATAACAAAATGACATGTTTACTTTCAAGGCCTTTGAGTCACTCACAAACATTTTTGATTTAGGTCGATTCCTGCGCACCGGCGGCACCGGGCGACCTGCAAAGACCATAGACTCAAAGATTGCACTATCCACAGTGCCATTGGTACTGCCACTACAGCTGTGGTTTTCGCCGGAAGCGGTGCTACTCATGATGACCCGAGCTCAACTATTTGCGCAATACTCTTGATACCAAGGCAAAACACACGCGCGCTCTATTTATATTAGAAGAAAATTATTTCCAACTTTTCTCTGCCCAAGCGGACGCCAAACATTTCCACCTATGTACCATATACACATGTATATATGTATGTAGGTATATTCTTAACAGATAAAACGTCTGGCACTAAACGTCTTGGCTGCACGAGAGAACCGAGAAAACTGATTGAAATATTTGGACTGCGTCCATGCTCTTAACTCTTAAACGTTTTCCTCTCTTGATACGCAAAAGTATATTTAGCAGTATATTTAAGGATCTTTCATCAAGTTAACAAAAATTTAAGTGGAGTGATTTATATTTTCTGCCCAAATTTGGGATTAGTGTTCTAAAAAATACAACAAAATTTGGTAAACATTTTATGTCTTTACTTTAGTCTTAAAAAGGAAGAATGTATCTTTAACGATAATGTTGAATATTTTAAATTTTCATAATCTTTAAAAATTTGGTTTTTTAAATTTGATTTTTTTAAATTTTAATTAATTAATGCTACTTGTTTTGTTTTTTCGAATTTAAGTATATATATTTGCACTTTATAAGCGGCCCTCGCTCACATTAGCGTTCGCGTGCTCAAAATTATAAATGGTAAGAGCGCGCAATGTGTTTTATTTTTTCTATCTTTTGACAAGCTTTTTCTACACATTCAATATTGAAGGCGAAAGTTGAACATGCAAATCAATCAACATGCAGGCTGCGACTACGAATAGATCAGGGGAGGTGGAGTGACGCTCTCTAGCGACAGTGCTTATTAAGATACTGTTGGAGGCTTGGCCTGGATGTTGATCTCGACCTTGGCTCGCTACTCACACTAGCCGCCAAGCTGGGCACACAATAGCAATGCTCCTTTATGCTGAGGACATCGTCGCTGCTGCTGTCGTCGTTGGCGTCCTCCTCTTCATCGTCCAGTTCCTCAGAACTGTGCACTTCAAAAGATCTCTCTTTTTGGCAGGACATTCGCTTGGCTTTCGCTTTTGTTTTTTGCGCCGGTGCTGGACAGCTACAGAACTGTTCCAGCTCGGCCTGCTCTAGTGGATTTGTCTCGAACTCCTTGGCAAAGTCAAAGACGCTTTTGCTGGGATGAATGCGTCGGCGCTTAGTACATTGCTTGCATGGCTTGGAGCGCCTCATCTGAAAGCTGAGCAGTTTGGTACGGAATGTGTTTCGTATGGTTTTCGATTTCTTTTGTATTTTTGGCACTTTGAATTTCAGTCTTGAGGTTTCCTTGGACGGCGTCGTTGTCGATGTGGTTGTTATGGTCGTTGTTATGGTGCTGGTGATGATTGTCGATTGGCAGGGATTACGATTATTGTTGGTATTGTTGTGAATACTGTTACTATTACTGTGTTGAGTGTGAGATTCACTGCTATTAGAAAGTCGGCTCGGCTCTCTTGGATGCCTTGAAGTATCTGGCTTCTCGTTTAGAGTCGCATTTTTGGCCATGCGTGCTAGTGGGCTTTTGGAGAACTCCCTAATGTTGCTTATTATGTTACTAATGGACTTTTGCGTGAAGGACACAGAGCGTTTTTTGGATTGGTCACCCCCTTTGGAGTTTAGCTGGGAGGAGCGGCACTCCGAGCTAGAACTGGAGCTGCGCTTGGCCTGGCTACTGGTGTCCGGGTCAACCTGACGTGATTGCACAGGTATATCATCGGCGCTCTCAATGGCATTTATATCCCCTGAGGTTGTGGGTTGCATATTACGCTTTAAGCGATCGTCCAGTACGCGATTGAGCTCGTCAATCTGGTCCAGGTGCGCATCGATAGAGCCTTGTGGCGCTGCCTGTGATTCGTTTGATTCAACCTGATTGATTTCAATCTCAATTTCATGACGCTTTACTGCCAAATCATTTTCGCTGACAATGCTGTCTGCATCCGCATCGACTAGAGCGCTTAGGGGCTTGTTGTCCAATTCCAGGTCCGCATAGATGTGGTTGTTGTTAGTGTTAGTAAAGGCAGCATTGGTTAATTTGCTTAAAGGGATGGGCTCGGTCGGAGCCACTGGCAACGGCTCAAGCGGCTGGTCGCCCTCGCCCAAACACAACGTGGAACATTGCGTGCGCCTTAATCGAGGCAGCGCCGGCGGTGTCGCGCTCAACACAATCTCCTCACCGAGATAGTGTACGCTGACCGCCAAACGCAGTGGGTTAGTAACTGGTTCGTAACGTGCAGGACTACGCGCATCTGTAATTACCGACAGCGATCCCAGGCTTTGCGAACGGGGCTGTAGCGTTGAGAATCTGCTTTGGCGCACTCTTGCCATGGGCGTAGTTGGC
Organism: Drosophila kanekoi; assembly: GCA_037075305.1. Lineage (NCBI taxonomy): Eukaryota > Metazoa > Arthropoda > Insecta > Diptera > Drosophilidae > Drosophila > Drosophila kanekoi. The sequence continues at coordinate 1,218,098 of JBAMCE010000131.1, read as the reverse complement.
TGTGGAGTCGATTTGCGCTTGAAATGGCGACCTCGTCCTCGCAGTAGCGTGAGAACGCCACCACGCCGCATCAGCTCATTCATTATACCCAGGCCTGGAGAGTTAGTAGAATTGGAGCGCTGTTGCAGAGTCGCATATTCATCAGTACGGGTTACAATAGTGGATATCGATAATTGTGTGTATATGTGTATGTATGGATGTGTGGCAGAGGGCGGCATCCAGAGGGATAGAAATAGTTTCATATGTGTTACGATTAGTCGATCAATGATGCTGATCCCCAAACCACTACGACTTAAAGCTAACCATCGCCAATCTTCATGTAGGACTACCAACAGGAAATATGCCCTACCTGCTGCTCATTGTTAAAGCCATGCTCGATAAAGTTCTGCTCTAGCGATAGATGATCATCGCAGCCGGACGGCAGCTCCTCGCAGCCCACCTCGTTCAGTGCGCACTTGATCATATCAACCAGCTTTTGTTTTTGCTTCTCTTGGCAGCGCAGCGCATTTAGGTCCTTCGACTGGCGACTGCAAATGTAGAATAAGCGGTTGGGTTAAAATCCTTGGTAACCTGATATTTTTAGCTACATACTTCTGACTATCTTTGTTCGACTGTATGCCGTTGGATGCGTTGCTGCCGTTGGATATGACGCTGCCATTGGCTACCGGCGAGCCGCCATTTACATGCTCAATCATCTTCAGTTGTCTCTCCTGACACTCTTTGACTGCAGACTCCAGCTCCACCAGGCGTGTACGAAGCCAATCGACGGTAAGATTGTCCACGGTCAGGGTGCTTGCTGTTAGCTTGCCAGGTATATCCTCGATGAGTGTTTCATCAAATTGGAAGAGCAAGGGTGTTGTGGGTAAAGTTCTGCGAGTAAGAACGAAGTTTAATATGTTAGTTATTGATATAACAGTTACTCGAGCTAGCTTACAACTTCACGTGTGTTTACATTTTGCTTACAAGTTAAACATGATAAAAAGCTTTTAGTTGTTATTATCCCTTTTCAATTTTTCAGCTGTGGGGTTAATTTTACAATAACGCATTTTTATATTTTCAATTTTAATGAATATTTAATAGATCGTTTAAAATAAAATAGATTCGCATTGTGGGAAAACGTAAAAAGATCAAAGCAGAAGTTTTTCTTGTATTTTACGATATTATTTATTGAATCCGATCGGACGAAAATTTAACTGTGACTCCTACCAGCCTTGACCCTCCACCAGGAAGGTGTAATCAGTTATATGTTATATATAAAACTATTTGTCCTGACTGACTGATGATTGGTGATGAAATAATAAGTATAATACATACTTGTGTTTCTCTGTGAATTCGCCATACTCCTCCGTCGGATTTATGCTGCTTATCACAGTGTCGATGCGTTTTTGTATCTCTTTGAATTTGTCGGCTGTCAGATCGCCATGCTGTGCCGCTTCCAAAAGTATGTTGCGCCATAAGAGTATAAAGCTCTCTTGCACTGACTGCTGATGTTCTAGCAGACCCGGCAGCAGCACTGTGCGAAAGTCCTTTTCCACCTCTATGGCCTCCGTGATGGACAGCACGTACTCATTGTGTGTAAGATGTAATTTACGGCAGGCTTTTTGATATTTGTCCCGCACGTCATCCAGCTTGCGACCGCTTCGACCTGGTGCTGCAATAATAAATTGCTCGAATACTAACACCCTTGCCAGTGCACACAACGTCAGCTCACCTTTTATGTAGTGCTCTTCAAAGCGCGTGCGCAACGCCTTGTAGCCCTCCAAATGTTTTTGGTACTCGCTTTTCTTTCGCAAAACTTCGTCTGTAAGCTGCAATGCATAGAAAAGGAACGAATGGTGGTTTTAAGCATTGCTGATTAAGAAAATGTAATGGCTGTGGCTACTTTCCAAAGAGTTTGGTTAGCTACTTCAATTTACGTCAGCAATTAGCCCTTATCTACGAATTACAACATGCGAATATGGAAACATGGTCTATTACGGGGCTGTTTAATGCACTTTTCCTTATGTGTGCATATCGTGCGAGTATTGTCTCTGTTATTTTGTATATAACGCGCTCTTTCTCTCTCTCTTTCTCTCTCTCTCTCTCTCTCTCTCTCTCTCTCTCTCTCCCTCTATCTCTCTCTCTCTCTCTCTCTCTCTCTCTCTCTCTCTCTCTCTATCTCTCTCTATTTCAAATATGCAGTGAAGTGACTGGCCAAAGGACAAATGACTGCCACAAGCAGCTGAGCCAACATCCGTTAGCATTGCCAACAAAGTCAACTGCTTAAGTAATCGCAACCAAAGTGCAGTTAGACCACGTCTGCTGCAACATTGTTGCTGCCTCAAAAGCTGCTGAGTCAATATAATGCCGTAGCATAAACAACCAGCCAGCAGCAAGGCAAGCATACAAGAACACCTGAGTTCGGGCATTATGCTCCGCACTATGATTAAAAATGGGTATATACCTTTATTAGTTCGTTGGCACACAATTCCCGCTGCTTTCAGATCTTATAAGTACTATTATTAACAGGGTATTTAATAGAACAGTATCCCAAGCTATTACCACGTGAGTTTGTGCCACATTTTGGACTTTGGCACTACATGCGGAAGACATCAAATGTTAATTGAAGAGTCATTTTCAACATAAAATGACTTTCAAGCTAGCCACAGAGACATACACATACATTAGCACATTTTATTAGGAATTAAATTCAAATTCAATTTTGCCAGCTATAACAATACATGAGTACAATAGGTAGAAATAAATAAGTAAACCGATATAACTTCCCAAAAGTATTTGACCCACTTTGATAGCAATATATATGAGTAAATACATGTGTATTTACATCTGCAGCTTGTTGATCTATATGCTTTTATCATAGCTTACTATTGCTTGTTTATGTTTTAACAAAAAAGAGATGCTTATAAGAATATTTTTTTCGAATTCGCAATATTTTGTGGCTACAAGTAGTTGTTAAGTGGTTAATCAACTTCCAATGAGAGACGCCGATAACTTGTGCAGTTGTTGGCTGCTAATTTGCCTAAAAACTTGTTGGTGCTTAGAAAGAAACTCAAGCACAGTCAGTCCGAAACATATGTAAATATGTATATATATATATATATATATATATACATATATATATACATACATACATATACAAACATCGAGCGTGTAACTTGGAACAAACGGCAACAGCAACCAAAAAGAAGCAGACAAAAACACAACTTGAAAGTGGGTCACGCCGCGCGTATTTTTTATTTCTGACCACGCTGAGAAGTCAATAGATATACGGGCTGTGTATACTTGGCCGCGCCCCCATGCCGTCGCACCCAGCTTCGCACATTGTTTACAAATGACTGCCAATTTTCCTGCGTCTTCGCAAAGAGTTCTGACAAGGAAAGTTGCTGCTGGGCAGCTGCGCCACCTGCGCCACTTTCTTTACTTTTCCCACACCACTGAGCAGCTCAACAGCTGATACCAGTTCCCAGTTCCCAGCTCGCGGTCCAAATGTGACTATATTTTCTGCATGCCTTTTCATTGCTGAGACAACGCATGGCATATACATTTTGATTCTGCGAACATATGCGAATGCGGCGATGACCTAATGGAATCTGTGACAAGTTGTGCCAACTGCCACGTTTTGCATTAATCAGCTCTATTCGGTTTTCTGTTCTCTGAGCTGTTTTTCATGCCCTGTAGCTATTAAAAATAGCCACAAAAGGGGTATTATGATTTTTGACAATGTAGGTAATAGGCAAAAGGAGGCTTCAAAGACCCCTAAAAGCATGAACATGTCCCTGATCATATTCAACTGCCCAGTCGATCATATCATTTCAGTTTTGTCTGTCAGTCCGATCGCAGTGATTATAAGAGCTAGAGATCACTTTTGGAACATATGGCCTCCTATTGTAAGCGGGGATCAATCTTTTTTTCAAAGAATTGACATCTTACCCCGTTGCTCCAAAATCGATAAGTATTGATATTACTCCTTGGGTTTGCTTTATTTTGCGTATAGGCTATCTCGTGGTCGGGCACTCCCGACTGTAGCATTCTTACTTCTTCTGTTGCTGGTGCCGTTTTCGTTTTGATGAAAGCGAAATTTTAAAATATTTGCAAAAGCTGTTGTTGTGTATTTTGTAAAAGAAATGGCAAATAACTATGAATGTTTTGACGGAAGGTGTTCAACTCCAGGTTTTTAACATATCTTCTAGATTTTAAATGCTGAAGTCACCAAATTTGATACGTAGCATCTCATGTGATACACATAGACTTAGTACATTTCTATGATATGGCTTCCTATTCCGCAAAATCAAAAAAATAAAAATTCTATTTGGTGGTTCACAACAATAAAAAGGTTGGTACCTTTTTGCAAATTTATGAAGTCAAGGCAAGTCACGTGACAGTAAGCAAAGTGCAAGTATCTCTTTTAAAACAAAATAGGTAAAAATGTGTTAAGCTTGAGCTTGAGCATCTTGTTTTGGTAGTTAAAGGTTCAGGGTGTCCCTTAGTCGGTCACTCCCGAATTGTCACTTGTATTTGTGATTAGCCTTTAGTTTTCAAAATTAGTTTAGTTTGCTCATTTCAATAATCACATATTTTTGTAAACGCCAGTTAATCAGGATAAACAGTTTTATATGTAGATATGATACTGATTGTAGATATTATATATACTGGATAATAAGAAATCACTTATTTCTTTTAACATTCCCGAAAATCCCCTAAGAGCAAAAACAATAGTCGGCAACAGGGAAGGCACTCAATTAAGCGAAATTCAATTCATGTCTACGCTTTCAAAGAAATTGCCTTTAATAAAAACAAATTTGTCAAATGTATTGCGGAGTCGTGACGCAATAAAAAACAACCAAGCCGAAAAGCCCACAGAAGTGACAGCAGCATCAAACTAAAATCTAAACCATACTCGTCGATGGCGGCGACGAAGCTGATTTTTTGTGTTTCGGCATTTTATTTTATGACGAGTGGAGCGCTTTAGGCTTTTTCTTGGCTTACAATTTGAATAAGAAATGGTGGAGCAGCTGTGACAACAATAACAACAATGTGAGCCTACGATTTTCCCTTTGTTGTTCATTGTTTACTTGGTCTACAATTCAAGTCTTTGGGAAATCAATGCAACTGATTGTGTGGCATTTTCAATAGTTAAGCGCCGAGCGGTGTTTCAAGTCGGTTGCATAACCGTTGACAGCAAAAATAATAACAATAATAATAATGTTGATAATGACGAGGTCTTTTGAAATAAAAAGGCGTCAAAAATATGGCCATTTATTTAGCTAGCAATTGCAAATTACGCAAATTTCCGGACATTGGCCAGTAAACACACAAACACACACAAGTCTTGAGTTCGAGCTCGAATGCGGACATTCGGGCTCGTGGCTGGGCTTAGACCTGGTCAATGAACTTCCGTCTCGCTGTTCGGACACCAGATAACTAAAATGAACACGCTAATATTTACGGCCAATTCGTTAGTTACATAGTATGCTAGTGATATTAGAAATGTCCAGAGAGCGAAAAGTCATTTTACATTCCCATATTATTGGATGCCTTTTTTTTTAATAATTATAATGTTTTGGCATAAGTTTGTCAATATGAAAAGCAGGCAACACTTTCTATTCCGTTGAATGTCAAAAGCAGACAAAAGAATAGAATGGCAGTTGAGCAATATTTTCCCTCAAGTGAAAGTGTGTGGCAATACGAAACACATTTTTGTAACTGACCATCTATGCATTTGTTTCTTGAATCTCAACTTTTGGGCCAGAGCGCAGGCTAAGAAATAGATATGGCTATATCAACTAGGATGCTTGTACCGATCAAGGATGCTCATTTCATGGAAAAATTATAATACTCACTACAAGGGTATAAAAATGTATTTAAAGTCAGTATGCTACATATACCGACTTATATCGAAAGTGGTGTGGTCTCCAGGTAACAACTACACTTTATTATATTAATATTTATTTTTTTGATTATATAAAGTGTGTTTAAATTGGAGATCTCGTGTAAAATGACTGCTTGTTAAATTGACCCTTATTGGGAAATCTTTTTATATAGGTGTATGAGAATGTGGGATTTTTAAGCCCTGAACCCATTGAATATAAGTTAAAATTTTCACATTGCTTTGTGGAAATGTGTGTTGACCGGCATAAGGAAGCATCTCCGAACCAGTAAAGTCGATTTATTTATATAGTGTATATACATATAAGCTTTTGACGACAAGGGAGCGTGCATAGAGCGCACAGCGTTTGGCCAAGTTATTAAAACTCATAATGGGGCAGCTAGGGAAGTTGGAAAGTGTTGCACGTCTGCTTGTTGACTGGCTTTGCTAATTTATTTTTACTGCGCCTCAAACATGATGGAGTACTTGGGTTGTTGCAGCAAGAAATTAAGTTGAAGTCGCAATAGCAGCGCAGTACAAAGCTAAGTGGCAGGTACACAGCCACACACTGAAGTAACAACCGGGGCTATAAAGTATTTTGCGCTGCTTATGCGCATGCAGCTAACGAGATGAGACCGAAACTGGCCCTGGCTCAAGTCTGGGCGCAGATCTCAGGCCCATTGCCCTTTACTCTCGTCATTTGCTTGGCTCTGGTTTGCTTCTTTATTGTTTTCAGCGCATGCTATCCCTTTATTTTCCTTTCTCTCTCTCTCTCTCTCTCTCTCTCTCTCCTCTCTCTCTCTCTCTCTCTCTCTCTCTCTCTCTCTCTCTCTCTCTCTCTCTCTCTATCTCTATCCCGCTCCCTCTCTCTCTCTCTCTCTATCTCTGTATTTTTGTATCTTTTCTTGTTCATTCGTTCTGTCGTGTTGAGTTTTCTGTTTTGTGAGTATGCATGTTGCAGACTTGTTTCATAACTGGTCCACGATTCTCGGAATTGGAGGAACAAAGGCTGGGACTGATTTTGATTTTGACCGACAAACGTTGCCTGCGCTTGTGGTCGTAGCCGTAGCCGTATCTTTTGCCGTTCACTACTCCTCGTACTGCTGGCTGTGTGCTCAACTCGGTTTTACTCCAGCTACAACTCGTACCCTAGCTCCAGCTTTGGCTTGACCATCAACAGACGACAGCGGTGGCACAAAACAAAAAAGGCAAAATGTACTTGAAATTGACTGAAAAGATATGCCGCACATTCGCATAGATTATTATGAGATAAAGCGTAGCGGCCAAGTTGTTATTGATTGTTGTTTAATATTGTTGCTGTATCAAGCTTGCTTTTGTTATATGTACATATGTAGGTACGCGTGCTCTAAAATACGGGTTGTAAAGAAATCCATTTTCGTGCGTACCCGTGATAAGCGCGACAGCACTAAGTTTCGAGGAGTAAGGGAAAAAAAGCTCAGGTATTCATAGCTAAGCTTGAAAGTAATACAGATTACAAGCAGGAGATGGACATTTTTACTATTTACACGGGCAAACTATTAGTCATTTTATTTCGTGTTTTCCTCCCTCCAAGTTTTCGTACCGGCGTTGAATATTTCAAAAGTAATTCAGGCACATATTAATTAAATTTATGTGTAGAGCTTTAAGTCGATCGCACTAAAGTTAAAAACTTAACTTAAAATCAAGCAATTCGGATTATTCTCTGACCGTTCGTCTTGTATACAGAGTTCCAAACAGTGGTTCTTAATGGAAATTGGTAGGTGGTTATCAACGGCTTATGGAAAGGGCTCTGTCAGCCCAGACTTTATTGCGTGTTGACCTTTAAGTTAGAAAACCTTTGGCTTGCTATGACTTATTCTGAATTAGAACTGATATTCAATACAATAAACATTTATAAAAAAAGAACTGATATGAAAATAAACCGATCGACATTTAGGACTACTTAAGTAATGCTAAATACAGTTACATAGGCAGTTTAACTAAACGTTTGTAAAATATATACACTTGCTGGCATAAGGAGGCGTGTCATAACATAAGTTGAGACTAATTCCTGTTGTTCATATGTAACATGCGATACTTTGCAGTTGTTTTTGTGGCTCCAAAAATGACTAATTATACACGGTTTATCACATTATTTGTAAATTGCCCTGTTGCTCTTATCGTTGCTGCTGCTCCCGTTATTTTTGCTGTTGTTGTTTTGGCATCTGTGGTACCAGTCTGCGCGAGGGCGATCAACTTTGCCTCAGTTTTTGAGATTCTGATAACTTTTTGCGAAAATTTACCTGAGCTCTTATAAGTATTAAATATGTATTTAAATGTATAGATGTACATATATACCTAAGCCAAACATACAAATGTATTTCATATGTAAGGTAAGACCACTAACCGGTTCTATTAGTCGTGCAATGAAGCACACAGGCAGTTAATATCTTTGCATTTGACGTCATCATATTGTCGACACGGGCGTATCTTGTAGTTATTAGCGGAAAGCAGCTTGCGCAAATTTCTGATTGTAAGACAACTACTCGACTTCGCGACGCAATTACGGAGCGAGGCAAATCGAATGGAATTATAACCATTGACAATGAGAAAAGCTAATATTTTGATAGATAATGCTAATTAAGAGATACGCAGCATGTCTCAATAAGGCGTCATTCGACCATTTACCAGCAAATTAGCTTTAACAATGTTAACGCGATCTCAAATGCACAATAGATGCTGTAGACATTAGATATTAAATCGTATGGTAAGCGTAGAAAAAAGTCGACACTGGAGAGCCGGTAGTGAAGATTCGTAAGTGGCACTACTTTCACGGTCGAAAGTTTCTGCGATTTTAAGAATTTCTCTTTCGCAATTATTGACTGCAAATCACTTCAATTAAGAAGTTGCGAGTGCAAAGACAACCGCAAGCGTAAAAGAAGACAAGAAATAAAGCCCCCTAAACAAGAACCAGATATGAACGTGAAGACGTTCAGGTTTTCAGATTGCTCCACTTTCCGTGGCTCACTGTCGACACGGATGTGGATTCGGATCTGTGCTACACAAAAATCCGCCGACAAACAAGTTCAACTGACAATCAGCTTCACTTTGATGCATTGCGCTCGGCTCAACCAAATCTGGCTCATGGAAAAACCTTACCCTCACTACCACCGCCCCCAAAAGTTTAGTCGGAAAAAAAGCGAAGACAAGAGTGCTTGATTAAGAGATGCCCTTTACAATATATGTGTGTTTAAAAAAGCAGAGCTATCCCTTTAAAATATTGTTTCAATTATGACGGGAAAAGCGGGAAAGAAGGAAAATAGTAAATTAAATCGGGGATGGAAATTAATATCTATCATTCTTAGTTGAAGGATTAATGCGATATTGTTAATAAAATTGATAGCGCATGCTGTGCGAGAATGTACCGACTTTGATGGAGTCGGAAATGAAGTCATAAACTTGTATGTGGTTGAGCTTAAGCCTAGTGAAACCCGATTACAAAAGGTATTAAAAGAGGAATTGTCATTAGTATGGAGCGGGGGAATTAACAGCAGAGCCGTTGCCAAAAATAAACCGCTTGCAGCGTGTTTTTTATAGGGTATTTCAATTTTGTGATATAGTTTGTAATGCATAAAAACAGATGTCTCCAAATCCAAACATCAAAATCATTGTATTATTGACCCGAGTCGATCTGTCCCTTCGTTTGCCGGTCCATTCGGGTTTTCGTTTGTTTATTAATCTTTTATAATAACCTGAGATAACCTTAAGTCCTAAACTATGTTTTAGTGTACAGGTTATATATTTATATATTTATACTTTTGACCTTACAAAAATGGAAAAATCGTTTCAACTTTTCGCACGTACTTCGCCATGACGCTGACCAATGAACTGACCATTGATGCTTATTTTTGGGCATTGAAACAACAAGTTTATTGTCTCTGGGCCATAAATAATCACAATTATGTATGTATGTGGTTGCCAAGCTGCGAATTGCTCGACTCTTGTTGCGACCAGCCTCTTAGTTTCTAGTGGCCTTTTGTCACTTTTCACTGCTCCCAAACTCGTGAAGCAATCCGAACTCCATATTTCCTACTGGCAATTGCCTTGACCAAACAGCGTTGCGGTAATGTCAGTCTATTTATGTATGTGTGTGTGTTTATGTGTGTGCGGTGTCATCGTCCAATGTTGTGAAAGTTCAATGCCATATGATTTGCTACTTTGGGCTTTGTTTCTGTCTCTCTCGGTATTCTGTAGAAATATATTAACAGCAATATAAATCACTAGCTGTTTTTTTCCGGCCTTGCTCGGTCCAGTTTTTGACAATCATTTTTCAACAAAGAGGGGTGGATTTTTCAAAAAGTTTAAAATGACTTTGAAGCCGTATGGTAAGCAAAAAAGTTGCATAAAACCGTTTTCCGTTTAATTTCTTCAGTTAAGCGGAAATTTTTCAAAATTACTGAGAATATATTCATTTGGTCTTTATTAAGAGCAAAGCTAATCCTGCGAATTTTGAATCGTAGCACATACATCGTTCGAAAAACATTTTGCAAATCTCAAATGAATTTCCATAGAGATTCCTGGAAATTTTTCCGTCCCGCAACTTTAGTTTCGAGATCCTTAACCCCCATATCCACTCAGATAAGGAAACTACAGTGAACATTTCAGCTATCTTGCTCTCTCGGTATGAGCTGTGATCACCAATCGGTTAGTTATTCAGGACAATCAGTCTTACATATTGAAAAATTTGTTGCAAGCTAAACAAGATTAATTTAGTTAAAAGAGTCTCGGCATCAGATCTGCTGATATATGCATTCCTAGTAACATCTTTGCACTTGCTAAAATAAAACCATACATACATATATATAAAAAAAAAATAAAAGTTAAAAAAAATGTTTCATCTATATATAACTAAATATACTAAAACTCATACAAACACGTATAATATTTATGATCCGTTCTTATCCATCGAATAAATTAAATAAATAATTCGGATATTACGACGGTAGCTTACAGATCTTCTGAAGCAGTATACAATTGCTTTGTACGCCGTTGATTACAAATCCGTTATTTTAGAGGCGAGTTATACTTCTCTAAACAAGCCGACCGTTCCTGTGTGACCCATATAAAATAGCACTCCGATCTAAAAAGTTTTTTTTTAATACGCTCAGAAACGTAATGACTCCATTATTAATAATTTTTTAAAAAAACAACAAATTTAGGAACAAGATATGTGAAGACACTTAGTGAATACATTTGAATACCTTGTGCAAGCTTTTTAGGCTAATCCAAGTAAGGAAACGCGCATGCACTTGCATCTAGACTTCTTTTCTGTGGCCACTGACTCATTTTCCATTGATGTACATAGTTTTGACTTTCTATTGAATTTTAGTTTATTAAAATAAAGATACATAACATACGCGAATATTAAACACATGCTTACTTTAATTAACACAATGCGCACATAGCGATCCACACCCATACATATAATGTATGTACGTATTCTTGAAGCTGTCGTCACATGCATCGCTGACCTCAATCGCCTGACATCAAATGTCAATTTAAAGAGCTACAGTTGGGATCAGAAAGTCAAGCTGCTTGTTAATAAAAACTTGTTTATAACAAACGTACAAACGTCCCTCGTTCTTTAAATCGCATTGTTGTCATTGGTCTCGTTACACATATGTGGTTCTTTTGCAGTTAACTAGGTTGTACATTTTATTCATTGCTTTGGTATAGGGTTGCGTTATCGCCCTCTCCATGGCTCGGCGTGTAGCTTAGCTGCATTTCAACAAACGAATGTATTGTCCTTTTGAGCGGCAACGAACATCGTCGTGTTTAAGGTGAAATTGTAAAAGAAATCGATTGATTTACATAGTTTATGGTACAAATATGCGCGAAAGAAAAGATGCCGTATTGTGATGTCGGGGTCGCATGTGCCAATAGCATGACCCGACGCCACACTTTTAAGGTTTCCAAGAGCCGGAATGACGACTAAACCAACTGCAGCAAGTGGACTTTGAGTGTTTCTTTTAATCTTACTCTGCCCATTTTGCATTAAACTTGTTAAATGATACCTAAATTAATCTAAGCCATAATCAATAGTCAAATTTAGAGCTATCTAATATGCTTGCATTCTAGATTCTTTTTCGATTTGGTGCTGCGCCATTCTTATTTTTAGTGGCAGCTATAAAATATTTTCGATTTCTCTTTGAAAAAAAAAATGAAACGTAGCTGCTCTGCATACCTCAACAGCTCTAGAATTGAATAAACAATCGGGGCTCTTTAATTCTAGTGCTTGCCGCATTTGCAGCTGTCGCATTAGCGGCTGCACTTGTACCTAATAAAATTAGTTTTTGCAAAACTAAAATTCATGTTGCGGGACACGCTGCGGCTACGTAATCTGCTTATTTTAAAAGCAAACAATACTCGAAACGTGTTTACTCAATTGCAGGTACATAAATGGGATATTGATCTCATAATTTAAATGTCCCAAGTAACTCGAACATACGGATTTGCGAGAGGCAAATCAATAATCAAAAGTATTAAAAAAAAAGAATGGTTAGATTATAAACATATCAAAAAACAAAGTGGCTGTGCTATACAAGCGGGAAGCTTTTTTATTAAATTGCATTAAAGAATTAGGGAAAACAGGTAATTGTATGTTTGTATATTTATAGAAATAAACTTTCCTTTAACAAACAACGGCGTTTTAATAAATATAAATTCTTGTATTTATCAAGGGAATCTTCGGTTTGAAATTCGATAAATAGCATTTTCATACCTCTACGCTTGTTCAAATTGCGTTACAAGCATTTAACCCTTAAAACAATTTGTAATCGGTAAGATTTTTAGCAAAACAAAATATTTCGACATTCAAAATAACGATTGCAATCTGTATTTCAGGCATTTTGCATTTCAATGTACCCAATGCTCACTGTAGTTAGCCATACTTTTTCTAGCAGAATTTAAGATTCAAATGTATATATATTGTTTTTATTTTGGCTTCGCTCCAAATTAGCAAACACAATTTACGCCGAAGCAGGCGGTCTTTCAATTGAAGGCGCATACTCGCAGCCTGCCCCTTGTTGTCACTATCTGCTTGATTTTCAATTTTTCTCTACTTTGAGCACGTTTGCCGTCAACAAACAAATAGTGTTTTTTCTCCGAGGCTTCTTTGCGTTTAACTTGTGGCTCTCTTAAAGGGTATGCAAGTTCGCATGGCCAACACTGCGGATGAGCAATGAACGGATGGTTGCAATGGACCGCGCGTAAATATTATAAAAAAATTTCTCAGCACAAAGTATTGGTAAGGGAAAAACCGATGCTGGAATCGTTGTAGAACGGTTCTGCTAGAGTTTGTGTTTTGTTGATTACGCCGCGTTGCATAACTTTGGTTATTAGTTGCGACTGCTTAAAGTTGGGGGCTATTGAGTCATGGCTTCCATTAGTTTAATCGAAAAAAGCTTTCGATTTAAAATAGAATAAACGTCCCCAAGGCACATTTTGTGATGCCCAAAATGGAAATTTCAATTTTTCACATGCTGGACGGGATGACTTGAAGGGTGCGTACTACACGTCTACACGTATAGCAAAGGGCTGTACAAAATTGTTGACCCTTTCCTGCATTTTGGACTTAGCAAATTGCCCATAACCAGGGCCCACCGCAGGAGCTGATGTTGTTGTTGCTGCTATTGTTATTGTTGTTGTCACAGCCTTTGCAAGCCGGCGTCGACATTTTTGTCATTTTTAGAATTGGCTCGAGTGTCTGTCTGTCTGTCAACCCTGTTCGCTTTTGTCGTTTCCCATGTGCGTAGCCTGTTGGCATCCCAGTCAGTCCGTGGTTTTGAAATTGTCCGCACTGGCGTCCTGTTCCATTCTTCATTGACCTATGGATCTAAGGACTTTCTTCACTATTGTCGTTTTTTATGGTTCTTAATTGGTTGTCCGCGTTGTCAGGCTTCAGAAAGACAATTTAAAGGCAGTCGGCGTAACTAATTTCAAATTAAAAAGTACCGCTGTAAACTTATTAAAAAATGTTTTACATACTGAATTTACTACTGTTACAATAAAATGTCTAAGAATTTTGTCTGTTTCTCAATTATCTAACTATGAAGTTTTGTTTATAAATGTATACACAATATTTTATAGGTGTACATATGTATATTGAAGGCCAGCGTGGGCGTCACAGAGAGAAGCAGAGGCAGCCCTAGCCTATTTAAAATTAAACGCGCCAAAAATATGTTAAGGCAACAACAGGAAAATAAGATCAACAAAGCTAATTGATGATATTTGTCTATATCAACTATATCAAAGGTAAGACACCCACAGAAATAGAAATTTTAGCTGTAGGTCCTCCTAGTGCCTGCGCAGACCGAGTTTATTTCCGATATTCGATAACTTGCCCCGTTTCCAAGCAATCGATAAGAATCGATATTGAAATTGTGTTTTTTGGGCAATTTTGGTAAATAATAAGGGCAAGACCCATCTACTTTTTTGTTTGGCAAATGTCGTCATATTGTATTTATGACTGAAATTATTGTTCGTAAAAATATACATTTTTGTTATAAACTAGTCAACAAATTCTTATTGTTGTTTATTAAGTTGCTATTCCGTTCGTTGGGCAATGTTGTCCGGAAAATGTTGGGCAGCTTTTCAAGTTTCACTGCAGTTGGTTGCCAAGTGACGGAAGTAAACTTTATTTCACACTGGAATAGCCCTTGTCATCGGTGGATTTCCAAAACACGCATTGCAATTGTATTTATCTTGCCTTTGACTAAGACGCCGGACCTCTGTTGTAGACGATGGCGCAGACATCTCAGTCGATAAGCTCTGCCTTGGACAAGAGTTAATAGTTCCGCAAACAAACGGCAACCCAAAACGAAAGTTGCTGAAATGCAAGTGCTGCAGACTTGGCAATTGATGGCGGAACTTGTAAACTGGGCGACGATGTCGATGCCGATGCCGATCCATGCCATTATATTGCAATTATGCGAACAACCCCCACGGAAGTGCCCTTTACATCGTTTGAGCATTTCTGGACAGTTCCACCCTTGGCGACTGTCAGACGGTGCACCCCATGACGTCGCTCGGGGTCCACAAATTTTACTGCTGTTTAGCTGAAAAGTATAAAGGAGTTTTTGTTTTGTTGGCGCACGCGATTCAATACCGAATCTTTCCACGCGTACAACAACAGCAACAACAACAACATCAAAAAAATGGCCACATTTTTGTTGTCAACAAATATCAGCTCTAATTTTTGTGCTGCGTGCCACTCGCAGGTAGTAGACAGCTGCAGCTGCTGTTTAGATTAAATCACTGGCTTTACTTGCATGCAACTTATGGCAGTGAGTAGAAGAAAAACAGATACAAAAGTATCTGTGAGTTGGGTGCGCTCAAGCAGTGTGTATGTGTGCTCGTCTTGTCTTTTGAGGCTCGTGCTTTGCACGTTGTTAGTGCAAGTAACGCAGCTTTTGTCACAAGTCAAGAAACTTTTCCAGCTTGGGCTGAGCTAAAAAATCCGTTAATGTCAAACCCCTTTTCCAATAAAAAGGAGGAGGCTAAAATGTCAAGAAATTGCTTTTTAAATATTGCAAATATATATTTGCATTTAAACAACAGATATTCTGAACTAATTGTACACATGTGTAGGATCGTAGTCTGTGTGAGTTTTGGAGGAGATCAATATGACTTTGAGTGGAGATCAGTGATGCTCAATTAAACGCTTCGCCAGTCACTTTTGGCGTATTTGTTCGATATTCAAACAAGTTGATTAAGGAAAAAATTGGTCGGCTGATACACGGCTTATTCCTCATGAGGATAATTATAAAGTTGACAGTTTTAATTTTATATTTAAATATTATGGAGAAATAAGAATACCTCGCTTAGTATACGCCTTCTTAAATCTTCTCTACCAACCTTCTTGAAGAATATAGAACTTTAATCAAGTTGCCTGTCTCAACAATGCTACATTTTTCCATTATGATCTAAAAGTACATATGTAAGTTTGTGAGCATGTATCTTTAAGTGGCTATTCGACTGGGGTTGCTTATATAAATATAAATGTATGGCGACGCATTCGCAGTCAAAGTGAAGTAGTTTGTGTTGTTATTGTTTCGGTTCTGTTGTTGTTTGCTTGTTTACCAGCCATATCTTATCGGCTTATCTGGCATACCAAAGGCGCACTGAATTGCCAGTTGTTGTTGATGATGCTGGTACATGTACTTCTGTGTGTATAAAGATACTTCAATTGAACCTATTGTAATTAATACAAGTGCGCGCTGCTGCGGATGGAAGGGCGGCGAGGGTAGTTCTCAATGTTGTTAGTTTTAAAACATTTTCTGCGGTCTATCTATAAATAAATGGGAAGCCCCAGCAAAGTCGCCGTGTTAATGAAGGCCGTTGGAAACCCAACACACACAAGACACATTCCAGTCGTAGTCTAGGAAGCATTAATGCCTTTTGGGTCTTGGCTCATTTTGTTCGTTCTATCCCATTTGTGGGAGGCGAGTTCAAAGCATGTATTTGACAATCAAGAAGAAACTAGACACATTCAACCAATTTCATATCCATTAGCTATACGAGTGGGCGTGCGAATTTACTGGCGCCTCTAAGTGAATTCGATTACTAACTGGAGTCGGCGGCAGTTCGTCTGTTCTTTTTTTAAGCATTAGTCAGTGCACTATGATAAGTAAGTGGCCCATTGATGTGCTGTGGACGCCGATTTTTATTTGCCTTTATAGAGCATTATTCCTTGCGTTCGTTCTCTAGCAACTTATACAACAAGGTTTCAAATTGAAATAGTCTTATAGCTTAACATGATTGGATAATGAAAATGAATATCAAATCTTTAAGTTGTGGCATGTTTGTTCTTAAACTATTTTAATATTAACTAAATAATTAATTGTTTTCTGACTGCCAAACTTAATGCAAAGAAAGAGACTTTCTCCAACTACTTACAATATCAACAACAGAATCAATAAAGGCATATATTTTTAGTTGCTATTTGGTAGACTAACATTTTTGATCTAAGAAAGTGACATCAGGCCCTTTAATTAAAGTTATTTTCTCTTCAAACAAGAAAATGTTCGAGAATATTTTCAGCTTATCCACTTCGAGTTCGCAGTCGTTTTAAACGACTTATTAAATCGACAGTAGCAGCAATTGTTCGGCTATCTGTTGCTCCGCTCTTTCCCCAACAACCCACTTTGGTGCAGTTGTTGCTGTTGTGTTCAAAGCGCTACATAAATATTATAATTCAAAGTCCAATGAGGAAAAACCCAGCTGGGTAGAGGAAACTTGCTGCTTTTTGCCCGGTATTTTGCTTCGGAATCAGTTTCTCTTTTTGTAGCTGGTGTCTGCCGTTTTGTAACTTTTATTGCTTCTTCTCTAAATTGTCAATTGACTAGGTTTTGTACATGTTGGGAGCACATAAGCATTATGCTATTCATTGTGATTTTTGTCTTTTTTATTTATTTAAGAATATGATTGGTCTTGGCAAAGCGATGATGGTGTTGTAATGCAGAGCTAAACGAAATGAAATTCTCTAAGAAATAGATGAAAATGAATTGAAGAATATTTATCTTCAAGCCACGCCTCGAGCCAAATTTAATTTGGCAATGAACCAAATACCAAACCGAACAACATTTTTATATATCTCACCATAGTTTATACAGGCAAATTTTGAGAAAATTTTACAAAAGTTGAAAATCAAACATTTTAATTAAAATTTAGGCGTACATCAAAACCTAGATTCGTAGATGTGGATAACAAGGGTAATGCCTCAAAGCTGCAGGCACGGATTTGGTTCGAACCATGAACTGTCCTATTACTTATTTCAGATAGAGCCAACTCTAATCCAACAGCGGAGTTAATATGAAATTAACATTTGAGAAAACATGTTTGTTTGATATATAGTCAAATATCCGAACAACTAATCTAAAAATGCAGTTACAAGCAAATATTTACAATCTGGCGCGGAAAATGCATGAATAATTGATTGGGTCATCGGCACGGATCGTCGGCATTACCATTTTCGGGGGCCATAATTTGGCAACATATGTCCATGTGTTGTGCTGTTATTATCAACAAATAAATATGCTTCTTTGCGGAAAACATTTACGTTTCTAGGCCAACAGTTGTGGCTGATCCGTATCCTAAAGCTAGCTCCGTTGGGTTAATAAACTTGTCTTCGCGAATATCATAAATCAACACCTTTTATTCAGTTTATTCTCTGGCATAACAAAAACATTTAACAATCCCTTCCTATGGTTGCTGAGAGTCGTTCAAGATGCTTACAGATCTACGTCTTTTGTCAGCCTCGTTTGACGCTTAACTATTCTTATAGATGTTGGTGAATATGATACACGTATGTATGGACACTTGTTTTGGATGTGGAATTTTGAAAAAAAAAAAACAGAAAACAACTTCAGTAAGCTGGCAAATGGTTCAAAATGGCAGGCAATGAGCCTCAGCAAATTCAGGTATTGACATTACCCTTTAATTGGGGTTTGTACGCGATCGAAAAATTATTGAACTTTATCTGCTGTATTTAGTTCCTTTAGTAATATGAATTTTAAATCTAAGGCTCTACATAGAAATCAATCACTAAGTGCCAATCAATGCTGAAGAATTACCTAATTAAGCTAATTGGGAAATTTTTTAATGATCAGAGATCCGTTTACTCACATGATTGAGGCGTGCGGCAATTTTGGCATGCTCTTCCTGGTAGGTCTTGCGGGCCTTCCGCTTGTCTTGTGACAGATGGGAGAGTTTGTCGCAGATCACCTCAAGCTGTTCGGCATTAAACTTGAACTGTTTAGCCTGTTGATCCAACTCATCCATAAAAGCTCGCCAGGATGTTGTAATAAGGCTGCCTAAAATGAGTTTCAAGTAAATAGGCTTAAATACGAAAAATTGCACCGCAAGCTAAGCAAATGTTCAATTTACTTTAGGCTCAAAAATGTTTCTCTTGTGACTCATGACCGATCGAATAACGCACCCTAATCACCAACACATTTTGCTGTCCGGAAGAAACGAGGTTTACTTAAATGATTCATTCACGTTGTTACAGAATCTACTTAAATAAGAGTTAAAAATACTCAAGTGCTTTTACAGTCTAAACTCATATATTCGATAATAGTCAACCTGACTTAGCTATTTGTACACAATTCCTGGTTGATAGTAACTTTGGTAATATTTTATTTACCTTCGTCTTATTACCATTATATCATTAAATCGAACTGCACGCTCATTGTCAAGGTGAAACTAATTTAAAACAGGTCACGAAAAACATGTCAATCGCGGCAGAAATGCCAAAAAATAGTGTAAAACAATTTATGGGCAGCTGCAGCTTCTGGAATTACCAGGCAAAATGCAATAAATAATATCGCTTAAATTGTACACAAAATTTATTTTGCGTTTGCACCGAGCGGATACAATTGCAGCCCAGTAGAGAAAAAGCAGAAGCAACTAAAAGCGTTTGGCAAACAAAACTGACACGGAAAATCACACCAATTATTTATTTACGAGAATATGTGTGTACGTCTGCGTCTGGATGGGAGCGAGTAAAGGCAGCTGCATTTTGTCGACAGTTTGATGAGCTTAGATGGCAAGCTGCAAGGCTCTATTTTTCAGAT
Source organism: Drosophila kanekoi (assembly GCA_037075305.1). Lineage (NCBI taxonomy): Eukaryota > Metazoa > Arthropoda > Insecta > Diptera > Drosophilidae > Drosophila > Drosophila kanekoi. The sequence continues at coordinate 1,198,619 of JBAMCE010000131.1, read as the reverse complement.
ACAAAAACATACGAATTCATAGATTCTTGTCAGAATGTCTTGCCACCACAAATATCAGACCTAACATGTACATACTCAATGGTATGTAGATATGTATGATATCATTCTTGACTCTTGTGCAGGTAAATTCCCCGAAAGACATATAAAGCGTCCATTCACACTATAGTGAAGGTGGCTGCTATAAAATTCATCCCAACATCAGCAATTATTATCATCCATTAGTCGTTGTCACGTTTAAGTTTGGTTTGGGCCAATAGTCGGCACTGAATATTCCCTGGACGGCAGCCAGCGAAAGTGAAAGCTTTCTGCTTTCATCGGTCGCGGTCTTATCGTCCGCCGCCATTTGTGACTAATGGCAGTAGGCTGACCTTTAGAATTTCAATTTTAAACTACTTATATTTATTTATATTTTATACAAACGTAAAAAACACAAATTGTGGCCGAATAATTATTAAATGTATAACCGTGAAAACTATTGTTACTCTTTTGTTTTTCATTCGTTTGGCTTCACGCCTATTTTAAGATATATTTCTTCTTCGTTGACTTATTTATCTCGGACTTATTTATATTGGCACGGCTCCTAATACATATATCCTTTTTGCGTTACAATGAGGAGAAGGAAATACCGCGAAAGTGAGGAGTTTTTGCCGTGAGGGTCCTTTGTGTATGTGTTTTGCCGCAATATGTTCACAAAAAGTTTCAAGTGTACTGTTTTACATGAGCTCTGAGCTGGGTACAGGGTATATGCTCGTCGAGTCAGAATATTTTTCTATTTTTGTTAGAGAACAAAAACTGGGAGCACAGGTAAATACTATAACTCATGCTATAACTTATACAATTCTGCAGTACACACTCGCATATTGCATATGGTCAATCAATGTGAAAGCTCTCTCTTGTCAGTTAAGTATATATGTATATTAATTTGAGAGCAAACTTACCTTGCATTTCATCAGCCCGATCAATTTTCAGTCCCTGTTGAGCGACGGCTGTCAAACTGATTGCGTACTCCTTGTCGCATTTGGCTTTCATTTGGATGGATCGTTTCATGGTCTCCATAAGACGCAGTTCTGCGTCTTGACGCACGATTAGAGCCTCATGTGCGGCGCGACCCTGCAGGGCCGATGAAAAGCCCATTTTGGCTGCGTAATTTTTTTGCGAAATACTCGAAATTGATGGAGTTCTTAAATGTTTTGCCAATGAGTCACAATTGCATGCTTATATTAATTTGGCCGGGCTAAAAATGAAACAGAAGTGGAATAACTTCACTTAAGAGACTTGCGCAATACTCACACACATAACCCACAAGCAACATGCATACATACACACACACACACACGCACACACACACACACACACACACACACACACGCACATACACACACAGCCGCACACAATACAAAGAAAATAGCAGACATATGGCATACACTTGTTGCATGCCAATATTTATGGCCAACCCGCATGTGCGGCTTATTTCCACTCTCTTTTTGACACTTTGTCTGCTGATCGCACTCCGGCGCCTTCTCGACGCTCTTTTTTAAACGCTCCACTGCCGCTGGATCTGAATCAATTATTTGTGTCACACATTTTGCCACAATAAACTTTCACATACAGTGGTTTTTTTTCTTCTTTTGCACTTGCCGCGACATTTTGCTTATACGAGACGACTTTTGATTAACGAGATCATTAAGGATGCTGCCGGCACTGAAAACTCCAAATAATTTTGAACACTTGACGCTAATTAGGTTGTTATTTGCATGACAATAAATTTAAATGATAAAATGTCATTAAAATTGGTGCCTTTATCTTGTATTATTCCGTGGGCTTATTTGTTTCTTCTCGATTTCATTTGCAGTTTTCTTACGATTTTTCAAACAGCGTTCTTCTCTAGTTTTTACTATTTTCGTTACAGAACCAAACTTGTATTTCCCGCTTGCTGGCAAGCAAACAAAAATAAACATTGGCCCAAACGCGGCGACCTGTGAGGCAGTCAAAAAGGAAATGCGGCGACGTCAGCGGCGCACAGAGCAAGTACGTGTATCTAACGGATACACAGATACTGATACTGATACTACGCCAGACAAGATTCTACTTGCCGAGCCATAAACAACAGTTTGATGTATTATTGTTTGTGCGTGTTGTTGTTCGTCTATATAGGAGTAACCAAGTCAACTAAAACATAAACGGGTTAGACAGCCGCAGCCACAGTCGTAGAGACAGCCACAGGCAACAGCAACAACAGCTTCAACTTCGCTGGGGAACATCTGCAGTTATAGATAAATTACAATTACAACAACAACCAGAACGTGTACACGAAAGAGCCGTTATAAGTGTATATTAAATTGTAAATTATGTTTTAAAAACTGCACTAAACATTATTTACAACCCAACATTTACAGGCTTATATATATACATATAACATATACATATGTGTGTGCAGTGACATTTATTTTTCTTTCTTTCTTTCTTTCTTATAAACTGCTTTAGGGGATGGGGCTGTCACTCGCGATTCGCGCAATCAGCGTGCAAATCTTCACAATACATTATCTTTTTATTAACATAAACGTAAATAGATCTTTCTATATAGGTTTTATCAAACTGTTGAATGCCCGCCCGACCCGGTTACCATGGAGACAAGTTGCGTATCGTAAAATGCTTCGATGCCTCACATAGCCATTTCACAAAGCAATCCAACGGATGCCAAAGTCAGAGAGCCGAGTGCCGCACAGAAATCAAATCTTAACGTACCGAACCGAACCGTTTGCCTCGAATGCTCAGCGCGAACTGAGAGTCAGCTAACAAAGACGATGTTGACAAAGCCGAAAAACGACGCCGCTGGCTACGATGCATTGAATGAGAATCGCGAGCGCTATTAGAGAGCTCCAGAGAACCGGTTGAACGTAACCCAACAGACAAATCGAGCATAACAAGAGCTCTTGCATTCTCAGCTAGTTCGGGAATACGAGAGTTGTTTTCCTATTTCAATTGAAATTCTTTTATACATTGTCTCGCTATTTAAACATTGCAACTTTATCATGTTCCGTACGATAACTTTGTTAAATGTCGTTAACAGGTGTTAGTAGGCTCCAGGATTTTTAGCAGCGGTGTTGATGGTTTTATGTCTTAGAGCTGAAGTGAAATTAATTTAAGAAATTATTTCTAAAACATCTTTAATCTTTTTCTCCTGTTTACAAAACGAAAATATATATTGGCTTTGTGCAGTGTCTTGTTTTCCGTCCTTCCGTATGAGGTCAACATCTTTCAGCGAAAAAAATTTTGGAATATATACTCGTCAGATGAAATAAATATAAATATAATATAAATAATATAATATAAATGTATATCTTCCACAGCTTTAGAGCTAGAATTATCAGATTTGACATGCAGACTACTTATGAACTCATTTATAGATAAATCTAAAATATTTTTCCTACATACATTACGTATGGCATGGCAAGGCGAAAATATCCTATCGCCAATATCATATTCATTAACTATTAAACTTGCTATTCTTTGTTATGTTTATTTTAGAAAGGATTTTATTCCATATTATATAATATTAATAATGCATTTTTTAAAGATAACACCCAGCGATTGCCTTTGATTTCATTGCCGGTAAATGAACCTGACTACGGATAGCCGCTGCGGTAGACTGGCACCATCATCATTTAACTAGCCCGAACCCCGCCTGGTTATCTTTATTGTTTTGCGAGCTTTTCATTAATATGTGTGTTGCCTTTTGGACTTTAGGATGCTTGTCGCTGTCTATGCGGCAACCAGGGCGCTATTGTTTGTTCAAGTTGGACCTGACAAAACACCCTGCAACCTCATAAACTATTCAGCTCGCCGGCGACACTTCGAGACACTTTTCTTTATGAAAATTATATGCCTATAATTTTACCAGAAAATTTCCTGTTTTTTTAACATCAATTCTGTTTAGCCTAAGTAAGAATATATTGTACCGACCATTTTAAAATTATTTCTTGCGGTAGAAAGCACCGTAGCTTTATAATAAAATTAAAATCTAACTTAAGTTGAAGCGTTTATTGTCCTTTATCTCATAAATGACTTGATATGTGGCGTTAAAGTTTAAAATATTCCTTTGTGGGAAAAAATGATATACGGAGAATGCACTAATAAAGTGTGTAGACAAACTGGCAACTTTTTGAACCTTTAAAAAATTCGCCTTCAATTGAACCTTTTGAGTAAATTAGTCATAAAATACAAGATACAAGATCTACTTAGTTGCATTTTTTTCTCCATTTATGCACATACTATCACGACACAACATTAAGTTTCTGTGAACTAGGATTGTAAGCAATAGGAAAGTAAGAAGCACTAAAATAGTGTAACATCTAATGCTAGAAAACTAAAATTCCTTAGGTTTGAGTACAAGAGCAAAGAAAAACAAAGGAGGAGTTACACAAATTTACGAATGTTTATGAATGGTGGAATTGTAGGAATTGTATTAAACATGAACGTTCATACACACATTCCATTAAGTATTTTCGCTTGAATATAAAATATTTAATAAGGCATATGGATTCACGCTTCCTACTGCTGCGCCAATGCACAATTAAACTAAAAGACACAACGCTTGTTGCGTTGCAAACAATAGAAATTCCAACAGCTCCTTGCTGTTTATCATTCTGCTCACATGGAACCTATTGAGGGAGCTAGCAATACCAGCACCCATTTATTGGTATGTGTAAGAATTCATATGACAACTACAACAACAATAAGCACGGCAATGATCACAATAAAAAGTAAGAATCCCCGGCGAGAAGATTCCCTGTACCAGGATCTAAGATTCCGTAATATACATTCGAGCTCCTTTCTAAAAACGCATTTTAAACAATAATGTTTCTTCTTCGCTCAACCTCAAACTGTGGTATATGTACTCTTGAATATCTTATAGAAGTCGATAATCCAAATCTCCTATAAAAGCATAATCAATTTTTGCGAACAATTTATATATTATTGATCTGTACATTTGCGGCATTTTAATTAGGTGCCTTTAGATAATCAATTTATATATGGAAGATGAAGGGACATTCTGTCTGTTGTAGACCTTTGCAACCAATTTTGATAAAGGGTATAACAAATAAGCAACGGTCAAAATGTCCAAGCGATCTGAAGAGGTTACGAAACCGCATTTATTGGAAATTACAAGCTCTTGGAAACAACGGCTTAAGCCACCAAGAAATGTAACATTTTTCTTCAGGGAACTCGGCAAATTCGCATTACTTTTATATGTACATACCTATACGAATGCATATGCATAACAAAATAATGTGATCCGCACTATTATTTCTGGAATTTTGATATTGAACAAAGAACAAATAGGAATATATATGTTTTCCTACTTAATTTATCTATTAATGAAGGTCTTTAGGGAAACCTTTTAACCTTTTCTCAAAAATATAAGTAAGATATTTTTGTATAAAATTTTTTGTTTACCATCCGATCGGCCACTAGCTCATTTTCAAAAATCTTTGTGCAAATTTACTTAAAGAGTGTTTCACACTTTTCGAAAATCCATTTCTCCTTGCTGGAAAAGGGGTCAAAGATTTGATGGTTGACGTTTCGCACTCAAATTCATTTCCAAGTATCTATATGAAAAATCATTTGAGACGTGCTTCTCATTTTTTCGCAGTATCAAAACATCCTCGTTAAAAAGTGTAACCTTAAGATTTATTTGGTGAAGTTTCAAGTTTTGTCCGATTTGCTTTAATATTATTTTCAATGCTCTACATAGGAACTTAGGAATACCTGCTTCAGCGATTTGGGAAATTTCACCCGCAACATTGGTAAATTGGCGGAAAACATTTGTATGAAAGTTGTTTGTGTAACGTCTGATCAGTGTCAAAATAGTTTGTATAACTTTTTGAGAATATTTATATTTTACGTGTCACGGGCAAGGCCGGTGTATTATATATATAAATACTTCCTATAGAGATTTTTTGTGAATATATACGAAAAAGTTTGCTGATTATGTGCTTATATATAAGGAGAATGGCAAAATACGTAAACGTCATGTTTGGCCGAAATATGTCTATGGTTAAATATATACCAATTGCTTTACTTTACTAACCAATGTTATAGTACGAAAAGCTACATGGCAATTTTGGTGACTAGTTCTTAAACCTTAGAGATAAGTTAAACAAATTTAGTTTTTTGGATACCGTTTTGTATCGATTGCTTATAAACGAGACTTGTTATCGGTAATTTGAAATAAACTCAGCGTGGACACTAGGAGGACCTATGTTCAAAATTTCAGGTCTGTGGCTCTTATAGGCTCCGAGATCGAGCCGTCTGTGCAAATGGATTCATGACCATGAAGATATATGTTTACCATGCTGACCTTGAAGATATATACGTTATGGGGTCGAAAATGCTTTCCTCTGTCTGTCATATACATTGTCATGTCATATACATACATTTTCACAAAACGCTCTAACATTTCTTTACAATTTAGAATGTGTTCAGGGAATAAAAAATGTAAATGTATATAAACAACTTTTTATAAAATGAAACATTTCCTTTTTCCAGCAACTTTCTATTTATTCAATAAAAAAAACTTATTTGTATATAAAATTAACAACATATACATATTACGCGCAAGCTTTGCCTCTTACAAATTCGATTCACACATTGATTCGCTCAATTGATTTTAATTAATGTTAATTTGATGCTTCGTAGTTCAAGATGTTAAAAGGAAAAATTAATATTTTTGTTGATAAGTATTTTCCAAACAGCACAACAGTCTGGAAGAGGATTCAACAGAATGTTTATAAAGGGTAATAACTTTTCCTTTTTTAATATTCATTAAATTGACAGTATAATTTTGGACTTATCATGGCAATTATTCGGTAATTATTATTAATTATTCAGTGTTTTTATAATATATAATGGAAATAAGTAATGTGTCTCTAACTCGTTATCCGGGCCTTTGAAGAAACCACATTGGCACCCGTTAAAAATCACACGTAACCGCAAGAAATTCTCATTTTTCAACACAGTATAAATGCGACTGCTTCGCCTAACCGATTCACAGACAGGTAACACCATCAGCATGGAATCCGTTCCGTATAACTACGAGGACTTTACATGGATACCAAGCATAAGCTATCGGCTATGCGGCTATGAAATACTAGATACAGGCAGAACACGTCGCCACATGCTAATAAAGCTCTACCACTGGGTCTGCGTGGGCAGTCACGTCTGTTCTGTTTTGTTCATGATACGCCGGATAATCGAGTGGGATACAATTGGTACCGATGTCTCCTTGATAATACGTTATGCAACTCTGGTAACGTATGTCATAAACTCTGACACAAAATACGGAACATCTCAACAGAGAGGCGCCTTTAATCGGCTTAATAGTAAACTTGCGGCGCTCTTTCCAAAGTCCACACAGGCACGGATTGACCATCGCGTCAACGAGTTCTACTGGCCACGTCCACTGCTCATGCTAATTGTAGTGTACTTTGGCTCATCAGCTATGGTCGTATTAGGACCTCTCCTGCAGTCGGGTTATATCTATCTAATGGAGAAACGCTTTCCCTTTATGCATTGCTATCCATATTACATATTTGATCCACAGCAGGACCCATTATGGCATTACTTTGTAATTTATGTTCTGGAGTGGATGCACAGTACTTTGATGGTCATATCGAATATGAGCACAGATCTGTGGCTGGTATGCTTTCAAGTTCAGATATGCATGCACTTTGATTACATGGCGCGCTCTCTAGAGAGTTACCAGCCTCACTGGACGTGTGACTCCGTCGATAAGAAATTCATTTCCAATCTGGTGAACACGCATGTCCAATTATTAGAGTAAGTATGTGCCAATTTGAGATGGTTAGATTACTTACCATTTTAAATTGTAGACTTCAGGATGATCTCAATGGCATCTTCGGTGGTTCACTTTTGTTGAGCCTGCTTACAACTTCGGGCGTATTCTGTACTGTGGCAGTTTACACTCAGCTTCAGGGACTAAATCTAGAAGGAATTACCTATGTTGTATTTATGATGACGGCAACTTCTCAGGTTTACTTGGTGTGCTACTATGGCGAATTAGTTAGGATTTTGGTGCCTATTATATGTAATGATAATTGAAATGATATAACAGACAATTCATTTCTTCAGAGCACAAACATAACCCATGCCGCCTATAACCACAACTGGTCCGATGCAACGCCGTCTTACAAAAAATTCTTGTTGATTATCATCACTCGTGCACAGAGGCCTGCCGAATTAAGCGCCATGGGCTATCTGCCAGTATCGCTGGACACTTTTAAGCAAGTAGGTAAAGAGCTGAGCCAGGAAGAGGCGTAGACTACAGTATTATTTAAATCGTAGGTTATGTCAGTGACTTATCGTGTGTTTGCGTTGATCAGACAAATGATCGAATAGAATGTGGACGCTAACATTATTTCTGGATATTTATTGCCTTACAATTCACAGTTTATCTACATAGTTCACTTTAAATACATCTGTATTACGATCTCTTTGGATCCGTGGGTAACTTGAAGCCCACAAGGTCAGCTGTTTCTTTCACCGTGCGTTCGCCACGTCCATGATAATCCTTGTATAGCGCGTTGTATTTGCGCAGACTACTCAGGTATGTTAAATATGTTTGACCCAGAAAGATGGCCTCGTTGCGGGCCTTGCATAGCTGTTGGTCGGTTGTTTCAAATTTTTTGTACTGCGACAGAATATAGCGGGCAGCTAAAGAGTTTTTAATGTTGCCAGGATCATGGGCAGCTTGACGCAGCTCATGTAACAAGGCACGAAGCACCTTAGTTCCAGCCATACTGTGGGAAAATCTTTGCTTTTGTATTGAACTTGTTACAAATAATAAATGTTTACGATTATGTGATTTCCGAACGAATTATGAATAACAGCTGCTAGCTATGGAGCTGCCATATGTTCGCAATTTTATGCCATATTGCGGCAGCGCTATATAAATAAGTTGGCAGTTCACTTCAGATGGTTAGCCAGGGCGCATACGTAAAGTGGCCCAGCTGTTTTCAAATGTATGGGTAATTTAAGCAGAATGTTTAAAGAAATCAAAATTTGATTAATTTAAAAAAATCGATCTGCTGCATGCAATATTGATTTTGTCAAGATAGAATTTGTTAGCAGCAACTTAATGGCGGCATTAAGTAGAGAGCCTATGAAGTTGGTTGTGCTGTACACAATTAGCCTTGCCAGACTACCATAAAATATATGGACTTCGATCGGTCTGTGCTTTGTTAATGTATATGTATTTTGTAACCTCATATATTTTTTAAGTTGCAAAATTACTCAAAACAAGTATAATGAGCCCGGCCAGTAATAGTAAGTGAAAATGGCGAATAAATTGACGTTAATTTTAAAATTGATGTTGCTTGGGCAGTTATGCGTCTTGTCTTGTTACAGTTGAAGGTTTCGAGAGACAAAATAGCGAGTGTGCTAAATACCAAAAACAAAATTGAAGAGGCTGTTAAAAAGCATAAGCCACGCCTTGTAACCTTACCCGAGTGCTTTAACTGCCCTTATGGCACAAAATACTTTCGTGAGTATGCGGAACAGATCCCGAATGGCTACACCAGCCAGCAGCTCTCGAAAATAGCTCTAGATAATCAGATCTACATAGTGGGTGGCACAATACCCGAGTTGGGCGAGAACGATGCCATATACAATACTTGCACCGTATGGGGACCCACGGGCAACCTATTAGGCAAGCACCGCAAAATTCATCTGTTTGATATTGACGTGAAAGACGGCATCCGCTTTAAGGAATCTGAGACACTGTCCGCTGGCAACGACTTTACAATCATCACCATTGATGACCATAAGATTGGGATTGGTATTTGCTATGACATTCGGTTTGAGGAGATGGCGCGGCTTTATCGGAACAGTGGATGTGAGATGATCATATACCCGGCTGCTTTTAATATGACAACAGGTCCTTTGCATTGGGAACTCTTGCAACGTTCGCGCGCTAACGATAATCAGCTCTTTGTGGTAACTACATCGCCGGCCAGAGACACTTGTGCAGAGTACGTTGCGTATGGCCATTCTATGGTTGTGGACCCATGGGCTAAAGTCGTCAAAACCGCTGGCGAAGGCGAGGAAGTTTTGGCAGTCGATATTGACTTTGCCTTGGTGGCACAAGTACGCCAACAAATTCCAGTGTTCAGCCAACGGCGTCTTGATCTGTATAGTACCGAAAAGAAGGCCAAGTGATTTATTTTCTCATTTGTTAATTATAAGCATTGAATATTCTTAAAATTTAAAATTGTTAATAATCCGCTCGCTGAGGGGTAGATGTTGTCTTTGACTCGCTAGTTGCTGACATGTAATTCGGACGTTGCACCTGCCCGAAGAGCGCTCGAATAGCTTCATCCGTGGCCATCAGTGGCTGACTAACAAATTCCAGGGCCTAAAAAGCATTCTACGTACAAATCCATCAAAAAATTGCTACTGCACATCAACTTACTTGCACAGCGTACTTCTCTGCATCACAGAGCGGACTCGTTGTGGCGCTAGACAGCTTGAGCGTTGCCTCAGGAATGCCCAGACCTGAGTGCAACACCATGCGTTGTAGTATATTTAAGTTCTCCGCGCTTAGACTGATAACATCCGTGGCGGGTAAATTTAGATAGCGTATTTTGGCCAGGAACTTCAGTTGCTTTAGTATGTCCAATTGAATTTCCCGAATTTGATGTGTGGTGTGCATCAGTTGTTTGGTTGATTCGTTAAGCATTTGATTTTTCTGCGTCAGATCGGCTTTCCAGCGGGCTAGCTCCTCGACCATAACGCTGCTGGCCAAAAACTTGGAGCGCCATACCTCGCACTGGCTGGCCAAAAATTCGATTTGTTCTGTGTGTGTGGTTAAATTGTTGGCCGTATCGAGCAAGGCGCGAGCAAGTTGCAATTTATCCTCTGTTAGCAAATTGACGCGGGTTTGCAAATCCTCACCAACGGAGGCTACCAACAGGCTTTTGAGCTCTCCGTTAACCTGAGTCTGGAATTTATACTGCGCTTGAAAATGATCGCGCTCCTGGCGCGTTTTCGTTAACTCTTCCTTCAGTCGCTGCAGTTCATCGCTGCCTCCGTTGCTTGTATCAGCGTGTTTGGCGTCTGCATCCTCAAGGTCTAGCTCAAGGGTGCGCAATGTAGATACCTGGTCCGCAAGCACTCCAATGTCTAAATTATTTTTGCTAACCCGCTCAACTTTGTGCTTGGCGGTTTGCTGAGCAGATGTCATGGAATTCACGGCACCTGGATATGGTTCATAAGGCACAAATTTTGGTGGCTTAGTTTTCTTATGTTCCGGCAGTGGTTCTGAGGTGCTCACCAGCCTGGGCTTGAGCTGGACGAGTTCACCTTTAGGCAGCACAGGTGCAAGGCTTCGGCTCACATCTTCGGAGCGCCGGTAAAGTGTGTGTAGGCCAGGCAAGGGTAGAGGCAACGAACACAAGTTCCCTACGGAAGTCTTATGCACAATTACCGCTTCTTGGACTACAGCACTGTCCTTACGCGGCAATTGCGGTCGCTTGACTTTATTAACTTCTTGGAAACTGGCTGATGCTCTTTCCTGTTCTACTTTCGTAGTTGGTGTGATTTCGGTCTGTTCCATGCCGTCACCACTGGTGCGGCAAGCGTTCACCTTTTCGCCATCGTTCGTTAAGGCATCTGCATCCATGGCAGTAAAAATAAAAAAAACTGCTTAATATCCGTAATTATAACAATCAATTTTGTCAGCTTGTTGCCAGCAAAACAAAAACAATGGAAACCAAGAGCTGCCAACTTGGTAATTAAACTGTGGTTGTTGCCAACAAATATTTTAAGCGTTGCCAATCGCGATTACTTGTGAAAAATCGATAATTTTTAATTTGCCCAAAGGAAGTAAATAACAAATTGGATACAGTCTGTTATCATTTTTGCCAGTGACGCATATTTGTAAAATTATAAGTGAATCGGTTGCTCGTATCAACGTTACCGTCTACAACTGATGCTGCCGGGCTAGTGCAAATTATATCTGTTAGCATAAATGCTCTACCGGCAGCCGTCCGATTATGTCGACAAAAGAGCGTGAGCTGCTCAGAAACGTTAATGAGAAAATCGAATTAATTGAGCCAAGCACGGGAAAATTGTTTTTCGAACACAAAACTGAGCTAGTGTTTATTAAACCGCGATTAATGCCACTAAAGTCTCGCGCTTTGGAGAGTCTCGAGGAAATGCATCACGAAACAGCTCGCCAGCTGCAACAAAAACGCACGAAGCGCAACAAGAACAACGCTGGTGAGCCACACCAGGCAGCCGCATAGGCTGCGGCACCATATTATTAAGATTAGCGCATTTTTGCAATTGTAAACAAGCACCTAGAAATGGCATACTTGTTGACATTCGGTATCATCGGCGCTTTGTTCCTGGCAAGTCTGATGCTGTATCGCTATGGCAACATACCACGTCAGCATATCCTTGTAACGCTATCCGTGCTGACGGCTTGGTGTTTCTCCTTCCTGATAGTGTTTACCATACCGTTGGACGTAACCTCAGTAGGTAATTCTTAATTACACTGAATAAAATATTGAACAAGAATTCATTATTGCAGACGCTGTATCGGCAGTGTGAGGAAAAGCATAAACCGGTTCCAGAATCAGCAGTGGGAAACACCATGGGCAATGGCAACATAACAACAACCACTATCACAACAAACAAATTGCATCCCGTTGATTGCCAGGAACCCTGGGGGATGGTGCCAGCTTCAGTATTTCCAAATTTATGGCGCATCATCTACTGGAGTTCGCAGTTCCTCACGTGGCTAATCATGCCGTTGATGCAGTCGTATCTCAAGGCGGGTGATTTCACAATAAAGGGCAAACTGAGGTCGGCATTAATCGAGAACGCAATATATTATGGCTCCTATTTGTTCATATGCGGCGTTTTGCTAATTTACATTGCCGTCAAGGGCGTATCGCTGGATTGGCAGAAACTGAAGGCGATCGCCTCATCGGCTTCCAACACTTGGGGCCTGTTTTTACTTATTCTGTTACTCGGCTATGCTCTTGTAGAGGTGCCGCGTTCGCTGTGGAACAATGCGAAACCGGGATTTACGTTGCAATATGCTTACTTTAAAGCTGCGAAGCTCAGTACGGAAAAAGCAGAGGCGGAGGAGCATGTAGACGATGTACTCGAATCACTGCAATGCATCAGTCGGGCTGTACCTAACAATCATGAGTTACGTCCGTGCGTCGAGACAATAATGCGAAAAGTACCCATTGAGCTGCAAGAACGAGCCAGTCGAAATTTTGCGCGCAGCGGTGGTAATGGCATGGGTGGAACCACCTCTACAATCGTACCGTCAGAGAAGGCGCTGGTTCGTATACACAAGCAGGTGATAAAATCACTGCAAACCCTGCAGCGCACTGAGGCGCTTTGGAGCGTGCAGGTTAATGCGGTTCTGCATCTGGAGGATGTGGCTCGAAATATACACTCGACGGAACACCGCTTCAAAACAGAGTTTCCCCGCCAGCGTTCGCAATTGGAAAGAATCTGCTATAGCGCCACGATACAATGGTACTGGGAGTGCCTATTTAAGGCGCCGTTTCTTAAAGCGCTGTGCGTTTTAACGGCAACAATGTCCGCAATGGTCGTGTGGAGCGAGCTCACCTTCTTTAGTCGCCACCCGGTGCTCTCCATTTTCGCGAATGTCATTAATGTGGCCAACGCTAACAATGACTTCTTTACCATTGAGTTATTTTCTATGATGGTACTGTGCTACTTCTTCTACTGCACCTACTCCACGATTCTGCGCATTCGGTTCCTGAACCTGTATTACTTGGCACCGCATCATCAGACCAACGAACACAGCTTGATATTCAGTGGAATGCTGCTCTGTCGACTAACGCCGCCCATGTGTCTTAACTTTTTGGGGCTCATTCACATGGATTCGCACATAATACAGAAAGTGAGTTAGCATAATATGACTTAAAAACTTAACGCCATTAATATACACTCGCGTTTTTACAGCGGATCATGGAAACATATTACACACAAATAATGGGTCATATGGATGTCATTGGTATTATTTCGAATGGCTTCAACATTTATTTTCCCATGTGTATGTTAGCATTTTGCCTCTTCACCTGGTTCAGTTTGGGCAGTCGTGCGCTCAACGCATTGGGCTTTCAACAGTTCTTGCAGCATGAAACTATCGCCACAGAGCTGGTGCAAGAGGGCAAGGATTTAATAGCTCGCGAGAAGCGACGGCGACTGCGGGCTGAGGAGGCAATCGCTAGACGGCGTGACTTTCCGAGAGCTGACACACTGTCTAGCCATGGTTACATCGTCAAAAATCGTGGCGCTGCCGGCTTAAGTAGTGGGGGCATTGGTGGTCCATTGACCAGCAGTCGTACGCCTTCTGATGGTTTGCTACGAGAGGGTGACGTAAGTTATGACTACTCTGCGGTAGCATCCTCCTCGGCGCTGAGCGTACCACGCTCGCTGTCGGAAGAAATCAATGATCGTTTCGGTGTCAGCACACAAATGCAGGTCGGTTTCCGTGGCGCCATCGAGCAGGAAGGTGCATTCGACGAGGAGAACGAACATCGAATTGTTGGGCCGCCACCACGAGGACTTTTTGATGATGTATAAGTTCGAAAATTTCATTGTCTATGTCTATGTATACCTTTATATATATTATCTCAAAAGTTCTTTAGTTAGTTTAATTTACGTTTAAGCTTTCCCGCTGCTGTTCCTGTCACAAATATTGTAAACATTTCAATAAAAACAATTTTGCGAAAATGTAGTGCAGTCAGGACTTTTTACGCAATGTGTAACGCTTGGCAGGTTTTCTTTCTTGGAAAGAGTTGTCACTAATATCGGCCAGTGGTACGATTGGTGGTTCCGCGAAGTACAGAAAGTTACAAGGCTCTTCATTCTCTTCGTCTGTGCTGGGCATCTCAAAGTCGGTTGCCTTCCTTAGCTCAGAGACGGGATGCGGTTTAATGCGCTTGCGACCACGTACAAAGCCGCATCTTGAGGATAGCGGCGTCTCGGGCATTATCGAAGACATGACCATAAAATGTCACTTTGACAGTCCCTCCCAGACGGGCCCAGTGTTGCCAGACCTATAGGTAATTGAAACTGGCATCCTGGCAGATTTATTTAGACGCGGCTTTTTATTTGTTTACTATGTATGTCGCACCATCGATAGGGAAGCAAAACTTCTAAACTATGTAACAAATACGTAACACAAGTGGAAAGTGGTTAAGTAAATAGTCGGTCGTTTGTTTCTTCTGATTGGGGTTGCGCGCATGTGTAAGAACTGTTTCTGAATCTTCGGTTTTAAACTATTCGTCGCCGCCGCCTTCCTCATCCTCGTCGAATTCGCCCTCCTCGTCGGCAGTGGCCTCCTGGTACTGCTGATATTCTGATACCAAATCATTCATGTTGCTCTCAGCCTCTGTAAACTCCATCTCGTCCATGCCCTCACCGGTATACCAATGCAAGAAGGCCTTGCGACGGAACATGGCTGTGAACTGCTCGGAAACACGTTTAAATAGCTCTTGAATGGCCGTTGAGTTGCCAATGAATGTAGCTGACATCTTCAGGCCTCTAGGAGGAATGTCGCACACGGCTGTCTTGCAGTTGTTTGGAATCCACTCAACAAAGAAGCTACTATTCTTGTTTTGTATATTAAGCATCTGTTCGTCCACCTCCTTCATGGACATTCGCCCGCGGAAGATGGCCGCCACGGTTAGATAGCGACCATGTCGTGGATCACAGGCAGCCATCATGTTCTTGGCATCAAACATCTGCTGTGTCAGCTCGGGTACAGTCAAGGCGCGATACTGCTGAGATCCACGCGAAGTTAACGGCGCAAAACCGGGCATAAAGAAGTGTAGACGCGGGAAAGGAACCATGTTGACAGCGAGCTTACGCAGATCAGCGTTGAGCTGGCCCGGGAATCGTAGGCAGGTGGTAACTCCAGACATTGTGGCCGACACCAAGTGATTCAGATCACCATATGTCGGTGTGGTCAGCTTTAAAGTACGGAAGCAGATGTCATACAACGCCTCATTGTCAATGCAGTACGTCTCATCAGTGTTCTCGACCAGCTGGTGAACACTTAGGGTAGCATTGTAGGGCTCGACCACGGTATCGGACACCTTGGGAGAAGGCACCACCGAGAAGGTATTCATGATACGATCGGGATATTCTTCACGTATCTTTGAAATTAGTAAGGTGCCCATGCCGGATCCGGTGCCACCGCCCAACGAGTGTGTAAGCTGAAATCCCTGTTTGAGCAAGTAATTAACTCGCCTTCGAAAAATTATAATTAGTACCTACCTGTAAACAATCACAGCCTTCAGATTCCTTGCGAACCACATCAAGGACAGAATCCACAAGCTCAGCACCTTCGGTGTAGTGACCTTTGGCCCAATTATTGCCCGCGCCAGACTGGCCGAACACAAAGTTATCTGGTCTAAAGATTTGACCAAAAGCTCCCGAACGCACAGAGTCCATGGTTCCCGGCTCCAGGTCAACAAGTATAGCTCGTGGCACATACTTGGCGCCAGTGGCTTCATTGTAATAGACATTGATGCGTTCCAACTGTAAGTCACTATCGCCGTAATATGTCCCCGTCGCGTCGATGCAATGCTCGTCTGAGATGACCTCCCAGAACTTGCCGCCAATCTGATTGCCGCATTGGCCAGCCTGAATGTGCACGATTTCACGCATGATTACGACTACGAGAAACAATGAAATTCAATTTTGCTGGAAATATTTTTCCGAATTTTCTGGAGAGCAATTCCTATTTGGAAGGCAGAAACCGATTTAAATGATTTTTACGTATAATTTTCTTACTTTTTCTCTATACGTGTATCGTAGTCGAGTCGATGTTGGAATGAGACTGGCACAACTTAAAAATGCTAATGTCCTATGCTAGACTACTTCGATCCTTCAAATTTTGAAAAGTGTACAAATTTTTTTTAGGTTTAGGTTTATGGGTATACATACATACATTTATTTTACCGATTTATTAATAATACAGTCTGTATATTTTTAATTGATAGGAGTATGTATATATTTATGTATAGTTTATATTTTTGGGTATTTTTGGCCATTTGCATATATTTTACTATATTTAAAACTGGGGAATACATCTACTTATGGTGGTTGGGTTCTCTACGTGGGTCTCTCAAAAACAGATATAATCTGGCAGCCTCTGCAGAGGCCAGACTTTGTGTTATCACGAGAAGAATTTTGCATTTACATATGTTCATTTGAGTGCCGCAAATTTCCGATACCGAATCTATTAGACGGATGCACGTTTCAGGCAAAGAGTGCTTTCAATTATATCCATCGGCTGGAAATCTGGATCAACAAATTGCTCGTGGTTTAAACACCGTGTCCCACCCATGCACGTGCAAGAGCACAGGGACACCGTCTCATCGTTCTCGGTCGTGTAGTTGTTTTCCAAGAGCTTGCCGTGCATGTTGTACGTAGACTCGTCATCAAATGTGAGTGGCTGGTTGCCAGCAGCAAGATTTTGGGCATCCTGTTCGTCCCTCTTGGCGTCTTCGGCTTGCCTACAGCGAAATAAAAAGAATAAACATTATTATTGCTTAGCTCTTCAACTATGGATCTAAAGAAGGACTGACATTGTCATGAATCGTAGTACAAGGAGGTTTATACTGGCGGCTACCACAGCTAGTCCAAACAGTATAAATACCAAGCTAAGGGCCACATATCCGGGCTTGTTCGTCAGCGCCTGGTCATTTTGGAGCGCCACATAGTCTCCAAAACCAATAGTGGTCAGCGTGACAAAGCAATAGTAAAAGCTGTCAAAGTAGCTCCAGCCCTCATAGCGTGAGAAAACCGCTGCTCCGGTCGTTATAATAATCGAAGAAAGCATTCCAGTGGCCAACATCAGGTTCATTTCAGTGGCGTCAGTGCATCGCGCTCCACTTGCCCGCTTCGCGCGTCTAATTATCACGGATGCAAACTTGTTCAAACGCTCACCAATGGACTGGAACATAACCAACCCAAGGGGAATGCCAACCTAAAGGGGAATCATATATCAGCTTCAGATAAACGAGAGCAACTTGTGCTAGTTAATAAGTATTTAGGACCGATCATACCATCGCATAGAACATTGTAAATAACTTTCCGGCCACAGTGGTTGGCGTGGAGTGCCCATATCCTGAAAAATATAAATATTGCGCACATACATATACATACACACACATGCATATGCATTTATATATATATATATATATATATATATATATATATATATATATATATATATATATATATATATATATATATATATATATATATATATATATATATATGTATATACATAAAGATATATATGTTGTTTTGTTAGTAATACGTATCAGGTCACATTTTCTTAGCCGTTTATATACACCAGTTTAAAAAAAAAAACATTCTTATAACTTTGGCACTTTTCAATTAATCATGTATTGAATTTGACAAAACTTGATTAAACTGGATCATTCGGCACCAAAATTATTGAAAAGTCGGTTCATATAAAGTTATTACAAAAAGCTAGCAAAATGTTCATTAATATCCTAATGATCTGATAAATTCATGAATTTAACTATACTTTTTAAGAATACACAAATAAATATTATAGTGTCTCGGTTCTTATACTGCTATATGTTTGACACGCGTAATTTAAGTTTGTATATTTTTGTTTTAAAAACTTGATGTACTTTGGATTCGTGCAGCTTTTACAGTGCCGCTCACTTGAATAGCGCCCCTAAATCTTTGGACGTAAAAGTAAAATATCTCAATAAAAAATAATTTGCAAGTTTCTTCTTATTTTTTTTTAAATTATTATAATTAAAGGTTCACCAAATAACAGAATATAACAATAATGGTTTACTGAAAACAATTTAAAAAAAAAATATTGCTTAAATATTCAAAATTCATGCCACCAAAACTGGTTCACTAGAATAGCGCACAGTTGTTGAAAAATCTTAAATAAAGTTGGATATGTGGTATTTACTGACTAAGCTAAGTAAGTTTGATACAATATAAGTAATTTTAAACCTAACCCAACATATATAATAGAAGACCCTCCACGATTTAGAAAAACTTCCTATATCCTGTTTGTTAGAGAATCATACAAATGCTTGATATAACCAAGCGATGTTCTTGCCAGACCATCGCCTCAATCTGCTGAGATTTTGAAGAATATTGTTTCCCGTATCCAGATTTCTCGCCTCGGGAAAAGCTTTTTTCAAAACCATTTTATATAGAGTCATTTTGGTAGTCAAAAACTGGTGTTGGAGCGTCCCATAATATGCTATTACATTTTTTACATTTTTTCTCGTCAGAGAATACAACTCGGTACCACTCCCGTTGCATGGTCATTTTGACTCAGCAAAACAATAATCGCTGGTCCTTTCGAACACTGTTCGGTGGTGTTTTTTATTTAGATGCACACCTCAAAATAGCTCTTTTCTCAACCGATGAAACTATGCTGGATTTTAGTCCTTTTATATTATTTCCATAGCTACGTGGAGTCCGTACAAAATTGGTTATAACATTTCGATTTCTGTTAATTTTTTTCCCATTATGTGAATAGAAGGGCCGCACTCCTTGAAATTTTTAATTTTGCCTCTTTCCTTACTGTTTAATGGTTTTGCACTACCCATTTTTGGTTAATTTTAATAATATCAACCCAAACAAAGGAACTCCTCAAGTTAGTGTACTTGTGGCTTTCGAAACTGAACGAAAAGTTAAGATGAAAAAGGGGGCGCTATTCAAATGAGCTAAAAATTTGGTGCACTTTATACGCAAGTTGATCGGAATCGCCTAATAAAATTACGACGAATTCCCAAATTCGAAATGTTTTTTCCATGAAACTTGTAACAGCATTATAAACAAAATCAAAAAAAAAAATTTGACTTTAAGTGCATTAATCTGTGAGCTTTACGTATTTTTACATTTCAAGAAAGGGCGCGCTATTTAAGTGAGGGGCAGTGTATAAGTTTTATAATTACGTTTTTTAATATATAAATCAATACAATTTAATTGCATTATATGTAATATTTACCAATCATTGCTAGCACCACAGTGGCGAAATAAAATGCGCCAGCAAATTTCCACTGAGGTCCCGCCTTGTGTGGTTTGTTCTCTATTATTACTATTTCGATCATCCGGTAGTCTTCTGCACTCACATTGTATTTCTCAACGAAATTATTCTTTATCGCTACGGCATGAAAACAAAATTTGAGCCGAATTCCAATATCAATATTCAAATTCAGGGCCAATTACTAAATAAAAAGTAGCATAGCATTAAAACCAGTCGGGGGTGCCCGACTAGGGGATACCCTGAACCTTCTTCAAGATTAACACTTAAGAAGAACTAAACTAAGAAAATTCTATTATGTGTGCTTATGTATAGAGAAGTTCTTGAGCTTTGCGAAAGCTGACACGTGTCTTTCCAGCGACTTATTCAATAGCTTCTCTGATTCTCAACTGATCTCAATAAAATTTCTCGCCGTAGATATTGTTGTAAAGAATATTCGTATATTCGAAAAAAGACATCAGTCTCAAAATTATTGTGTGATTCCAATTGGAATATAGAATTTTTGATATTGCGTTAGAAGGCATCGGTATCCAGAAAAAGTATGAAACCGAAATTCGATATACATTCTTATCGGTTGCTTGAAAAGGGGGCAAAAAATCAATGATTTAAAAAACTCTTACCGCGCGGGCACTCGAAAAACCTCCTACGTTCAAGTTGCTAGCGGTTATAGGTTCTGAGAACGACGCGTTCATACATGCGGACACACAGTCGAACATGGTTAGATCGACTCGACTAATGATGTTGACCAAGAATAAATATACTTTGCAGACATTTTCAAAAATCCTTACACGCTTGCTACCCATTTTGATTTGGTGGTTTAGGGTATTCAAAATTATAGGTATTTGGCTAATTTGTTATTCGAATTTTAAATAAAAACAAAAGTGCAAATTATGTCTTTAATCTGTTACAAAAATAAAAGGTAATTTTTGGTTTTATATTGAAGGGTGATTACGAATAGTAGTTGGTGCATTTGAATCTTGCCGGGGATATATACTGATCACATATATGTATATGTACCTTGCAAAAATTCCCAACGCTTTGCTTCAGTTTGGGATTCAAGCGAGTCAAAGACTGCCGCTCCGATGAGCAAATAGGTAAATGTGCACACCACCAGCGACAGGGTTCTAACGTTCTGACGCTTCATGGCGCAATGGACAACAAATTCTAAAGCTGTATGGGGACAAGGTTCAATTAGCATTTAAATGTAAAGCTCAAGGCATGGGCGCAGCTCGTGGACGTAGCTAATGCAAAGCTCCGGTGTTTGAACAATTCTACTATATTTATTTATGTATATACATTCTTGTGGATGCCTCTGTGGTGGATGCTGCCAAGGATTCTGCAGAAATCGATATACATATGTAAGTACTTGCGTACACATACACACGAGCAGCTTTTGATACAACTCTTTACTTTATTCTCCTGGCATCAAAGCTCAATGCAATGCTGGGCTTACAATTTTTACATGTAACGCCATTATGATGACACTGTGTTTTATATTTTCACCGAAATCTAGTTTTATTAAATTAACCGAAAACCGATACGCTTTGCGGGAAAATCGGAAAATGAAAGTCAGGGCTGTCACTTCGATTGAAGTGAGACAGGTGGCAGTCCGATTTTTCGCTTATCGATATATCGGGTAATCGCTAAGCTTGTCATTTGTTTATCTGAAAAGACCACGCAAGTCTTTTCTGAAGTATAAAAAGCAGCAGCTTCACCAATTTTAAAAGCATTGTGGGCTTCAATGCCCAATTAATATAGACATGCTGCGCATTCGTCGTCGCTTTGCGCTACTTATTTGTTGTGGCTGTCTCCTTATTTTTCTCAGCCTCTATGTAGTCCTTAATTTTGCGGCACCGGCTCCAAATGCGAAAAAGGTAATGTGCTTGGGATTTTGTTTAGTACCAACTCTTTAATTAATTTATATGTTGACAGCCAAATTATATTGCGCTTGAGAATAAGCTGCAACCACTGGAAAATAGATTGCTGCAAGATGCCCACGAATTGCGAAATTCGCGCGAACGTTCTGCAAAAAGACCGACCAAAACCAGAGAAAATGACGATATCCTAGCCGTCGATTCAGTCAACAATGAAGCCGACGAAGATGGAGAATGTGCTGACGTAGTGAATCAGGTGCCACAAGTGGATGTCCAAATGCTTGAATTATATGACCAAATGTCGTTTGCTGATATTGATGGCGGCGTTTGGAAGCAAGGGTGGAACATAAAATACGATCCGCTAAAGTACAATCAGCATCACATGCTAAAAGTGTTTGTTGTGCCGCACTCCCATAATGACCCCGGCTGGATAAAAACGTTCGAGGACTATTATAACGCTGGTGAGCCAATCCCAAGTTCTATACGAGTCTTACTCAGCATACGCGGAACTACTGAATTTTACAATTTAAATGCCTTGCTTAATTGTTGGATAAAAGTTTCAAAATTTTGAAAAAATGGCGCGAGAAATGCAAGCCAATACAATGTTAACAGTATATTTGCAATTTTCAATTCGAATATTGCTGCAATAGACTTGATAGTCTTCTGCTTACAGTTTTATTAACTTCTTCCAGAGATAAAATACTCAATGGTATGATAACCGTTTCTTATTTGAATTCAATAATTGACGAGACGCTTAATTTAACTCAAAATTCCTGAGAAATGTTTTAATCAAAAGGTTATTTTATTCGAGAAATCAGATTATGATTATTGGAGACAATATAATGGTGATTAACCAAGTTAGCTTTAAAATTAAAGGACATCCAATATGCCCTACTTTTTTGTGTTCGAGGTTTACTCCTCAAAAATATAACACTTTCTTAATGATAAGCTGATAATATTGAAACTATAATTTTTGGTAAAATCAGTAAACATACATACTAAACACGTTTTTTTAATTGCTTTGACTGAAGTTATCAATATTTTCTGACAGATACAAAACACATCTTATCGAATGCGTTGCGGCACCTTACTGAGAATCCTGATATGAAATTCATTTGGGCAGAAATTTCATATTTTTCACGTTTTTTTGAAGATTTAGGCGAAAACAAGAAGCAGCAAATGAAAATGTATGAAATTGAATTGCAAAATTTAAAATTAATGTAATGCACACTACAAAATTTTACAGGATTGTGAAGAAGGGCCAGCTAGAATTTGTTACCGGTGGGTGGGTAATGCCCGACGAGGCCAATTCGCATTGGCGTAATGTGCTTCTGCAACTGACGGAGGGTCAGTCATGGTTAAAAAAGCATCTGAACGTAACGCCCACCGCATCCTGGGCTATAGACCCTTTCGGACACAGCCCTACCTTACCTTACATACTCCAAAGAAGCGGTATAAGAAATCTACTTATACAGCGCACACATTACTCTGTAAAGAAAGAGCTTGCACAGCAACGGCAGCTGGAGTTCTACTGGCGACAGACATGGGAATCGCGTGAAAACACAGCCCTGTTCACGCACATGATGCCTTTTTACTCGTATGATATTCCGCACACATGCGGTCCTGATCCCAAAGTGTGCTGTCAGTTCGACTTTAAACGCATAGGCGGGTTTGGACTGAGCTGCCCTTGGCGAGTCCCGCCTCGTCCAATCGACGAAAGCAACGTGGCCGCACGCTCCGAAATGCTAGTGGATCAGTGGAAGAAGAAAGCCGAATTGTACCGCACGAACGTATTGCTGGTGCCACTAGGCGATGATTTCCGATATAAACAGAACGTGGAGTGGGATGTGCAACGTGTTAACTATGAAAAGCTTTTTGAGTACATCAATGGTAATCCGAATTTCAACGTGGAGGCCCAGTTTGGTACACTAAATGAGTATTTTGAGGCCGTGCATCAAACTGGGCAGAATTTTCCTTCTTTGAGCGGCGATTTCTTTACATATGCGGACCGAGCTGACAATTACTGGAGTGGCTATTACACCTCTCGTCCATATCATAAGCGCATGGATCGCGTGCTCATGCACTATTTGCGAGCCGCGGAAATGCTTCATGCCTGGCAAAATTGGGACTCGCAAGCTGGTTTTAGCCAAAAACTAGAACAGGCTCGCCGAGAGCTATCGCTTTTTCAGCATCACGACGGCATCACAGGCACCGCTAAAACGCATGTGATGCAGGACTATGAGAAGCGCATGGTAGATGCCCTCAAGGCATGTCAGTTTGTAATGCAACAGGCAGTTTATCGGCTGCTCACAAAGCCTTCAATTTACAGTGCGGACTTTAATTTTCACTATTTTACGTTGGATGATTCGCGCTGGCCCGGCGTAGGTGTTGAGGAGAGCCGCACTACAATTATTCTCGGCGAGGAGCTACCCACAAAGCATGTTGTCTTGCACAATACTGTTCCGCATTGGCGAGAGCAGCTGGTGGATTTTTATGTGTCTAGCCCGTTTGTGAGTGTTAGCGATTTAACAGGTAATTCAGTGGAAGCGCAGGTGTCACCCGTCTGGAGCTGGCATCACGATACGATCAGCAAAACCGTCAATCCACAAGGCTCCACAACTAAGTACCGCATACTTTTTAAGGCACGAGTGCCGCCCATGGGACTGGCGACTTATTTATTAACGGTCTCAACATCAAAGACCGCGTAAGTTTTACTAATGTAAAGCATTTCAAATATTTTAAATGATCCTATATCCTATTTCTTTAATTGATAATGTGTAGTGGCACCTCCTATGCTTCTCATTTACTGTTCAACGGCAGTCCAGTTTCGGTGAGTCTAGGCCAATATCCAGAGGATACCAAGTTTAGTGAGCATAGCGAGTTTTCAGTGCGTGTAGGCACCGGGCCCATATTGGCTTTCTCCGAATATGGCTTGCTGAAATCAATGCAGCTAACATCTGACAGCTCCCCCGTGCCTGTGCACCTCAAGTTCCTTAAGTATGGCACTCGAACGCATGGCGATAAGTCCGGGGCCTATTTGTTTCTGCCAAATGGACCTGCAGTGCCGATAACGGGAAATCCGCCTGTTGTACTTGTCAGCGAGGGAAAGTTGGAGTCGTCTGTTAGCGTAGGCTTGCCCCACGTGATCCATCAGACAATTCTGCGTGGCGACGCACCCGAAATACGCAACTTGGTGGACATAGGTGTTACCGACAACATTGAAATTGTGATGCGCTTGCAGACGCACATTGACAGTGGCAGTACATTCTTCACGGACCTAAATGGACTGCAATTAATCAAGCGGCGACGATTCGAGAAACTACCGTTGCAGGCAAACTATTATCCGGTGCCATCGGCCATGTTCATCGAGGATGCCAACATGCGGCTGACGTTGCTAACAGGTCAGCCGTTGGGTGGTGCCTCCCTGGCCCCGGGAGAGCTAGAAATAATGCAAGACCGGCGACTAGCAAGCGACGATCAACGGGGCTTAGACCAGGGCGTACTGGACAATAAGCCAGTTCTACACATTTTTCGACTTATTCTTGAGAAGATCAACGGTTGTGTACGTCCCTTGAAAGCTCACCCCGCTACCTATATGACTAAAGAGGCTTACAAGGCTTCCCAAGAATTGCTTGATCCATTGGATAAACTTATTTACACAGAGAATGAGTGGACGGGTGTACAGGAGCAATTTGGAAATGATCACGTGCCGGCCAACGAGGATCTAGACGTCGTTGTATTGCGCCGTTTAACAAATAGTACGACCAAGAAGCAGCGCGTTGGTTGCGTATTGCACCGTACACAGTTATTGCAGTGTAACGACGAGTCGCCAGTGGAAAAAGTGAGTCCGGTTTGCTGATATCGTTTTACTGATTTACAATTAATATTATATTTTTAAATCAGTTTAACGTATGCAATATATTGGAAAATGAAGAGGAGCCGACACTTATCGACCGCTGTCAGCGCACTACATTAACATTCCTGCAAGATCTCGAACAGTTTGAGCCGAAACTGGCGCCTTTACTATGTCCTATGGAGACCGCCGCCTATATAATAAGTCATAACGTTGGCAATGACAGCTGAACTGCTTTGACTAGGTTTATGCACGCAAACTTAATTTATTGTTAAGCACGTTAAATTACATTAATACTGACCAAATAGCAAAAAACACTGCGTATGTGAATCTCAATTACGTACATTTTATTGTTTTGTCTAATTATAATCGAAACCTCGATAAAAGACAGCTTCTCGTATAGTTTTAATAATTTTATTTTGTTTTGTGTAATATTTTTAAAATCTCTATCGATTTTATGCAATTAATATTTTCATCGAATAATTCTAAAATTAAACTTATGTCTAGTACTATAATATTAGATGTGATAAACTACGATTTTATTCGACCCATTCATAAAAATTGACTGTATATGATTCATTTCATAATTTAGTAGTTGACAAAAAAATTGAAATATATTATCATATTCGCAAACTAACAATTAGATAAAATTCACTAGTTCTAAAAGTAAGAGTGCTCTAGTGGGGCGCGCGCAGAGTTTCCCTGAAACCAACGCCGAGCTGTCTACTCATAAATACACAGAATAACACAACACAAACGCACGCACGACACTTGCTCTGCGCTGCTCCTTCTTTTAGCCCCACACTATGGAAAGCGCTTTCGTGATTTACTTTAGTGGACAATAAGCATCTTTAAGGGCAAGCGTATGCACGCGCCGAACTTTAAACTGTATCTGAAATTTTTTTTTATGCTTTAAGAGAGTCTACATAAAAGCCCAGTTTAGTTAAATTCTTCTCAATTTTAAGAAAACTGTTCAAGTTATCGTTGATTTTAAACAAATCTTGTGCTTTTCGAGGTCAGCGTGCTCATACGTACGAAGCGATTTGGCTAGATCGACCAGGTGTTAATGCTGAGTAAGCATAAATACTCATTATGGGGTCGCAGTTGCTTCCTGATGCCTATTACATAGTAAATTTCACAAAACCATTCTACCCCTTTTACACATTTGCAATGGGTTCAGGATATAAAAATGAGTACCTCGAATAAAAACGGATTTGAATTCATTTTTGTCATGTTTGGCAAAGCTGTAGAGCCCAAAAGATTTGTCGAAGCTTTTAACTTCAATTATAAACTAAGTTGTCGATTAATATTCATACCATGGTCCATATCGCGTGGGGTGCATCCATCGGATTGTTTTGATAACAATTTTCGTATTGTTCCTAGTGGGAATGGAGCCTCTATTAAAATTGTGTTAGCAAAGAATGCGTGCTGTGTGGAAAATGCACAATGGAAGTTTAAATTGAATCCACATTGAGCGTAAAGTGGTTGTCTTCTGAGTGCCAACACGAGCGAGGAGAGAGCTAAACTCAAATGGATTGAGAGAGACACAATGAGAGAACGCCACACACTTTGCTCGTGCTCTCCAATTGGAATTAGGCAACGAAAGCAAAATTTAAACACACACAAAGATATGCCAGGCACACAGATATGTAGTGCTCTCACAACATGCATTGGTGTGTGTACGTATGTGTGCTTACTGCGTGCAACCACTGACTAGCCCACCATCATCACCATCGGAATTTTAAGTTCTGTACGGAAATCTCAGCTACTCAGAGAAACACAAACAGAAGCAGCAAAATATGAGAGCGGCAAAGAGCGATAAACCATACATATGTAAGTCGAGCAAGCCAAGGCAGTTTTTAGATACGACAAGCACATTCAGTGTCCAGTTCAGTTCAGTTGAGTTCAGTCAGAGTCAGAGCGTCGTCATCAGTGAGTTTTGTTTATATGCTACATACATATATAACAATATTACAACGAAATAAGCACAAATAGTGCTCCTGTACTATATACATATGTATATACTGACATACATAATGTGTGTACATTTATTAAAGTGGCTCGCAGCAGAAATTACATATGTAGATACATATATCGAGTATCTAATCAAATAAACATTTACAAAAGTGCTATCAATTGTTCAACTCAAACCGATATGGATCGTTGTTGTTGTTGTTGTTGAATTTTAAAATTCGCCTGAACAAAATTTAATTAAATTTAGTTCCGTATAGCGGACATACTACGTATATAAATATTCAAAGTTGCCATGTGTATCTCTCTAAGCTCTTTGCGTGTTTGTATGAGTGCTTGAGCGTGCAAGTGTGTTTATGCGTCGCATGTTAGTTTATTCTACGTTCTTTATGCCATCTTCTAATTTCTGTCGATGTGTGCGCGTATCTGTGTGCCCTTACTTGTACACACGCGTTCTTGCTTGTGTATGTTTGTGTGCTTTTTGTGAACTACGTTTTGTTTCAATGCCAAAAAGTATCTGTGTGTGTGCCTTTGCTCGACAGCTTTGCATTTGCCTGGCATTCTGGTTACATAAATACTCACACCATAGCAAGACGTCGCAAATGTGTGTGTCTGTGTATATGAGTGTATGAGTGTGTTTACTAAAATGTTAATGTACTAGATTTGAAGGTGTCCGCCATACGACAAAATTAAATTAACACTGCAAATCTAATCGTTGACAAAACCATCACATTTTCATTAGGATAAGGCTGGTTGCTTTTTGAAAGCAGCTGGTCCACCAACATTAACAACAACAACAACAAGAACAAGATGTGTTAATTATTGGCAACAACAAACTGCCTTAGCCACTCGGCTCACCTAATTCCAATGGTCAAATGTCATGCAAAAAGCAACACAGAAACACATTCAGAATCTGGCAAGTCCGAAGAAGAACGACATAAGTTCAGAAAAATGAGCGAACAAACGAAAAATTAAAATCAACGACGTCATATAAAAGTGTGTCAAAGTAGCAGCGCACACACACAATTATAGTATTTCTGTCTGTGTGTTTTTGTATGGTGTGCTAGCTGTGGCAAAGCTTTTTCTACCAGTCAGTCGCTCTCACTCTCTATTTCTCTTCGTCTCTTTCCATTCTTTGCTCTCCTCTGACTGCAAACTGATAAAGCGCAGCGCACACTGCGCGTATACACACTTTACAAACATATATACACATATAGTTCATATACATATTTTATTTAAATGTTTTTCGTTCGCTTGCTAACGAGTTTTTCACGTTATTGTTAGACATAGGCACACACACACGTACACTTTTACGTAGGCGAACACACGAGATTTTCATGTTTCATAGCGCTTCTAACAGACGCTTGAAACATATGGCGCGTGAGCATTCTTCTACAAGCGTATACATGTATGTATATACATTTAGTTATATACATATTTCATATAAATGTATAAATACATACCAACGAATGAATTTACGTATTTGTCTATCTATGTATTTGTTGAATTATGTCATAAGCAGTTTGGTTTTGGTGTTCCATAGATATTCAATATACATACTTTAGTAAAACATAGCGTATGAAAAAATGTATAATTTTTGTTGAAAGCCCTTAGGGTCACAGGAAATAAAAAAGTTGCCCCAAAACTGTCTAGTAAATGTGTGTGTGCAGCAATTTTCCGAGGCTTGCATGAAAACCTAGTGCCCTAATAAACGCAAACGGCATATACAATGTGAAAGAAAAGCAGGGAGTAACACACAAGCACAGAGAGTGAGAGAGAGAGAGAGAGAGAAAGAGAAAGAGAGACAGAGAGAGAGAGAAAGAGCGAGAGAGAGAGAGAGAGAGAGAGAGAGCATGAGAGTAAAAACGATAGAATCCAACTGCTTCTGATAGGCAACCGAGAGCAAGAGCATTAGGATGAGAGAACTTTGTCGAATGGGCACAAAAAGTACATTACAGAAAATATAATTAAAATAAATTTTAAAACAAACAGCTCACAACGCAATTTAATTAAATTCAATGCAAAATTTTGAGGCTATGCCTCTGGATGACAGTATTCGACAATTTAAAGGGCAAACCATATTGCGCGCCAAGAAGAAGGATACGCAGCAGCTACTCACACACCAAAAAAATGTGATCAGTTAAACACGTGTACGTGGCAAACGCATTTGTATAAATGTATTTGCTGGGAGGCCAAAAAAGCTTCAGTGCGTCCAGCGTAGCTGGCAGAAATCTTTTTGCGCCAATTGGTTTAAATAACTATTCATAAATCATTGTGTAAAGCATTGCTTTTTTACATTTGCGAACGGTCGGCGAAATACAATTTGTATTTAGGTTACTCTTCAGCCGTTTGCGCGCTTTGTTTATTGTTATTTGATAATTTTTTTTTGTCCTCTCCTCTCCTCTCCACCCTTTAATTTTTATTTATAGATATATGGGAACTTGTGTTATATTAAAATTATTTTTCCAAAAGTAGAACAATCAAATTCATGGGCTAGCGAAGAAATAAATGTTATCAAACACAAGGCCACTCAGCGGCTGAACGATTGAATTGCATTTAACGAACTTGCCGATGTGTCGATATTTGTTCGGGTACAATTGTTGACTTGATAGATTTATTTAAAGAAAAGCACAGGGAAAGCTACAAGCAAGTCAGCTTAAATTGCGCTCGATGACAGGGGCTTTTGCGCCACCTCATTCCGCTGTATGCTGAGCTTAAAGAGAGGGCACCTCATTGCGCAGGTCCGTGAAGGGCGCAATTGGCAACGGCACCGAATTCATCGGCAGTCGACCAATTTTTGCGTTAGAAACAAACGTGAGGCGAAGACGAACACACAAAGCCGCGCGTGACGCATACGCAGAGCAACTGTGGAAAAGGAAATATACATGTGTATGTGTAGATATTATTTTCAATTATAGAACTTGCACATATGTACATTATATACATACATACAGTGGTAAAGAAGTGTCCGTTGCAATTGTGCTCGATTCTCTTTAGATCGATAACAGGGCGCTTAAAGTGATGTCTTCGTTATTTTCAAAATTTCTATCCTCGTATTAAAAATAACGTGAACAATTAAGTGTGTTTGTGTTTTTTGTGTTCACATAACTCGTCTTAAAGCAAACGAAGCAACTAAAAGAACGACAACAACAACAACTGAAAAAAAAAGAAAACGAGAAGAGTATCAACAAATTTGAGAAAGCAGCAACAATAACAACTGAAACAGCCACATTGGAGTGTCGTATGTAATTTATAAGAAATAAAAGCAGAATATATAATATAATTATACAAAAGTGTACACGTTAACAACTGAAATCTTAATATATTAAAATACGATATAACGAATACAAGAACAGCATATATACTAGTAAATATAGCCCCGCACTCAATTAATTGCAGCTGTATGCACGACTCCTTGCAGAAAGGTGAATATATTTATGTGAACATAAAATATGTACATACTAAGTATATATAAGCATAAGTTCAAAATTCAATTATTTTCTTTATTACTGCCTTGTGTAATTGTTAAATTTACTTAGATACTTAACAGGTTGTAGTTTGTCCCGACATTGCAAATCTATTTGATAAGTGCTATCCAGTAATCGTACAATCCAATCTTCTCTGCTCATTGTTGTGGTGTTGATTCCCTAACTGAAACTTATTGTCTTATGTAGTTTTCTATTTAATATTTAGCAAAGCAATAAAACGTATATACATATGTATGTGTTCCGTGCAAACGATCTCAGCTAATCAAGCTGAGCTGCAGGCCGGAATATCAACTGCCACTCGTTAATTTACTCGTTTATTCGCCGACTCTGACTCTTGATTCTACATTTGTTGCTGCTGTTGCTGCTTCTACTGCTGATTCTACAGTTGCTGTTGTCGAAAGCAAATAGACTTTAAATTGCCCGTTGCTTGTCGTTTCGTTTCATTTACATTGCTCAAACGCTAAACCAGCCTCCCCGATCCTCTTGAGCCCCGTTGTGCAATTCATTGAGCACCTAGTAATATCTGGGGTAAACGTCGCCGCGGACAGCAAACCGTAGGCACAGTGGGGAAAAGGCAAATAAAAAAAAAAACAAAATGAGAAAAAGGCTTATGTAAACAAGCAAGGAAACACACAAAAAATTCGCGCAAAAGGCACGAAACGGCTGTTAACCTATTTGGCATAATTGCAACATTGAGAGCCAACTGGCGATTCCGACTCTCTACTGATTACCCGAGCCGGAGTATGTGTGTGTGTGTATGTGTGGAGAGCTGCTTCGTAGCTAGGTCGGGTCTCGCGGTGCAGCTTTTGGCGGGCAGGTCGGAGAAACACTGTGACCGTGACGGAAGTTGGTACAACTGGATTTTAAATAAATAATTCTAAGTTGCATTAAAGGTGACAACATCTCAACTAAACAGACTGAAAAAAAAACCAATACAAAATCATATCGTACTTATACAGGACTTTAATATAAGCTGGCAAGGATGTTGAGGAATGTTTTCAATTAAAATTAAAATTTCTCCTTAAAATTTGAACAACTTTGCTATGATTATTTATAACATACAACAAACGAAATACAAGCAATGCTTCCTAATTGGACAGTTATAATTTAATTGTAATTCATAAATTGTTCTATGATTTATTTTGACCTGGCATATGACCAATAAATTGTATACTTATGGAGCACTTCCCATCTTTGATTGGTATGTACATACATACCATATGTTTGTTGGACCTTGTCTCAGTTCAGGTTCAATGCGTGATCCCTGAAAATTAATAGCGTTTTTAATTCTGGATATAAGTCTGGGTTTTGTGTTAACTTAATCGAAATAACGTAACAACGTAAACAACACAAATAGAATCATAAAACAAGTAAGTGGTTTAGTTGGGAGCTCCCGACTAGGGGATAACCTGAACCCTATTCTTCCAAAACCAAATGCAAATATATATACTATTCTAGAAGCTACATGTCAAGTTTGGTGGCTCTAGCTCTTATTATTTACCAAAATTGCTCAAAAAACAGGATTTCGATATCGATTTTTATCTATTGCTTGGAAACTGAAGTTAGGACTTACAGCTAAAATTTCAAGTCTCTACCTCTTAACGGTTCTGAGATCCTTGCGTTCATGTACTTTATATACATTAAGGGGTCGGAGATGCTTCCTTCGGCCGGTTACATACATTAATATTTTGCACAAATACAATATACCATTTTTACCCATTTTAATGGGTTCAGGGTATAAAAATCAACACGAGCATTATGTAAAGCCAAGTTTAATTGAGGGGCATATCTAATAATGATCGCCGTGCATACATGCCTCCAGCGATAAAATGACTGTTCTGTTCCGCTCTTTCGTGTCGTTGCATCGGTGCATATGCTGCGAATCCTCCATTAAGTATTGTTGGGTCACCTAATAGGGGAGTGTAATCGCGTTTTGTATTAGTTTGCATGGACATGGCGGGAGCAGTGGTATCTGGGCAATGGTGTTGACCAAACTATGCTTATTTCTGCGCTGTGTAGTGTTATTTTTTTTTTTTGGCAGCACAACAACTGGGGAAAGTCTTAATCAATGTGGCAAAATATTTGCTACATTCAGTGCAAATGATTTATCCAGAGTGATACACTATCCACCTGCTTAACCATTTTTTCCCTCGTTCTCTCCGTCCTACTGTGCCTAATTGTGCGGCGTGCCTAATGCGTCAGCTGAGCGCCAAAGGAGCTAATGGAGCTGCTATTACCACAATTTGTCGCAGAATTCGTTGATATATTACCAAATAGTTTATTTTAGATATCAATGCACATTTAGTTGGCTAACCGGATATTTCTATATATCATATATATATTGTATAATATAATATAATAGTCATAAGCATGACCAAAAACAGACATCGTGCGAATTTTTAGAAGTGAAATAGACTGATTTAAATAAAATACTGCCAGGCCCTAAAATAAAAGTGAGCGATTTCTAACAGTCAAATGGCTATTTTTATATAGCTTTGAAGCAGGACTTAGCACATTTTCAAATTGATCAATTTCATGGGCTAGCTTCTCTGAACGTTTTCACGTCGTCTCTAATAAAAGCCACAATAGAACAAAATTACACAAATAGCACACAGTCGCGCCAGTTCTCGAGAGCAGATAGACAAGTACACATGATTAGAACGAAAGCAGAGTCCTTTCACTTGTTTACTGGTCTCGGCCCCATGCCGAACTCAATTAGTTGTTCTTGTTGATGTGGCAATTTGACAGCCTTTTCGCTTTGCTGATTTATTTATGGATAAATTATAGACGCACCTTTTATTTAGAACTGCTGCTGCTTGTATAGGACACCAACAACAACAACAATAAACACACCCACACCCCCAACCATACACACACGCACACACACGCGAGGTTGGACGAGCGACCCAGCGACATAGTTTGCACTGTGCCGTACTCGCCCGCAACTTGCCACACAAATTTTCATATAGCACAGGCACACAAACACGAACACACACACACTTACATAGCATGCATGTTAATTGTCAATTGTCCGCCTCCCTGCATTGACGCTGAGGCCCTCGTTTGGCCTAATTGTGCGCTTTTGATTTAGTTTCCATGACGTGAAGGCGGCACAGCCAGCTCCACACTTGCCCGCTCATCCCATTGCAGCTGACAATGTGCATGTTCCGCTTAATCGTACTCTCTTTTGTTCGCTCTTTCTTCCCTCTGTCTCTCTCCCTCTCTCTCTTTCTCTCTCGATGGCTTATGATGCTCTCTTGGAGAATTTTGCTAGCCTCAGCATTTTGCCGTTGCCCCTGCACATTTCTCGTACCTTGAATATGTTTTATTAATTTAGTTGCAGCTCGATCTTTTTGTTGCTTGTTTTTTTTTATAGCATTGGCCAAAGCGTGCTTTCAATATGCTTGGCTAGTTGTTGCTGTTGTGCTTTTATTTATTTTAAATTATTACGTGTGGTAACCTTCACCTATTTAGGGTAAACGAACAGCTCAAAATTCGAACATGTTTGTTAGGTTTATTTTGAAGCAGCATTAAGAGAATATACAAATATGTAGTTATGTAACAGTTTAATATACGTATATATATTTTCTATTTATTAGTAGCACATGTTGCAGGAGGGTGGCGTATACGTTATATGGGGACAACTTCAAGGTTCTTGCATCAGACAACCAGTGCTTAGTGTTAAATTCTAATTATATAAGCTTATTAATATTTATAATTTGGCTACCAAACAGCTAACAAATCCCTGCCGGCGCTTTTTATTCCGCGTTGACACAAACAGGGAAAGCCATATAATATTTATAATAAGCGACCAGCTCACACCGACTACACACACACACATATCTGCATGTAAAACAAAAGATCTCAGAGCCGAGTCAACGAAATCTAAAGCCAAAATCCTTCGAAACCAAGTAGTCGAGCAGCAGAGCTGGTAAAGCCGCTTACCCCATTCGTTGCTATTCGGTAACAGATGCAACCATCAAAAGTAAAAACCAAATAAAATAAAAAATGATATAAGTATATGCCGTAATGACAGCAAATACGCCGCAGTCTCTGCCGCGGATAACGTCTAACAATGAGTATAAATTATGTGCACGAAGATTGCAATGGTAAAAAAGGATGCCGCGAAGCAATACTCGGCATTTTCATACAAGCACTCAAACGGAAGGAGCTGGACTGGTTTGAGCAGTGGGAAGCAAAGCGGAAGTAGGGGCGTGTTCTCGGTCACTTATATAGCTTGAATAGATGTCGACGCGTTGATACTGAACCCTGTGTAAATATTTATAAACACTAACACACACAGACACACGCAAACACTCGGAGTCAGGGAACCCTTCATTGATGACGACTCCTTCTCCAATCCATCCATGGCACTTGCCACTTTTATCTGGGGGTCAGTGGGCGTTGGTAATTTCATATCGCGTGCTTCCTTTATTGATTTTCGCTTTCATTTTTTATGCAACATGCTAGTCAGCAGCAAGAAAAACAAGAACAAGTGTTTACATATGCGAGTTGGATTAGCTAGGGCCCAGAACACTGGAAGAATGTGAAAAAATACAAACAGAAGTATTTTAAGTTTTAAACTCACGAACGGGAGTCGATAAAATTATCGAGGTCGTCTCCTGGCCGCCTCCCCCGACGTCGTTTTCCTGGCGTATTATTCTCGCAAGACCATTCATACTTGGCGTCCT
Source organism: Drosophila kanekoi (assembly GCA_037075305.1). Taxonomy (NCBI): domain Eukaryota; kingdom Metazoa; phylum Arthropoda; class Insecta; order Diptera; family Drosophilidae; genus Drosophila; species Drosophila kanekoi. Next base: position 1,162,611 of record JBAMCE010000131.1, on the reverse strand, counting down.
TTTAGTTGTCTGAAGTGTTTACCTTTTGCAGGCAGTGTCCTTGCCAGCGGCACCAATTTTAAAACATGCCATAAAAAATGTCAAACACCAAAATTTCCTGTGGGCAAGCACAAGCGATTGAAGCTTAACCTTATGGAATTTGCGTTTTTGTTTTGTACCTTCAAGTTGATGGCAACTTCCGTTCTGTCGCTACTTCCACTACCCTGAGTCACTGGCCGCTCACAAAGCTTACTGCATCCCGGCCCAGTTCGGCCCTGCCAGTTATCAATTGGCCGGGCAGCACTGGATTCACAATTTGTGTTGTGTGTTCGCATTTTGTTGATTCGTTTTCATTTGTTACGGCTATTGTTATAATAGCGGGTGTTTTATTTTCTTTTTGTGTATTGTACTTCTACTATTCCTCCGGTTTCTGTTACATTGCCCTGCTGTCATCCATTTGCCGAGCTACAATTACCAATTTGTGGTAATTATTTGGTACTCGCTTGGCTTATTGTCTTATGCAGCATTTGTGGCTCCAATTGGTTCACCCACGAAAACTTTTGGTTGGGTAATGTTTAAGTTTGAGCAAGCTCTAGAGTATGCATCGAAAAAAATATAGATAAAAAAAAACAAAAAACTTCTTATTTAACGTTGGCGGCATATGGAGAAAATGAAAAGCGTTAAAAAAAATAAAACTTTAAATTAAAGAATCCTGGTACATTGATCTTGTGGAAGATTTAATAGAAATAAATACTGCATTTAGGTTGGTCATTCTACATATGTTCATGTGTATATGTGCATTACCCGAAACATTTAATATATACGGGAGAGCTTAAGAGGATAAAATAGTTCAGAATATTAAAAAATTTGAATTATTAATTACAATTCAGATTTGTTTCAGAGTCTTTTAAACAGGTCTAAGCAAACATAAACAAGGCCGATGTGCTACTGTAAATGAGGACCTAAAAGCATTATCCAAACGATTGTCCAAGTGTGTGTATCCTTTGTAATTTGGTTACTCTGTGCTGATGAAAATCCAAAGACAGCACGATTTATCGCACATGATGTTTGTCAAAGTGTGGAGATAAAAGATACAGCCGCTTAGAAAAAGATACGACAGCAGCATTAACAGCCGCTGTCAGCAGATTTGTTCAGCCTCAGAAAAGGCGATAAATGAGACCAAATGGACAAACAAAACAATCTTCTTACAAATGGGAATCCGTTGCGTTGCCTGTGTCTCGGTGTTTCTTACGACTGACTTATGGCTGTAAACAAGTATCTAAAGTTGTGGCAAATTTAATATCAATGCGAGTAATGGCAGGCAGGCAATTATGTGCTTACTAACTATTGCTAAATACTTATGTTTGTGTGTATTGATGCACTCACTCGATGTGCGCTTATCGACGACAAGAAAACACCAACAATAAAAAAGCAACTGAGCAGCCAGTGAAGACAGTCATAATAAAAACTATTTACTGATAACAAAGTAAATACACACAAACACACACACACCAAAACTTAAATGCTCACAGATACTAACGGACCATGTGAGAGCGGCTGAACAAACACTTGCAAACAGTCAAACAGTTTGTAGAAAAATTATATACAATATATGCCAACAACAGCAGCAATGCTCTCTCTCTCTCTCTCACTCTCTTGTTCTCTCTCGCCCAGACACTCTCTATTGCTCTCTCTACTGCTCATGCCGCTCGGCAAACGCTTGAAATCCGTAGATACTTTAGTGTGCGTGTGTGCATGTGTGTGAGTGTGAGTGTGTATATGTGACGTTCGTCTGAAATTCATTTCGTTTTAATTGTTTTCAGTTTTTGAATTTAGTTGTATTTGATTTTCACGTACTCGCACAGCTCCGAGCTCGCTTGCTGAGAACTTTTTACTTATGCGGACATAAAGTATTTTCAAGTGTGCTGTGCAGCTAAATTCGAAAAGAAGACAACCTATAAAAAAGAAACCAAAAAATACATTGATGTGAGTGCGCCGAGTGTTTTTTTGGGCAATTTTTGACTAACAATTTGTTAAATGAGATCCAAGTAGCGGCCCGCAGTTGAAGTGTGGAGTGGTTCATGCGATTGCGGCGCCGCAATCTACACAAAACGCATAAAGTGTTAAAGAAACTCTTATCAGGCTGCAAGCAAGCCATTCAATTAAGCAACAGCTTGAGCCAAATCATTTTATTGATAGGGGGCATCGAAACCCACTGAATGTGCAACTCAGTAACTTCACTTGTTTTGTGGGATTTACTTTTGCTTAATTTTATTTCTCACATTTATAAAATTTCTGTGGCCATTTTGGGCTCTCGTTTCTGGTATTTTTTGGCTGGCTGTTGTTTTTGTCCGTCTGCTACTTCGCCTTATCAGCGAATACATGAGTAAAAATAAAAAAAGCAATGCTTATATATAAAAATAATATGAAAACCTTATCGCCTTCGCCTCCACTGTTCTGATAAGTTCTGCGACTTCGAGATAAGATTGAATTTGTTTTATGTGCCTGAGGGATGTGTGTTATAAGCGAGCATATTTTGTACATACAAATGTGATAAATACAAGTTCACATTGATCAAGAATATATATATATATACTCTATATTCTATATATATATATATGTATATATATATATATATATATTCTATATATATATTCATGTTGCTAGCTTTGAACCCACTGTTCAGTTTGCTGGCAGCTTAGTAGCGACCGCATTTCAGTTAAAAGCAAATTTCGACCTATTCAAAGCTTATGAGCGCCAACCGTTATATATTATAATCAAGTTGTTGTAGCTATTGAAAAATAATTGAATTTTATTCGATAAGTGCTTTAACTAGTTATATGTAAATGTAAATTCATATTTAAGGTTGTTTATTAATATGCATATAAGATTATTTGTCACCTTCACAAATAATTTTGAAACATCCGTGACCTAACTTAAATAAAAAAATTAAGTAACTGAAAGACACATATGTTGAAGTATGTGTTAAGCGTCTGTTTAAAACTTTGACAATGCCATTCAGCCGTTTGTTAAAAGACAACAGTTTTACAAAAGATTTTACATCACTCCCGTTTTAGATTAGCCGTGTTATGTTAAACGTGTCATACTATCATTGACATCATATATGTGGTTCCCACTATTTTGTACCTTAAATCAGCTATAAACCTTAAGGTAATGCAATAATAATTTAAATAATGCTTTTAATTTTTAACCCCACTCAAAAGTCCTCGCTCTGATTGAAAGAAATTTTGTATTGTGCAAAGGCCCCAAAGCAGCAGCTGCACGATATCCATCATCATTAACACGTTTTCGGCTTGAGTGCATCAGTGACGTTGGGGACGATGGCAACGATGGCAACGATGGCGACGACATTTTCGCCTTCCTCTCTAATCAGCCGTATGCCGAGACTGTCTTCTGCATTTTCCTGATGTAATTAATACATAAAGAAATATATATATTCTGATATATTTCGGGGCAAGGAAGAGTTAATATTTTAATTTGTGCCATTTATTTTAATAACAGTTGGGTTTAAGAAATAGCTGTAATGAGACATGGCTCAATTGAATCAAAGAAGAAAAAGTACTTTTAAACTGGCTTTCGAATAACCAAATATGTCCACAAACTTCGAATAACCAAATATGTCCACAAACTTAAAAATAATGCACGAAACTGCTCTATAGCTACAAATTGTAGCGAATCTAGCAGTCTAGCATTCTCGTTATATATGTATATAAGGCTTTATTTTCGTTTTAGTTATTTTTTAAAATTAAATTCCAAGGTCTCAACGCACACACCCTCAGTAGAAAGTCGACTGTTTCGTGTTTCAATGGTAAGGGGATTGCAGGGATTTCCCCTAAATGACAGTTGCGTTCACATTGCCAAGTTTTTCATTTGGTTTTCTGACTTTGTTTATCTTAAATCAACTCGATGTATTAGACGGACATTTTCTAGCAAATCGTTAATTTATTTGATTGAAATACTAAATTACTAATCGCGCAAAAGTAACAGGTTCTCGTTACTTGTCCCTCACTCCTAGATTCTCAGAGCGGAAACCATCCCTAAGCTAGGAACTTGTTTTGTGGCATCTGCTGCTTAAGCAATTTTTTTCTCGTTGATTACTAATTTCTTCAGTGAATGCAAATTTGTTTTTGTTTTCTGCCATCATGACAGGTTCTATAAAATAAAGGGAAAAGAACAGAACAATGTACGAGTATCTATAGAAAAAGTATCTACAGAACGAATTTGGCGTTGTGTAGATTCTTTCGGCCTGCTTGCATACAAAAATGTCTTGTCTGTGCCCCCTCGTGTAGCTGGTTTTGGTGCTACTGTGTTTGTTACTGTTGTTGCTTTTTTGTAGCGTTGCCATCTCGTCGATTTATTGCTTATTTTGCTTTGCAGTTGCTGCTTAGCGGACAGAAATTTATTTAATGGTCAAGGTCGTTTGCAGTCAAATCAGATACACTTATATTTACGCACACACACTCGTACACACACACACATCCCATCAAGCACATATAATGCGATGCCCGCACTCGCCCGTAGCAAAGCAGCAACAACAACAACAAGCACGATCAAAATATTTGTATAATTAAATGCCATTTTAAAGAAATAAATGCGCGTCACTTTTTGTTGGCGTTGTTGTTGTATTGTCTTGGCGCATATTTAATTACCAATGAAATCATAAAAACCAACTCATCCATAATTGAGTTGCAAGTTATAATTTTCATTGCCGCGTGCATCGAATTAATAAATTGGAGGGTTGCACAACTATTGAAAGATAGGTCTATGGTCTTTAGGCCATGGCTGTTTCGGCCGCATTCATGACATTATGACATACTTGTACTAACATCGTTGTATATAACAAAATCACGAACATATGTATTAGTACACATATACAAAAACATCGACAATTCGAAAAGCAAATGAATAATACAACGGAAATTATGAGTGTAATGAACATCAGAAATATAATACATATTAAATTACACCGTAACGAGTCGCCAAAATCTGTCAATTTCATTCAAATTCACAAACATTTTACTTTATCCTTCTGCGAAATGTACTGAATATCTACTTACTTATCTTACTTGTATGTATATATAAAAAACATGTTTGTGCTTACCGACAGACTGATTAGTGGGCTATTTGTAAGATTGGAAGCTGAATCTTTTCCCAGCCTGAACGGAAAATGGTACACAAATGGTCAGCAAAAAAAATTCTTTGAAGCTTATGTGTATTGAAGTATATAGACAAACATACTGACTATGTACTTAAAATAGGCGTATATTATATTGTACGAATATTTGGGCTTATATGCAATTACTTATCAAACCGAACAGTTAATTTCCGTTAAATCTGTACAATTAATAAAGCTAAATTATTTCTTTAATTCGATTCTCCAGAACATTCAATAAGCTCTCTGTTCTCTCTTCGACTGTTTGTTGTCAGTTTTCATAACTTACACATTCCAATGAGTCATCTTGTTGTTGTCTAGCTTTTTTTCACAACCAAAAAACACACAAATATTTACATCATGCTTATTACTAGCTAAATCTAATTGTTGTCTTGTTGCATCGATTACATTTGCCTGCGTGACCCCTAGCCCCTCCTGCCAACTGCCTGTTAATTGAATGCTCCGCTTTTAAGTAAAGACATAAATGAAAAGTGTTTTGTGTTAATCTAATTGTAAATGTTATTAAACGCGCCACTCTCAATTTTCAACACTTGACTCTCAGCTCTCTACTCTAGAATCACGTCTGTATTAAAATATTGATACGCACATAAATATAATATACATTTTACATATGATGCCTAAATGTTTACTGTATGTATGTATATTTATTATTGCTGCATAATTCACTCATAAATATTTTTTTCTTTTTCTTTTTTCATATAAACGTTTACCAAAAACAACTCGCACATTCCACCACCTCAAAAAAAAAAAAAATATAATAAAAATAATGAAATAAAAATAATACACAATTGTCACGCAATAAATAAAAACCGCCATTTAATCAAACGCAATCAACAATAAACTAAATCTAGAAGGACTACACGATCATATACCTATAGTATATTAAGAGGCTTTGAAAACTTATAATTATAATTGTAAGTCGCCCGACCGCATATGCGTCAGCTTGTTAGCGTGTGTATATGTGTGTCTGTGTGAATAACGATCATTAGAGCCAAAGGATTCTTCAACATCAAAGTAGGCAGCCTCCAGAAAGCTGTCTTATTTCAGATGCCAATTGCGGAATCGCTCATATAGAAGCAACCGTATTCGTTTGATCGATCGTTCGCTCTAAAAGGCTCTGACAAGAAAGGCTCATTTGCCAAGCATTGATAAATTTTTTTAAAGAAGCGTATCAATCAAAATAATTGCAAACTTAAAGCAAACGGAAACAAAAAGCAAATACTAAGGCAATCATCACTTAAAGTCGAAGGCTAATCTTTAAACAATTCATACAAAAGCCAGCAACATTCAATTAAAAATGGCCGAAGACGCTGCCATGGAGACATGTCCAAGTCCTGAGATGGGCGACTCACGCAAAAGGCCGCTCGATTCCGATCCGGAAAATGAACAAACTAAACGCTCACATTTCAGTTCCGGTAAGTTTTGCAATCATTTAAAAAAAAAAAAAACAAGAAAAACAAAAAAAAAAACAAAAGTACATAATGAGGAATAAGTAAATTTCAATCGCTTTTACATATACTACTATCATAATCGTGCTCTTTGTCTCTATCTAACTATCTATCTATCTCTATCTATATACTCACTGCCCTATTTGTCACTCTTTACCAATCGCCGCAAAAGCGTGTAAATATTGTAATTCATGCCAAAAACTCACTTTAGCTTTGGCATTGCTGCTCAGCTTGTTGCTTTGTTAATTTCAATAAGTTTGCTCTTTTGCCATTGTCATTTTTAATTGACCAGACTTCTAAGCTCTCAGCCCAGAGCTTAAGCTTAAGGCAGCTCTCGATATCTTAGACTTTTAAATAAATGCATAACGTAATCAATCAGGAATCCACATCAGACGTACACAAGTTCCTTTGACAGACACAGGACTGAGATTGACCCATACTTATGGTGACCTCTTTGTCATGCTGACATATTAGTAGGTGCATTTGGATTGTTATCGAGATAACTATAGCTGGCCCAATGGGTCGGCAATGTCGCCTCCATTTATATGCTAAGTTACTGAGATTAAAATGATGATGCTGTACAGCTGCCTACTTATTATATTCAACGCATCTCAAATCATTTGACCACGACATGGACAGATACACAGCCAGATCAGCCATTGGCTGGTTGCTTGACTTGATTACTTATGCGACTGGCAACCTGCTAGTTTCAAGGTGAGCCGCGACGCAATCCAACTACCTGTCCTCGCATCGCATCGCATCGTATCGCATCGAATCAAGTTGCGCGTTGTTGTCTCGTCATCGCCGTCAGAGTCATAAAAATAGCAAAGACCGTAAATCTCAGAGGCGGTTTTGTTTTCGTGTTTAAATGTTTTTGTTTTTGTCTTATTTTCGCCCAAACCCGCTCGCGCTCCCACTCGTGCCCGCCGCCTGCTTAACATTTGACTTTTAGTTTGAAAATACTTAGATCATTCGCAATGTGTATGTTTACCAAGTCAAAAACTCGTTTGGTTTGGATTCGGAATTTCTCAATTGTGCGCAGAAGCGTGCTAAGCCACTGACCGACTGCCACCCTGACTAGCTGACTGGCCTAATAATGCATGCCTGTGAGAACTCGCTAAAATATAAGATAGTTGCATATTAGTACAATACCTCACAAAAGACGAACTTGTAAGAAAAAAGTTTTAGGGAGAATTTATTTGGGTAATTTAGTTTTAGGTATAGTCAAATTGAAAGAAGTTGGTTTATTGAGCTTAACAAGTTAATAAGTCTATGCGTTAAAATAAATTATTGAATATACGATTGGGACTAAATATGTGCGGTGACCGCTAATAGAACGACACACAATCAAAAAAAAAAAAATTCTCTTCTGACTTACGGCAGGAATCGTTCAAACTTAATAAAAGTATTTAGCTTAGATTGTAAAATTGCTGCTACATTACACGCCAGCCTTAATTGCTTGGAAGGCTTCCCGAAGATTAAGCAAAGATTATTAAGCAAAGTTGTTCTAATAACGGATCTAAAGTTGTTTCATGTCATCAACTTTTGGGTTTACTTACGAGCTCGAGGTACGTTTTGCTCTTATTGCTAATGGTATTGTTGTTAATTAACTAGCATTGAAATATTTGTAGATATGTATGTATGTATTTTTGTTGCTCTCGTCATTGCTGGTCGTAGAACAGGTTCATGGCATGTGTCAAATGTTTTTGAATATAAATGTATAAGTGCTTGCACACACACACATACACACACACAAACATACACACCAACACATACACAGATGGGCAACTTGTTTATTAGTTTTCAAACAATTTATTTGTTTAGCTGTCTTGACAGCCATCCATTTATTAATATTTATTTCGTTCTGTTGCTTATTGTCACTCGCTGCAGCGGGTCGAAAAGGCACAAAATTCGGTACCGAAACCACTTTAAAGCTGCATTAAATAGAAAAAGAGTAGCATAAGGTCCGATTATGTTGCGGACTGGGTGTAATGGGTAGCAGCAAGGCTGCAAGGAAATGCAGTAAAAACCCCAAAAAATTGACTGAAACGATAACTGGATGGGGAGGGCTGTGTCGCTGTCGCTGTGTTACGTAATCAATGCTGATAGAGTTTGCTTGGAAATAGATGCGCAGGGCACCAGAAAGTCCGAGCCAAGACCCGAGCGCTTGTCCCAGAGCAAGAAAAGAGATTGAGAGGCAGAGAGCGCGAGGGTTGAAGAGAGCGCGCGGTTGATGCTGCTGCTGCGTTGACTGCGCTGTTGACCTACTTTATTGACAATGCGCGACTGTGCGAGTGTGAGTGGATATGTGTGTCTGCATGTGCATCTGTTTGCTTGTGTGTGGCACTTAACCATTGCCTAGACAAGGTCCTGCGCAGTAGCCGTGCAGAAGAATGCGTCGTCTGCTGCACTGCAGCATTGGGCGCCATTGCAGCGGCAGCCGCAGCATTCGAGCCACCATGGAAACGTCCTTGAGCATACACGCGTACAACACAGTCACATACAGTGACAAGCTAGATTATACACAAAAACACTTGCACTGAAAATGGGTTACACCTTGGCCACTTGTGCAGACTCAAACTGTGATGATGTCGCCTGTCGCGTGGCCACTTGAAGTGCGTTTATTGCCTGCGGGCTCTCTCTGTCCACCTACTCCGTGAAGTGACGCTCTCTTTCTGTGCTTTCTGTGTCTCCCTGCGTATATTTTGGGTTACCTTATTCTTAACACATTCTTTTGTTGCTACTCAAGTGCTGCCTATGTGGCCGTGTCGCTGCTGCTGCACTTGTAAAGCATCTCAGTACACCCTCAAGTGACCTACTAATAGCTCGAGTGTCATGTTGGTTAGATATGTACGAGTGTGCTTGTTTTTTTCTTCTGTCTAGGCAGTTTCCGCCTATTATGTTGTCCTCAAAAACACGAGCACGGTTATCAATAGATGGGCCCAGGCTTGGCTTTCGTTTTCAGCTTTTGTGGTGCAACGGCAGTGGCATATGTAGTCCAATTGGGTCACTTTGCTACATCCAACATATACGTTAGAACATTGTTGTAGTGCGTTTTGCACTAATAGAAAGAGCAAATGTGACTACGAGACGAATGAGCAATTTGCGGTGTGCCGCATTAATAAATCACACATACGCAACGTGGAAAGCTGCAAACTATTTATACCCACTTTTCTCCCTTAAAGCAAATAACTAAGTGTTAATCACTACCGCTTTGCTACTAATTATTCAAGCAGACTTTGGGAAACCACAAAAAAGTTAAAGTAGAATTAGATTGAAATCAAATTGGTATGTGGATCTGATGGGGAAGTTTTTAGCAAAGCAAACAAAAAGAAGAAACAATTTGTTATGTATGTATGTATGTTGAGACTCAAAAATTTGGTGAGAGACGTGCGTTTCATATGTTTTACGAATGATTAACCAAGCAATTAATATATATAATATATAACAATACATATGTATATAATATATAATAATACATACATATGTATATATATATATATATTATATATATATATATGTGTTTTAATTAGTCATTAAAGAATTTTAAGTAATAAATATAAATATACTTATTTATTAGCAATATATAAATTTGTCAACATATGTGTGCGTGCTGTGATATATTATTATTGAATATCATTCGAACTTCTAATGAAGTTTTTCTGCATGCACGACAAACTTGACACGTTGTCTTACCCTGTATCTTTTTGGCATATCGGCTCGTTTCACAATACATACACCGCTGCAGCATTTTCTATTTTAGTCAGAGTCAACCCCTCCCACCATTTGCCCTGTTCACTCATCGCTTGCTGCTGATAATGGCAGCAAAAACTAAGAAAATATAACAACAATTTTCGGAGTGAGGCAACATCAAAACTCGCACATTAGATCATAGCGCGCGCTCTTGGCACACACACACACACACACACGCGCACACCGCGCACACACACACACATACGCACACTCACAGACACTGCTTGTGCATGTATATGTTGTATATACTGACGGTATATAATCGCCATGACTGACTCATTTGGATCACTCTCGCTCTCTGACTTTGAATGTGGCGTACTCTCTCTCCCTCTCTCATTTGAACTCTGCGCTTTGGGCCCGCTTTTAGCTCTGTCTCTATCTCTAGTCTCCGTTTCCATCGTCGTTTTGCCACAGACCAACAAAATTCTTCAGTGCGGTTTCAGTGCGCGCCGTTGCCGATCGTTGTTCAGTTATTGCGCTCGCTCCTCGCTGTTTCTCCTTTCATCCGCACAGCAACTTTGTTAGTACAACTAAATTGGCTCTCAAGTAACCAGCATGCTGTTTGGCAGAACGCAACAACAACCGCAGCTTCAACATCATCATCAGCAGCAGCCGCAGCAGCAATTGACGCCGCCGCTACAATTGTGTATGTGTTTTCAAGTGCAGTTTTAAGTTATACACATACACATAAACAACACACACACACACACGAACACGCACAAATACCCACACCCAGCTGTGTTTATAAAACACATAGATGCACATATAAGAGCTCGGTATCGCTTGCAGTAAAAAATTACTCAATGACCTTGTTAATTAGCATCGTTGCTGCAATTTGTCGAATTACAATAACAACAGCCCGGCCAGTAAGCGAAAATATTGTTTTATCTAATTTTGTGTTTGACTTTGGCTTTGTCAAGTTGCTTGTATTTGTGATTTTCATTAAGAACTAAATCACATGAGCAGAGATGTGAGTAAATAGCTTAACCATATATATCTGGATCCACGCTGAGTATGCGCAAGGTGACAATCGTAGTGTCTAAGTCTCATTTTCATTTGAATGTTGTCATAAGTTTTCAACCCTAGCAAGGCGAGTACTTCTATCAGCTAGACACTTATTCACTCATTCCCTCCCTGACTCTTGTTTACTCAATTCAATACGTGATGGTAGCTTAAAGCAACCATTCGAATACATCGACAAGTCAAACGAGTATGTGGAATAAATTCGAAAGCAAGCATTTGCTTACAAAATTCCTCGATTCGAAGTTGAGGCAAATTTAGCTCAATGTCAGCTGCATTATAATATTACCAAAACTAGACGGACTTTGTGGACACAAAAAGACATACCTATTGACATTGACAAGAAGAAGAAGTTGGAAGCTTTAATCGAATTGGAGTAACAACCTACTTGAGCAGCAGGATTCATTAGTGATGTGATTCTTCGATGTGAAAAGTGTATTTTCAAAACATATAAGAAGCTATGTACTGCGAGAATGAGTGCCCGAGTGTCTTCTGTGTGTAGTTTTATTACAGAAATACTTCGAATTGGCTTTGTCGGAGTTTTGACTCAAAAAGCGGAAAGCAAATGACAGCAAAACATAACCTTGACAAACGTTTGAGCAACATGTATGTATGTAATAAAGAATTAAAAAGCCAGAAATATATAGGAACGACCTTGACAGCCAGCAGAGAGCGGTCAGTGTTGATGATCCATTCATCAGAGCCAGACGTGTGGGCCATTTACGTTATTTTGTTGTTGCTTTTTGCTAGCTCGTTTAACAATGCAAACACCTCAAAAATATCGTAGTGGCTCGTGAACTAATGCGTAATAGAAATTAAATGGCTTATACCGATATTCCAATACCGATTCCTGTCAATCAGTTCAGCTCAGCTTTGTAAGCTCTGGCTTTGACTTCATTGTGTAATCTGACCAATCGTTACAGTAGCAGCAATGGCAGAAGCAGCAGCAGCTATCAAAGTTGCTATTGGCAACCAGTTGTTAAATTCTGTTGTTTAGCAAAAGACGCACGCATTCTGCCGACTAAATCTCCCACTTGATTTTTACTTTACTTTACTTTTTACATTAAACTAAGTTAATTTATTTATATTTTTGGAGGGGCAAATTAAAGTTGGTGACTTCCTCAAGATAAATCAATTGTGGCTGCAGCGTGTACACCACAAGGGCTGGAAGATGATCTCACATATAATTTAGTTCCCATTGTTGCTGTCATAGTTGTTGTTGTTTTACACGCCCACCTTTCTGTATAGTCAGCTGTATGTGTGTGTTGAGTGTGTCTGAGTGTGTGTCAATGTTAGCTGAAATTCGAATATATTAACGTTTTCTGTTTTGTTTTATTGACTAACCAGCATTTAGCTACATAACGAAACCACATTATATGTATATAATTTTCAAAATCAGTGGGCTAATATATATATATGTATATATATATAATTTTTTTTTTTTTGGTAACTGTTTTTGTATTTCACTGAACATTGCTTAACATTTAAATGAACAGAACCATTTGCTTATTTTCGAATATTTTTACTCCATATACGTAATTGCAATTGGCGTTTCCTGGTCACATAAACTGGAGTTTGTAATTGGCCAAACTTCAAATATGTCAAGGTTGTTGCTTAGATTTTTTAAACAGTCGCTGTTTACAGCTGAGATCATTTGATTAGCATCGATTGGAACGTCCTAATTATATGGTGGGTTAACTGGCTTATGGTTTTATATGAAAATGTGAGCAGCGAATATATATATAAGCTATGCCTACGATTTGGATCATTTGATGTCTACTAACCTTGGTTCAATTCTGACTGTATCTTTTATTCAATCCAATTTGCGTATTTGTATAGGTCATAACAATATCTTTTTTTTTCCTAAGTAATTGTGAATATAACATGTATATGCATTTCTCAGGAAATATTTACTCTTTATCATAATACATAATGCATAAAAATATCTATATATTTTTTGTACATCTTTCTTGTTTTAAAGTTTTTAATAATTAATATTCATACAAATGTGCTTGTATTTAAAAAATGAAAACACAAAAGCAGTGCAATTACATCTTATGAGTTAATACACAAAACTACAACAAAAAAAACCAAATTAAATAAAACGTATGAATTTCCTTAAGTGAACTTTTATTTAAAAAAAATCTATATATACATTTTGAAAAGATTCATCGTCGACACACACATCAATATTTTTGCTGTCGCGACAACACTACGATTTGTTTCTTATAATAAATTATCTTCAACGCACAGCAGCATTTCGGCAAAATCAATAAAAACTCAACTGAAGTGTGATATAAAACAAATGGAAAACAAACTAGAAAATACGTTGAACTATGTTGTGATTAAAAATGAAAAATTTAAAATCGGAGCCATCAAGCTAGCCCTTTTTTAAAGCGGGTATACCAATGATCCATCATACCATCGCAGAATTTAAACCAGAAACCGACGCTGCTAAAGAGCACACAAGTCGCAGCTGAACTGAATTGAACTAATCTGAACTGAACTGCACGGAAGGCAACTAAACTGAAGCGAATCCACCATCCACCAATCTCAACTGCTGAATGGTAAATTTTTGCCATAGTAATCGTAATTCTAAATGTATAAAACCATCACTTTCTATACCATTTTTGGATGTTGTGTAACTCTCGCCATTAACTACTACTATCTTATTCTCTATATATCCATGGACATACTATCTTTAGCACAGACTGAAAACTTGTAACTGCAATAACATGCCACATTATACTATTGTATTTTTATTACAACCTATTATTATTATTATAATCATAAGCATCAAGTGAAGAAAATGACCAAAAAATGTAGTTGATAACATTCCATCAAGCAACCGTTGACATCGGTATTTACTTTAACATAAGTACATATGTACATAATGCAGAAACTTATCAGTCATTATTCGATAATTTGCTTGACGGTAATCAATCGTCCAATCAATTTCAGTCTATCAATCAATCAATTTATCAATCTCTTAACAATGCACTTGACTCAACAACAATTGCTGCTGCATCTGCTGCTGCTGCCGCCGCTTCATAACTCGATATACAACTTCAGGTGTCAATCAATCAATAAATAAGTCTGCATATATCTTAATCACTTAATGTAACTGTCAATATGTGTATGTGTGTTTTTAGGTGCATTGAAACATATGCATACATATAGTTAGTTATATAGTTAGTTCTCTCCCTCCCTTTCTCTCCCTCCCTTTCTCTCTCTCTCTCTCTCTCTCTCTCTCTATCTCTCTCTCTCTCTCTCTCTCTCTCTCTCTCTCTCTCTCTCTCTCTCTCTCTCTCTGTCTCTCTCTCTAAATATGTATATATAAATTTCCCCCGTGTTGTTGCTGTTGATGTTTTTGATGTTGTCGTTTTTGTTGATGTGGGCGTTGTCTACTGGATTGATTATTAACCTACGCGCAGATATTGATAAGAACACTATAACTTAATAAATGCCAAGTACCCCACTGTCCAACGCCATATACCGTAAAGCACCACCAACATTACAATGAACATCCTGACTGCCATTCAAGAACACCACCTGTCAACAAGGTCATTGAAATAACTAATCTACTACTTCTACAATGTTCATCAAGCGCGCTGCTTTCGAATCCAATAAATGCAAACCAAGCCAAACCAATTTAAATGAAATCAACTCAAATCGAATCAGCTCAACTCAACTCAACTCAACTCAACTCAAACACTGCAACTTGTACTAAACCTTATGGCGCTACCACTCTATAAACTTATCTTTGATCTATACTTATAACTACCACACATCGCCACCCTCATCATTTTATAGTGCAGTCTCCTTATAAAGGCAGAGCAACAGCACAAGGCCTAGTCTTAAGAATTGCTGCATTTACACGACCGCCAAAGGAGAGAAGGATTAAGCCAAATTTTAAAATGAGTTGAAATAAATTGTAATCATTTTTTTAACTAACAGATATAAAATGTTGAATATTTAATAGAGTTTTGTACACTGAAAGCAACTTCAGCGGCGTTTAACTGACCATCCCGCAGTTTGTGTTGCTTACTCGGTTCACTCTATCTCTCTCTCTCTCTCTCTCTCTCTACCTCTCACTCCTCGACTCGTGTAAAAGCTGCTAATTTCAAAATGTTTTTGTGTGTTACATGTAACGAAATTGTAAGCGAAATTGCAAATCATGAAAAACTGAGCTTAATTGAAAACAATTTCTATTTCTTTTTCTTTTCGTTTATTGTGCAAGTTCTTGAATTGGAAACGCGTAGAATAGAGCAAAGCTGTGCAGCAGCAGTTAAACTTATCAAAATAAAAAGCACATTAAAATTAACATCAATAAAATAGAAATATATAATAAAAAGTAAATTATTTCCGTCGCATACAAACAAATATAGGACTGAATAACATTTATACAGTATAAGAACAGCAGCAATAGTTATTAACGCTAGCACGCTATGGAAAGTATTATGAAAGTGTTCATGGAATCGGCGGCCCAGCAGATGGGCACAGATTTATATGCAACACCACAACACCAGGAGCATCATCATGACCAGCAGCAGGAGGAACAGTTACATCAACAACTGCAACACTATGCTTACCAATATCAGCATTCAACGCCCACACAAATGGCGCAATTAAATTATAACAATCAGCATCAGCCACGACATTCCAAAACAATAAAGGCAGCTACATCGCCCTCATCTTTACGTTCGTTGACCAGCGGTAGCAGCAGCAGCAGCAGCAGCTACAGCAACGGCAGTGCAAGCAGTATCAATCACAATGCTGCATACTCATTAGCCGTCCTTAGCTATAAGCAACAGCAGCAGTAGCTTCAGCAGCTGCAACAGAAATCGGCACAAAACTTCCCTAATCTAAGCCATACTCAACATCGTTATAATCAGATGGAACCGCAGCAGCAGCAGCAGCCCCTCAATCACGATGGCGCCTCCAATGTAACGCCAGATCTAAGCACGTCACCAATTTCGGCGGGGAGCGCAGTACAACAGCAGCACATACATCTACAGCAGATAAGTAGCCATGACACAACGGGAAATACGGCAGCAGTAGCAACAGCAATTGCAACGACAACTGCAACGGCAGCAGCATCACCCAGCTATAAGACTGCCTCCTGTTGGTGCTACGGTGAGTTTGATCAAAACACGCAATCAAATTCAGAAACTACAAAAAAAGATGCGCACAACTTCTTCTAAGTATTACACAAACCATCTACAATTTCACAAAGAAACACTTGCTCTCGCCTTCGCCCTCGCCTTCTTTCGCTCTGTATCTCTATATTGCTCTATATCTCTGCGTTCGTTACCAACAGGGAGAATATGAACAAGAACAACAACTATAATAATCAATCAATCAATCACCATGTCACCATCTCAACATCTCAACATCTGTAGCTGCCGTCGAGTCATAAAAAATGCCAATTAAATGCTGCCACCAACAGAAAAATGCGAAGCGAAATGCATAATACAAAAAAACCTAGAGAAACAGTAAAAAGAGTTTTTTTAACTTAAGATAAATAATGAAATAATATTCACACATTATCCAGCATAATATAAACATAACGACAACACACATGCTCACACACCCCGATCACATCAGTTATCTGTGCGCTCATTTATTTCGAATAGTAGTATTAACATAGTTTTGGGTATTGATTTTAGTCCATTCTACATTAAGTATACGTTGCGTGGTAAGCGACAGCCACTTGCTGCAGCATTGCTTCAACAATTTGCGTGCAACAGATTGGCTGTTGGCGAGGGTTGTTGTCGTTAGCTTAGTTGCTGTTGCGAGTAAGCACTATGCATAGTAAATTAGCTTGCGGTGCGACGCCCTTTTTCCAGTAGTGCCCAATTGCGTATGTTGCCTGAGTTATTTATAACAAAGACATAATTTAAACTGCTGCTCAATACTAAGAGGCATAAAAATAAAAGCATTGCAAGCTCCTCGTTACGTTCCGGTCCTCTTTTGGCTCAAAAAATCAATGTAGCAACAGACTTCATGTTTGTTTGACTGCATTTTTGGGCCATATCTCACTTTGGTCGTTACTTTAAGCTGTTGTTCGGCTTGGCGCATAGCGCTAGCTCTTTTTACCCTTTTCCGCTGACTCTTTATTTTTTTAAGACTCGCAGATGAAAATGCCACAGTCCGCCGATAGGCATCGGGCAACCTGCTTGGGTCAGGTGGTCTGAACACATGTCGCTGTGGCTCAATTCTTGGCAGGGCTGCCACATTTCCTTAGTTGTGCATATTTGTGGCGTGACATGCCCGAGCCAAGAGCTATGATAGGCACTAGTTCTACTTTCTGGCTTGCTGACAGATGTGCGCCTCATTTCACCGCTTGTATCTAATTAGAGAAATAGTTTCTGAAGGACACTTTACTTTAAGTGGACGACACAGATTTCAATTCTACTGTGCGATGGAACGTGGGGATATAATCAAGCGGATCGCCTAAAATTAAACCTAGCGAGACAAGCAGACGTCAAGTCGCTCATTTCAGAGTGTCGGAGGGGTTTGTTTGCTGTGTAGGCGAGCAGTCAGTCAGGTGCATCGAGTGCGCAGTTTTTTTTATTTTGTTTAGCTTTGACCGATTGTTTTGGGTAAAAGAGCATCTCCACTTGACACATTTTATTAATTGAAATTTGTTTGTTTACATGCTTGTTGCTGCAATCTGAGGAACAGACTGCTTTGACTATAATGAATTTAAAGCTAATCAAATCGGACTGCATGCTCGTGCTATCACACGCTTGGCTATCTATCGAACTATCATATTCACAACAACACAATTAATTTCTGATTTGTATAAGTCTCTGGGTTTTGAAAATTATATCTTGCTTGGGATGTGGCTTCGGTCATGTACTGACAGTCCTATGCTTTCATAAAACGCGTGACACACACAAACACTCACCTAAACACATATAACAAACACAGAGTGACACGTCACTTAATTGCATATCTCTGCCTTTGTCTTATAAATGTAATTAATGTAAGTTTCATTTGTATCATTTATCTAATGTAATATTTTTTACCTCTATTTCGTTTTAGGTGAGTCTGTTTGTTCTGGAATTGAGGTTGAAATTGAAAATAATAACAATAATCATATTCATCATGGTAAGCTTTGTCATACTTTCATTAAATACCATTAACATTCATCTATGTAATGCAAAACGCGGCGAAAAATGTGCAAATTTCCGAACTGTTTCGTTTTGTGCGTTTCTTTAATCTCTCTGTCTCTCTCTCTCTCTCTCTCTCTCTCTACTGTCTCTGTCTCTCTTTCTCCTACTTACTGCTTTTGTCGAACCTGAGACTGCTTAAGTTGAACCTTTTGTCAACTGTCTAACAAAAGCCGATATCAATTTGTCGCTCTGACCCAACGAATCTGGTGAACCGGCAACCCATTAACCCCTGACCAGCTGACGAATATAGACTGTCTGACTGTACGACCGGTTGACCAACAATGGAGCTTTGGGCTATTGCTTGTGGGGTAGTTTTTTTAGTTTGGACTTTTCATGTGTCTCGCCTCGCCAGCATTTTCGTGTGTTGCATCCTCATTAAGTGTATTCCACTCTCATGGCTTCCCAGCGAAAACCACTACAGCATTTACATGACAACATGAACTTTCACAGTAGAAAACAGCTGCAACACGAACAGTTATCAATATGCATGTCTCCACTACGATCCGCCCGACACCCCTAACCGACACCCGCCACTCAAAAACCATAAACGCCCCATCATAACAAACTAAACTAAACCAAACGGAATTTCAAACATTAACTTCAACTTCAATTAATTCGATTCAAAGAAATAGTCTCGTTGCGCGCGTCCTGCCGAACGGTCGAATACCAAATGCTGTTATTATTTTTAATTTATAACCTGCTGAGCAGCTACCAGAAATGTGCTATACCAAATGGAGTTAAACTCACTCCAGTTAAAGTTACAAGGAGCTGCAATGTGCCGAATTCCTTTAAAAATGTGATACTAATCAATGGTTGCACTCCGAACTATTTTTTGACTTGCAGGCGATACCACATTTCACATGAAGATACTAGTGCCTGCAGTGGCCTCCGGGGCCATTATTGGCAAGGGGGGCGAGACGATCGCCTCGCTGCAAAAGGACACGGGTGCAAGAGTCAAGATGTCCAAGTCTCACGATTTTTATCCAGGTGAGTTGCTTATGCTATTACAGTTGAATGCGGTACTCAAGCTTTTCCTGTCTTATTCCGTAGGTACTACTGAACGCGTCTGCCTAATCACCGGCTCTGTGGAAGGTATCATGACTGTGGTGGACTTTATAATGGACAAAATAAGGGAGAAGCCCGACTTGACTACAAAAATCATTGATGCCGAGTCAAAGCAGGCACAGGAACGTGATAAGCAAGTTAAAATACTGGTGCCCAATTCGACCGCCGGCATGATCATTGGCAAGGGCGGCGCCTTTATCAAGCAGATAAAGGAGGAAAGTGGTTCCTATGTCCAGATTTCGCAAAAGCCAAAGGATGTATCACTGCAGGAGCGTTGTATTACCATTATCGGCGACAAGGAAAATAACAAGAACGCCTGCAAAATGATACTCTCCAAAATAGTGGAGGATCCGCAGTCGGGCACATGTCTGAACGTGTCCTACGCCGACGTTAACGGACCCGTTGCAAACTTCAATCCAACCGGTTCGCCCTATGCCACCAATCAGAATGCCATCAACTCAAGCACCGCCTCGCTGAATTCTACGATAGGCACGGCCATGGGCGGTGCGGGTACTGCAACCAGTCTGTTGGTCAATGGCGCAGGCATTAACTTATCCCTCAACCTGGGCGCACCCAACCCAGCGCCCAATCTGGCAGTTGCTACACAGTTGCTTGAGCACATTAAGGTAAGTAATTTTGGTTTTAATTAATCAACATTTTGGGCGATACTCATCTGTTTGCATGCAGGTTGCCATGCGAGGTGCTGGTTACGCAGAGACCGCCACCACTGACGTCTGCGCGGCCCTCGGTGTGCTTGCGAAGTACGGCGTGCTGGGCATGGGTCTGGGCGTACCACACGCCAATGGCGCGCATCCCACACTGGGCAACTATTTGGGCGTGACAACGCTAGATCAGCAAACTGCGGCCGCGGCCACGGCGGCCACAGCGAGCAATGTTTTCGGCGCTGTCGGTCAGGTTAACTTTGAGTATGCCGCCGCGGCGGCCGCTGCTGCGGCGGCCAGTCGGCCAACGCAGTCTCAGCTGGAGGTGCAATTTGATTCATTCCGCCATATGGGCTCGGCCACTGCGCCTGCGGCCACGCCCGTTTCGCTAAACAACAACAGCTTTGGACTGACCGCTGCCACCGGTACGGTAACCAGCGCGCAACTGGGAGCTGCCGCCTCGATAGGCGGTCTTAGCAAAAGCCCCACTCCTGGTGATTTGGGTGCGAAGGATACCAAGAACGTTGAGGTGCCCGAAGTGATTATTGGCGCTGTTTTAGGTGGGCAACCTTTCTATTATTCCTACTAAAACCGACAATAATACCCACAACAACAACAAGCAGACACGCAGCACTCCCCGACCACAATTCCCAAGTCCCATACCTAAGCCCCTTTGCCTATTTTGTGTTACTTAATGGTAGGATTTAGTTATAGTTATAGACATAGACTTAAAAAAAATCAAGCCATTACACATTCCTCGGCAGGCTTCCAACCGATTCAGACGATTGATCAGTTGCTGGACTGTTTTACATAAGCATTCCGTAAGGCATTCCCAATTACACAAATATTTAGCGAAATTTCTAGTCAACTTCTTGCCTCCTCACACATAGCACAAGTCATGGTCCATATGATGCCACATGCCATTTCTGCTGAAAGTTGAAAATTCGCTCACCCAGTTAATACATTAGTTTTTAATTAGGAGTGGGCAATACGATGAGAACGTTTAAGGCCCAACGAATTTTTTGTCAATATTGAATATGTAAATACCTAGAATATTATATTATATTCATTGGAATAGTGCAATTATTGGGTTTAATTTTTATTTGTTTATTTGCTTACTTTTTCAGTAATTACCTCAGTGTCAGTGTCGGTTTGTTTAGATCTTTAAGTTAAGTTACATATTCGTATTGGTCTATCTTAATTATATTGGCTCTTAATATGTTTCCAGATTGTGTTTTCCAACATCTTGGTATTTACACAGCCACACTTCATTTGCCTTAAATTACCTACACACATACATATACAATTATATACCATAATATTTAACATAATCTGATGCAAATATTCCAGGTCCGAACGGTCGTAGTTTAGTTGAAATTCAACATGTCTCTGGCGCGAATGTGCAAATTTCCAAAAAGGGCATATTCGCACCTGGCACTAGAAATCGCATTGTAACCATAACTGGTCAGCCGAGTGCCATTGCCAAAGCGCAGTATCTAATTGAACAAAAAATCAACGAGGAGGAGACAAAGAGGGCGCGTCAAATTCCATTAACCACTGTTGTGAATTAATAATCAAGCAATCAAGCAAGCAGCACAACAACAAAAAACAACAACAAACAACTATCCCCTATTAAAACGCATGTCCTCAAAGAACGGTTCATTTAAAAAAAGAAAAAAATTAACAAAAAACAAAAAACATACGAAATGCAAAGAAAACTAAAGGAAGAGTAAGCCTAAACACAATAAATATAAAGAAAAAAAGAAGCTAATTTACAACAAATAACGTCAGCAGTAGCCATAAAAACAACAACACACATCCACACACAAGCACTTACACATTAAAAAAGGCATTAGCAATGCGTTTCAACTATTGATAAAATGATTAGTAAGAGAATCCCAGAGAAATGAAATCGAACCCTTAGCAAATTTGATTTGACAAAAAACTACATTTTATCATAATTCTGAATTTGTTTGCCACACTACATATATATATATATGTACATATACATATATATATATACATATGTGTGTATATATATATATTTAAATTTCACCAAGGTATTGCGAGATACACTTCGGATGATATATCGCCTGCCTTTTTTTGTTGTTGTCATATGTTGCGTGTTCTCTTTTGGGCACTCTGATAAACTAAATCCCATCAGATGTATGCATAAATATATATTGAGGTATATTCACATATATATTTATATATTCACAAGATTGCTGCGCTTACATATAGAAGGGCATGTATGTATATGTATGCACATATGTACATATATGCACTTTATACACTAATTGTTGACTCGTGTTCATATTACAGAAAATACACACGACACACACACATTTATGCATAATACACCAATACACATATACACAATTGAAACGAGTAAATTAGCATTATGTTGAGACTAAAATGGATATGTTTGTGTAATGAGAGCGTTTTCAGTGAAAACTTCAGGTGATTTTCCAAAATGGTGTCCAAATAAGGTAAATATTTTACTACACACATTCACATGCATATGTACATATGTATATGCTATAAAATATATACAACAAATACACCTAAAACAAAAAAAAAAATGAACGCTTGACAGGCTAGTGATAACTATTTGAAACACTTTTTACCTCAAAGACAAAACTTATTGCGTTTCTTGTTTTCTGTTTCTGTTTCTGTTTTCTGTTGTTGCCCTTTTGTGCTTATTGCTATGTTTATATATTTGTATATATATACACACACACATGTTTCTTAAATATTACGTTTTTAGCCCTTAATATTCTATTATGATATTGTTAAAATGTTGATCATGATAATGTTGTTTAATTTTTGAAAGAGTGGTACAATATACCAAACAAGTGGTGTTAATGTTTTGAGCGCGCACGTGAGTCTCCTTTTTGATATTGGTTTTATGCTCCTAATTTGTTAATCCTCATATATTTTACACGTCTGTTTCGTAAGCAACGAATTTCGACTTTTTAATTTCCAGTTTGAGTCGGATCCCTTGTGTTTATATTAAAAGATATATATAGTCAAATTAAACAAAAAAATAAAAATAATATATATATATAATATAATATATATATTATATATGTATATGTATATATATATATTTTTTTTTTGCGGCCCCAATAGAATGAAACCGTTTGGCATTTTGTTACAATCATCATACTTATATTCTGTTTTTGGAAAGGTTTCCACCATTATTTTTTCATACATACATTTTAATCTTAAGTATTACCTATTCTCTTTTTCACCAAATGCATCACAATTAACTTTATCTTAAAATATAAATCAATGTCTCTGTAAAATAAACATATTCACACACACGTAAAAACGCGCCACCAAATCGGCCAAAAGATACCACTATTAAATCTTAAGTATTGTGCAATTATTACCCATTATTTTGGATACATTTGAACTCGTTGTACTTTATATACATTCATATTATATAGACAAGAATTCACAACAAAACCAAACATTGCAAAGCAAAGAGTTATTTCAACATCACATTTGAATTTGTTTATTTCATGGAAACCCCCATACACATACAAGCGCATGGATATATATGATTTACCTGTAATGAAATTTATTGTTTTACTTTCGCCGCTACATTATTTGCTCTAAAGTTTAATTTTATTAATTAAACAAATATAAATATACCAATTTTAAATAAAATATTGCCAAAAACGAAATAAACCAACATTTTAATGTGTTTAATTGAAAGCACCCGGCACATGGCGCATAAATCACCAATCACAACCACAGCTCCACTAACAGCGTACTCTAAACAATTCTGCAACATTATCATGTCAAATCAACAGTCAGTCAGTCAGTCAATCAATCTCTCAGCTCAGCACTATATAAGTTTTAACTTCAGTTCAGTTCAATACAATAATACAATCACTGAAAACGCTCAAGAATAAAAGAAAACCGATTCTAAGCTAAGTTTATCAAAATAAGTTGAAAAGTTGTTCACTTTATTATTGTATTTTATTTTTTTTATTTTTGCTATTATTGTTAAAACTTACCTTCATTTGTTCTTATTTGTGCAATATTTATATAAATATTATAAGAATAATAATAAATATGCGCCAAAAGAGTTAAATAGGTACAATATTCGTAAAAACCAAATTGTGACAAGTTTAACAAACAAATCTTAAGTCAAACAAATCCAAACTTAAAGTAATATTGAAAGTACAGTCGAAAATGCTAGTGTGCCTTGACAAAAAAAAGAAAGAAAAATGAATATTTCTGTTCGCTATTTTATGAATAATAATTACCTTTTTACATAATTATTAATTGTTAGGAAAAAAACAAGGCGTACAGAGTGTAGTCAAATTAAAAAAAATAAATAAATAGACCGTCAATACAATTATAAGATACAAAAGAAGGAGCAAACAATAAGGACTACAACGACAGCATCCAATTCTACAGCCACGATATCGCATACCACAAACTTAAGTGCCCAATGCAACAAAATCAGAACAAGCATAAGACACTAAACCAACTTCTGACCCCTAAAAACAACAAATACAAGAAACAACAACAAAATTCGTACATTTTATCGTCTTTTTTGTCATGGCAAACCAGAGACAAGCAAAGGCGCTATGCATACAACATTTCATATGTACATGCAGCATGCATAGGCACATGGCATATTCACAGTTCCCTCACACACATCCGCACACGCACATATATGCCCACACCTAAATACATACACACATGCATGTATAGATACACGTTGCATATACATTGGTCGTACTAAATAGGATCATATGCGCCTGCTCACTGAGTTATGTTTAATGTATGAGTTTTATACGGTATCTAAAGTTAAAGTAGAGAAAAAATAAAACAAATATATATATTTATGTATATTTGTACTGGATCTGTGATATGTATTTAAAAAAGAGAAAACACAAGCAAAAATATGAAAAATTATATATATATACTATATATATATATATATATATATATATATAAATATATATATATATTTATATATATATAAATATCGATTTAAACGAAACATGAAATTAATTATAAAATAATTAATTTATTCTGAAATGACGAAAAGCTTTACTTCAGAAGCAAAACAAAAAAAATCGACTAAAGCAGCGTGGCGTTTGTCATTTTCTAAGCAAATCCTTGCCACTGTTCGTTCCGAATGTCCGAATATTTGTTTTTGTCCACAAATCGAAGCCAAATCAATTCCTGATTCAGTGCTAAGAAAGCCCATGTCTAAATATGCCACGCCTTCATATGCCGACCGATGCAAGATCCACTGTGTGTGATAAAAAAGAAGACAAAATGCTGCGCTCTGGGTCCTATCCTACCGGACAGTCCACGTGATTATGCTTGTTAAGATTATATTGATTATTATTTTAAATGCGTTTGTGTTTTTGCTGTATAATAAGGTCAGCTTTAATTATCCAGAAATCACATTGAAAAGTCGTAATACAAGATAATTCTGATTGCTTCAACGAGTATCAGATAATTAACACCAAATCGAACGGTCTACATATTATCAGTCAGTCATATTTCTCATAACAACAATCAACACTCGTCAACCTTCTCGGTACCCCTATACTAGCTATAAACTCATTTCTAAATCCATCGGAGCGGCGTACGCATATTTCATTTCGCAAGTTTTATAAAAGTTATTTAATGGTAAAATATATAGTGCTGTTATTTCAGCGGCGGAGTCTATTAGAGTTTAACTAGTGCAAATAAAAAGAATCAACTTTTATTAACTATATATTTACGTATTTCAAATATTTCAAACTTGACTTAAATGGTTAAAAAAAAAAAACAAAAACATATAACTAAGAAACGGAAAAGCGCAAGAAATCGAAAAATATAATATATAATATAATTGAACCGCAGTTTTTGCTATGTAAAATAACATATAAAGCAAATTATAAAATAAAATTATATAATAAGTGCAAAAGGATGTTACATTTAACAATCAAATCAGTTTTGTTTTGCTTGCATATTAAAGAAAACATTAAAATACATATATACGTATGTAGTAATATATAGATTCTACATAATGTTGTTACTTATAATTTGTTATGCTTTGCCTCCACACTGTTATTAGGACAATTTAACAATTATATGCATAATAACACATATATTTATATACAGATAATATATATAAATATATGCACACACATTAATAAACTTATATATACATATACCGATAACAAGTGCAAATGGAAATAATATAAATCTTTTGGAAAGAAGAAACGTTACAGATTTATAATATATGCGATATTATGGCATAATGCGATAAATGTCTGGTTTTATAAAGCCGAAAGGTATGTGGGACATATGGCTACATACATACATATACAGACATTCATATGTACACGCATCCATTTGCCATTGTGTGTAAGTAGGCGTCTATTTACTTGGTAACAATAATAACAGGAAACCCTCTGAAAGTTCGGCAAGAAACACAACCTATTTAAATATTTAACAATATGTATATTATATATATTTACATGTATATGTATAATATACAATATAATATATATATCTACAAAACTAGCTGTTAGCGTGATACATAAGATTACTAATTTTGAATTCATAAAAGTAAAATATTTGAAGATAATACAAAACAAACATCCAATGGTGCTGTGCGGACTTGTACTTTCTACTGAGCACCCGGGGGGAAATGTGCAACTCAGCTCAAAACCTTGCATCATTTATTTGTCATCATGAGATGTTTGTCATCCATTCATTTAAACAAAGCAGACTTGCGCTCATTGGTTTAATACAAGCATTGAAGCTTTCTAAAGCTTCAATTAGATTTGTGAAGTCAACATATATATGTGTATATATATATATATATATATATATATATATATATATATATGTATATATATATATATATATATATATATATATATGTATGTATGTTTGCATATATTTTATCTTATATTGTTACATAATAAATAATAATGCATTAAACAGTGTCACAGTCAGACGAGACCTTCTTATATTTGATATAATAATTTACCAAATGTCCAACATAGTTACAATAATTTTAATTTCATAATAACGTCAGTCAGTAGTAAGGTCAAAGTAAATGTTTGTGGAAATTCAATGGTTTGCTTAGTCTTCTTTTTAAATATCGTAGATTTCAACAAATGGAAACATAAGATATTAGGAGCATACGTGAGTACCTTAGGACGAAAAACATAACTAATAATAGACAAAGTTTAAACGTTGCCTTCACGTTGTGTACTTACAACTGTTGCAATTTCAAATAATCGGAATAGTTTGCAACAATGCAAAACAGCGTGTGGGATTTCTTTTGAAGCTGTTATACAAGCCGTAAGATTTTAAAATTAAATCAGCAACACCAAATATAAACAATATAGAAACTATCCATTTTCTCAACATTTCTTAGACAAAGTCAACTACTTACTAACATGAATATTCAAATTATGATAAAGATAAACAAAGGAAAAACACTTTTCACACTAAATTGTCGACACTCAGTTGCACTTTACGAATACAAAGAAACGAACTCTTAATGCAATTTTAAAAAATTTGAAGCAAAAACCTCAATTAAACAGTGGTCATTTGAAATGCTCGTAATCGCAGAACATTCAAGCAAGCAAAACATCATGGATACTCATTCAAAAGTAAAAGTACTAAATCTTTTATGATTTGACTGTGATAAAAATAATGACAAAAAGAGATGAAGTGAATGAATTACCAAATGAATTGTATAATAGAGTATGTATAAATTGAATGTATGTATACACATGAATGTAACCTTGAAGCAGGTACAATACTGCGGCTCTTTAACAAACCCAATAAGTAGAATGAAAATGGTTTGGTATGTGCTCATAGCGCAACACCATGTGCGGCCTAGGATATGTTGTTTAAATAGCGATAATAAGTATGTATTTAATTACTGCGAAACAAAAAAAAAAAACAAAAAACAAATTAAACTAAACAAAAAGAAAAAATAAAAAAGTTTTACCTCTATTAGCAAAATATTAAAAAAAAATTTTAGCAACAAAATATCGAGCCATGAGAAACGAGAAAAATAACAAACAAAAAACTTAATTATTAACAAAATGCAATAATTATATAAACAAACAAAAAAATAAATAAAAAATTTAAAACAAAACATAGATGATATTTAGTTATGCTCTATTAAAATTTATAATCGATTGAAGTTTTTTAAAGATGAGGTTCAGCTAGCGAAGCAGAAAGTTTTATAAATATATTTATCTATTATTTGAATTGAATTTAAAAACTATATATTATATCTCACACACAATCTTCATAAAAGAAAGCCAGAAATTCATTTCTTGACGTCTCCTTTGTTTATGAAAAATGCAAAAATGCAATGATAACTAAAAATAGTCTAGCAAGTGTTAAAAAATAAAAATCAAAAGGTAACGTAGCTCATTCAAATTAACAAAAAAAAAACGAAAAGAAAAAAACACATAATTTTGAACCTACTCGTATAATAAATCAGATCTTGTACAATTTGGCAAGAGGCGCTAACGGGACCGCCCAAATCCAAGAGTATACAACAAATAGTAATCTACATATAATTATATACAAATGCATAGTACATATAACCTAAGAAATTCATACTCGAATTGAATATGCAACAAACTCTTCAAGATCAGCGCGTCAAAGATAAACAGCAGCGGCTGGACACAATAAATGGAACGCAAATATAAATCTAGGTAGGTCCGATGTGTCGACATGACAATTTACTGAATATAATGCTAATGGTAATGTTAGGACGTGCGTCTGGCGCATACGTATGATATAGTAGTTATAGTCAAATTTGTTGAGTACATACATATATATACACGCATAAAAAACGGAACACCAACAAATACATACACGAAATGTCACATATTAGTATGAGGCGCTAAAAGATCCGTAACAAATAAACAGAAGTAATTGTAAAGTAAAAATCCAAGTCAACGTACATAAAGAGTTATAAAATACACAAGAAATGACATGAATTACTCATTTAAGAAAGATTATATAAAAATAAAAACCAAACAAAACTAATAAAGAATATATTAAAAAAAAATGTGGTTTTTCTTTAAATATATATACTTTTACTCATTTTACAGATGTCTTTAAAAAAAAAAGAATGTAGCCAATAACTAGGACATTTGCCAACTCAAAAACCGCTGCAGATAAAAGGTCGCAGTTTCAAAAATAAGAAATTAATTGGTTCCATAATATATAAGCGACTTTGCGGACATCTAAAACATCCCAAAAACGTTTAGTTGTCGTAGTAGTATTTTAAAGGGAAAAGCTATGTAGCACAACCCCATACATGCCTGAAGCCATTTAGGCTTTTTTTAAAAGCAATATAAGATAAGAAAATTGAAAACAATATTAAAAACCCTTTTTTTTTGTTGAATCGCTTCGTTCAAATACAGGTATAATTTACATTGTTAAGAGAATTACAGGTGCGTGTGCGATTCAGACGAATTTTATTATTTATTTATTTATTTGCCAACTTCGGCGGACAGTCTGGTTGACAGTGTGGATGGCTGGCGCTAAAAGCTTCATTAGTCGACAAACTGTGGTTGAGCTGCAAAATTGTGGGATAAGCATCCATGGCAACTTTGTACCTGAAAGAGATTTAGAATGTAGGAAATATTGCGTCTTTATGATGCTCAAACTTACCTTCTGGCGTTAAATACTTGTGGAACAAGGCAGCAATCAGCCATGGATATTTCATCGCCCACACAGTGTTTCCCAGATGAGAGGGAAAGCACCTGCTCCAGACCACGAAAGCCACGTGATATCCAATGTTGCGCCCACTCCCTGCTCTTGCCTTTGCCCAGGTGTGACAATACTAGTCTGTTCTGCAGCGGCTGAATACCAGAGCATATAATCTCAACAATCTCGCGCACTTTGGCTCGCTTGTGCGGATCGTGTGGCAACAACGGATGCATCGGTCGTGTTTCATCCAGGTAGTGCATAATGGCCACGGAATCGCATAGTGTCTGCCCGTCTAAACACATATTGAAGCGACCAAAAATTATGCTATCTTAAGGCACATAGGATACTAACCAATTTTTAAAGCTGGTATCTGTTGCATAGGATTAAGTTCTCGATACTCATTTGTATAGCAGTTTGTGGAGTCACTAGCCTTAGTCGTAACCAGACTTGTCGGCCTAATGTCATAAGGTATCTTTTTCAAGCCCAATGCAATTCGTACTCGCCAGGAACAAGAACTGTAGTAATACGAGTAAAGCACCGGCTTTGTATCGGGGGAAACTATAGAACTGGAACTGCGTATTCCACTCTCAACCAAAAACATACACTTTCCTGTAGATTTTCGGAATGCACTCATAGTGTAAAGCCAAATACTCGAAAGTCCTGAATAAACTTGTTGCGGTAGTTTGTACCCGTGTTCAACTATAAGAAAATTGTGACTTTTATCAGCAAACCTTTCTTCTTTGATATCTTTTTCAGATGATACAGACAGAATATATAACTCATATGCCGATTATGGCTGTATGCAGTCATATAATAACAACTAAACACTTTGTTAACCGACTACCGATTAACTATCGATACTAAATGCATACATTCGTCCGATACGACATTCATTTAACTATTAAGTCAAAATCGATTCTTATGAAATACAAACGATCGACTGAATAAAGTTTAGCAAGAAGTTTATTTGTTAAATACATATGTAGTTAATATTTGGAACTTTTACAATATTATGAGTATTAACATAGAATAAATGTATGCGAAATCAGGCAGTTCGTTTAATTCTATAGGATTAGTTCTCAACTCGATATGAGGATCGATTAATGCGTGTTTTAAAAAGGAAACGAGTAATTTACGTACATATAATTTTGTGCATTTATTTCATTGGGTTATAGTTTGTTTCGTGCTTTTAATTCAAGGAAAAACAGTTTTAACTCTTAGCTTGTTAGTACAATTTTGGTAGCAAAGAGACATTAATCGTTCATTGTTATATTTTGTCACCTGATTTGATGTCTAAGTTATGGTATTTTAGTACTCTTATTTAAACATTTTCTGTATTTTGAATGAAGCTTTGTACTTTTCAAAAGGTTCCTTGTAAAGCGCCCAACTTTTTAACTTACATATGTATGTATACTTCTATATACTTGCGCATTTTGGTTTATAATGGTAATGTAAATTTGCACTTAAACTATTTTTGCTTTTTTAAATCCCTGAATTAAATTTTGCTTTTCATAATGTGTTCCTCTTAAATTTTTTTTTCCTGTTAGCCTAAATAAAATTCATAAAAATACGTTTATATATTTTATCTTTTAGACCATTTTTCATATTGAAAACTAAAGAAAATACATTTGTTATTTGTTTTGAGAATTATTAATATTGATTTGTTAGCATGCCATTTAAAATTTTATTTTTATCGATAGTATTTTTATGCATTTATGCATAGGTAAATGCTGTTAGCAATTTTTTAAATCACATCCGACTGTTTCTCTCAATCAAATCTCGCCTCTTCTCTATCTGACTCTAGCTCCAAAATTTTTTTTCTCACTGTTCAGTTATATATTTGCTTGTTTTACGAACTGCAATTCACTTTTTCGTTTTACGGCGTTTTGCAGTTGTCGTCGGAAAATTCTATTTGTTTGGCAGCTCCGGTGGACAGTCCGGTTGATTGGAAGGATGGGCAGCTCGGAATGCTGGGTTGCTCTCCAGCTCACGATCAATGCGCAATATAATGGGATATGGGCGCAAGTCTACGTGGAATCTGGGGAATATTGTCTTAAGTCTCATTTTATCGGGATTCTAATTTTGTGGGACTTACCTTCTAGCATTGAATACCTGCGGTACAAGGCAGCAATCAGCCATTGAGATTTCGTCACCCACACAATATTTGCCTGCCGAGGTGGACAGTGCCTTCTCCACGGCCCGGAAGCCTCGTGTTATCCAATGCTGTGCCCATTCCTTCTTCTTTTCCTCGCCCACGTGGATTAGAACGATTAGGTTTTGAAGTGGTTGAATACCAGAGCAAATGATCTCAATTATTTCGCGAACTTTAGCTCGTTTGTGTACATCTTGCGGCAATAGCGGACGCTGGGGGCGTGTCTCTTCCAGGTAGTGCATAATAGCCACTGACTCGATCAGTGTATGTCCATCTACATGGAGGTTAATCAAATTTAGAGACCTTTTTGACACAAATTGTGGCATATGCTGGGCTCACCAATTTGCAGCGCGGGCACCTGCTCCATAGGATTAACCTCGCGGTACTCATTGCAATGTTGCTCGCCGCCAGACTTGATGAGACTAATAGGCTTGATGTCATAGGGTATTTCTTTAAGATTCATCGCAATCCGAACACGCCAGGAGCACGAGCTACGCCAATACGAGTAGAGTATTGGCTGTGTATCGATAGAAGTAGAGTTAGTTGACATTTTAAAAGAATTGCTTATTGCTATGCTGGCAGTTGGTGGTATGCTGACAACACAATGAAACTCGCAGTCTGCCAACTACCATATCAGACCCATTTCTTGTGATATCTGCTCATTTGAATAAATAAAGTAAGTCGACATAGAACAGAACAGGTTGATTCTGATAACGAGGGCACAGAATAATCACATATTTTCAGAGGTGATCTGGTCAAACCAGTTGCTCAGCAGCGAGTTTGTTAATTTTTTTCTTATTGTTTCTCTTGCCGCTGCTAAAATTACGCTATTGTTTTTATTACCAACTACTACTACATGGTAATAAAATAAAATTTATATATATACATGGTAATATATATATATATATTATATATATATTAATTTAATAACTTTCATTGGCTATTGGTTAAATGTCTCAGCAAAGAACAAAACTTTAGAATTCGAATATTTTCGCTATCGAATATATATACGAATATTCTATGTTCTAGCAGTTGAGAACCCAAAAGTTGTTAAAGAAAACATGTGACCAATGTTCCTAGTCTAGCACTTCTGAGAGAAGCACATTTCCATTTTTATTCAGCACAAGGCATTCTTTTCAAATACTAATAGAAAAATATGAGCAATGAGCAATAATAAATTATCTTCAAGGCTATATTCGATTTCGATTTTAAATATAGAAAAGGAATTATTTTCTTCGACTACTTTTTCTAAAGTCTAATAATGTTTTAAATATGTTATGTACATACAAAATTAGGTTTTCTCTGTGTAGAATGTTTTTTTTATTTAGAATTTAGGTGCAGTCTACAATTCGAAATATGGGTCCTTTTGTTTTAATTTTCTTAAGGCAGGTTTGGATTTTTCGAAATTAAAAGTGTTAGTATCATCAAGAGAAAAGTGTATTACACAATATAAATACTGTTTTAAGACATAAGATACATCATACAGTAAAATCAAAGTTGTCTTAAAACAGTATTATTATTATATAAGCATATATATATATATCCAGCATTAAACTTTTGCCAATATTTAATTAATAAACAAAATAATAATATGAATATAAATTGTATTTAAACTGAGTTAAAAATTTAGACTTCATTATCTAAGAGAACATGAAAATTGTATCAACCGAACAGTTCTTTCATAAAATCATGCAATTTTAATGAAACCTGCTTTATTTGATAGTTTTAAGCACAATTTGCTGTATTCCTATTGTTCTTTCTTTGGTATACCTACATGATTCATATAGCGGCCGTGCGTTAATTGACAATGCTGCAAACGATATGAAAGTTATATACAGACTGACCGCCTGTACCAAAAACCGAAATGTGTAGAGCAGCAGTAATAAAAGCCAATGGCTCCGCACAAGCGCCAAAATAACATATTTTCGTATGTTTGTGTGTGTGTATTTGTAAAAAGGACCCTATCCCGTTCGGCAAAAGAGCAGCGATTCCGGGAACAAATGACGGCCCACATGGGCCAACAATAAAACGTCCGTATGTACGTGTGTCTATATGAGAGCGTAATAAGTTGTCTAAAAGTTCGTTGAACCCATGTGAAAGTAAAGTCGGTAGTATCCTGAGATAGACATGGAGCCGAGAGTAGGCCGAGTCAGCACCGAGCTCCGATATGTGTCGTACATCAAGGTCGGCTAGGGGCATTAACCTTAACCAATACGATGTTGTCCTGGTTGCTATTAAGCAAGAACAGACCCGTATGACGCGCCAAGGACATTCGCAGACGTCCATGGCGCTGCGCTCAAGAGTTATCGCGAGCGCAGCACAAAATGGCTCACAAGTTTCGCTGGGTTGCTCTTATAGGGGTTGCTTCTGAGTGCACGCTATACTGTAGTTTGAGTTGAACGCAACCCGCAGGGTTGTCGAGTCCTTCTATTCACTAATCCATGCTCCATTTGTCGTAGGCATCACCACAGCCTAGCAACTCTGTATGCGCCATTTCTCAGTGTGTACGCTAGCGAAAAAAGCTTCCAGTTCTGCGCATGTGCGGAAAACGCATGCTGGCAGTATGAGTTTGACTCAAACCAGCGACAACCGCTAGCACTGTAGTATGAGTGAGTTTTCAGCAAGGATTTTTTGCCCAAGGAGGCACAAAATTTTAGCGCCATTCACGCGGGACTTACCTTGGCTATGGCCGAGAGGGACATAGCGTTGTGATGATACTTTGAGTAGTTAATTTTGAAGCCGTTTAAGCCGAACGCACAGCGAAAACTATAATTTGCCGACCGGACGGGGGTGGGGTGCAGTAAAAACTAGACGTGAGCTGCGTTAGGCGGTCAAACTTCAACCTATCCACCACCGACACAATAATTGTATAATTCAAGCAGCTATTGCAATTACAAATGCGCTTTTTCCGATGTAATTCAGTGTTGTTCAATTTGTTTTAACTGACTGCAGGCGACCCTTAATGCACTCAAAGTCGAACTCCTACAGCTGAGGTAAGCGCGGCACGCAGCAGCAAAGGATAACAGCGACTGCGACAACGACAGGACACGATGCCAGAACGCAACTGAACACATTGAACTAAATAAACGAGTGCGAAAGCGAAAGCAAAGGACATCGACAAAGCTAACTGAGAAAGGGAGAGCGCGAAACGAAGTGACAAAGAGAGAGAGAGAGAGAGAGAGAGAGAGAGAGAGAGAGAGAGAGAGAGAGAAAGAGAGAGTGAGTGAATGAGGGAGAGGGAAAGGAAAGGTAAGGCCAACAGAACACGGTAGATATAGCAAAAGCTAAAAACTTGCTGGTAATTGTCTTTGATAAGCTTTCCAAGCTTATTTCACAACCATAGAATCGGAATTACCTTTAGAAGAACGTAAGCTGAAATGATTAATTATTGTTAAGAATCTTTTAATAATAAAAGCAATTGTTGTTTTTTGACCACCAGTTTATTTGTGTTTTCATTTTAAGATTTTTTTACTAGAGTTTTTGTAAGCTTAATTCATTTCCATTAAGGTTGTTCAAATGATTTTCGATTAAATTACGCGGCTTAAACCTAAAGGTATGTAACATATGGACTAAAATAGTTAACAACTTGTTACAGTTTGTTTCTACAGAAAAACGTATTCAAATAAATACCTAATATACATATGCACTTATAAGTACATAAAACTGAAACAACATCAGGAAATTGAAGTTTAACCCATTACAAACATTAAGTTTAGTTCGGTTTTGTAGAAATGCAACAATGTGTATAACGACTTTTAAACAGCCGCACAACCAATAGAATATCACACCAAAAATGGCAGAGTACAACGAATCCAACAAAGTGTAAGAGAGAGAGAGAGAGTGTGTAAGTGAGTGTGTTTGTGTATATGTGTGTGCTTCTCTAAGGAGACTGTGAACAATGCTAACAAGATAGGTAACGGTAATGCTAACAACATCATGAGTCGTTCTTCGTTGAGGCAGGATTCTTGACTGTACAGATTTCTCCAGTGGGTGTACCGGACTTGGGCTTTGGGTACAACATTCATAAAGTTTAACTACCTCAGCGCTACATAAGTTCTCGTTGTCATTTTGCTAGCTAACAAAATTAACTGTATAAGTGTATACATAAGTATGTATGTATGTATAAAATTGCCAACAAATCAATAAATAATTGTTGTAATATTTATAGAAAATAGTGTCCATATATCATCATATTCGTGGTCGTCATCCAGACAGTACCTTTTGTTTGCAAACTATGCATACATTTTTCGTAATCTTTCTTTTTTCCTTATCCTAATGCATTCGAAGAATTGACTACAAGTTAATGGCAAGAGCCACACCTTTGTTTTTTTTTTTTTTAAAGAGTTTACATGTACAACATACGTTACACATACACATACAATACACAATAATCATAATAATCATAATTATTTGAATGTTCAATACAACTGGTAACATCATGCTAAATACAATATGCCATCATTATAAGACAATTGCTCCAATATGCTAAAAACTTTTCATTCTATTATAATTATCAGAGACGCAGCCATGGTCGAATATTTTTGACCATTTTAGCAATACATAATTTTAAAAATTATTTGGAGGGAATATTCATGATTCTCAAATATCTTTACGTTATTCAATTTGATATCAAATGTAAGTGTAAAGAATATTTCCATATGTATAAGAAAAAATTATCGTATTCATCTTTGTTTCAGTAACAAAAGAGATTTAGTTTTTGTTTTCGATTTAGTTTCGTTGAAAAAATGCATAAGTTATGTGCCAAACAATTTGCTTTTGTTATTATTAGGTACCAATAATGTAAAGCAAAGATAAAGCATTTTTTTATTAAATGATAGCATGTAAAATCCTTTTGCCGTTCATTTCAATTTACATCTATTTTGATCATCAGTTACAACCATGAAAACATTTATGTTTACTTTTATGCATTTGTACACATACATATGTATGACATACATATACATACATATATGTATGTACCGTAAAATATTTCTTACTGTCTCAATAATTTTAGACCAATATAATTATGTGTGTCTGCGTTTGTTTTTGGTTTTCTTTTGGTTTTTTTTTTTTTTGTATTTTAAAGAATTTACATGCTAAGTACAATTTACGTTCAACAAGAGGTTATAGCATTTTAACTTATGCCATAAAGTAACAGTTTCTTTGTTTATAAAAGATTTGCATATTACAGTTAAAACTTACGTCTGAGAGTTGTGTACTTGTATATGGTACTTTATTTTTACATTCGTACTGTTGGAGATTCGGGAAAGTACCCACATTGATCGAGTCAGTAATACTGAGCTGTAAAGTTAGTTGCGATGAATGTGTGCACGTGTGATTATAGGCCTGAATTAGTTGTGATGAATCTTTGGCTAGATTACCGTGTGGCACAATATATTTAAAAATAACTTTAATGAGTCATTTAGCTGATTGATTAGTCTGTAATTGTTCAAACTTTCAAATAAATATTTAAATCGAATCGTATCTCAAGATAATAAAGATCTCATGAAAAATGATACAAATAGGTATATACCACACTCTGCCTATGAAATTTATAATATTATCATCGTTCATCACTAGTTCGTCAGACCTATAGAAGTATGCCTTATATATTTGCATTATCGGTATTTTGCCTGAAATTTTCACTTATATGCTAAACAGGAATGCAATCATCCATAGAAACTTGGATGATTATGTCTGTATTTACTATGTATACATGTATTGAATGGTTTTCTTATAAGTTTTAGTTTCGTTTTTTGTATTTTAAATTAATTTGATATGTCTAAGAGCTATTATCAATCGTTTTCAATTTTAAAAAGATTCTGTTTGGTATTGTTTTCCGAAGTTATTCAGTTGCTTTTTGTTTATATGAACTTGTGCATATGGTTAACTCCATATAAGAAGTTCCTCAGTTTGCACATAATTTGTATATTAAAATTATTGTTAGAAAGTGATTTTTGCGAATACATAAGTTGGCATACGCTTCAGTAATTACAATTTATCTTAATCATTCGAGTTTTATATTGTTAATTCACATGAGTTTGAGATTTGAGCTAAAATAAGTCAGTGGCCCGTGAGCGCGTGCAGATCCAGCTTTTTTTTGGAGCTTATATACAGATTTTATATTATGCACATACGCTAGATGTAACCGTATGTGCATATGTGTAAGGTATGTATGTATTCTATATATATATATATCGTTTATATATAGTATAATATAAATATATATATAGTATATATATTTATACTTTATTTTACATTCTCGTACACTTATTGAACAATCACAACGCAGAGTATTCGAATAAAGTGCTGGCGCCGCAGAGATTGCAGTTTCTTTTGAAATTAGAGGAAAGTGAATATAGCACAAAATACATTTCACGGATTGTCATATCTACTTTGTTTGCGTTTCGACTAATGAAATAAAAATGCACCCAAATAGCATTGAAATAATAGATACGAATATTTAATCAAAAGATAAGGAAATATTAAACATAGAAATAAATTAATATGTATATATATATATTTATATATATATGGGTGAAAGACAAAAATTAATCGAGCAAGAAGTTCTCTTTTGACTAGACGGTAGGGCTTACAACTTGCAGACTAGTTTAACATGCTATGTTATTATTTAACTCCTCTTCTTATTCGAAATATGGCTTTTTTTGTCTTTAGGAAACTTTATGGTAAAGCACAAAGTACCGAATATTACTTAACATTACCTAAATAATACAGCTAAGTACATATTTATTATTTATGGTATATCCTTTTGCTTAAGCACACATTTGAAGACTTTATTAATAATTCTTAAGACTTAAGCTTGAAGGCATTTTTTTAATATTTTTGTTTTTCAATGCTTTCAAATTAAAGCATTGTGGGAAATTAAGGGAAATTGTGTCTGTGTTTTGGCTTATTCGTAGAGAAAATGCACACAACATAAGTTGATAGTCAGAATTTGAATTTTCTATTGCACATATGTATTATTTTATGTATGCATAGATTCGTTTCTGCTAAAACAGACCACATACATTTTGATTGTACGCGTATATATATACGTTTGGTACAAAAATAGTGTAGCTGTCTTGAGAATAGTCTTTTTAAGTGGCTTTCGTAGCCCACAACAAACAGCTCTGAAGATTATTAGTGGTGGGTTGCTTTGGCTGTAGCTGAACCTAATTACATTTGTATTCATATGCAATTATTTACCTACATAACATATTGCAATTACGTATTTATGTATATCTGTATGGGTGTATTTGAATTATGAGCAAGAGGTAATACATACTCTTAGACTCACAAATACCAAACAGTTATGCATTTTATCTAACTAAGGACTATGAAAATGGGGTCCATTTAAAATTTAAGCGAATACAACGTAAGGAACAAAAGATATTTTGGCACAAGTTTGTGCATCGAAACACTTGTATATGTATAGCAGTATTCTGCATCCTGCAGTCGTGTCTGAGTATTGAGTATTGAAGTTCAGGACTGGATTCCGTGTTTATTACTTATTTACACTAGCAGATGCCCTACTGATCGATTAATAAGCAAATTACAACCTTGAAAATTGCTAAGAGTTTCTTTGCTTTTTGCTTGGCTGTGTCGGTTCGAGTTGTTTAGATTGATGTATGTAGCTCTAAATACAAATAGATTTTGCATGCATTTTTTACAGATACATTACATTACATAACATTATACTTATTTACGTCATAATATACCACTGGCCTCGTAAACATTTATTGCGTACACTCAATTGATCTATTTGCTGTAGTACATTAGCTCACTGTCCAAATGGAAAACGTGTGATTCTTGTTGTTGTTATTCATCATTTTACTGGCAGATTTACTGTTATACCAATAAGGTACACGTACATATTAATTTATAATATTAATTAATATATGTTTTTAAGAACTATATACCTACTAAAAACGTTATGTGTGTATATTGTGTGTAGTTGGGGCTAAACGAAAAGATCTTTTTTAAAACCTAAGTTTTCGCCTCGAGGTGAATGAGT
The DNA here is from genome assembly GCA_037075305.1 of Drosophila kanekoi. Classification (NCBI taxonomy): domain Eukaryota; kingdom Metazoa; phylum Arthropoda; class Insecta; order Diptera; family Drosophilidae; genus Drosophila; species Drosophila kanekoi. The sequence goes on along the minus strand of JBAMCE010000131.1, from coordinate 1,122,420 downwards.
GTTTGCTTGTGTGTGTATCTGATTTATAGATAGATATTATGTCTTTTATGCATTTGGAGAAACATTAAAATAACATTTACTTAGTAGATACAAATGTATATATATATAAAGAATTTACTATGTATATAAGTATATTTACAATATATTTATCTACTTATATGCATGCATTATTCTTCTATAAATGTAGTCTCTATTTACAATATGGCGGTAAAAGTTAAAATGTTTCAATTTTAGTTACACTTTGTTTTTTCTTTTTAGCTAAAATCGTTTTTGATCTCACTCAATATCACTTGATTTCACTAGAATTTTTATTTGCTTTACATAAAGCAATAGTTTAGGTGTGTAAGTACAATAAAAGTTTAAGTTTTTCTGCTTGAAATTGCTGAATTGGAGCTTAAAACCTAAAACAACAATGTACTCAACCATGTACACATAGTAACTCTTACAAGCTAAACACGTATCGCAATAAAAAAGTATCTGTATAATGGGATGCAACTAGTTTAAGTAGAAAAACATGTAGTAAACAGTACGTACGGGCTACGAGATTAAATCAACGTTGATTTGGACGTAGGTTAAAACTACAGTCGAGTCGAAAGTCAAGAAAAAACGCCTACTATAAAAATACGGTAGGTATATTTAAGTGTGTAACACAAATATTGCATTTGCCTACAATAACTAGTTAATAACAATTCAATTTGAACTTGCTTCACTGTTAGTTAAATAGATTTACAAATTAGACTATGACTCTAATCTATATCTGTTAGTATCAAGCCCAAGAGTTGTCTAGCAGAGACAGATAGATATATAGGTAGATAGATAGTGAGATAGAAAGAGTGTTTAGAATATATGTGAAAAGTATGAATTAGAAAAATGCCTTTAACTGCTAAATACATTAAAATTACAATATTAATTTACTTACAATACACATTTAACTCTGAGCTTTTTTATTTTTTATAAATGTCTGTATTTAACTTTATTTCCGACTGTAGACTAACTTTATATTCTAGGAGTGGTAAACAATGCTTGCTGCTTGCTTTACGCGATTGTCAATCGATGCTGGTGCCTGGCTGATCCATATCTAAGAAGATGCAGTGGCCAGAACTGTTACTGCAGAGGGATCCGATGGTATTGCTGATGCTGCAACTGCCACTGCTACTGCAGATAGAGTTCCATTGTTAGATTGCTGTTTTGAATTTGATGATTGTTCAGCTTCTTGTACTCGATGCGTTTTCATATGGGCACTGCGGCTTTTGACCTTATTGAAGATTCTGGTTAATACAAAGACAGAAGAGTAGAAAGTGTCTTATATTAGAGTCTTGGAATAACAGGGTCAGTACGTAATTTAACTAGAATGCGAGCTATAGAATATAAGCACAAAGAACACTAAGATGTAGAAGAGGACACGGGTAAAGCAGAGAATTTGTAATATCTAAATTACATGCATATAAGTAAATGTATAGATTTTGCGGTGATGCATGCAAAAACACGAAAAGCTTTTTTTTCTGTTCTATTTAATTATTTTCTTTTTGTCGGTATTATGTTACTTAGCCTTGTGTGGAGATAAATTGCTTTGTTGTTAATTTTTACTATGGAGAGTACAGAGTTTTGCTTGAAATTTTCGAAACATAAAATAGAAAATTAATAAGTATAGTTGTAAGAGAACGAAAGAGTTAAGAATTTATGTGCGCTGTAATGTTGTAACATAATGAATACAATTGCGGCGATTCTTCAGTTGTGATCTCGAAACAATGCGTTATATACATATTTGTATAATTTAGACCAAATTTTAAGCCAATCAGATGCTCAGGATCACGCATAAAGCAAGCTCCATCATGGTATGAAAGAATTTCACATTTAGAAATTGGTTAAAATCGATGAACGAATTTCCCAGAAACGGTTATGTGGGTGTTATATTTACAATAGATCAAATGCAATTGCCATTTAGCGCTACATTTATAAAACAAAATAAGTAAGTACAAAAATACATTAAATCAGAGAACAGAGAGTTTCAAAGTAATTAAGAGACGAACAGAAATGAATTGAAAGAAACGCAAATTGAAAACATAAAATTATAAATATATATGTAATATATATATATAAATATATATATATATATATACTTACCCTTTACTTTGACGTCGTGGCCCAAGCGATTTTAATCGCCCTGAGGCTGATATTGTGCGGAGTTGATTTCAGTAACGCCTATTTGCGACCTGTGACACTTCGCTTCAAAATTGCAATTTATTGAATCATTTATTGATTTGATGGTTTAAGTAGGCGCACGTATTGTAATTGAACATAGTTTAATTTTGTTTAGATTGTCATCATGGAACAATAAATACAATACAACAACAATAACAACAATTATTATCGCTTAATGAAAACGTTAACTAAACGGCATGAAAGTTTAGGATTGATACATGGAATGAACTAAATGCTGCAAAGTACACTACGAAATCATGGCATGAAGCAAACCGAGGCGAACATATAGTAGATCAATAGGAAAGGAGCTTGAAAGTGTAGTGAGTAAACAGCAGAACTTACAATAAGAAATCATTGATTTTCAACGAAAACAAATTTGCGCTTAAAACGAAAAGCGAAGACGGAAAAAAAAAAGGAAAAAAGAACATGAAACCAAAGTAATAGTTATTAGCCCAGATCTTTGGGCTCAATTACGAATAACTTTTAAGACGAAAGTTACGGCTACGATATAACGTGCTTTACGGTCTTAACTCAATACGGGCACTCAAATCGCTCAATATGCTTGCGTTATTCAAATTTTCATGAGCTGGCATTTTAGGTTTTACGAATTGTTGTGGATATTATCTTGGGGGAATCTTACTTGCCGCACACCTTGCAGGGAAATTCACTCTCCTTGCCTGTATTGGAATTGTTGCTGTTGTTGCTGTCTTTTGATGCTGTCGATGCTGTTCCTGTTGCTGCTGCTGCTGATAACAAAGCAGTATTTATGGAAGAGCCTGATGCAATGTTGTTGCTGATAATATTGTTGTTGAGTGTGGAGTTATTGCCATTGGCGTGTGTTATGATTGTTGTTGTTGCACTGTTGCATTGATTGCTATGGCTACTAGTCTGGGATGCGCATGCGTTGTTGCTATTGTGGTTGCTGCTATTGTTGCAAGTATGGTTGTTGTTGGCACTAACTGCCGTAGCATGCTGGTTGTTGTTGTTGCTATTACTGTTGCTGGCATTTCTACCATAAGCGTGTATGCGAATATGTCCATGCAGAGCTGCTTTCGAACTGAAGCTCTATAGTTTGTTCACAGACACGGAGTAAAACGCATGGAGATATATTAGCAGTATGTACAAGAAAGAAAGGAAAAATTAAGGTGAGTCAGTTTTGAGGACTTTTTGTTGTGCTATGGGGATAGAAGGGCTAATTATGGTTATATGCTGGACTCAATATATCGCAGCATTCATAGACTATAACTTACCGCCGAGCAGTCGGCAATCTCGCAGACGTAGGGCTTCTGTTCCACCGTTGGGGTGCTGGCAGGAACTGGCTCCATCTTTAGGTGAGAAACCTTGTAGTCCACACATAGTTTTTTCCAAAAATAATACATTTGAACGCATTCGCCCGAGGTCTTCGTAAGTAACTGAAAGGATTAAGTATAATTGTGATTCCAGCAAAAGTGCTTAAAAATTCATACAAAGAAAACATTCTTGTTTATATTTTGTTAGTTAAAATCTCTAACAAACAAAAAAAAAAAGTATGTTGGTATCGATTTAAGCTAAGGCCTCGAGAGAACGCAAGACAAAATATTCTTTTTATTATTGATTTCATAGATGCGTGGTAAAAATTGATCAGGCTTAAGCAAAACATACTTAACATTGATATCTTAGTCTGTGTTTCAACATTTGGGTAACAAATAAAGTTCAATTAGGCAGAGGCTACCGGCAGAAAGCGTCTGAAATTTGCTCTTTTATTAAGGTAATTTTTGGAATAGTTGGTGTAATACTCAAATATGTAATTGGAAGGGATTAATCACAAACCGATCGCCTAGATTTCATAAGTGAAGCGGATTTCTAGCAGTAGTGCCGAAATTGTTTTGGAAACACAAATTTCGTTACGTTCTTTTATATTCAAATAAACTTCCATAGCCCGATTATGAACGCTTCGAGAGATTTTAGCCTAATAGACCTTTTGAAAACTTTCCTATAGATTACAATATAAACATAAATTTGTGAGTAACTAAAATTTACCGCGCTGGCAATTTTTCCAAAGTCCTTCCCGTGCTTCTCCAGGCCACGTAGAAACTGCTCTAGCTCATAGGCAGTCCATTTCATTTGGAATGCGCTGGACTGCGTTTGCAACAGGGTGAGCACCGCCGCCGCTGAGTTGCCTTTGGCCTCGAGAAGCGTTTGAAGGGCTACCTCTTCAGAATGGCTACCCATGGGTACGGCCGAAGATTTGCTGAGATCTATATAACGCATTAGTATTTTCTCGTCTATCTGAATGCTGGGATCCCAAAGTATGTCTGCACTCATTGTTTCCTTGGTGGATTCTTCTGGCGATTTGCAGGCTGGGATCTGCGCTTGATAGGTGGAACCAAGATTCACCTTGGACTCATCGCAGAAATCAACCAATCCCACAGGATCGCCAAAGTCATCGTCGAAGACGTCAAACATTCCTTGTCCAAGCTGTTTACGCACATTGCAATAGAGTCCTGTGCCCTTGCGATCTGGATTAAGAATTGGCGCGGGCGTGTAGTGAGTCCGCGAAGGCTTGCGTAGCTTTGAGCGATGCGGTGAAAGTGTTTGGAATTTCGAAAACTTGTGCACATCCTGTGGTCCATTTGAACGCAGGCGACGCTTTAATATGGAATTAGTTTGGTTGGACAGTGGCTGTAGATTGGAAACGCTGGGTGTTGGAGTGACTACTGGTATAGCTACTGCTGCAGGTAATGCGGCAAGCATAGGTTTGCTACAGTTATTTTTGATGCTGTCGCCACAGGCAAAGAGCAGGCTCGCATCCAGTTCAGTCGTCTGACCCGCATTCGAGTTAAGCATCGAGGTAAATGCTTGCTTATCGTTGGATGTGCTGTTGCTGCCATAAACTATTGGCTGCAGCAAACTATTCAGTGGCTGCAGCATCATCGACTGCTGATTGGCATCTAGGTAATGTGTTTGACAGGACACGGGAGTAAAGTTGGTGAGCATAAAGTCTGTTTGTTGCTCCTGTTGTGGCTGTTCAGATTGAATTGCAGATTGCTGTGGCAATTGCATTTGCTCTTGCTGCTGCTGGGATTGGTGTTCCTGCTGCTGTTGTTGCTGATGTTGTTCCTGCTGTTGCTCTTGCTGTTGCTGCTGGGGCTGCAGTTGCAGTTGCTGTTGCAGTTGATGTTGATCGTAAAGTACAGTGGTAGACTGCAACTGCTCGATGGGTTGTGTGGTCGACGTCGTGTGGACAACCTGTCGCTGCTGACCGAATTCTCTAGGTGAGGAGGACAAAAGCGGATCATCAGAGTTTGGCATCATTTGGGATTGCAGGCCCAGCCCCGGTAAATAATAAAGATCAATGATGTTCTCGCCCTGCTGCTCGCTAGTTAGCTGTAGTTGCATATTTTCATCGGGCAGCACCTCACGGAGCACCTGCTTAACATCCTCTGCAGATCCAATGCCACTGGTGAAGAAGGACTCGGACAGAGGCGAGGTAGCATTTCGTGAGTCATTTAGGAACTCCTGATCCTCATCGAGAAATGAGAGATTCGTCTCGGCAAACTCTCGCAGGTCGCATTCTGCATCGTCCTCGGTACTGTTTAAGAGATCTTCCACCTTAATGGATGGATCGAAGCTGCTTTCTTCCAGCACCGTCTTGAGTTTAAGTATTTTCGCGTTGTCATTATCACTGAGCTGCTGCATGGAATCGCTCTCGTTTGTTTTAAAATAGACGTGTGAGAAGTCTGTTTTATCGCCAAAGAACGTATGACTGGCCTCCACAAACTGAGCCGCAGCATCCTCTACAAAGGGTGAGGATTGAGCCACATTCTCGTGGCTGGAAGGTGGCGTCGGGTAGGCTAGTGGCGAATGCAACGGTGATGAGAGCAAGCCTAGGGTGCTGCTTCCACGCATGTTGGCGATGGCCTGGATTTGGGAACTATTCTGCATGATAATCTCTTTGGAATGAAATTGCTGAAACGTGGGCAACGGCGTCGTTTTATTGAGGCTGCTTGCCGTGCTGCTGTGTACTGCATCGGGCTCCAGCTTGACCAGCTGTGTGTGAACATTATCGCCGGCCTCACTAAGCAGCGAAAAGTCCTCGGAATGTTCGCTTTTGTGCACCTCGTCCTCATCATCGTTGAGCAGTTCCATAGTATCCACCGTTTGCAGTAGCATTTCCGAGTCCGATACATTGTATACTTCAGCGTCGTCGAAGAGATCGGATGCATCCGCATCGCTAGTGTAAGTAACAGTGTAAACACCCCCACCACCAGCTATACTGTTTGCCTCACTGACACCTACGCTCTCCTGGCTGGGTGTAATGGTCAGGGAGAGAGGAGTACCGTCAGACAATGATATACTGCTCGCTGAACAAGTTGTATTGCTGTCGTTGGTTGGGAGGGCGTGCTTGCTCTTGGTGGACATCACGTGCACATCAGAAGGTATGATGACGGTGCGATTGTTGTTAGTGATAATCTGCCGACCAGCGTGGACACTGCTACTAATGGTTGTGAGCTCCGAGCCGCCAACATTGCTTAAAATCAGATTTGTACTGTTTTGTGCCTGTAGCTGTGTTTTCTTAGAGGCCACGGCAATGCGCGTTCCACGCTTAAGTAACTCAATTAACGTCGAGTCCTTGGAGTCCGCATTGCTAGTGACGCTACTGATGCTACCGCCGCCCTTAAGAGCCGTCAGTGCGCTCATGGTAGTTGTGGTTGGCACGTTATTGGTGGTAATGGTAATAGTATTGGCACCACTGCCCAAATTAAGGGTTTTGGGATGTCTGTGACCTCCGCTGAAGATCTCAATACTTTGCGGCAGTCCAATCTGCTGTATACTTAGCCCAGAGCTGTTCTTAATAGTGGTAGCCGCAGGCAGCACCGCTGTAGTAGTACTGGTGCTGGTGGCTAGTGCCTGGCTAAGACTGCTCATGTTGCTCTTCGGGTTTAAGAAGCTCTCTAAGTCGCTTAATGAGCGGCGCAGGCTGTTGCTGCTGTTGCTACAGCCACCAACACCTCCGTTGCTTACGGTGCTGCTGGGTGGAGCAGGTACAACGAAGGCGCCCTGCGAGACAGGAGACGGCATTAGTTTGAGTCGTTTTATCGGGGGCTTATGTCAAATCACCTTATTGATGTCCTTGCGCTTACTAATGATCTTTTCCTCGATAAGGGCCCGCACACCTATGCTCGCAGTCTGCAGGGGCGGTCCGTTGGATTCCTTTTTCTCGCTGCGCTTGGTTTCCGGATCCTTTTTGAAGTAACCGCCATGCAGTCGCATGTGCCCATTGAGAGCGGGTATATTTTTGAACTTTCGGTGACATAGATTGCACTCAACTGGCTTATCGATCTTAACAATATTGAGCAGGTGGGGATTAATAGCGGCCACTAGCTGCTGGTTCAATTCATCGTCCTTGACCTCGTCGGGTGCACTTGAAGCGGACGCAACCATATCGGTACCATCCTCCACGGTTACGGTGACATTTTGCGCATTATTGAGCTGAAAGTATGAACAGCAAATTAAGGTTTAGAGATCAATACATCTTGTGCTCATCCAATGTTTACCAATTGCATGTTCCACGTGCGTGGACGTGCCGAGACTGGCGCCGTTTCTGTGTTGATCTTATAGGAGCTGACGCTGTTGGGCGAAGAGACCGTCACCTGGGCACTGGTTTGCTTCGTCTGTTGCATGATCTTGCTTATGAGATCGAGTTGTTCGCGCGTGAGTCCATCGCCCTCTAAGGTTGCGCCATCACTAAGCGTAATTGTGGGCGAACTACTCAGAACGGAGCTGCCGCTACCGCCAGATGTTGAGCATGATGAGGATATTGTCGACGATGCTATTGAGGATGTCGAAGTGGTGGGCGACAGCAATGTGACTCCCGTTTTAATGGGCAAATTCATAGCCTTGATCTGTTCATCGGACAGCGCAATGCCAGTGGCAGCATCTACCACAGAGCTGCCTGTGGAAATGTAGGTGCGAATGCAAGTGGCCCCATCTGGTGAGCTGGCGTCCCCACTAGCTGTAGCCGGCGAAAGACTCAGCGAGTTGGTAGCCACACCCACACTGCTGCTGCTGCTGCTTCCGCTGCCGCAGTTTGAGCCTGCTGGGGGCGAAAGTGAGTTGTTATTGAGCGTTGCCACGCCTCCATGGTGATTTTCTGAATGACGGCGGAGAGAGCGCGCATCGCAATATGATTTGCCGCAGCCATCTGCCTTACACTCGTAAGGCTTCTTGTTGCGATGCGTCATCATGTGTCCGTTTCTGGGATGGAAGAGGAAATTTTGATTGAGTAGGTTAGTAGATCGATGCAGCGCTTCATTGACTTACAAGTGATCTTGCCGCTTAAATGCCTTCGAGCAGAGCGCACAAATATATTTCCGCTCGTCGCTGTGCGTCAGTTTGTGCTTGGCCAGTGCCGAAGCATTTCCAAAGATCTTGCTGCAAATCTATAAAAAGTACACCAAAGCAAGTGAAATGTAATTAGCATCACTCGGACCTCAGATGCCGTCTACATTACTGAAAGTTTTGCAGACGCCCCTATGGCTATTTTGAAATTTTAATGAGCCGCGTTGCTTATGCATAATATAACATACGTTATTCGTAATACATAATTATGCTTCTGTTTATGAAATAAGCATAGCTGAATAGGACACCTTTCTCTAATACGGGCAATATTAGTTAGTTGATCCGTAAGTTGATTTCTATTGTTCTCGAATCGAGTACCCACTAGAAAATACAATTACGAAACTTAACTAACCCTATTTAATATAATCCGTAGGGTAGCAAACTTCAATTTTTTATACCCTGAACCCATTAAAAATGGGTAAAAAGGGTATATTTGTGCAAAATGTAAATGTATGTAACAGGCAGAAGGAAACATCTCCGGTACCATAAAGTATGTATATTCTTGTTCAGCATCTATAGCCGAGTCGATCTAGCCACATCCGTCTGTCTGTCTGTCCGTTTGTATGAACGCAAGGATCTCAGAACCTATAGAAGCCAGGGACTTAAAATCTTAGCTGTAGGTCCTCCTATTGCCCGCGCAGATCGAGTTTGTTTCCGACATTCGAAAGCTTGCCACGTTTCCAAGCAATCGATAAGAATCGACATCGATATTATATTTGGTAAATAATAAGAGCAAGAGTCAGCAAACTTGACATGTAGCTTCTAGAGTAGTATATATATTTAGTGTGGGAAGAAGAGGGTTCAGGGTATCCCCTAATCGGGAGCTCCCAACTAGAACCTCTTACTTGTTTGTTTTTAATATTTTTGTGGCAGAACCTAAATATTTTTTAAAACAAAACAGAAAATGATTTTATATATTATTGCCCCTGTGGGATAGGTATTATTAAAATGTTAAAAATGAAGTTCGAAATTTATCCAAAATTTAAATTCAACTAGCGCTTAATCTAAGTTAATGTCAAAGGATCTGTTACGGCCATATTGTTGTCTCGAGTTGCGCAATCTATCTTCTGAAGTACACATTCGGTATTGAGAGCTGGAAAAATATAGATTTTTGCCCATAACCAAGTTTTAAGCTGAAGAAGAGCCGAAAGAAATTCCGTTTGTACAGAAATACGGGGATTGCGCAAAACCATTATAACCTTTGCTTGTTGGTTTTGGCACTTGTTCAGTACAGTAAAATACGTACCTGACACTGCTGGGGTCCGTGACGAGTCGGTGAGGATAGTTTGGGTCGGCTCTTTCTGGGTGCGTTATCGACGGTGATAATGCCAATGCCGGTGGCTGTGGTGTTCGTGGATGCTGCTGCAGTTACAATACCAGGAACATTTCGACCGTTGCTCTTGAAGCTTAAACTGTGACCGCTGCTGCTGTTGCTGTCGTTACTGCTGCTGTTGCTGCTGCTGCTGCTGCCAATGCTAATGCTGCTGCCCACGGATGAGGCGTTGCTGAAGTTGCTGCTGTTGCTGCAGTTGCTATTATTATTATGCTGACTGAGTAAACTGGCTGCGCTGCTGGTGCTGCTGTTGCTCATAATCTGCGCCAGCGTCGTGACATTGGTGGCCGTGTTGCTGCAGCTGCTGCTCCGTATCAGACAGTTCTTTATATAGTTGGTCTTACTGCCGCCAATGCTGCTAATGGTTGTATTTGTGGAAGCGCTTACAGTTTGCACGCTGATCTTGTTGCTAGCACTGCGTCGCGTTATCGTTATTTTATTGGGACCGGTCAGATGAACACCAGAGCTCGTTGTTGCTAGGGTGTTGTTCAGAATTGTTGTTGAAGTGCTGCTGTTTCTTCTGCTGCTACCACTGAAGTAACTACTTTGCTTACTGTTGTTGCTATAGATGTTAGTATTGCTGCTATTTTGTTTGTTTTTAAGTGCTGAAAATGGCATGCATAAATGTAGTTAATCGATTCAAGCCCCTACTAGTTCTGACTTACAGGCGGTCTGTATGGTGCCCAAGACATCTGCTAACATGTCCGGATCCGGATAGCCAATGGTCAGCGCATTCTCCAACGCTGACGTTATTCCTGATGATGCCGAGAACGTTTCAAGCACTGTGACGCCATTCACTTGGGTGCCTAATGACGATGTTGCTATTGCATTTGTTGCTATTGTTGTTGCTGTTGTTGCTGTTGTCGAGCTGTCGGCTGCTTCCAAGGCATTCGCATCTCTTAGTTGCAGTGTTACGGAACCCTCGTTGCCGACAGATGCGCTACACATCAGCACGCGCGGTGCGCTGAGATTCGTCAATGGCAGGTGTATGTTCTTAGGTACCTACGGGCGGAAAAAATATAGAGGAGCAAAGGCTAAAAGCTGCTTAATTATGGCTACACCTATGCTAATATACATTATTTATCAGTATGCTTTACTAAATAAGAAAGATAATTGGAAAGAGGAAGAGCTACAAAGACAATATGCTGTCGTGTCTGTTCTAAATGACTGCCAAAAGCTAAGCGACAACAGAAGTCGTCTTCTGCGGCTGTCAGGCGGGCTTATTTTAGATTATTGATAATTTGCGGCAACTGTCACCTAATGAAAGACGCGACGCATAATTAATTGAATTTAAATGCATTTCACTTTGAGTCACATGCCTCTTTATATTGTTTTGTAGTAAGCACGGAAGTCAAGCGTCCAACAATTGCAAACGTCCTCGTTGCAATATAAAATACGTAGACTTGTAAAAATTTGTGTGTGCTTATAATATGCACAAAGCAATGTTATATTTTAGGGACAGCCTTTTGATATGTTTGATATGACAGCGCATGTATATATTCATTAAAATGCAATAAAAACAATAGTCGATATTCTGGGGTAGATCGAGTTTTCTGGGTCATATTTACATGCATATTTGCCAAATGGACAGTGGCAGAGGTATGAGGTAATTTAAGCTTTATACGCCGTAACGAATGCCCAATTAATGATGCTTGCAATGGCCCGTAACAGCAAAACAAGACCAAATAAACAAAACAGTTAGCCATAAATATCCAGAAGTGTCTGCGACGATAGCCACAATAACAACTAACACGAAGACATTCGCATAAATTAGTTTCTCCGAGCACATAAAATTTCGCCTTGCATAAATAAACAAAATGTTTATTGTTTAGTTGTGCGCAAAGTGAACAGCGCACAAAAAATTAAAAGTAACCCTGATCTGGTCACTTGCAATGGAACAGTAGCCACAAGTGGCCAAGTGCTTAAGTGGCCAAATGCCCAAGTGGCCTAGTGCCTGCCTCTGTGGGATATGCAGCTCAGGGAGCGGCAGTTTTATATGTTGTGTTAATGCTTCGTTTACTTTAAAGCGCTTGAACATACAATGTATGGGCCAGGTGAGAGCTATTTTTAATTGGTTTCTGTTTTAATCACTAATTTAATGAATGGTTTGGTCACTTTCGTACTTCCTTTCTTTATTCAAAGAATATGACTGTTGAGTGTTGTTATGTTAGCCTGCAGACATGACACAGAAAGATCCATTTCGCGGTTAATAATATCCTAAAAAATTGCTTAGATTGACGGTAACTTTTCCCTAAAAAAAACAAAAGTCAGTTCCCCAGTCTCGAATAGCTGTATCATAAATTTGTACTTTATAATATACATATTCACAAAACATACACATGTGCACGAATGCACCAACAAGCATACGTTGGGAAATACATCTTTAAATAACCCCTTTTTTATTATGTTTCGTATTTACGAGGCAAAAATGTGGCACTGAAATAAGCGCGTAAGCCAAAAATCAAATAAATATAAAAAAACTAATCAAATCAATTATCGGCTCGAGTTATTAATATACTCCAGAGATTATAGGACCAACGAACACCCCCATACATAATAAAACATATTTAACTTTCTGACAATTTCGCACAGTCAAATCAAAAAAGCTTATTAACTTAGAAATTCATTTTTCATAGTGGGGGTTTTTGGCAACAGACGCATACCCGCTGTCCAAAGTCCGTAGCCTGCACCGTGCTTTTATGTTTATGTTATGTATGTGTGGGAACTGTGTGCAACTGGGTATGTAATTGAATGGGTGTTACCTGATTTCTTAAGGAAATTAAGGGTATCCTGTAGCCGAGTATTCCCGAATAGAGCATTCAAGTTTTTAATTACATACAATAACGCAAATTATTTAGGGCTGAATTTTATGCGCATGGGCTGACTGATAAAAAAAAATCTCGGCTAACATGTCAGGCTGTCATATCACAGCGGGGGCAGCCATGAGAAAAACACCACACACCACCGAACATGACGGCACATCCTGTTGCGACATGCCGCGGAGCCATCTTCACCTGCGCCACGGTGCATGCGTGTGATGCGAATGTGTATATTTTTACAGCGTGATTCATATGTCAATCAACTGTCAATGTCACTCCAAAAAAAATATAACAAGAAGAAAAGTAAGACCTTCGACGGGTTGAAACTGGCGTCCAAAATGTAGGAGCAAGCGGTTCTGCTCTTCGCCGAAAAGCAGGGCAAGAATCATTCGAGGGCGGAGGGTTGGATGTTGGGCTGATAATTTCGACGGCCGACAATTTTGTTAGCATAACATTCATATACATATTCATAACATTTTTGAGAATATGACAACATTAAATTGAATACTTTAGGCGGCAATTTGTCATCGGGTTTTGCTTATTAGTAAAATGATTTGAAACACATGTTCAGGCACACCCTCTGGATGCTGCCTCAGCTTTCCCACTGGAAAAGCCCAATGCTCGCGCAAAGGCAATGAATTCCTCGTCAACGTCGCCGTCATCAATAAGCATAAGCCATTCATCAACCGAGTCCAAATCGCAAGGCTGTTGGGCGTTTATGTTTTTTTTAAATTGGGAAATGTTTATGAACGCACCTTTCAACTGTTGAATTACGTAGAAATGCTGTTTGTTGTAGCCTGTTCAATGTTTAGAACGTGCTTAACACGGCGAATGCGTAATGTAATGAGTTTAATATTTGATTAGCTTTAATCTTAAATATTTTATTGCTTTTTGATGATTATTTACGCAGTGTGTGCTCGCGCGCTAGCTTGGCGCATGCCTGATATTGCTCATACGCAATGTTGGCCAATTTGATTATATAAATAAATGCTATTTGTGCCATAGGCATAAATACGTGTATGTGTGTGTATGTCAGATCATACATATTGTGTATTATGTATAGTGCCTTATGAATGATTGCACACAAACGGAGGTTTTATTGTAGCTTTTGTTGCTGTTGGCGTTGCTTTTCGCGTACTTACCGTATTTATGGCAGCCATCGTCGCACTTGACGCAGTTGATGTTCTTGTTCTTGTTGTTGGTGATGCTTGTTCTTGTTCTTATAGTTGTTATTGTTGTTGTTGTAGTGGTGGTGGTGGTGATGATGGGGATACAAAATCAAAAATCTGCAAAAAGGTTTTTATGATAGAACATATACGTTTTCTATTTTTTTTCACATTGTTCGCTGCGCGTTTTGCATTGGCGACATCTAATTGAATTTAACAGAAAAGGAAACAAAAGCCAAAAAATCAACAAACCCATATTTAATGCAGAAAAATGTGCGCATAAAACCAAAAAAAAAAAAACATGATTGCTATAGAGAGTCAAAAAAATAAATAAAGTAAATACATGCAAAGGGCCAAGGCGTACGAGAAGACGAAGGCTGATAAAACATATAACAAAAACATGGGAGTACAATCAAAATGTATGAAATATAGAGTACCTTAAAGGAATAGATGGAACTGGATAGTTGGTTTTTTGAGATACGGGATGGTGCATTTGGCCACAGAACTAACTGATGACATACTGATTTAATGATAGGCTGACTGGCTGACAGAGTGACTGATCGATTGGCTAGTAGGTTAAGTGATCTGTGACTGAGCATTGGAACATTAGGGTAAATTTAGCAAACTACTCATTTCAATGTATAAAGCGGGACTGTGAAAATATCACCTTTTTTTTATACGAAGCCTGTGAAAACGAAAGTTTTATATTTAATTTTCATTGTATGCATTCGCCGACCCACCAATTTCCCTTGCTTTGTTTTCTGCCATCGGCGTGGACGCCGATGTCGACTGCAACATCGTCGAGTCTGCTTTTAAATTTTGTTTTGTAATTTCTTAGTGTTCTTTGTCTCTCATTATTTATTTTTGTATACAATAAATAGTCTTTGTCTGTCTGTCCGTCTGCATGTTTTTGCTTTCGTTATTTTATTGCACGTTCTACAGATTTATTTATATATTAAATCAACTATTTCCCTTCAAACCGACCCATACCGACCCTTTCGACACATGGGAAAGGGAAAGGGAAATTACGAGCTTGGGACATATATACACACAATCTTACATGAGTATCAAATGCATTTTTGTATGTATTGTCAATAACATATTACCTGTTTTAAAATACAAATTGAACCATGGTACATATTCGCAATAATAACTTGCGATCTCATAACTAAGTATATCCTACATTTCGAAGCCATGTCTTGTTGAAGTCAAATATTTCACGATAAGGCCTGAGGACTGTTGTAATAAAAATGTATGCTATTTTTGATTCAATACAAAAATAAATGTATACAAAAAAAATGTCAAATATAGCCTAGGTAAATTTTAATCAATTCCAACATATTGTTCAGAGAAATTCAAAAATCTGTTCACATCAAACTTGAAATTTTGTTCGTTCAATGTTTGGCACTGATATATATATAATATTGTGTCCTCAGGTAATTGAACTTAAATACTTTTGATTAACTTGATCAACTTCTAAATCCTCTATGAAATCATAAAGAACTCTCTATCGAATTTTAAAAGATAACCATACATAAGAATTGAGAAATTTCTGATATATTGCCACGGTTATGCGCCCATCTCCACGGTCGACAACTAGTGATGCAGACCCTTTTTGTAATACACAAACGCGGAAAATATAAGCAGAACGATGCGGCGCACTCATAATGCACTAGACCAACATACAGACACAGATACTATGTGTTTTGCTTTTGCTTTTCGAATAGCATGAACATTTTAAACAGCTACGATAGAAGCCGAGAATGTGACGGCCAAGCCAAAGTATCTGAATATCTCCTCTTGCGGACGCTGCTTTTTAATTAAAAGTATTTACAAGCATGCATCTGTACATACTATATATATTGCTTGTAAATCTATATGTGTGCGCACAGCACATTGCACAGTGGTACACTGACACAGTGTGTCACACTGGGTCGACGTCGTTGCCAGGATGGTAGTAAGGCGCAAACACGCGGAATGCTGTCGAGCGCGACGACAATTTGTTTCAGAAAATGCTTGGCAAAGAGCCCACTTAAACACACCAATAAAGTGTCCAAGAGGCGACACCGCAGCAGCATCAGCAGCAGCAGCAGCAAGTGCTGAAAATTATACTTATCACAAACAAATGCAGCCAAAGTAAAGGCAGCGCTAACCAATAAATTCAATGATAACTCAGTCTTTTGTATATGGATATGTGCTGTATATATGCGCATGAATCTATATTCTTGTTTAATTGCTCGTTTGTATGATCTTTGCAGAGTCTTTGCAAGTGTGGCCTGTGTCCGGTCATACAAAAGTTTTATGCCAGTACAAATGCTTGTGTTTTTCCTGTTATGTTTTTATATATGTGCATTTATTCAGGTGAACACTTGAGGGAGCCACACAACAACTGCTGCCTTATTCATTAGTAATGTCAAAAGCAATACTCATACGCACCATAAGCCACAACAACAGCTGGTAGCTAAACTATGGACAAAATTAGACGGCAAGCACAAATACACAGAAAAGTGTACACACGTTTTCAATGTTAGACCACATGCTAAAAATATATTTTGCAATCGTGTAAATGCCGAAAAGAAAAAAATAATTCATATGGAGGAGGTCGAGTGGGCGGAGGGCGGCAAGCATCTCTCATATCAAAATCCAATTAAGATCTTTTGCGTGCATTGAATATAAACAAATAAGCGCCAATCGATAGACTTTTTTACATAGTATATCCATATCTCGCTGCGTCAATAATTTTGCCCGGCAAAATTGTAGTTGTTTATTCGTTAATTTTTATATACCATTTTATTTTCTAAATGGACAATTTCCGAACTTTATTAATCTGTGCTTTAGAGGCAAATAACAGTTATACGCGCAACGGGTACTTATTGCCACACGTGTGGGGGCTGATAGCTCAGCAGACCGCCTGTGATGTACGAATATATTCATACTTATTTATACATTTTTATCGAAAGTTTTGTCTAATAGAAGTGCCCTGTATTCTTGGTGTGGGTTATGTGTGCTCTCTGCATATAATGCTTAAGTTGAACTCGAGAGCTGAAAGAAGCTTTATGCTACCAGAGAATTGGGTTGAGGCTGCAAAGGGTGGCAGTTTTGACATTTGAAAATTTGAGAGCTTACAAGTCCCCCAAAACACACGCTAAACCTTTTAGATCAATTTAGTACCAATTGTGGAAGTTTCAATTCATTGTTAAAAAGCATAATGGTTTTGTGCTAATGTATGTAACAGAAAAAAGGAAGCATCTCTGACTCTATAATTATATATACTCTTACTCAGCATTTATAGTCGCGTGTAGCCATCTCTGTATCTCCTTCTTGCCATATTTATGTACACGTCGATTTAAGAATCTTTAGGAGGTAGAGCAATTCTGGGTGCAGGTCCTCGAGACTATAAATTTGACAAGTAGCTTCTCGGATTGTATGCACAGATCAAGTATATTTCATATATGTATACTGTCTCCCGACGCGCAAAATCCAATTGGAATCGCCCAGTAAATTATCGACAATTTAAAGGCTGTTGTCATTTTGCGAACATGCGTATATTTTGTACAACAATAATTTGTACTGAAGAAAATTTTATCAAGATCGGTATAAAATTGGTATCGGTATATTCGCAGTTAGGAATTTCTGTATACATGTGCACACATACATACATTCATATGCGTGTGTTATATTTCGAATGTTCTTAATAGATTTCCAACTGCGATTGTATTGTTATATTTGTTAATGTGTTCTATGCTTTTGTGAAAAGTATCCTCTTTTAAAATGAGTAAAAATAGTATAGTAGATAATTGTTTGGCTTGCGCAGATCAGGCTTAATTCAAATGTTTTAAAGCTTGCTCCACCCTTTACTTGTATTTCTTCAAGCAGCCGGTATCACACGGTTTTGGCCGAGCTAAGGAGATTTTTTTAAGTTTTAGATACAAGTTATGCATTAGAGGGAGCTTTAAAACTCAGTTTATCGGAGGATATTTAAACATTTGTCTATAAGTCTTAAACAAGAGTTAACAATATTATTTGGAGGTAAATTTGGAAAAGACGAAATCCACTAATTTTATATCCTTACGAAAGAAATGTTCTTCTTGTCCGCTTTTACCAGAAACTAATATAAGCAGCTCAGATTTTTATATTTTATACTCGATTATACTAGATTTTATACTCTTTAAACACTATCAAGTATTTCTATTATGTATATTCTCAAAAATATGTCTTGTTTGCCTATGTTATTAATCTCTTAGACTTAAATGAATCTCAGGCATGCTTTTTATCTGTCGAAGCATATTAAATATTTTTACTTTCAATCGTTTTTTATTTTTAATGTGGCTATTGCATTTAGGGGTTTGTTTATTAGTCTTTAAGTTTGCACAAAGCCATCTGTCACACAAATAAGATTATTTATTTCATCGAGATTTTAAATATTAATGAATTACTTCGCTCTCTTTAGGAAGAAATACTTACAAGGCAGTGAATAGTGGTTTCCGTAGTAGTTTCCGTATTTCCCTTATTACATTTATTATTATTTTATTATTTTTATAGAATACGTTTTGTGCTGACTGAATTATTATACAGAAGGTTGTAAGCTGAATTTTGAACAGAAAGCTTCAATTAGTCGAGAAGCGTTTTTTTGACAATCTATTATTATATAGCAGTTTTGACTTTGGGAAATATACATTTTTGGTAAGGGCAGTTTAGGTGGGCGTGGTCGAATATCAAATTAAAGATTTTCTCCAATGTCAACCTGTACAATTTAAAATATTTAGCTCTGAAACTGTGGGGGATATAGATGTTCACTGTTCTCCCCTAGTATGAAGTCTTCAGCCCTAATCTAATAACGGCAAGAAAAATTACGTTATTCCGGACATTGGACATTGCATATGCCAACATACCCTTAACCGGTTGTAAACAGAGTATTGCATCGATTTGGGGAGATATTAGGGATAAATTCTAATATCAGGTAACTCCGCGTAAGGATATGAAAGGATATGAAACACTCTGTATTTTAAGAAATATCATATTCAACTTCCTTGGCACAAAAAAGTTATGACAACAATTGGCAAATAATTTTTAAGACCACAGTTGAATGTCTCTCTTTGCCTACACGACTCTGGGTAAAATTGAAAATATTTCTCGGATTACCAAAAATTAAATCAACACGTTTTGTGCTGAGCATAGCGTGAGGAATGACGAATTTTAGCTAGCTGACAAGCAAAGTGTAAGCAATGAGCTAATGTCTCAATTTCTACTTATACATAAATATTTAATTTTTTATTATATATATATTTATATTATTTATTTATTTATTTATATGTAAGGATAAGTTTCTGGCGCAGTAAATAAAAATTAATTTTTGTTTGGTATTTCGTGCGTGACGAATGCAGCAAACCTGTTGGCAATAAAATCAAATCAAATTTATTACGATCACCAAATAAACAACATTTGTCTCAACAATAGAAAACTGCACAAAAGCTGACTAATGCACCCAATAAATAATCTTGAAAGATTATGAAGGTACAGTTTTTGCGTAATGCAAATAGAATCTGCTACTTGGACGTGGCTTGCATGACAAACGAAACTGCTTAGGGTTGACACGGATGCTATTAAGGCTGATGATCATAATGTTGATGGTGACTGAAAAACAAACCCGCAGGCATAAATAACAACCCAGACGCCTGAATCAGAGAAGACAACCAAGGCGCACACACAGTCAAGCAAATAAAATGTTTTAATTAAATAAAGATGCACACACTCAGTGTTCATAATCATCGAGCGCTTGCCATAGTAAAAGGCACCTATGGGACAGACAGTGCAGAGACGCACAAAACTGTAACGCCGGCCAGCCAAGCAAAAATCTTGGCCAACGCGATAGACACGCCTTGTAAGTCACAGACGACAACGACAACGACAATGGCTGCACTCTTGCCAAATTCATAATCCAAACAAAAACAAATGAAAAAAAGATACAACCAAAATCGACCAAAAACCCATGCAAAAGCGTACATTATTCATTGCAAGAAATGTCGAAATAAAACGCCAAGTTTGCAATACAAAACATTACATGTGCTCATCATTAAAAGGCACAGATAGAAGGCGCATACGGATACCGATATAGATACAGGCACATATAGACACATATATATTATATATATATATATATCTATATATATTTGAATACTATCGGAGGCTGGGGATGGCTTTGGCATAATCATCCACGTTTCATCTATTGCTCGGCATTGTTGTACTCGTTGCTGTGGCATAAGTTCCACTTCAAAAAACATAAAATACGCGCGCGTGTATTTTTAGCAATCCGTTCATTTGATTTACGATTTCATTAAATCAGCTAATGGATATGATCCTCGCCTCGCCAACAGCAGCGGATAAAAAAGAGGCTACTTGCTCTGATCAGCGTTCATCCTACTCTCTCTCTCTCTCTCTCTCTCTCTCTCTCTCTCTCTCTCTCTCTCTCTCTCTCTCTCTCTCTCTCTCCCCTCTCTCTCTTTCTTCCTCTGTCTTCCTCGCTCATTCGGGCACGATGTGTCGACCACTGCAGCTGACCACCTGTCGTTGTCTATATGAGCCGCCGGCCGCCAGACGCCTACCAATTATGTATTATTACGGCAGGGCCCATGGCAACTTGCAATTCGGTCAGACCCTAACCAGTGGGGAATGGGTCTAGGAATGTGGCAGAGACATAAGCCGAAGTCCATCCAAATTTTAATTATCCCAAAATGACAACATTGTAATTTGATGACACAATTCCGTACAGTCTCTTTTTGAATAAATTATCCATTTTTTTTTAAATTTTTTTTTAATTAGTAACCGATTGCGAATTTACTTGTTTAGCTACATTTTTTGTTATTAACCTAATGTAAAGGTTCCATATAATAAAGTGAACCTTATATAATATTTACATCAAATCTCATTTCATAATTAATTTGAGCAATAAGTGATTTAGAATACACTAACTAAACTGGTTATCGGTTGGTTTGACAAAAAATTCTTCTCCCTTGATGCAAACGGCAAAAATTTGTCACTGGGGCAGCATTTTGTTCCTCGGCTGCCAAATTTGAAATGATGTTGCCGCCACACGTGCCACATTTGTTCAAAATAAATTTGAGCGGCAGCGAAGAGAATTAACAGTTTATCAAGCAGCTAACGCTGACAGGCAGACGACAGTCATCGTCATCTCGTCGAAATGCTAGACACAAAACCAACAAACCAACTAAGGGATACGATTCGACATTTTTCCATAGCTGTTCTCTGTGTTTTTTGGCGTATGTTCTATTTTATTTTAGTTTTCATGTCGTATTTTCATAATTATCTTATTTTTTTATTTGCTTATTTGTATAATTTTTCTATACTCGAGTAATAAATAATTGCATGTCTAACATAACGTGACTTTTACTATCACTTTAAGCAATAGATTAAAACGCCGCGATCTTTAAGTACTTAACTTCTTATATACAGCTTAATTTTCATCGGCTACCAACACGCATACCGCATACGTAATATGCCAAGAAAAATAAAACCTAACCACGTAAAAATAAATAACCAAAAACAAGAAATTCCGTTTTTTCGGTGACGTCAATTGTCTATTATTTTGCTTTTGTCATAAATCTGACATATTCGTGAGAAAAAAATGTTAAATCAAATTCAAGGCTCTGAGCTTGAATACATTAATTTGAGATTTGTCAGTGAAAAACTGAAAAGACAAAATGTGTTTATTTCAACTAAGTGTGTCGGTTGAGCTATTCACAAATTTTCCGACAGCGCAATACTCTGTTTTCAATATAACGACAGAACAAAACAGATAGGATATTCCTTCTCAATAATAGAGCGTGGAAGCAATAGGTTCATATCACAAAGTATTAATTAACTTTTTATCTGTTAAAGCTGTTTTTGATATTGACTATTGCAAATTGTGAAGCAGTTTTTGTATAAGACACAACTAACGTTTACCTGACAAGCATCGAGTTCGTTGTCGAAAGAATCGACGGATAGATAAAAATTCCATTGACATTCAACAAATAACAAACAATATTCATTCATATTCAATATTCACACTCTAGAAACAGAATATATTTATCTTTATGAATTAATCGGCTATCCATATGTCATACATATGGATTTATAAAACATGTTTTATTTCCTTTTATCTCGGTTGGAAAAGGAACTCTTGTACTAATAATCGAAACACGTGACACGTTCTACTTCTTGGTCCAATCTACTCTACGTTAGCTAAATTATGTTCCTACACGTAAAATATATTATGTATCTGCCACAGACTTGATTTATTGGGGTAAGTTGAGGCGAGAAAAGACTGACTGCAAAATTGTAAAAACACTTAGCAATATTTTTTCTGTTATAATTTTTAGTTGCCTAATCATATTTTAGTATTCACACTTTTAGCCTTACGCCTGCGACCTGACTTCGAAACGAGAGAGACAGAGAGAGATAAAGAGAGAGGCTTAATTCGTAGTATTTTTAAAATTGGTAATTTTTATACCCTGAACCCATTAAAAATGGCAAAATTTAAATGTATGTAACAGGTAGTATATTTATTCTTGATCAGCATCAATAGCCGAGTCGATCTAGTCATGTCCGTATATCTGTCAGTCCGTCCATCCGTCCGTCCGTGCGTCCTTATGTATGAACACAAGGATCTTAGAACCTATATGAGCTAGAGAATTTTGAAATTTTTTTCCGATAATCGAAAACTTGCTCCGTTTCCAAGCAATCGATAAAAATCGATATCGATTTTGGTAAAAAATAAGAGCTGGACTCACCAAACATGTCATGTAGCTTTTAGAATAGTATATACTTATATGTGCATTTGGTGTTGGAAGAAGTGGGTTCAGTAGGGTGAACCCTAGTCGGTATCTCCCGACTAGAATCCTCTTATTTGTTTTAATTTTACAATCTAAAACTAGTAAGCTCTTTTAGATGTATCATTCTGCTCTTGATAAAGCGTCACAAGAAAAAAATATCTTAAAAACAAAAAAATCAGACACTATTGGAATTTTGCTATATAAATGTATCCACATGCTCAGCCACGATATTTAAGATTAGTATAAATGGCCGTCGTATTTATGTGTTGGTGAATGAGGTATGTTACTGTGTGTATTTGTCTTTGTCAGCACTGCATTAAAATTGTTGTTAATACCATATAATGTATGTATATACATACATATATAACATACATTTACATACATTAGGCACATAGAGATGGCAGTTTTTCAAAATACATTGCCGAAACAACAAGACATCATAGCATAGTATTATGCGCTGCAGATCGCATAGTCATATCATATCCATTGTTAGTATTAGAGGAACATAAAATGTGTCTTCAAAAAAGTAGGCAAGTAACCGAAAATGTGTTGGGATTGCATTCTATTTGCGCTTACCTCTCTATTGGGCAATGCATTTGCCTGGGTCGTGTCCCACAATGCGAATGATGAATTTCCTAGATGTTGATTGTCGCTGGCAATGGCAACGTCATCAGCAGCGAAAATGACAACCAGCGTCTAATCCACGGCGATTGGTTTTTATGTACCGTTTATATCTAGCTGTATATAGAACTATTACATGAGTGTTTCAATGTCCGCATCCACTTTGGTATTGACATGATTTTCCACTGGTCGTGCTTATGCTGAGGACGATGATAATGATGATGTTGTTGTTGCTGCTGCTGACGTGATTATAAATGTTGTTAATACTTTTCACTAATTTAGTTCATTTTTTCCTTTTTGCTTTGCTTTTTATGTGTGCTGTTGCTGTTTTTAGTTTTTGTTTGTTTTTTAATTTTTGGTTTTTATTTTTGATTTTTTTATTTCACACGCGCGCGGAAAAGGTGGGCCAAACGCAAGGCGTCCATTTCTATGATTCTCGTTGGTTTTGCAAGAATGATGCTTCGCCTTGTTTTGTTATTGTACTCGCATTTAATGTGCAATATTATAAATGTAAACGTGGAAGCTAAAGTTATACCTCTGAACAATTATTATTGAAAAAGTGTTCGATTTAGTTGTAATTTATTTATTATATATTTTCTGATCGTTTGTTTGTAAAGAGGACGGCTTGACACGCATTTTAAACTACATATATGTTTAACAGCTACCTAGAAACGAAAGAATGGAAAATTGATTTATGCCGGTTTCAAACACAGATATTTCATAGCCTGAATTATTTGTAATTCCATCTGTCTCTGATGTACTTTTATTTTCTTATAAATATGATATATTATTTAAATGCTGAGCTTTATTTAACAGTTTTGAATTTAAATTAAGTACTTCCGTCTGGACCGTTTCAATTTAAATGCTTTCGGTGCATTCGTTGTTATAATATAAAACACATTTTTGCGCTTGTCTAACAACTTTGGGTCCGCTGCAACAACAAACTGACCAGCTATATTCTCTTTAAAAAAGAAGAAGAAGCTTAGCTTAAAAACCTGGGAAAATTACTGAATTTTCAATGCGTTTTACTCAATTTGTCTTTAGCCCGTTGTTAAAATTTGCGCATTAAGCGCAAAGGGTATGGTTGCTGAAACCAAAAGCGCCCAATATGTGTTCAGCTCCCTTTCGTGGCAACCTCCTGTCGCTCCCAGCGCAGATGTTCTTGTTATCGTCGCTCTTATATTAAATATAACGCTTGGCGTAGAAGTGTAGAAGTCAAAATAAATCGATAAATGGTTGCTAAATAAAACAGCGCACAGTCTCAGACACATGTACAGATACTGACACACAGCTAACAACTACAGCAACTACAAATATACAAACATCATCAGCAAGAACCACAACAACAATAACAATATAAGCATCAACATCTAGCAATAAACAGCCTACGAACAACAACGACATAAAATGTTTTTCTCTGGCTCCTTGAATCGTCCTTTTTCCAGCATCCCCCGGCCATCCGCTACCAAATAGCAGACAGCATCTCTGCCAGCATCCTGCCTCACACCTCCAATGCGCTCATTCATGTACACAGGCCGAGCGGGAATGCCGAGTACCGCGTTCGTCGGTTCCGTCGTTCATTTTGTTCTGTATCTATGTGTGTTTGTGATTCTGTTCGTTTATACGCACGCCTGACTGTCTGCCATTTCGGTTTAAGGCACTTCGTGTGTGTGCATGTGTGAGTGTTTTGTGTGCGTGTGTCTGTGCCTGGGTGTGTATGCTTGTGCTCGCGATTGTATGTATCGGAGGCTGATTCCGTTTCTGTACTCCACATTACAACATTTGGCATCGTGTGTTCTTCCGCGTAAGCAGGTATACACATACATATACTCTTGTATAAATATTTGTGTATGTACGCTTATGCGTGTGTGTATGTGCACCTCCTACATTTCATGGGAAAAATCAATTAAAATTTAACGCGCGTTCCGTACGCATTTTATGCGAGTCACCGTTGCTGCCTTCGCAACATCCACCTTAGCCTGAAAAACGGTTTCATTCTGCGGTCCAGCGAGGAGCGAGTTTAATTTGTTTCATTTGAATTTTAATTAAAAATTTTTAAAGGTTCAATAACTCTCAAATGTAATACAAAAAATAACAGCAAAAAATACCAAAAGCTGTACTCGAAGTGAAAATTAGCCTTGGCATCTGATTTTCATGTAACAGCTGTCTGCCAACTCGAAGTTTGCTATTGTTGTTTGTTTGTTTGTTTGTATGTTAGTTATGCTTGTTGTCCGTGGTAAGGAAAAAAGGGCGTATCCAAATTTTAATTCATATTGTCAGTAGATTAGACCGAGAACGGCGGGACGCATTCATTTTTTTAATTGGCGGCTTAGCCTGCGAAATGTGCACAGTATGTATTTCGATTTAAAGAACTGTTACATACGTTTCTTGCTTGAGAAAAATGTTACACCCTGTTGCAAAATAAATAAATCAAGTTTAATGTCTAAGTATAAAATATGCCCAGCTTTTTACTTTACTTTTTACTTTTCTTTGCTTTTTTTTCCAAGAGCACACAGCACACACATGGCATGTTAGATATAGTAAGTATAGAAAGTTAAGCGTAAAAATAAAGTAAATACGGAAATATACACATAATGATCCTACACCATATTTTCTAAGGCTGAAAACAAACAAAAATCAACACGGATTATTTATAAAATAGTTAAAATGTTATTATATCTTTCAAATTGGTAATAAGTTATAAGCAAAAAAATTAATTTAGGGCGTCAAGACACTCGAAAAATTTTAATTTGTCGAAATACTTGTTGGTACATAAATATTAAATATATGTATATATAATTTAATTTCGTCTGGGGCAATATAAAAACCACCTGGCAATAACAATTGAAAAATTCTGCGATTAAAAAGGCTTCGCTCCCTTAAACTATCGTTAAGAACACTCGATGGCCGACCAAGTTAAAGTTAAGATTTCTGTCTTCATATAATTGCCACCCTTCCCCCCCCTTATCAGAAATAAAATAACACATAAAAATATTTTTACTATATAACTCGCGCATTATCATATTAAAAAGAAAATACACATCATTATCTAAAATCGTAAAAGTATATACATAAGTATAAAATCGTTTAGACTGTAGGCGCGGATTACCAAGACTTTCTCAGCTATATAAAAATATGTAAGTATGCTTGGTTTTTTACATCCTTCTAGAGGAGTTATGCTCTTTCTCGAAATATTTAAGAATCAATGATACAAGCTGATTTTAAAACGAACATACTTGAACAAAGAAATAAAATATTTTATTTACCATACACCTAAGCTTGAGACGGAAAGGCTGACTTAAAAGCAGCTGAGCCTAAACATGGCTTGTAATCGTTTTGTTTTTATACCCTGAACCCATTGAAAATGGCTAAAAAGGGTATAATGAGTGTGTGCAAATGTAAGTGACAGGCTGAAGGAAACTAGCCGAGTCGATTTACCCATGTCCGTCCTACTCTCCGTCTGTCCATATGTATGAACGCAAGGATATCAGAACCTATAAGAGCTGGAGAAATGTGAGACGTAGGTCCGCCTATTGCCCGCGCAGCACAAGTCTCTATCCGATATGCGATAACTTGTCCCGTTTCCAAGTAATCGATAAAAATCGATATCGAAATACTGTTTTTTGGTTTTGGTAAATTACCAGAGCTAGAGTCACCAAACTTGGCATGTATCTCTAATTTTAAAGCTATCGCCACCTCCTCACTACCACCTTAAAGGTATAATACAAATGTAAATAAACCAATTTATACTGCCCACCAATTGATGCCACAATTTAAATGCATATTTTTGAGAATATGCATTTATTCAATAGGACAATTAAATCTACTTTTGAAGTTTTAATCAAGATCGGCTAAGAAACACAGAAGTTATTAAAGAAAACGTGTTTTGGCTGGTCCCAAGCAAACGCAGGGGCTCAAGGGCAGCAAGCGCAATATAACAAATTGTATATAAAATTAATTGAATTCTTTTATTGAAAACTAGAACATTCCTAATATTCCTAATGTCCGAGCTTCCGTTATGGTTGGACCGTCATATGTTGTACCACACAGTTACCAAAACTGTCATGTTTAACTTAGATCTCACACCTCTCACGCTCTTCACAAACATTCATCAACAAAAACTCTAAATGTTTCTAATTGTCACTCTAAATTGTAAATTAATCTTCGGCGTTCCAGAGATGGCATTTATGCATACACGCAGTCTTTAAACAGTAGCAACAAAAACGCTTTAAATTATTAACTTTCTTCACAGAAAAGGAAATTTTTTTCAAATTTGTATTCGTTTATTATTACTTACTGACCTATGTTTATTCTGGGACTTTACTTGCGCATATTACAACAATTTAAGTATAACTTCTTAAAGCATAACAATGAAAAAATCACAATGCACTTTAAGCAATGTAATTTCAGCAACCACAATCAACATACTAATCTCAATACTCAACTGTACGCCCGGAAACTACAACAACTTGTAAGGTGCAACGGCAGCTTTTGCTGCATGTTTGCAATTTGCCCAGATGCAGCTGCTGGTTGCCATGGATATTATCCGGGGATACTGCCTGGACAATCGAGATCCTGCGCACAAAATTTAACTACGTTTTGCCTATATGTAAATAGCTGCTTCTAAAATTAAACTGAGCCCGCTCGATAGACAAAATGGACCCCGCTGAGTGTGAAAGAGCTGTGCAGTGTTGTAAAATGTCACAAATTCGTAAATTAAAGTCATCAAACAACTAAAAGAAGAACACAGCGAAGCATCGTTAAAATTAAAACTGACTTGCGTTTGTCTTTTGGTTGGTTTGTCAGTGATTAAGTACCAGAAAATGGGTGAAGGTCAGCTCCGCTACCATTGGCCCTGCCCCCGAAAGAAGTGCGAAGGCTTCCAGGCGCACAGTACTGCTAGAAGGCCATTAACTAAAGGCAATAGCAGTCGCCCATTGCTCTGGCCGCAAAATGCACAACTGCTGCAAAGGTAAGTACACATATATAGACTCATACATATGTAGCATATGCAAGGCAAATGCAGCTGCACAGACATTTAAATACTGCCAGTTCATGGCATACAAACAGGCGCAAATACAAACACGCGTATGGGCCTATGTATGTGCACACAAAGTGGCACGCATGTATGTACATAACACAACAAAACAACCCCCACCCGTAGCTGGTCATATTTACTCAAACCCAAATGTTTTCATAATTTTACACTCACACACAGACACACACGCGCACAACTAACACATTGATAAATCTTCAGCTGGCGCCACTTCACTCCTTTGCTGCTCCATAAAACCAAGCGACCGTCTACTGGCAGGCAGAGAAACATCAATACTTTGCTTGTTGTTCTTTGCTCTCTATTCATTCCATTCACGCCCCCTACCCCAGCAGCATCCCTCCTCATCCACACATTCAACGAGCACTCATTTAAGCGAAGCACCCAATGCTCACAGCATAACGGCAAAGTTAACTCTCGCTGAATCGCTGAACCTGAAGCAGAAGCTGAAGCGTTCGTTGGATCCGTATTCGTTTGTACCGAAAATTCGGGTCGTTTGTTCGGGAGTTTTAGCTTCGGCAACGTTTATCCTTTTTGGCTCTATATCTATATCCGAATGATGCTGGTGTCGACTGCACAGTGTACATCATCTAAGTGAAATGTGT
Organism: Drosophila kanekoi; assembly: GCA_037075305.1. Classification (NCBI taxonomy): domain Eukaryota; kingdom Metazoa; phylum Arthropoda; class Insecta; order Diptera; family Drosophilidae; genus Drosophila; species Drosophila kanekoi. The sequence continues at coordinate 1,093,409 of JBAMCE010000131.1, read as the reverse complement.
ATTTAATATACAAGATTAAGATTTTCGAATGTCTTAAACCTTAAAATAAATATTAAAACATATTTCAAAAGAAATGAAAACTATATTTAGTTTTATACTTTAGGTCTTTCGAACTTCCCACACACGTGCCAATTGTTGGAATTTATATACAATATTGCGACAATGTGCAGTCGTACTACTCGTCGCATGTATGAATATATGTATGTTAAGATACTTGTTGTTGTTTGTGTATATGTTTTACACATATATATTTATCAATACGTAAAAATGTACCCATATTTGTATGTCATTTGGTTTATTACTTTTGCTGAAATGTATTTGTACTAGAGTGCGCTTGTGCTTCTGTCTGTTCAATTGTATGTATACTATGTGGGCTACTATGTTAAAAGTTTGTTTCTCCCCGTGGATTATGGCCAAAACTTTGCTCCCACCTCTCTCCAAAGACGCCAAAGAGACAAGTTATTTGTAGAAGATGGTAGTAGATGGTGGTCGATGGGACTGTGTGTTATGTGTTTGCTTGTTGTTGTTTGTTATTTAATTATTTCTCGTATTTCGGCGATTCCCTTGAGAACACGACCATTCGAATTCGCCTTGTCTTTTATGCTGGACCTAAAAAAATCATGTCGTTGTTTTTGCCGATTTTATATCGTATATTTTACCTATCGATTGCCAGTTTTCTTATGGTTTCCAGCATATATGTACCACTTGCTCTCATTAACATGGATGCTAATTACCGTCAAATCAATCAAATTATCGAATTTGTGTTTAATGCAAATTAGCTTTAACCACTTATTTTAATTCTTTAATATAATAATCTATGTTGCTTAACCCTTAAACTTTCTACATTGGGAGTGTCGTAGTTATAGTACAAAGTTTCCTGACATCTAACATACACACACACATACACACGCGTAGAGATGTACATATACAAAAGTTCAGGAAAAATCCAAACGTTGAATTATGTTGAGCCATTATTTTGCTTTGCCAGCCAGCTGGGCGTCCTACTGGCTGGCTTGGAATATGTATCTACACATGCATATGTAACATAATCTCGATTTACACACACAAACACCTTCGGGAAAACACTCTGTAACACTTAGAATTATTGGTTTTGGTTCATAAGAGATGGGACTTGTATTTTTTCTATATAAAATGACATCCCAATGAATTTTTGTGTATATGTAAACTGCTCATTGTACGTACGTACATATATAATGCTTTATACAGTTATACACACAAATAATCGTACATCAACGAAGGGAAAACTCTCAACAATTTGTCGCAAAATTTTCCGACAGCAAATTCAGGTCTAATAACAATATGTGTAAACAACTTTTAATCGAAAGTTACTTAAAATATTTTGTTGGTAGACTTTATTTATTAAGTTAATTTTTCGGATACATTAAACTTTTCGCCATATAGAAGATCACGCACATTTTTTCACATTTTACCTGTTAGTTATTTAAAATTTATTGAAATATCGTTTATTATATACACGCGTTTATTTAGTATATGCGGTATATACACAATTTATATATTTATGTATGCAAGCATACATATGCTTTAACGGTTTGGAAATCAACAAAAATTGGGCTGAAACTTGTATCAGCTCTTTGGTTATTTTACTTTAGTTTTTTAGCTTTCCTCTATGTATTTTTGTAGTGTAGAAAAAATTAAAAACGCGCCGTTGGTATAAAAACGTTTTAGCTTATGCGATTTTGACGTTTTGCATGCGAACCAACAACTATTTTGGCCAAATGCGCGCTGTCAGGCCAGAAGCTCTCTAACGAAGATGCTTCTTGACGCAGCACTAGCAGCAGTAGCATCAGAACATAACGGCTGCTGTGCAAGAGAAAAATGAAGAGATAGACGAAGAGAGTGTGGGGGGAGGGGGGGAGGGGGGTAGAGTGACAGAGAGGGAGAGAGAGTGAGAGAGAGAGAGAGAAAGAGAGAGAGAGGCAGAGTGAGAAAGAGAGAGAGGGGGTAAGAGCCGCAACGATTGTCAAACAATTGAGCTTTTTGCTAGCGCCTGCGCACTAACAAATTCTTTTATTCAACGGCCCAAGGGCATTGCCAACAGAAAAGAACCGCGCGGTTCTTTCAAATGGGAGACAGATGCACAAATATACAGTTTATGTAAACATTTCATTCAAACTCATGCGTAGCTTCTTCAAATGTAAAACGAACTCTTTAGTCATATGTAAAATTTGATGCGCAAAACTTACGACGGACAAGCCTTTATTAATCTATTCCTCTTTACAAAAAAGTGTGTTCAGTGGGTTATATAGACAGAGCAATGTGTGGCTCAAGAACAAAGAAAAGTTTGACTAAAATAAGTGCGATTTAACAAATATGCAAATTAAAGGAGGCTATTACCTCTACTTCAGAAGCAGTCTATTTTCCAGAAGTGTGTTACGAACTAGATCGCAAGTGAACAGGTTCAATCATAATCATGTTGCGTAATATCAGTCGATCTTGAATGTCCAATGGATAAACTTTGCGATCGTCACTAGGCCACGATTATCAATGTGAAAGTCCCAAGAAGGGAATCGGTTAATTCCGCGCAATCTCATGATTTCAACGAACTTGTCATTCGAGCTCAAATACAAAGCCGTAAGTTAAATAATACCAGACTGAAGTTGGAGCGAATTTAATAATTAATTTAATATTCAACATTGTTTTCTATTTTTAATTTGTACAAATATGATATTTTAGGATAGCACGGATCAGTAGCGTAGGCAGCTGGAGCTCAAGAGAAAGTTGTCTCCAAAAATGACCAGGTACGTCTACCAAAAAATAATTGCTCACAATTGTAAATACAAAGCACAGATATGAAAAGTTTTCGCAAAGACAAAAATAAACAAGATCCATTTGGATAGCAGGAAACAAGGAATACGTGATCAGGTCCACCACCACCACAGATTTAAACATTTCGTTTGATAAAGATTTTCTGTACTCGATAATTGGATCGAATGGGAAATCCACTAGCCTCGGTAATTCCGACAAGGTGAATGAAAAGAGACCACATATTCCTATTCGTCAATGAAAACGTTACACACTACCAGCCATCCTGCACTAAAATACTCTCGCGATACTTTACCAACAGCTCCTTTCAGTTAAATTGAAATTTGTTAGTCGAAAAATAGCAGAGCTGTACATAGGACAAAAGAATTTATTAGAAATTTGTGAGGTCAGGCCTCTAATTTGGTGCTGTTTTTATGGCTGTGCATTAAGAGTTTATGACTTAAAGAGAATTCATAACATGGATAACTGTGTACACACAGTTCTAAATTGAAAAAGATGAGGAAAAAACGATCACGTGAACGACGATCGCCTTTTCTGTACCGCAGGCAAAGCAAACAGTGGATCGCATCGGGGACGGGCAGGCAGACGACACGTCGTGGTTGACGCGGCTCGGATAATGATAACGCACTTTGAAAACCCAACAAAACTGTTTTCAAAATACAAAACACAACAAATACATACAAACACACACAAATGCCGGAACCTTCGGGCTGACGAAGACGGGGTAGACAGCGGCATCGATTGCCGCTTCAGATTTTATGTACTACATAGATTTTCGTTTATCAGCCGCTATGGCGGCGGCGATGACCTGTTATGAAATCGAGCACGACTATAAATAACGGCGGTCTCGTGCGAGTCTGTATTATTCCCGATTGAAACGTGCTCAGCAAGGTACAGGCAAACCATAGACAGCTGCTTGAGATGCTCTTGCAACTTTTCGCACTTGGCGGACTCATTGCGCTGGCCGGCGGACATGGTAAGTGATTGGACTTTAAGCATTATGCCCGAGCCACCAAAAACAGACGAAAATTGTATCCACCCGCAACTCCCACAGTACTGCCCACACGCGAAGCTGAGCGACGTATGCACCCTGTATATACAGCTGAACCAACTAGTCGATGGATAGAACGCTCCAAGCGCGCCTACATGCCGGAGATGACATTTTCATCACAAAGGGTGGAGCAGTATGCGGATTACTGGCGCGGAATCGCCAACCAGACACTGGAGCAGCAGCTGGAAAGCAAAATGAGGCTGAACACACAGCTGGCCAAGAATATAATATTGTTCTTGGGCGACGGAATGTCCATACCAACAATAACGGCGGGTCGCGTCTATTTGGGCGGCGAGGAGAAACAGTTTGCCTTCGAGCAGTTCCCCTATGTTGGGCTGAGCAAGACGTACTGTGCCAACATGCAGGTGGCTGATTCAGCCTGCACAGCAACCGCTTACCTTGGGGGCGTCAAGGCCAACTATGGAACTGTAGGCGTCACGGCTGCTGTGCACATGAAGGACTGCCATGCCCAATCCCAGCCGGAACATCATGTAGCGTCTATTGCGGAATGGGCCCAGCGCCAGGGCATGGCCACTGGTCTGATCACAACGACATCAGTTACACACGCCTCACCGGCGGGTGTCTACGCCCACATAGCTCATCGGAACTGGGAAAACGACGCAGATATCAAGGCCGACGAGGCTGATCCAACAATCTGTGAGGATATTGCTTCACAGCTGGTCAGCAGTCATGTGGGTCAAAATTTGAATGTCATTTTAGGCGGGGGACGCCAAAACTTTTTACCTGAACATGTCAGGGACCCGAACGGAGTTTTCGGACGACGCAAAGACGGGCGTAATCTAATCGAAGAATGGCAGCGGCAGCACACCAACAGCGCCCACTATGTACACACACGTAGGCAGTTACTAGAGTTATCCAACCAGACGACGCGCGTGCTTGGCTTATTCGCTCCATATCATATGCCCTACCATCTGGATGCGGATGTCCAAGAGCAGCCGACGCTGGAGGAGATGGTGCAGGCAGCGCTGAATATCCTACAGCGCCAGAGTGCCGGACGTGGCTACTTTCTGTTCGTCGAGGGAGGTCGCATCGACCACGGACACCACGATACGTTGGCCCTGCGCGCCATTGATGAAACGGCAGAGTTCGACAAGTCAGTGCGTTGGGCACGCACGCACAGCAGCATGGAAGATACGTTGATTGTGGTCACCTCGGATCACTCACATACAATGTCGCTTGCAGGCTATTCAAGTCGTAAGAACGACATATTTGGCATCAATGACGGCCAGCTGGCCGCCGATGATTTGCCATACGCCACGCTTAGCTATGCAAATGGACCTGGCTATAATACCAACTATCTGAAGGAAGGCGGCGCCATCAAGCGTAAGAATCTACGTTCCATCAACATGAAAAACAAAGACTTCATGTTCCCTACAGCGGTTCCGCTGGAGTCTGAGACACACGGCGGTGACGATGTGGCCGTCTTCGCCAGTGGGCCATATGCTCAGCTCTTTACCGGCGTCTACGAACAGCACTTCATACCACACGCCATGGCCTATGCATCCTGCCTGAGCGATTCACGTAGCATGTGCTCAGATGCAGGTATTACCCGCCGAGCGCATTAACGCTGAATGACTTTAAATTCTTAGATTAATGCAAAGTCAACAGTAATTATTGTAATAACGTAACTTATGAAAAAACATTTATTAAATAGTGTATTTAATGCAATTGCTAGACTTTAAAATATATAAATAGAAAAGCAAAAATATATTTTAATTTTTCTATCTTTGCGTTAGATTACAGACTGACTCATTAATGAACATATTCATACAGCTTAGGATAGGCTATAATTTATGTAGTGTCTTACTCTTATCGTCTATAAATCATTCGGTCAACAACAAGCTACGATTTAAAAGCCGCAGTTCGGAAAAAAAAACAAAAATTAAATAAATTCTAAATATATGGATTTTAGGCGACAGCTTTGTAGATACTGCTTGCTTCTATAAGGCCCATATAATAATAATAATCAAGACTATAGTAAACTAGCAAGTATCCAGTTGGTTATGATATCCCATTAAAACCATTTGATTTATTGGTCCCATCCGATCCGATCCGATCCGATATATGTACTGCCTGCATTACGAAGACAACGCTAAGCTAAATAGGAGGAGACTAACCTTAAAACTTCCTTCTATCCTTTCATATTAAACTAAATTATCTTAACGATATTATAATTTTGTCACAAACTAAATAAGACATTGCCGTTAATACGTTGAGCTGATTTTCCTTTTTTTCAACCTATGTTGATGAGTCTTGTTATAAATGCAACTATTCTTATACCCTGAACCCATTGAAAATGTCTAAAAAGGTTATATTTTATTTGTGCAAGTGTATGTAAAAAGCAGAAGGAAGCATATCCGACCCCATAAAGTATATGTATATATTCTTGATAAGCATCAATAGCCGAGTCGCTCTAGCCATGTCCGTCTGTCTGTCTGTCCGTCCGTCCGTTTGTCCGTATGTATGAACGCAAAGATATCAGAACCTTAAGAGCTCGAGACTTGTAATTTTAGCTGTAGGTCCTCCTAGACGCGCAGATCGAGTTTGATTCCGATAATCAGTAGCTTACTCCGTTTCCAAGCAATCGATAAAAATCGATGTCGACATCCTGTATTTGAGGGTAAATATTAAGAGCTGGAGTCATCAAACTTGATAGGTTTATTCTAGAATATTATATTTATATATCAAGTATTTTCATTTTATACCTATACCCACCTCCCCGCTACTACCTCATAGCTATAAATCAAGTTAATAACCCAACTTATATTGCCCACCAATTTAAGCCACAATTTAAATGCAATTAACTTTTTGAGAATACACAAATATTCTATGGTACAATAAGATATACTGTACAGAATTTCATTAAGATCGGTTGACAAAAAACACCAAAATTGTGTTTTATTGCGCAAGTGGATGGAGCAGCGCAAATTTCTGTATACATGTACACACACACATTCATGTGTGTCTGCTTCAAATTCTATCAGCAGCATTGCAATTGCGATTGTTTTCTGTGCTGATATTTTAATTGGTTTTTTTTTTCAATATAATTCAATAATTGGTGTAACTGTTGAGTAGGTGCAGTGGCGAATTCAAACCCTCCGAGAAACAATTTTTTTTTTTGGCTCGTCTGGCTGCTGAGTAAAGTCGACATCAAGTAATGTTGCGAGTTCGAACCCTGCCTCTGGAACTTTTTTTTAGTTAATTTAACTTTCTTACTGCAAACAAGCGCGTAGCGCGTGCTGCATTTGGTGTTGGAATAAAAGGGCTCAGGGAATTCTTAAGTCGGGAGATCCTGACTAGAACCTCGTACTTGTTTTTTAATATATTTTTACCAAACTCAAAAATTACAATTGGCACTATAATTTTTACATATGAGCTATAATAGCTCATTAGTTACATATAAAGTTTGCATCAAATCTGTGTTTAACGATCTGTGTTTTCAGCTTCCAAGCTATGGTTCGCGCTGTGCGTTAATTTGCAAATTGTCAGTCAGGACAACCAATTGTATGTATACACTAGCGGGTATAACCCGACCTTGCCCGTTGAACGTATGTTATAAAAGAATGTTCTCAAAAAGCTTTGAAAATGATATTTTCAATATCGGATCGGACGGTAAACAAAAAACTTTCATACTTACGAAACTTAAAACTTCACCAAAAAAATCTTTCAAGTGCGCCGTCCACCGAAGAAGCTTAGATGTTGTAAAAAATGTGAAACAGGTCTCAGATGATTTTTCAAATTGATCCTTGGAAATGAATTTGAGCGCGAAACAAAACACCAAGTCAAAACAAATCACCAAGTTCAGGCCCCCATTTCCAACAAGGAGGAATGGTATTTTCAAAAAGTGTGAAACACCTCTTAAATTAATTTGAACAAAGATCAACAAATGAGTTTAAGCCAATCGAGTGGTAAACAAAAAAGAAGAATGAATTTCCCGAAACCCCGTCTTAACGTTCACCTTCGTCACAAAAGGTGACTACAGTGAAAATTTCAGCTTCCTACCTCTTATGGTATGGGCTGTGCGTTGATCACCAATCAGTCAGTCAGTCAGGACAAACAGTTCTATATATAGAGATAACTAATAGCGGGTATAACCCGGCTTTTCCGTGGCACATACAAATTAAATTTTCTCAAAGAGCTTTAAAAGTTAACAAACACAAACGATTTCCACCAAGAGATTACATTCTATAACGTAAAAGAAGGGCTAATTTTGGCTTAATGATTTAATACCCTTGCAGACCTAACCAGGGAAAATAATTCCGAGAATGGTTAAGATATCTTGAAAAACAAACAGTTTTTCATACTACGTAATTTTCCACCGATCGTTCCTACGGAAGCCGTATGATATAGTGGTCCGATGTAAATAAGATTTTGCTTAAATGTATGGAGCATCGTGAAACTTATAAATGCCGAGTTTGGTCAAGATACCTAGATAAACAAAAAAAAATGTTCACACCACGGCCTACATTTCGACCGATCGTTCCTATGACAGGTCTATGATATAGTCGTCGGATCCATCCGATTCCAACATTTCTACTGCGTGCGACAGAAAGAGGCACTTCTTCAAAATTTCATGACGAAAGCTATAACACTGAGAGCATAGATATCTAAACTTTTCGCATCAAAATTCTAATACCCCCTGCAAGAGTATAACAAATAGTTGGAAATGCGTTTTCATAAATGGTACGAGGTTTGGCGTTAATGCCAATATGAAAACGAAATATAAAAAATTAAGGTTAGAAAATTCAATATGGTATTATGAAGCCCAAATTAGAAGCAATCGTCCAAGCTAATCTGCATTTTTATGATGCTTTGATTTCTTTATTTAATAGAAATGCTTTCCTGTTTCCTGGTATGCTAATTCTAATATCAACTGCAAATACAAATATATATGTCATATATATATGCCAATAGGCCCACAAATTAAAACATACCACACAAAAATGGTAATTTTTCATCAAATGTGTGGTTTTGCAATCGTCTTTCGAGTATAAAGGAAATGTATTTATATACATAAAGTATCTAGCATAGTATATGGCAACTTATTCCCCTAAAGAGCCACAACAGGTGCAGCAATCGGAACAGCACCCAATTTGCATTGCAAACGATTATAACAACTAACTACTAGATGGGAATTACGTCACTAAAGGAGCACTTTATCGGAAAATAAATCTTGACGCTAGTGTCTATTAAATATATTTCGCTACTCAATTGATTTACTTGTTTTGCCATCAGTCTGGTTTTTAAGCAGAGATTAAAGTTAGATTTAGCTTTGCGCAAATTTACTTTTGCGGATAGGTTCTTTGTTTGAGAGAAATATTTATATGACAGAGCGACTGAAAACAGGCCTTTTTACAATTAATAAATATAATTATATTTTTATAGAGATATAAATGATTACAATACAAAATGGTACACTGGTACAATGGTAGTGTAAGGTATAAAAAAAATCAGCTGATACAGTATTCTGAAACAAATCTTTGAAATTACCATCGATCCCCAAACATCGATTCTAAAAAAACATCGCGACGCTCGATGTATCGATGTTACGTACACCACTAACAAAAAAGGTGAGCATAGTAAATGTTAAAAAAGAGCAAGCAACAGCAGGCGCGCTGGTGGCAAATTGTTTATTAAAGTGAGTAAAGTTTTGATGGAATCTGTGAATATCAATAAAATACAAGCTGTTCGCGTTATTCGGCTGTCTAGTCAAGTAAACGTATGCTTTGCCAAATAACTAGTTTTACCTGGCTCCCAAGACACAGAACTCTGTAATAAAAACAAAAACAAATTTTATTGCGTCGTCGTCGTGGTTTTATGTATTCCTATGCATCATTTTATATTGCAATCACAAAACATAATGTCTGGTGCAATGACAGTTAAAGTGTCTAGTTTTGGTGGTTTGTGGTAGCGATAATATTTTCCTTTTCTTATCCACGTTTACATTCGAATTTTGTGTACCAATGGATAGTGTCATTTCAGGGCTCGCAGCTTGATTTATTAATAATTTGCATCGCATATATATATGAACAACCGTATCTGAATATGTGTGCCAATGATTTTGATTGTTTTTGCTCTTACTATAGCCGTAGCCCCTTTGCTCTGTTTGGTAACTTTATTCACCTTGACTTCGAGTCGGCGAGTGCAAAAGTCGTTTAAGCGCTAAAATGGTGAAGCTTTTGTTTATATGTATGTATATACATACATACATGCATGCATATTTATATATGTACATTTGATGTTATTGCTGTTTTTGCAACTTTGGATCGTTGGATCGGTGCGCTTCATTACACTTCTAATAAATTTCAGTCATATCTAACATGTGCTTTGTCTTTTGGTCAGTTTTTTTTTTTTTTGTATTATACGCAGTTGGCTGGCTTATCAGCTGTTCACAAACCAAGACTTCTAGTGGTGCTAGCCAGATTAGCACTGTGTTTCCAATTGGATGTTTTATACATTGCACGCACATATGTACATACGTGTGTACACACATCTGTACGCAGCTAAAGTCAGCGGTTTTCGATGTGCCCACAAGTTCCAAAGAAAATTAGCTCTCAGAGGAGCCTCTCACTTGCATCGATGACTAATGTATAATCATTTTCATTTTGCCAAAGATATTATTTTGTATACCCTGTACCCTATACCCTATACATTATGTACTATTAATATTGATCTGAGCAGCCCAATATTGGATACGTAATATTTTGGCATGATATCTGTTTCTCCTTAACACCTTAATACAACATTTTTACAATTTTTCTCAAACAATAACATAATTAACATGCCGTAAGCTTTAAAAATAGGCAATATACATATATAAATGTATATATACGTTACACATTTAATGACATAACTATAAAACCCTCTACAAGAGTTTACATAAAGAATCTACTGCTGTCACATAAGTATTTGAACTGAGTATTATCTAAAGCATTGATATTTGTTTCGGTATTCTTATTGTTCCTCTGAGATTATATTTTGCTATTTGCCCAATTACCTATTTCAAAGTTTGCATTTTAAATGCAAGCGTCCGACCCCATAGTCGTGCGACCTTTAAACTGATTAATCGTGAATATCTACATGGGCTACCTATTTATATTTTTTATTTCATATGCATTAATTGTGCTCATACCTTTGCTCACATGCTCTCTCTCTCCCCCTCTCTATATATATTTATATATTACTCTCTTTCCACTTCTCTCTGTAATTTTGTTTTTAATTTGTTTCGGTCGAATATCCATTCAATCACTGTCGTTGGTTTCGGTCTGTTGTGTGGGTATGTTTTTGGGTTTGAAAAGGGTTATCAAACTCGCAGGGCGTAAGAATATTAAAAGAGATTAGACGCTCTTACTTTCTCTCGAGAACATTTGATATACTTGAGTTTTGCTGTAATTAATGTACATATATGAATAGAAAATTGCAGAGTGCATGAGCATGGTAGAATTTTACAAATAACAAACATATTTTCTCGGTCAATCCATACAAATTTTGAAAGCCATAAGCCAGCAATAGAAACGTTTATCAAACATTCATATATGTTTCAAACTTCAGGGTATATTAAATTACAATTTTTTTTTCAATAGTCACAACTGGTTTCCTTTTACACGTGTTCTTGCTTTCTCTCTGTCCCCTGGCTACATTAGTTGCTTATTTCAAGAATCGGCAGATACAGTGGCAGGGTCTCCATGGTGTCCGAAGCGGAGCGATCAAAGCACAGCGCATGCCGAGCTGAGGTCATCAGCTGACGCACGCCAAAGGCCACATCTTCAAAGCCAATGCGCTCGCTGGGCTCAAGCTGCCAGCAGTTGAGCAGCAGCTGGTAAAGATCACCATAGACATAAGCGGGCTGCGCCGGACGCACACCAGAGCGTATCGCTTCTAGTAATTGCTGGCTGCTGGCAACGTTTGCATAAGGCGTGCCACCCAGGGCACAGCACTCCCAAGCGACGCAGGCGAAGGACCACACAACAGATTTTGTTGTGAAGTGCTGGTGACGCAGCACCTCGGGTGGTAGCCAGCGGCCCAGATCTAGCGCCTGGCCATTACTGTTCACATAGTGCAGTGGTCCGAGAAGGCATACCTTAAGCTTGGAGTCGGCGCTAACATACACGCTGTAACTGGAAAGCTGCCGGTGTGACACCTGACAGCTCCCCAGATACGACATTGCGCTTGACAGCTCGTACATCCACTGTAGCACCAGTTGCTCAGTTAGCATAGTTAGACGCGGCGCTGGCACTGCCTGACGGCTCTCGATCAGTCGTCTCTTAAGAGTCACACGCTGCAGCTCAAAAACCAGATAGAACCAGTCCGCGCTCGCTGAAATGCCATAAAAGTCTAGGAGCAGCTCGTGGTGGCGCATTTGCCTTATCTGTCGCAACTCACGCAACAGCTGCGCCTGCCTGCCACCACTCAGATCGTTCAGTGATAAAACATGGAGCGCACATTCCTTAACGGTTTCAGCCACGTTGAGCCGTCCTGTGATGATCTCTCCGTAGCGCCCTTCGCCAATAACATCGTTTGCATTGAGGCGCAGGCCATTGCGCGGCAGACGCTCCAGTCCCTCAAGCGTCGAGTGTAGCTGCTGCTTGAAGCTATCCAGCGAAGCCGGCTGCTCGTCCTCCACAAGATATCCGTTGTTCTCGCGTTCAATGATGGGCGTCTGCTGCGTCATCTCGTGAGCATTGCGTCCACGTCCAATCAGGCCGCGAGCGTGACAGGTCTTGTAGCGCAAATAAAAGTATGTGATGAGGCTGAGCAACAGGCAGCTGCCGAAAATCACACAGGTTACAGCCAAAGCAACCACTGACGACTGACCCTTCTCAAATGTTGCATAGCTAAAATTGTCCAGAGAACTGGCATGTTGTGCGTGACTGCTACGCGTGTACAGTGTCTTAGTGACGTTCCGCAGTGTGCTTACCTTTGGGAGAGAAACCAGGCTTATTAGTATCCACGAACCGCCTTAACGACAAGACTCCACAAGGCTCTTTAGATTTCCTTTTAACGGATTTATTACTTACCACGCCCAAGCTAATGTGAACATCGGAGACCTGGTCCTGTTCCTCTGATTGCTGCTCCAGAGGCACATTGCGATAGCGTCCATAGCGTTTGCCATCCCCTACAACAAAGTGCCTAGTGCGGTTGTCCTCTGGTCGATCGTAATTCAGCTCTGCGGCTATGTAATAGGGAACGCCATTTTGCTGCGCATCCTGCCAACTACCCAACAGCTGTTCATCAAATGGCTGGCTCAGTGAATCGTCAACAAACTCGACAACAATAAGAAGCTTCGATACCGGACCATTGTCGTTGTGTACGGGCGCCAACTCCACGGTCATGGTTTTTTTAGTGCGGGTGAGAATCTTCGGCTGTATGGGCGCTGGACTTGGTAAGCCCACCTCTGTGCTGGCCATTAGGGTAGCATGGCCGCATTCTCTTTCTTGTTGTTCGCAAATAGCGCGCACACTAATATTGTAAAGAGTCGCGGGATGGAGGTCAGTTAGCTCAAAGCGGGTCTCCGTGCTCTGCACTATAAACTCGGGTTGCAAAAATGCGGGAAGCGTTGAGTAGGTCTGAACAACCTGACATTTAATCAGAATGTTGGAAATTTGCTGGGTTTGTGGGGTGAGAGCCTCGGCACCGCCAGCTAGCAATAGCTTGTTGGGCTCATAGGCGTCCCACGCGAGGCTTATGCTGTTCTCGGTGCTGTTGGCCATCCGTAGATGATGTGGGGCCGGTTGCCTTAGCAACGTGGTGGAATAGTAGGAATGTACACCTACGCCTCCGCAATACTGCGCCTTATTGGCCAGGCATCGCGTGTGGCACAGCTGATCGTCCTGCTTTTCATGAGGCTCCAGACTATTGGCACAGAAGCACTTCTCGGCAGCCAAGACAGCATACCTGTGGCCCTGGTGCTCACATATCTCAATGCACGTTTGCGGCGTCTTTGCATAAACCGATTCCTTGAGCAGATCTGTTCGAGCAGTATAGCAGCCAACGTAATAGTAGACGGGCTCCTCCTCCGAAATATTCTGGGATTCCTGCACGGATACGCAAATAAAACTTAACAACAAACAAGTTGCCACGAGGTAAACCGCTGCGACGTGCTGCTTAAGGCAATGAAAACTGGCAATTGGGCGGTGTCCACACTGCATGTTGTGATGGCTTACTCGTGCTAGTGACGGGTGATGGAGCCTTGTATGCCCGGTTGGGCTATGGCGCAGACCCTCTAGTTTTTTGGTTTGATTAAAGCTAATTAAACACTGCGCTGCTTAATTTAGACGAATTAAGCCTTTATTTCTCGTATATTGTTTTCCCTGTGTCGCGTACAATGTTTTTTTCTTTCATTTTAAGCGCTGCTCAGAACGCGACTATCGCTGCTGCTGCCTGCCTGTTTGCTTTGGTCATTGTTGTGTTGTTATTGTTGCTGTTGCTCTCAGCAACCATTCCAGTTGACTAATCATGCTGCCAACGTCGACGCTGGCGTCACTGTCGCTAGTGTTGCTGTTACTTTTCGCTTGCGATGTTTTCATCCCAATTCTAATAAATACCTGATGAGACAAAAGGAGACAACTAGTCCGTTGATCATAATTGAACTTGTTGATCGAGGCATATAGTTAGCTCTGTCTGACACTTGCACCACGTTCTGAGCACAGCTTTGACAGCACGTAAGACTGTCAGACGGTGTTACCAGCAGTGTATAAATATTTAAAATATCCAAACTCTGGCACACACAAAACTTGCAGTCATAAAAATAAAAAACGGAACCTATTAGTTAATTTTGCTTTTGTTGACTGCTGTTAATAAAACGAAATAATTATTACAGCTGCAACTGCTGAGCCAAACAATCTGACAGCATTGCCACTAAAGAAGAGAAGGCTAGAGCAAAAGAGACCAGATGTCAGTGAGAGAGATTTTTGATCATTTGCTCATGTAGATTCTCATTGGATATGCGAACAGCGGGTGTCTTGCGTACTGTGCTCTTCAGTTTTGGTTGACAGCTGTGGGGACTGTCACTTCACCGCTTTTGCTTTTAATTTAATTTGAAAAATATTTTATTGCAACGAACAGATGAAGCGTGCATATTCACATTTACATGTAAAGGTTTTACCGACAATCGCGTGTTTAGCATAAACATGTTGATGCAGTGCTTATTGTTGTATTGTAGGTTAAACCAGTCGCTTTCAGTCATTTCGTTGTTTTGATTATGTTTCCAATTAGTATTTACAGCATTGCTCAAGGGCGTAGCGACAAAAAAAGTTGTCAACGTCATCAGCAGCAACAGCGTCTGGGGCAGCAACGCATTTTTAATGTCGTTGGAAAATTGAATTCGGCATGTTATTCTAATTGTATATGACGACTCAGCTAAAATGAACTCAAGTTAATTACGTGCCGAATCTACGCACCTGAACTAAACAGGCCGAACAAAATTCATCTTCCGTATGCTGCTAGCAGTGCCAACCAAACTAGCGCAGAGTCAAATTTATTTTTGGCCACCTTTCATAATTGCAGCCCGCCTGAAACGTTATGCCAACACCCATGCCAAATTAAAAAAAAAAAACAGGCAGACTCACGCAATTGAATAGAACTTGCGCAATTAACCGTTAGTTCAATTCAGTTGCCGCTTGTGAACTGACAGAATAGCATCTATGTATATGTAAATATTTGCATATACATATATATATTTATATATATGTAGCTTTTTATTTGTATATAGCATCTACTTGCCGTTTACAAAGCAACTATTATTTAATCTTTCACTTGTTTCATTGTTTCTTTTTGCAGTACTTCAAATTAACATTGAAAACCCAAGTTGGAAAATAAAGCACAGACGCGCACACGTACCCACGCACACACCTATATACTCAGCTTACACATGGAGAGGACAGCAATTGGCGGCTCGGCAGTGCAGGTGATCAATGCATCCGACGAGCACACATTTGTGCTTAACGAGGATGCGCTTAGTGAGGTGCTGATGCGGGATGAGATCAAGGATCGCTACGTATGCGTGGTGTCCGTAGCGGGTGCTTTTCGCAAGGGCAAAAGCTTTCTGCTCGACTTCTTTCTTCGCTACATGTACTCAAAGGTATAGTGAGTAGATATACGTCTTTAAGCTTTTTAATCAACAAACTTTTTCAGTATGTGCGACACGACGTCACGGACTGGTTGGGCGATGAGTCGGAACCACTGTCGGGTTTCTCATGGCGCGGCGGATCGGAGCGCGATACAACCGGCATACTAATGTGGTCCGATATATTCCTGCACGATTATCCCAATGGCGACAAGATTGCTATAATTTTGCTGGATACACAGGGTGCCTTCGATAGCCAGAGTACCGTACGCGACTGTGCGACAGTCTTTGCGCTAAGCACGATGCTGTCCTCGGTGCAGATATATAATCTCTCACAGAACATCCAGGAAGACGACTTGCAGCACCTGCAGCTGTTCACCGAATACGGCCGCCTGGCGCTGGCCGACACCGGCAAGAAGCCATTCCAGCGTTTGCAGTTTTTGGTGCGTGACTGGAGTTTCCCATATGAGGCGGAGTACGGTGCTTTGGGGGGAGATAAGATACTTAAGCGTCGGCTCGAGGTCTCCGACAAACAACACCCGGAACTGCAGTCACTGCGTCGACACATTTCATCGTGCTTCACTGAGGTGGCCTGTTTCCTGATGCCACATCCTGGTCTCAATGTTGCCACAAATCCACAGTTCGATGGCCGTCTTAAGGATATTACGCCCGAGTTCAAGAATAGCCTACGAACGCTGGTTCCTATGCTTTTGGCACCTGACAACCTGGTCTACAAGGAGATAAGTGGGCAGCGCGTTAGAGCCCGTGATCTTATTCAGTACTTTCAATCGTACATGAGCATCTATAAGGGCAACGAACTGCCTGAGCCGAAGAGCATGCTGGTGGCCACGGCCGAAGCGAATCACTTGACTGCTGTCGCGGCCGCCAAGGAATTGTACAATCAGCTCATGGAGGAAGTGTGTGGCGGCACGCGGCCTTATCTAAGCTCTGCACACCTGGAAACGGAACATTTGCGAGTCAAGGACAAGGCGCTATTTCAATTCGCCACAAAACGCAAAATGGGTGGCGAGGAGTTCACGGAGAAGTTCCGCCTCCAATTGGACTCTGATCTGGAGGAGGTTTTTATCAACTATCGAGCACACAATGAAAGCAAAAACATATTCAAGGCGGCACGTACGCCGGCCGTTTACTTTGCCTGCGCAGTCATCATGTATATAGTTAGCGGCATCTTTGGACTGGTAGGGCTCTATACATTTGCTAACTTCTGCAATCTGGTCATGGGTGTAGCGTTGTTAACGCTGGCACTCTGGGCGTACATTAGGTGGGTATCGGCAACTGAAAACTCAATAACTGAGCTCCCAAACTAATTCTCAATCCATTTGCCATACCCACAGATATAGCGGTGAGTTGAGCGACTTTGGTGGTAAGCTGGACGAATTTGCAACTCTCATGTGGGAGAATGTAAGTAATAAGAGAAAGAATTCGTTCACGTGATATTTATAGTAAGTATTCCATTTAAAATTTTTTACAGTTTATGCGTCCAATCTATCAAGGTTGCATGGAGAAGGGCATTCAACATGTGGCCACACATGCAGCTGAGGCGGCCATTGGCGGTGGTGGCAATGCTAGCGGCAGTCGCTCACCAGCCAGTGCGGTCAATGGCAAGGTAAAGCGCTCATGAGAATACGCCCAAGTCGCACAATACAAAACGCAGCCGCCCGGGACACACCAGCCACAAACGACTAACAACAATAACAACAACAACGTTGCGTGCAAATCAAACAAGAGAAATAATTATAACTTGTTGAACAGCATTTGGGGCAAGTTAAACGGAGTATCCACTCAGCCCCAGACATCGACCAGTTGCTCCGTCTCCAACTCATTAACACCCGCTTCAAACAGTCGCAAAAAGCGTAAATCAAAGCGCAATTAATGAAGCCTCTGTCCGTTGGCCGCGTTTATAAACTTTTGAAATGTCGTCGTTTAATTTGTATAAATTTAAGCCCTAAATGGTTAGAAACAAAAATCTAGTAATTAATTGCCCTAAAAGGAATATTGTTTTTTATATTGCATACACTAATTTTATAGCTCAGTGCAGCGCGAATCAATATATAACTATATATAATAATATAATTAGTAAGTGGCTCGTATTTGTTGAAAATCAAATTTTAAATTGTTTTTTATATGCATATTTATATGTACCTCTACTGAAAAAGAAATCATGAGACCCGATCTTTAACGCTGTAATATAAAGAAATTGCTAACGAATTTAAACTTGTTTAATTTTTATGTTTTATCTGCCTTTTGTTTATGTAAGCAATTCTAATTCTTGCCCCACGCACGTTTTGCTTTAAAAAAGTGTTATCAATTGAGCAATGTACAAATTAAATAAAATGCACGTTGTTGTTGGCTCGTTTGTTAAACGTTCACATCATATTATTGAACTTTAGAAATTAGGATCAATCATTGCCATCTAAAAGAAATCCCATTTTGGTAAAGGTATTTTATTTTATACGATAGTTTAGTTTATTTAGTTATTGTTAAATGTATAGTAATAACATTTTGATTATGTTTAATGATGACAAATACATAGCTTACTAGCAGATATATTTTCATCAAATGCAAGCAAAATACATCGATTTGGTTCTTTTATAATATACGCATCTTTTTTAATTCAGTTCTTGCCGTTCTTGCAGCACTCATGCTGTACTTTGTTGTCGCCAGCACCCTCATTTTTATTGCAGCAACCGCCGCTCGAAGCTTCGGCTGATTTGGATGGATTACAGCCACATTTGCCAGGCGAGTTGCATTTACAGCTCTCAGAGCACTTCTCTGCGGTGCATTTGCATTCTGCGAAGTATTTTATTAGGCAATTTTCTAAGATATAAGTCTAGGATTAAATATTGTTTTACCCTTTTCACATCCGACGCAGGGCATTTTGCGCAAATTAGTTATTCTTCTCGGTATACAAATACTGCTTGTGATATCTGAGCTCGCATTTATATATATTTTATATACATATAAATTTGTCAATTTTTGCAGCGCATGCGTGTAAACAATAAATGTTCGAGGGTTGAATTCAACATGTTATCATCGAATCGCCATGCGAATGATTATCAGTATAAAAAACAGTTAAAAACAACCGTTATTACCAGGGTGTACAGCAAGGCTATCTCCTACAGATGATTTATAATTAATATAAACTCGATCTTATTGTGGAATAAGAGATCCAGCGCCAAAAATTACAAGGTAACGCTCTTTTAATCCTTAAGAATACGGACAGACGGGCACTGCACGATGGACTCCGATGAAACCGATGAAGATTGTAGATATATTCATTATGGAGAACCATTCCACCTTTTTACCCATTTTCAGTGTGTTCTGGGTATTCTAGTATAATAATGTAAATGTTTGATTCAAACCCATTTTTCTCAGTTTTCAAATGTCATCAAACTAATTACTGAATGCATCTTGAAACTAGGGACTAGAAAAATTCCTCTATTAACCTATTAATTTACCCAATCGTTTGGTGAGACTATCCCAAAATAAAAAACCTTACTTTTAATTGTTAAAATAGCATCTTGTAAGACTTCACAAAAACCTTGGGTTATATGTAATTAAAAGTTATTTTGAATGTTCTTTGTAATTTTCGACCGTAGGCATAAAATATTTAAACTATTATAAATATCTTTATATTCAAGCCAGCTTATCGGAAATTATTACATATGGTGATGGTATCCAGGCCGAAAGCAGGATAAAACAAGTAAGATGTTCTAGTCGGGAGCTCCCGACTAGGGGATACCCTGAACCCTCTTCTTCCAACACCAAATATATATACTATTCTAGAAGCTACATGTCAAGTTTGGTGACTCTAGCTCTTATTATTAACTAAAGTTGCTTAAAAAACAGGATTTCGATATCGATTTCGATCGATTACCTGGAAACGGGGCAAGTTATCGAATATCGGAAACAAACTCGATCTGCGCGGGCACTAGAAGGACCTGCAGCTTAAATTTCCATAGCTCTTATAGGTTCTGATATCCTAGCGTTCATACATACGGACACACGGACTGACGGACAGACAGACATGGCTAGATCGACTCGGCTATTGATGCTGATCAAGAATATAGTTCGATAGGTGTAGTCTTTTTAGCCTTCGTCGGCACAAACTTGCGGTCAGCCGAAAAACAACACTGTAGACTTATAGCGACTGTGCTGATTTGGACACAATTTGAAGACACCCAAGTCTTAGTAAAATATTCGATTCGACCATACCAGCGAAATTCCGATAACTTTCTTCAGTATCCCAGAACACGATACCGATATATTTGTATATGATTATTTTGGATTCGATTTTTACACTAGGTATATCCAAGAGCCGTTCTAGTGTTGTAGATATAGGCTAGAAAAACTGTCTCATCATCGACATGCGTGGCAGGATGCTACCCTGTGGCATGTACGCAACAATGCAGAGAATATAAGACCTGATGTCTCTCAGTTAACCCTTAAAGGAACAACCTTTCAAAAAAGAACAGACGAATTAACTACGCAGTCGGGTCATACGTAGATATGGACTATAGAAGATATGGGGAACCTTGGCTATTGTGATGGGAAGTAGAAAAGGTCATGCATGCAATGCTTTACTTCAAAACTCTGTCATAGTCAGAGGCTTTGTTGGCTTTCCGATCAGGAAACTACGTGTAAAATCGAAATTTTACATAAGAATTTGAAAATAATTTTGATGTAAATTTAAATTTTAAAATATGTTTTCAAAGTTTCTTGCGATCTTTCAGTTTGAAACCTATCCATTTTCAATACTTACTAGAATTCGGTTCCAAATCTACGCCTTAGCGTGCAGATACATATGAATATGTAGAAGAGGATACTTTCAGGTGTCAATTAAAGAGTTTCAGAACACAGATATAGATATAGATAGCCTAAATACTAGTGAAAATTTTAATTTAAAAGGCTGGAAGATTCAGAAATGGGTAATCTTGACTATCTCAGATAAGAGGAGATTTAATATGTAGTTACATATGATTTAAACTTATATGCTGAATTTTCTTTTATTATTTGCTTATGATTCTCTTTTGTTTTTTAACATTACATATTTAAGATTTCGATCGTTTGCTGTGGCTTAAGACTAACATTTTATGCGCCCTTTTATAGGGATGGGTTTTAAGCATCGTCCTTTATGTTTTACATAGACAACTTACTAGACTTATGTGCGTAATTACAATTTATTCTCACATGAACTAAAGAACGTAAATGTATTTAATTCGTATCGTTCAGCAATTTACAATGAAAATTGTTATACATTCTTTTATTTTAATAATGTTGGTTAATTATATAATATCTGTTCATTTGTATCTAAAATACAGTTATAGTGCACATGAATAGGGAGAGGATGGGTGGCGACTGCGAACATGACAGGAAATTAAACCAAATATAATTAGGAGCGTAAAACGTATCTAAAGGTTGTACTACAACATATATAGATATTAGCGTCTCATAAGCCGTTTTTCAACTCATTTTCTTCGTTTCATTTCATTATCAGTTATTTTTTTCTTTCTCTATGTTGCTTATAATGCTTTTGCTTTTGGCATTCGTAGTGCATAACAAGGTTCACGCATTGATATAATATTTAAACTTTTCACTTAACTAACATTTTCAAATGGGAATAATGTTATTTTTTATGATTGGACAATTTGCGGTCGTGGGAGTCTTAAAATAGTAACGTTTATCATTATTTCTAGCTGTATGTATGCATATATGTTTATGTATGTTAATGGATGCATAACATATATATATATATATATATATATATATATAATATAATATAATATAGCATATATATATATATATATATATAGTGTGTGTGTGTGTGTGACCGTAACATGTTGAATCAATGTATATGTGGGTATATGCTTGAGTGAGTGTTTGTCTGATTGTGAGTTGAATTTATATGTTACCGATTTTATATGTTGCTAGATTAACTTTAATTTAGTATAATTCTCTTGCTCAAAAGTCTTTTACCGGAGCACAGGCTCGCCCAAAGCAAGCAGCAACCTTGGTTGAAATCATTCGATGCAACTTTCGACCTTTGGCCAAAAATTCGCATTACCTTAGAGCTTAGCCATTGTGTGATCCCCACTTGTTGCGTTTCATCAGTCCAATGGCTTGCCGAAAAATAAAATGCTAAGCAAATCATTGAACGACAACTAAATTTGTGTTGGACTCGCTGCCTGTGTCGCTGAAGCAACGCCAGCCACTGAGCTGGTGGTAGCTGCGGAAACGTTGCTGTTGACAACCGCAACAGTTGCAGGCGACAGTTCATCGAAGTTGGCCATTTCCTGCTCCCTGCCATTTAACTTAGATTTGCAACACACTTCTGCGTCCGTCTCAATGTTGGATTTGCCGTGCAGCACATCGTCCTCGGGTTCTGGAGGCGTAGACGCACCCCTAGGCTTTGACTTGATTGCCGCAGCTGCTGATGTAGACGCCTCAACTGCAAACTCATCACTGGGGTGTTCTTTGTTTTGCGCTGTGCTCGATGCGTTTGCGTCCCGTTTAATGATGGTAAAAATGCTTTGTATGTACGACTCCATAGTGAGCAAGGTGCTTAGACGCCTCTTGCGATCCTCGTTAACACGATCCTGTGCTGTTTTTTTGTTTGCCGACTTTTTATTGCGCTTTGGCGTAGGCTCCAATTCATCCTCCAGCTCAGTCTCATCGTCCGACGAGGGAATCGATGCTTTCTCCAGCTTCTCGGATTCTGGGCTCTCGATACGTACGTCCACGTAATTAGCGGATGCCGCAGGTTCAGTCTTCGCGACCGTTTCAACAGCTTTAGCTGCATTAACAGTTCCACTGGGCGTAACCGTAGTCCCGTCGACAATGCTAGCTTTATCGACTGATTCGGCTTTCTCTTTCTCAGTCGAAAGAGTCTCCGACTCCGATTGCGCTCCCGGCTGCGAGTGTTCCTTTTCCTGACAGGAGTCCCGTTTTAGTTTCTTGTTAGGAAATTGATCTACAAAAACCAAATATGTATAATATTTATTGAATGCCCTTCATCTAATTCTGTGTATCACCTCGTTCCGCATCCTTCTTAAAACGTTCGCTCTTGTTAAGCAGGGCCCGTAATGATCCACGCAGCTCCTTGCGCACTGAAGTCGGCACACCAGTAGCTTGGGCAATAATACGTATGGCAAATAGATCGCCGCACAGCTCGTCAATGTCATCCTTAGAGTGCATGCCATAATTAATCGTGTAAATCATTCGCGCAACAGGAAGCTGTGCAGCCACTTTGTGGTAATACAACTCTAAAAATTCCCGCACAAATGCATCCTTTAGCATGCTGCGCTCGTCTCTGAGCACATTATGCAGATACTCTATTAGCAACTGATTCTTCACAAGCAGCTCCGAATATCTAAAGCAAAATTGACATATATATGTATATAGGCATCAATATATCTTATAGCTCATTGCAGTATATTAATTAAACTAAAACGGTTAGAAAGGTAAATAATAAAGTTTGAACCAAATTCATAGATTAATGATAACTTGTATTTACATAGATTATCTTTCATGAAACCTTTGGGAATTCATAAGCCAAGCCCATCTGTGAGGAGCTTTCCGGACAGGATAATAAATCTCCGCCCATCGGATCCTCTACCTTACCTCATTCTATTTATTTATTATATTTGGAAATTATTATTGTTAACCCCGCTTTAAAGATTGGTAATTCAAAATTCCTTATTCTCTTCCATATCTTCACTTTCTCTAGTTATTTCTCTTCAATTTTGTACTTTTTATCCTTCTATTTCTAATTATCTATATTCTAATTTTTTTTCGAATATTGTAAATTAATAATGCTAATTAAATTATTCTTCATTCTTAAATGTTTTTCCTCCCTTTCTCTATAGCTGTGTGTCAATAGGGACATAGCTGGCCAGACTGGCAAGTATTACAGTGTTTCAATACCGATTATTCATTAGTAAATGAATAAATAATATAAACAACGCATAACGACACTTTCCGCTTAGGTTCCTTAACTCTTCGGTAAGCCTTTTGAACTCTTTTAACAGTCATTGTATTTTCTCCTAAGTTTCATCCCAAATCTTATAACTACATTTGTTAGATTAATTTGTCAAGACTAACTGATTGGTTGGTGACAAAAGCGAGGCTAAAATTTTTTATGAAGGTGTCATATGTGATATATGTGCATCTTAAGACAGGATTTCGGAAAGTTGTGCCCGCAACTGTGACTATTTGATGAAATCGTTTGGATTAAAATACATCAGACGTATGTTTTACGCTTTTCTATAGAACAATCCCTATAGGTTGAATATGAGTGTAAATGGATTTATTGGCGTTAAGTTAAATTAAATTTCGCATCGACTTTAAAAATACACAAAAATTTGCGAATTGTTGAAATACTATTGACTTAAACTTTGTTTTTTTCATTTGGTCTGCAAAGACGGGTAATACCCGCTAGCTAGTCATAACTTATTAAAGATTTTGTTGTTTGTGTAAAGCTTAAACAAGTGAGAGGCTCTAGTCGGGAGTTCTCGACTAGGGGATACACCGAACCTTTTTTTACCAACACCAAATTCAGCTCGCGCTAGGAGCTCGTTTGCATTAGCAGTAATAACAAGAGGATCTAGTCGAGCTCCCGACTAGGGGATACTCTAAACCCTCTTATTCCAACACCAAATGCTCGCGATACGCGCTCGCTTGTAGAAATAAAGATTAATTTAAAAAAACTAACCGACCACACCAGCCAGAAACAAAAAATAGTTTATCCTGTAGGGCTAGAACTCGCGACATACCACACCAATTGTCACTGCCTCTACTCAACAGCCATACCAATAATTGCGACAGTGAGAAAAAAACGAATTTAAATAGCTGCACAGAAAACAATACAGTCGCAATTGCAATGCTGTTGAAAACCGCGATGCAGACGCGCATGATTGTGTGTGGGTACATAAATTCTTTGAATTTGCGCTTGTTGCTGCTAAAACGTGCTCAGTGAAAACACCAAAAAAAAAACAAAACAAAAAACAAAACCCATCTTAATGAAATTTTCTACAGAGTATCTTATTGTACCATAGAATATTTGTGTATTCTCTAAAAGTCAATAACATTTAAATTGTGGCTTAAATTGGTTGGAAATACAAGTTGGGTTATTAACTTGATTTATAGCTTTGTGTTGGTAGCGGGGAGGTGGGGATATGTATAAAATGAAAGATGATTGATATACATATATGTATATACTGTTCTAGAATAAACATATCACTTTTGGTGACTCTAGCTCTTATTATATACCCAGTTTGCTCAAAAAACAGGATTTCAATATTGATATTTATCGATTTCTTGGAAACGCGACAAGTTGTCGAATATCGGCACTAGGAGGAACTTCTGCTAAAATTTCAAGCTCTTATAGGTTCTGTTATCCTTGCGTTCATACATACGGACAGACGGACTTGGCTAGATTGACTTTGCTACTGATGCTGATCAAGAATATATATACTTTATGGTGTCGGAGATGCTTCATCCTGCCTGTTACATACATTTACATTTGCAAAAACAATTTACCCTTTTAACACATTTTTAATGGGTTAAGGGTATAAAAGTAAATTTAAAAGGAAAAGTAGTTCGCTCGATAGGACCCGAACTCGTGACAGACCACACTAATTGCGCTAATTCCACTTAACCGTCAACCCAACAACTAATCGCTACTGAAAAAGAAACCAATTAAAATAGCACAGAAAACAATACTATCGCATTTGCAATGCTGTGAATAGAATTTAATAAATATGCGCTTGAATATGTGTGTGCACATGTATACATAAATTCTTGTACTTTGCGCTAGATGCTGGTAGCCAATATATATATAACCACACGTTCTGTTTAATAAGGTCTGTGTCTCTTAACCGATCTTGAGATCTTCTTTCGATCTTTTCAACTTTTAATTGGTGGGCAACACAAATTGGTTTTTTTGCTTGAATTGTATTATATAAGTTGTAGCGGGGATACCTATAAAATAAATGATACTTAATACAAATATACACTTCTAAAAGCTATATGTTACGAGACTTGCTCAAAAAACAGGATTTCGATTTCGAGACTTATCGATTTCTTGAAAGCGAGCCAAGTTATGGATTATCGAAAATAAACTCGTACTGCGCGGGCACTAGGAGGACCTACGCTCTATAAATCAAATCATTAGCTCTTATAGGTTCTGAGGGTTTTGCATGCATGCATACATACGGACGGACGGGCAGACGGACATGGTTAGATCGACTCGGCTGTTGATACTGACTAAAAATATATTAGAGTATATGAAGTCGGAGATGCGTGGTTCTACCTGTAACTTTTATCCATTTTTAATGGGTTCAGGGTATACAAATATAAAAGAATGAAAAGCCAGGCTTACTTGTGTGTTAATGCATTGTTGTGGATGCCCACCCAGAACTTAGGAAAGTAGTTGAAATGCAACGGTGTTGACTCTATGGCCACCAGGCAGTGAAGCTTGACCAGGGTGTCGTTAAGGGTGCCTGTATTGACGCACATGCGCAGCATGACGTCGATAAAGTCATGATACGGCCTGTAAAAGGCATCCACTTGGGCATCGTACTCGATATCAAGACCACGTGGCGTCAGCTCCGACGAGGCAATGCACATTTGCACCATTGGCCTTGGTGGTCGAGGTGAATTTTTGGCACCTAACGGCCAGGGCGTCTGCTTTGCGCCGCGACGCGGAAAAAAGGGTCCTAACGGGCCTATTGCATTTGGTGCATTGGCCACGGACAAATGGCAGTTAATCAGAATGGGCGCCAGAATGATGGTGGCCTCCAGGCTAGTATTGCGCACTAGCTCCTTAAGCACCTCGAGGGCCATACGACTAATCTCCGGCGAGTTGAATGTGTTAAGCAGCGTAGCTAGTCGCTTGATCGCATCAGGCAGCGCCTTTGCCAGCGCCGAGTGCTGATGCTGTTGGCGCAGAAAATGCTGTTGCTGCAACTGCATTTGTTGTAATTGCAGATGTTGTTGCATTTGTTGCTGTAGCTGCTTCTCTTTTTGCTGGGGCGTCTGTGGGGCTTGAGTACACTGCGTCTGCTGTTGTTTTTGCAACATCTGTTGCTGCTGCAGTTGCATTTGCTGTTCCAACTGCTGTTGTTGTTGCTTTTTTTGCGCAGGGTTATCTGTACGCATGCGCAGCGTCGCCAGCAGAAGCACCATTTCTCCAAGAAGATCCAATAGATCCCCAGCCACATGGCAGGCAGTGGCTTCGTGGTGCATGGAATGTAGCGTGTGCAACGCCTCAAAGCACATTTCAATGCCTCCGTTGAAAATTACCAGCATGCGGTCATCGTCATTGTCCACTGCGTGTGGGAAATCAAAAAACAAAATGATGAGTGAGTTACAAAACATATTAAATTTAATGGATTTAACTATTAAGCATTAAAATAGTTTTAAAGTCCAAGGTGCCCAGCTCATGTTTTTTGAGGGCTTTAATACGGCATCTTAATGTATGTACAGCTTTAAAGAGTGACTTATTTAACTTTGGGGAGAACGGAAGAGGTATAAACTATAAAAAAAATAAAACTGAAAGTTCCTCATCTTACAAATTTAATTTGATGACTCCGGATCAGAATTTCCGAGTTTTGCATACAACCCCTTTTTTCAAAATCGATGCATGTCGAAACTTAATGGCTAAACCAATCAGTTCGATAAAAAATATATATATGTCAATTTTTTTCTAATTTATGTTATGCGAGATTTATTAATTAATTAATTAATACCCTTGCAACCTTTTAATGCCGAGAAAATGGTTAATGCCGAGCTTGGTGAAGGTATCTTGATAAACAAAAAAGGCTTTTAATCAAAAACCTAGTATTCGACCGATCGTTCCTATGGCAGCTATATGATATAGTGGTCCGATCTTAATAGGATTTTGCATATATATGAGGAGCTTAGTAAAACTAATAAATGCCGAGTTTGGTCAAGATATCTTGAAAAACAAAATGTTTTTTTATACAAAATCTTAATTTTCGACCGATCGTTCCTATGGCAGCTATATGATATAGTGGTCCGATCTTAATAGGATTTTGCATATATATGAGGAGCTTAGTAAAACTAATAAATGCCGAGTTTGGTCGAGATATCTTGAAAAACAAAATTTTTTTTCATACAAAAACTTAATTTTCGACCGATCTCTCCTATGGCAGCTATATGATATAGTGGTCCGATCCAGCTGGTTTTGACAAATGTACTGCGTGCAACAGAAAAAGGGACTTCTGCAAAGTTTCATTAAGATAGCTTTAAAACTGAGAGACTAGTTCGCATAGAAACAGACAGCCGGACAGACGGACATGGCTATATCGACTCGGCTGTTGATGCTGATCAAGAATATATATACCTTATGGGGTCGGAGATGTCTCCTTCTATGCGTTACACATTTCAGGACAAAATTATAATACCCTCTGCAAGGTTATAATGACCCGAATTTTGAACATGTATCAGATACCTCATAAGAATTTCAGAAGTCGTCGCAAAGAATAATTGCTTATTATTTATAATTGCTCTTGGTAAAATAGCTAAATCAGTAATTGTTAAAATTAATTAGGTTTATTATTACCAAATCAACCCCGCCATTTTTAACGCTTACTGGGGATGATGAGGATGATGTATCACACATTCACAAACGGTTGTGGACGGTCTTAATAGATAATTTTTAATACTCTATCGTAAGGAGATGCCTTTTGCCTGTTACATATCCAACATCTTTTTTTAAAACAACTTTCATTAGGTAAAAAATTAAAATTAAAATAAAATCGATTTCAGACTGGTTATCTTAAAAATCTAGCTGGAAAAGGCATATTCGATTTTTTAAATTAAGAAAACCATGCCCATCACTATCGGCTGTTAATTAAATCTTACCCAGTATTTTCAGGGCGCTAATCAGGGTAGACCAGGACACTCGTGCATCCAGACTGCTTGTGTAAGATACAATGACGGAGCGTCTAAAAGCTATGACATCCAGTTTCTCCTGTTCGCTGGCATCCGGATGGCGAGTAGCAAAAAGCGCCATTAGTTTAAATAGCTCATCTACTGCGGCAGCATATTGTGTGGGATGTGGCGTTATATTTTTAAAGGCCCATTGCAGATTTTGATGCTGCGCCAACTGTCGCGTGAGTATCCGGCTTTGCTCGCAGCATAATCGCAACAGTCCATAATAGGCCGGCAGCATGGACCGATTGTAAGTTACAATCTCTGAGTCGTCGTGATCGGCACTGCATGGGAATATCAGATTGTTAAAGCGAAACCGTGTCCACTACGAATGTCTTACAGTATATAGTTAAATGCAATGTTGCGCGTTATCTCCGGACAGTTGGCCACCAGGGCCGCATTTTCTGGGCAGTCGACAAGCGAGTGATGCCAGAAGGTGAGCAAGGCATGTTTGTTGTGATGCGCCGGCACACTGGGCTCAGAGAGGCGCGGGTGAAACAGCTCCCACAGGGAGCGCATAAATGAACCTATCTGTTGGCGAGAGAAACAAATTTAGGTGCGATCGGAGCAGAGATGTGCAGAAAGCTTTGTGCATGTGTGTTGCCAAACTTGCCATTAGTTTTTCAGTCTTAGAAACCATACAGTAGCTGAGTAGATTAAAATAGGCGGTCAGCTTGGTAGTACCATGTGCCCCTATGTCTGCATAAGCGCGTGCTGGACGCAGCAGTCGCAGCAGCAACGTTATCACTTGATGCAGCACCACCTGGGCATCGCTGTTGATGTCCCTGCAAGTTGATAGAAAAACGGAAGTTTATGACGCTGCTTATCAGTAAAGCTGCAGCATTTACCGATAACTGTGCGGGTTGAGAGCCAACAACTTATGTTGCGAGTGAGCGCGGAAGTTGGCACGAAACGGCTGGGAGGGCACCAGCGCCACCAGCAGGCAGGCAGCGGCTACAATATGGATAAAAAACTAAAATATAGCGCCCAAAGATGTACAGGTTAGCCATTTCGTACCATTTCTTACGCGCGTATTATCATGCGCAAGTAAAAATTGTTCCAGCCATTGCTCGGCGGACTGCAGAATCCAGGCATGCGCTATTTTATTCTTGGTGGCCTGCAGCGACAGCCAGTCAAGCACAGACTGCGGACAGTACTCTGCCGCATCCCACATACGTGGCAACACTAGCTGCGTAAAACAAGGCAGGCCAACTGGACCGCCCTGCGTCTCGGTGAGCAGTGTCAGTAACTTGAAGAATGGTGCACAGAGCTCAGTGTGTTTGGTGACCGAGGCGAAGAGCATACTGATGATTTGTGTAGCCAAACGATCGTCCCAGCGGCAGAGCGCGTGGATTAAATGCTTTGTCTGGTGCGGATTAATGCCATCCTTTATTTGTTGATACAAAAATGGAAAACCCTACGAAATATATGTGAAATAATATATATAACACATAAGCAATGAACAAAGCAAAACAATTGGTGATAGGATTAGACATTGGATTGGTTTGTTGGTGGATTTATGGATTGATAATTGATGGTTAGACGATGTAGTGGTGCTTGGATGTTTGATTAGATGGAATATATAGCGCTTTCGAGCTTTTTCAGTATCACCTTTCCACCGGCTATGGCATTGAAGTCTTTGGGCGATAGACGCAATCGAAAATCAGCGCCTCGCGAACGCTCGACAAGACTAGCACATAGTGCAATCATTTTGTCTAGCGATGCTGGACGCATTTTTTCTACTGAGAGTGCCTCATCTGAAGAGTTGTCCTCATTGTCTGAGCTGATGTCAATCTGCAATATAAATATGAAATTAAAGTAGAAGCTCCAATATTTCTTTTTGCCAACTAACACTATCTGTTTGCTTATGGCCCAGGTAAAAGTCTACCAGGCTCTTGAGAACACCGATGCGCAACAAAAACATGGCTTCTTCATCGCCCATGCGCGAGAACTCACACAGCAGGCTAAAGTACTCGGATAGATGGCGCAGATGAGAGCGCGCTCCATGTTCCAGCAGTGAAATTAGCGAGCTTATGAAGCGTGTAACACATGATGCTTGACCAATCAGCTCCCTGTCGTTTTCGTCTGTATCCACACCCAGATACAGATCAGCATGCGAAGCGCTACAAGCAATAATTAGCATTTTTATCTAAACTTGAATTTTGATCAAATGCTCAGTAAGGAACTTACCGCAGCCGCTGTATAACATGAACGACCAAACGCTGAAACATTTGACGCACCATTTGATTTGGGCATTGAATTAGCACCTGCACAGGCCAAAAAGGTTCAACCGACATGTGCGATAGGAACCATTCGCAAGCCTCTTCACTGGCGTTAAATTGCTTTGTAAGCAGCTCTACCCAAGGAACCATGGTGGGCTGTAGGATGAAAATAATGTCACAATGATTTTGGGCAGTGCATTTGTTAATCCTATATAATAACATTTGTGTAAAGTAACACATTAATTAAGATTTTCTTTTTTATTTAAATTGCAGCTCACATTTAAACGATAGAAAATTAAACCGGTTAAAACCGTAAGTTCAAGTTGAAAAATTAGATAATTTTAAATTCATAACATTTATAAAAAACGAAGACAAATCGCTGTTCTTTGTAAATTTGTTACTGAGAGTTATCATATTTGAATACAATTTATTAATATCAATGCATTATGTGAAGGGCAAGGGTCTTACATTAGGCAAATGTCAAGAGGCTGAGATACATTTTAAATGCTTACCTTCTCCTTGGCATGTATGAATGTTTCAATGAAAAATGACACGGACAACTTAGCGGCCATGGAAGTGACGTCCGTCTCCGAGATTAACGTCTGTGGTATGTGACCGCAAATCTGCCACATGAAGCTAAAACAGAACGCTTGAGACAACTGTATTCGGTTGAAAGTATTTTTATACCCACTTGAAGTAGGTGTGCTCGAAGATATTACGATCTTGCAAGAACTGTCGGTTATCCTGCCAAATCCAATCTTCTAGCTCCTTGCTCAACAATGGACGAAACTGTTGTAGCTTATTAGACACTTTTGTTTCCACGACGACGGCCGCCTTTGAGGTTGACGCCTGCGTTTCTTTGCTATTCGACTTTAAATTATCACAATTGGCTGTAATTTCATCCATTCCTCTTCCTCCATTCTTTTTTTTAGTCTCATCTTGCTCTTCGGTTTGTTCATTCTCCAGCAAATTTTCAATATCGTTCTTTATCGGAGTCACTTGCTCCACCTCTGATTTTACTGAGTCCGCAGTGTCCGCCGTCGTCACATCATTTTTATTTATATTGACCTTCTCCACTTTGGGCGGCTCGTCCGTTTCTGTCTTATCCTCATTAGTGGGACTGGGCGTTGGCGTGGCCAGAAGTTCCGAGTGCCGCCGCTGCAGATGCTCTGGTAAGCGACGTTCATAGAATAGCATATACGCTGAGTTTGTCTTTTCGAAGCTAAAGTCCAAATACTTTTCAGTCACTGAGTCGTAGGTCTTGCTCTATAAAATGAAAACAATAAACATGAAAGTAGGGACTTTTAATAAATATCTGGTTAAATATTTAGCGCGAGTACTTACCGTCATTTCGCCTCCAAAGCACTCGGCCGCTATTTGCGAGGGATCGAAAGGCTTGACCTCAGCATCATTAAACAGGAACCAACGCTCGTGCGGGTGGTAGTTGCTTTTCGTGCGCTCCTTAATAAAGCTATAATAATGCCCACCGTCCGCTGTTCCTGTGTGCACTGTAACGCCAACCAATTCGTACCTGTAATCAACAAGTGTTTAAAATTAGACTTACAAATAATAGCCAATAAAGCCTCTTACTCATAGCACTCCTCGATGTCTGCGTCTAGTGTAGCTTCAGCCTTTTCATTCTCAGCTCCCTCGTTATTAGCATTTTGTTGAAGTTCACGTTTGCGCTTCTCGCGGTCCTCCTTGTATTGCTGCGGCATCAGCGTCTTTTCTACGTAGTGACACATGTTGAGTCTCAATGGAAACGAAAAGTGCGTGTTGACCTTCTCCTTCAGCATGGTCACCATATTGAAGGTGTACCGCATAGTGTTAAAACACAGGATCTGAGGCAGTTTCTTGAAGCAGGCACGCTTTTCAGCTCGCACTTTTTTGCCACACTGTGAGCATGTGTACATGTTGTCACCTTCAAGCGTATCCTTGACAGTCACCTCATCGAGCGACTCTTGCAAATTTCGCATGTCCGCCACTTGGCACCGGACTGTATAAAACTCCTCAGCAGTGCGTGAGACATGACCGCAGTCCAGAGAAACGACATTGTTGCTTAAAGTGCCGCAAAACAAACGCTTTACCAAATGCTTTAGATCTGGCGTCATTTCCTCTAGCTTAGAAACCAAATCAATGAAGAACTCAGCCATATCCTTCTGCTCGCCCGTATTGAGGGGCTGATGGTCCATCTGATACACGCGACAGAAGCTGCGCGGATTATAAGCTTTGCGCTCCGACTCCAGGAGATACGCGAACATGCGCTGCAGTTCCAGCAGCGTCGGCGCATGTTTTTGCGTGCCAGCTGGCGGCAGTCGCAAAATAGCTGCTCGGGCCTGTGGCATCATGTATAGATGCTGTATGCAGGAGGCCATGTAACAGGTAGCACCCAAATTCGTGAGGCCCACATAGCCACACTCGGCACGTCCCTCGTCACGTGGCCAATAGTCCCAAGGATATGGCTGTTTCGGGCCGGACCTGTGCTGTGCCAACAGCCGAGTGTGCAGGTAGCTATAGTTGGTGGCACAGCCGCGGCACAGCTCCACCAGCAGATCATAGGCAGCGGCACGGGAAGTGGCTGATTTGCATTTGGGTTTCTGGCGATTGGCTGGAGAGGGCATTTCGAACAGGAACTCGATTAGCTGCTCAATGAAACTCAATGCTTTGGGCCTGTATTTGTAGCTTGTGTCGTACTTAATTAGATTGGACATGAGATTGAGTAAGCCCACTAATCCATCATCCTGATAGCCATGGCGCAGCTCATGGTAATCGCGGCTGAGAATGCTTTCCGAAACGTTCTCGCATAGTAACTCAATATCGATACGCTCCTCGGCTACCATTTCCGGCGTCAAAGTGTCAACAAGGCGCGCCAGTAGCCAAAAATAATCCCGACAAGCTGGTCCATATGGCTCCTTGCCCTCTTCAGAAAGCAAGAACTGGGTGTGCTGCACTGAAGAACTCATTTGCTCGGCACGCGGCAACAATGCAATAAGCTTGTGCAGTAGAGGAGCCAACAGCAGGCGGTAACTTTGCGCATTGCCCAAACAGATGCGATAGAGACCGGCGCAAATTTCGCGACGCACCGCCGGCTCCGGGTCTTCCAGTATGAACTTCTGCAGCCAATTACATTGTTCCGGCTGAGACCAGAGTAAGCTACGCGCCTCTGCTGAAGCATGCACGAAACTCACCAGAATGTTCATAGTAAACTGAACCAGCTGTGCACGTCCCCAGAAACCAGTCCGCAGTTGATGAAACTGATATGGGAATACCAGTGAAGTGGCGCCGGCTGACAAATGTTGATGGACTTCATCGTTAAGTATGCTGGACAGACGCTGTAGGCACTGGGGCACTTCCATTAGCTGCAGCATGAACGCATGTGGTCGCGACATCAGCACGTGCACATCCTGTGTCTGTAGCTCCTCGAAGCCCAACAACCAAAGGATGCGCAATAGGCTGGCCAAGCAATCATGACGCCATTCGTTTAGCGCAAGCTCTTTGGCATGTGCGCTCTGCTGTAGCTGTCCGGCACTAAAGATCTCGTACAGATGCTGCAGCCCTCCGCACTTGATAAATGCTTCGCTCCACTTGCTACTCTCGCCAAGCAGCACACTGCGCCCTGGTGTTGCTGGTAATGAGGATGCTGGCGAAGGTGGCGGCGGTGTGGCACAGCCCAATGGACGGTCCTGGTCAGGGCCATCGATTTTTTTCTGCCGTTTACTGTGCTGTTTCGGCTGGTTTTCCTTGTCGCCGCCGACCAACTCGCTAATATCTGCGTCGCTGCCAGAACGTGGCGCTGAAGTCACCGTGGCCTCCAGATCGCCGCCAACCTGCTCTTTGCTGCAGTCACTGCTGCTGCTGCTGCGTTTCGGCTCCGCCGGCAGCTCGTTGCTGTTATGCCGTCTGTTTGCACTCTTTTTGATGCGAGGCTGCTCACTAGTAGCCAGATTGCCATTGGCGCCAGCCCCACCAGGCCCAACGGAAGCACTTGCTTGACGCGGGCCGCTACTCAACGCTAGGCTTTCGACGATGTGCAAGGAGTACATGAACTTTTGAAGATTGCTAGGATCAAGCAGCTCGATAAACTTTTGCTTGATTTGTTTGTGCTTGTTGGCCAAGTGCTCCTGATCATCCAGTTGCTGCAGTTCATTGAGATCGTTAACCAGATTCTTGAAAGCATCTAGTATATGCGGATTGGTGGGCAACATGGCCAAAATATCCCATACACGGCGCGACAACAGCTGCGCCTTTGTATGATGCTGCAGATGCACCGTTGATGATTGCGGCTTCATGTCTCCTAGCGTTTGCATCAAACAGAACAGTTTCTCAAAATACTTGGGCTGTAGGAGGAGTACTGTGGGCAGGCACTCCTTGGGCGGTGGCGGTAACATTGATGGATGCTCTACGTTTGTTTCCTTACGCCGAGCACTGCGTCCACCCAATGAAACATACACAATCTGATTGTCTTTGAAACCAGCGTCACCCAGAGTCCGTTCGTCATAATCTGATGTAAGCTCCTGGCCCTGTGTAATAATCCTCAGAGGACCATCGCTTAACAGCAGGCCCAAAACGGGTGCCGCGATACCCGACTGCAGGCTCTCCCACCACTTAGAGACCTCAGCTTTAAGATCAGCGATGAGATCGCAAGCATGCATATGCAGCAGACTTTTTTCTGATAAGCCCGCCTGCTGTAGCACAATCCGCAGTGGTGGGCCGGCACCCTCGTTTTTCAAATTGCTGTGCGAGCCAATCCCTTTTCCCTCGATTGCCCAGCGGCGCAAATGAAAAGCATACCGTCGCCTGAATGTGTCCAGATGAGTGTTAAGCAACAACAACCCACGCTGCACTCGCATCAACGCGTTTTCGTCCTCAATGCTATGAATAGAAACAAATAGTACAAGTAAACAGTTAACATACATACGATAAAGAAAAAAGAAAATTATTATAGAAGAAGGAAGTACCAAATTTGTTGTAGATTGTTTTATGTATATTTTAAATTGTGCTTAAAAGAGCGAGGCCTAAAATGGATTTTTATCTATCTTTTGAAAATGGAAATTCCACCTAGAAGTGGGGTAAAATCGAAGAAAACAGTCGCTTAAAACTATTTGCTTACGATTCAATCGGTCTTTCGCATGTGCGAAAGACTGTGCTTAGTTTCAAAACCTCTACTCTGTTAAAGAATAAAGGTTTTCAACGATTTTTGTAGTTCATCCCATGAAAGCAATTAAGTTGGGAAGCAATTAAGGGAATCTACTAGTATAGTGCACAGCATCGATAGCCGAGCTGATATAGACATATCCGTCTGCCCATCTGACTGTTTCTATGCGAACTAGTCTCGCAGTTTTAAAGCTTTATCGTCTTGAAACTTCGCATAGGTCCACCTTTATGTTGAGGGCAGTACATATGTCGGAACCGACTGGATCAGATTACTATATTATATAGCTGCCATAGAAACAATCGGTCCAAAAGTAGGATTTTGTGTGAAAAACTTTTTTGTTTATCAAGATATCAAGATACCCAAATTCGGCATTTATAAGTTTTAATATACCTCCAAATATATGTATAATCTTGATAACATTGGACCACTATATTATATAACATCCATAGAAACGATTTGACGAAAATTTGGTTCTGATATACAAACCTTTTCTTATATTAAGATAGCTTGGTCAAATTCGGGATTAATTAGTTTCATTATGATCCTCATATATAAGCAAAATTTTATCAACATCGGACCACTATATCCTATAGCTACTATAGGAAAGATCTGGGGAATAGTAGGATCCTTAATGGACAAAAATATAATTTTTAAAGATTTTTCAAAAAACTCGCCATTTTCGAGCTGCACTATTTTCACGTATCTGCAAAATACGGAAAATATCGGCAAGGGAATTAAATCTTCTAGATTTTTTTTGTGAGTATACGTTATTGAACCATTTCTAAACACGCTCAAAACATCATAAGCTTCAAGAATTCATTATAATGATGTTAAGTGTTCAGGCGCCTATACAGTAAAATTCCCCAGATGTATATACTTGGGTTAACTTACCATTCTAGCGCCGTAGCCGCTTGTACGAGATTGTCCATGCACTGCGACACAAACTCCCTTTCCAGGCGCAACTGTTGGCCCATGTAATACATGTTGATGTATTGAATCGCTGCCAGCGAGACCTCGTTGCTTTGGGCGCGCAATGCAATCTTCCATAGGTGGTACATTCCCACGGCACTGGAATTGGCACTTATGGCCTCACTGTGCTTTTCATACTCAGCCATCGCGATCCGCGCGAAGCTGCACAGTTGCTGGAAAAGTCCTAATGCCACCATAGAAAATTCTTCTGGCCGCAGCTCTGGCAGTTTTTTCAAGTATAGGTGCTGCAGTGCGTCGATACCCAGCGCGTGCTGATCACCGCCCTTCGTTTGCGCCTGAAGCCACGAAAAATAACAATCCGAGCACTCGGGATCATGCGCGAGCCACTCCCACAGCGCATCTAACTGCTCCAGCGTCAACCGAAAGGTCTTAGGAGAGCCGACCGAAGAGAAGATAGACGAGAGAAACTGCAGCCGCACAGAAACCTGCGTCTTGTGCGAGTATAACTGAAGGCCGAGTTGTTGCTGTTGCTGCTCGCCATTTTGGTTGATCAACAGCTCTGCATGCCTCCTGGCATAGTGGCGAATGTTATTGAAGAAGGACTGCATCATGCGATGATTACGCTCTGCCCACAATGTCATTGTATGTGTGTCCGATGGTCGGAACTGCTGAAATGACGCAAAAAGCTTTGGCAACAGTCGCAAGCTGACGATCACACTTCGATTGTTGGCCACGTTATGGAGACAGCCCTCAATGAATTTTGTGCGCAGTTGACGGTCCATGCTAAAGCATAGAAGCGTTGCTAGCGCCTTCTCAGCCTCTAAGGCTAAAGATTCGCCAAGTTGACCCTAGAAAAAGACGAAAAAACCAATTAGAGCACGAAGCAGGCAATAATCCATGATCCATGTAATAATGTTGGTCAGCGACCTAAACTAAGATAAATCTCTATCTCTTCTATGCAAAGTAGTCTCTAAGTTTTATAGCAATCCTCATGAAAATCGACATTGGTTCGACATGTTGCTGCATTTAGTACATATGTCGAAATGGGCCGAATGTGATTAATAATTTATATATAAGGATCGACAATTCAATTATTGCATGAATAAGTTTTTTAACCGTTCTATCTTAATTTTGAAACGTTTGGAAAAGCTATTAGAAACGTTTTTCAATAAATTATATTTTGATCTTTAGAAGCGGGGTCGCTATGCTGGGATTGCACTTACAATTTTGTCGTCCTGAAGCAGATCCCAGAGTAGCGTATTGCCCGGCTGGCAGACATCGTTTAGCTTAAAGGAAGGCTGGTTGTTGCTTGATGCTGCATTGTTAGCCCTGGGCGAATGCTGCTGTTTGTTGCCCACGTCAACCAGATCCACATCTGAGTCGGACTTAGACTTAACAGCGGCCGCAGCAGCAACAGCGGCAGCTGCATTGGCCTGTTGCCGCATGGCTACTAATGACTGTTGCGCATTTCCAGTGGCAACAGCGGCCGCCGCAACTGCAGCAGCAGCGGCGGCTACATTTGTTTCACCAGACTTTTGCATAGCCATTGCTGATTGAGCGGCCATCAGAGCAGCGGCGGCAGCTGCAAAAGCAGGAGCCACATCTCTACAATTCGGGGCGGTCACACGTGTTCCATGCGAATTTACAAGCTGTGCCAACTCTTCCTCACACGGTGAAACGTCCTCGTCGTCAAAGTCAGCCAGGTTCTTTTCTGATTTATTACTCATGGGTGACGAATAGCTGCCATCGTTCTCTGCACCGCTCAGAAGTTCACTGATGTTCGTCTCGGCAATGGCCCGTATATATGGACCTTCGCCGTGCAAATGCTTAAGTACGGCAGCAGGCACCAGTTGATGGCCGGCACTATCGCTGCACTCATCACTGTCGGCGAGAAGTTCGCCGTCGCCATCAGCATCGCCATCATCGCTAGTGGGCACATCCTCAGCACCGTCCCATATTTCGACCAGCTCATGCGGTAGAAGCGGCTGCTGTTGCTTGGTGCTAGTTTTCGGACGGCGTCGCTTGTTGCTTGTCTTTTTGCGATGTAGCTGAAGCTCCAAAGCAGCTCGTGATTGTAGTTCCTCTTCACTGCTGGTGTTGTCGATAATGTTGACAATACGATGGTTTCTGCCGACAGAAGGACCCATTTAAACAAATAAAATGCATTGGATATTTATTGACTTACTTAATGTCCACCTTGGCTATGTCATCACCGCTCATTTGCTTGGCCTTCTCAGTGGTGGGATCGCAAATATGACGCCGGTGTCTTGCTTGCTTACAAGGTGTAACGCCATCGATAGGGCTTTTGTGGCCACCACCACCGCCACTGGCGATGCTGCTATCATCAGCCCCAACATGATCATCCTCAGTGTTGCTGCCTTCAATGCTACCGCTGTCTGAGCTGGAGGCTGTCACATTGGAGCCAAGCAAATGGTCTTGCATTAAATTCATTTGACTGCGCGTACAATCGCGCGTCCAAATCAACTTGGTCAAAGCGGATGCAATGTAAATACTTTGCTCGGTGTGCTCCTTTGGATCCATACGGCATAGCAGCGAATACAGATGCATGGCCGGACGTGGTGCCAGATTCTTAACCAGAGCCGGCAATATATCAAATATAGTTTTGGAGCAGTGCTTCAGCTGCGTCGCCTGCCAGATAAGTTTGATGTCCTCCTCGGAGATCTGATTCTCCACGGCCAAGAAGTTAAGAAGTACATGGGCTTGCTTTACAATCTCAACATGCAGGTTCGGACCAAACAGATGCTGAACAATTTGATTCTCTGTTAGCCAGTTGGCTATGCGCTGGCCAAAAAGCTCCACCTCATTGACAGTTTCAGTGGTGCAAATCTCGTTGAACAGATTTATGTGTGCATTGATCTGGGCCATCCCTAAAATAAATTTGCTGGCAATTATAGTGGCGCGCATATAATTATGCTTAATGTTATGTTTATCAAATGTCACTAAACTCGCAAATTACTAACATTACTGTACAGACAGCTCATAAAAGCATTTACAGGACTTTTTAATATAGAAAAGGGCAATCAAAAATTATATTTGCTTTCTTAATTAAAACCTTACGATTCTTTTTTTTGTAACAATATTATTATCTAGGCGTTTAAATCAAAATAATCAATTTTCTAAGAAGCTATGCTTTGCACTTTATTTATATCAAATTGGTTTAAGGAACATAAATTCATTATATTTAGAGCATATTTTCCCCATATTAAGAATTTAAATTTTCAGATTAAAATTATCTTATGATATTCCTCCAGATATACTAAGATTTGAATTACTCATGCGATCGGAGTTTAGCTTTTTAAACAACTAGCCGAATATCAGCTTCTTTTAAATTCTTCTTTTAGGGAACCGCCTCAAAAACTTGATTAAACACTTACCCGCTAAACGCATCGTCAGTGTAGTTGAAGTAAAGTACTTAAAGGCCAGAGCTAGGCCTTCGGTATCAAAGTTGACGGCCACGTCCAGCGGATCACGCATGGAGGACCACACAAAGTCAGCCATGGCACGCGTTGCCGCCGAGCGAAGATTTTGATCGGAGAGCTTGCACATGTATTGCAGAATTCGGCTGCGCAGTGGCACGAACAGTTGTGTGTTGCAGTGATAGTTGAGCCACAGCTTCACATTGGACACTGTGGCAGTCATGGAGTGAGCTGTGGATACGGGCAAGTCCGGGTGTTCAAAGCACAGCGACATTGCGCCAAAGCCTCCAGAATTGCAAAACAGGCTCACGTTACGCAGCAGGTAAATGGGAAGATCGTTGTCGTGCAGATCACAGATTAGAGCCAGGTGGTGTGCTTCCTCCGCTTGCAGATCGTCCAGACGTGAGTGCATGCCGTGCTTGTGGGCAATGTACAGCGGAAAGTTGAGCAGAAATACCTTGGAAACGAGTACCAGCAATTTCTCCACCTCAGGCAGTATCCATGGCTCTTCCGTGTATTGTGGATGTGCCTTACTGCTGGTTGGTGGGACTTGAAGTGGCGGTGGTGATGGCGGATTCTTGGGTGGACCTGGACCATCACCGGAAGCCCTTTTCTCCTCATCACCGCTGGCCTCAGGAAGGGTTGATTTACTGTCGTCACCAGCGGATGGTGGCGAACTCGACAAGGACGGCGTTGACTCCTTGTGCTTGCTGTTGCTCTCGTTGTCATTGTCGATGTGTGAGTCCTTGTCGAGCTTTTCGAGTGTGGGTTTTCTCTGCGCCTGTGCGACAACTTGCGCAGCACTAGCCGTTAACCGTTTGTAACTGTCGATTAGATGATCAATGTGCTTCAAGTGTTGCACCGTAAGACAAATGAGCGATTGCACCACTAGATTAAAGCGATCATAGTTCTTGTTATCCCGGTACAAGCACATGCACTGACGCTGTGGCCACGATTGGATATAATTGAAAGTCGTCTCAATTTCGCTCTTGAGCAGCAGCTGAAACTTAAGCTCCGAACTGGCCACGCGAACCTCATCTGAAAAGTAAAGTACATGTTCGTGAAGGGGGAGGGGAAAAGTGGGCGCAGGTTTAGACAGTTGTCACTGCATAAATGCCGACACATTAAATGAATATATTTTCGCTACTTACACAGCTCCAATAAATTTTGGAAATCGGCGCAAACCTCGCACATTGCTCTTGTGTGGCTCCACCGAAAGCCGTGGCTGCTGCTGTTTCTACTTCTTAAGATCCGTTTGCTTTGCCGTTGCCGTCGCCTCCGCCAGCGTTTGCCGTTGTCGCAAAGTGCAATTTGTTGGTGGGCTTTTAGTCGATCTCTTTAGTCCTTTGTAGCGTCCATGCAATTCCATTTATATTGCGCACTCGATGCCACTCACTCTCATGCACACAACACGCACTTGTCTAACATTGCATCCAAAAGTACTCTTAAATTCTAGTAAATTTTTATGAATTGATATATTTTCTAGATATATTTTCTGTCGATAAGAAACATCGCTACTAGACGAGCGATAGAAAACCATTTTGTGTGGTGGCCGACCGATGGTTTTGCAAATACAACCCTGTATGTTGTGTGGCGTGCGATGTATACAATATACAAACCCAATTTTTACAAAATCGTAGCAGCTTTGGTAATTTAATCTGTCGACGACATTGTCTATCCAGAAAATCATAATTAATTTAATTCATATTCATAGAAAAATAAAAATAATATTTACCAACAGTTGATCTCTTGTGACTCTGTAGCGCATAAAGTCAACGGCTGTTAAATTCAATTTAAGAATCATCCCGACGATCTTTAAAGCGAAACCCTTTTTTCCTACAAAAACTTTCAACGCTTTAAATAAATTCACTTTAAATACAAACAAATCAAAGTCAATTTTTATGACAAACTGACAAAAAAATGTCTGGTTTACTGGGACAAATAATTGCGCGCTGTTAATAACATTACACCCAGTGTTGGGTGCCCACACTTTGCTTGTCACTTTGATCCCTCGAGGAATTTCGATAAATCGCCGTCGCTTAGCAATTTATTCCCGAAGCGGCATTTATTTGTTTACATACTTTGTGAATAAAACTCCAACAAGAATTTATAACTTACAATGGACGAGTGCATAATGGAGGCCAGCTCACCTACTGAGACGAATCCAGAGCTCAACTTTAATATGGAGGATGAGAAAATGCAGTTGCAAGAGCATCGTAGCTCAATTAGTGGAGTTGCTATTAGGGAAGGCGGCGGGGACAGGCAGGCTACAGCCGGCGTCTGTTATTGGTAGGCACATGTACAGGACATTTTGTTTGATAAGTACACTCAAATTTGTTTACGCTCTGCATATCTAGCGGCAAGGAACGCAACCTTAACGCGATTGAATTACTGTGTGCGACGTGCTCGCGATGGATTCATGAGACCTGCATTACTTACCAGTTGGGCAAGGGGAAGCTGTTGCCGTTTATCACAAATTATATATTTGTGTGCAAAAATTGTTCTGCCTCGGGCCTGGAAAGCTTTCGCAAAAGCCAAGCTAGTAAGTATAGCAGAAAAACAATTGCATTAACAATTTTTACTCTCTTTAACTACCTAATAGCAATATCTCAGATGTGCCAATGTGCCATTGCCAACATGCAGCAGGCGGCGCTTCGCGAAGGCAAGAATCAAATACAGTTTAGCAAAGACAAGGAAATTATACCCTATATTGAACAATTCTGGGAAGCCATGACAACGATGCCGCGTCGTCT
Source organism: Drosophila kanekoi (assembly GCA_037075305.1). Lineage (NCBI taxonomy): Eukaryota > Metazoa > Arthropoda > Insecta > Diptera > Drosophilidae > Drosophila > Drosophila kanekoi. The sequence continues at coordinate 1,049,996 of JBAMCE010000131.1, read as the reverse complement.
GACGCAGTCTTGGTACTCTACCGTGCAGCGTTCCCTTGTCAAAGATGTTAATACATTGTTTGTCTACGAAGAGCATGTTGAACAGGGTGCCATGTATGGACTTTTTCATCAGGATTTGCGTTTAATTAAACCAAACTACGAGATTATGAGCAAAACTGGCGCCCTGCGTCTTACCGAGGATGGTTATATGCAAGGTAAGATTCTATTATCGAAACAAAACATGGTCTCTTTTCGTCTTTGACGATCTTCCTATTGAGGTGTTGTTTAATAAATTAATTTTTCTTTTTTGAGTCACATAAAGCGAAACCTAAAGAGAGTGTATGATTCGGTGTTTATCGAATATGCTTAGCACTCATTTTTGTTTTGCCTACTATTCGTTACAGCTGAGCGTGCACAGTGGGGCTAGTGCTGCAAAAGCTGACGCGAAATGAGACCAATACACTGGCAATTGTCATTATCGCGTTCTGCTTTGCATGCCCTTCCAAACCAAATAAACAAAGTGTGGGTCTGCTATCTTTTTTTCACTTTAATTAAGGCATATTCGCAAAGAGAACCGTCAAATCCAAATGAAAATCAGCAGAGTGGGCAGATGGTTGCAAAGCAATTCAAATTATTTATCAGTTTTGTAGTTGCACTGCAGCTCTTATTTTTGTGGTTGCTATTTTACTAATGGGAATTGAAGCAACTACTACGGTACGTAGCTGTAGCACCGTGGAACTCTCGCTCACATCGTTTGGTCATGGTTATTTTTTCGTTCCCTCACGTCGCTCATTTTTTCGCTCTCGCCGCTTTTTGCAATTCAGACAGTGGAAGCAAAAGCTGATCGTAATTACGTTTAGCGGTAGTTTCTTATTTTTGAGTTCGTGTTCTCGTCGCACATCCATAAATAAGTAAACAATCAAACAAACAAATAAATAAACACAACTGACACACACGAAGATTGTTAGCGCGGGATGGGTGGGGCTTGTTAGCGGATATGAGCTGAACCCAATTTCATTAAGATAGTAAATATTTGTGTTACATATTGTTGCTTTTGGCTCGCTGGACAATTGATTTAAAAAGCGTCGTAATTAAGGTCGACACATACATATTGTCCTTGCGATGACGTCAACGCTGAGCGCAGCGTCGCTTGCAAGCAGTGAAGAAGATTGTAAGTGCGGGACACCCGCAGTAACTATTTAGTCATTCACATCCAGCAGATTTAATAAGCTTTGGCATTCCATGCCGCAAGTCACGTACAGCTACTTAAAGCATTTTTCACATTGCAGCCACGCTCGCTAAGAATAACAGGCAGAAACGAAAGTTTCCTGGCACTGATGCGGGCCCAACGGGCAAGAAGGGACGTCCTAGCTCTGATGTCACAGCCAATGTGAAACTTCCTCCGCACGGCTACCCGCTGGAGCATCCATTTAATAAGGATGGGTATCGTTACATACTTGCCGAACCGGATCCGCACGCGCCATTCCGCCAGGAATTTGACGAGAGCTCCGACTGGGCGGGTAAGCCCATACCTGGCTGGCTATATCGCACACTAGTACCACATGCAGTGCTACTGGCTCTGCACGATCGAGCACCACAATTAAAAATCAGCGAGGATCGACTGGCGGTGACTGGAGAACGGGGATATTCTCAAGTGCGCGCAACACACTGTAAGTAGCTAAGCAATCTAAATGGTGGTCAAATCCAAAAATTCTCTTTTGCCGTAGCTGTGAACCGTGGTTGCTGGTACTATGAGATAACCATTGAAGAGATGCCGGAGGGTGCAGCAACTCGAGTTGGCTGGGGACGAGAATATGGTAACCTACAGGCGCCGTTGGGATATGACAAATTTGGCTATTCCTGGCGCTCGCGCAAGGGCACAAAGTTTACTGAGAGCCACGGCAAGCACTACAGTGAAGCCTATGGTGAGGGAGACACGCTTGGGTTGCTCATTGACCTTCCCGAGTTGCCAACAATGGACTACCTGCCAAATACATTCAAGGACCGCGTGAGTTAAATATTGGAATTTACCTCAAAATTCCCCATTTACTTAATTCCATATTTTCCATTAGCCGCTTGTTAAATTTAAATCACATTTGTATTACGAGGATAAGGACAAAATAACGGAAACACTTAAGAATCTGCATATCCTGCAAGGGAGTCGAATCGAGTTCTTCAGGAATGGCCAGTCGCAGGGTATTGCGTTTGAGGAAATTTATGGGGGCAGTTATTTTCCGGCCATTTCGATACACAAGAGCGCTACAGTCAGTGTTAATTTTGGCCCAGCCTTTAAATATCCCGAGGTGTTGAGTGAGCGCAAGGCTAAAGGCGTAAGTAGGTCGACCTCTTATTGTAAACGCTGGCTCATTTCTCTATACTTTCTCTAAACTAGATGAATGATCGTGTGGAAGAACTGATCACAGAGCAATGTTTAGCAGATACCCTATACCTTACAGAGAACGATGGGCGCCTGCGTTTAGACAACATAAGTCTGTAATATTGAGTTTTATTTGTAACTATAACTTCGACACGTAAGCATATGAAGAAATCCGCAAAAGGCGTCTTACTAAACCAGGTGTCTTGATTGAAACGTGTGGCATATTTTCTTTAAATACACAATAGTTTGTAGACGTTTTTATAGTCGACTGTCAACAGTCTTTAGGAGTTATTATATAACAAAAAAAGATTAAATGGTTGTAAAGAAATAATAAGAAACAATTTTATAAACATACCATTTAAGTATACCATTTAAGTGGAAAATGATTATTGGATAACATAAAAAAAAAATAAAAAGGGTATATAGCAAATGTGTGTTGAACACAAAAGTGGACAAATACGAGATCAATATTACATTCTCGAATTGCATCAACAGTCGCGCATACACAAAAAAAATATCGCCTCCGCTAGGTCCAGCCAACAATGCAAAATCTTATACATATATGCATAATTAAGAACGAATATATGTTTCTGCGTTCGGAGCTTCATAAAGAGTATTTCCTAGTCGGGCACTTTCAAATAAAGCACTTGTTCATCGCTTTCAAAATTTATTGCTAGTTGTATACAACGAGATTTTGGCTACTTAAACGCTTTAAATTTTGAGGCACTGTACGGTATGTAGAAGGCACTACTGGTGGCAAACTGCGACCGTGGATGATGAATTGCTGCTGAGATGGAACGACCCGTTGAAGGAGTAGTTGAATTTGTTGTGATTTGGTCTAGTGGCAGGCCATTCTGATGCGAATGCTGGACATTGTAATCTCTTCCATTCCCATGAGGACTTGCGCCAAGAGTGACTATATTGTTGGGGTGTGCGCTACTCTCACTGGAAATGCTTTGACTAGATGTGGTGGCAGTCGTGCTGAAGTCTCTCTGACGGTTCAGTGAAGGCAACACAATTGCATGCTTGTTGTTTAGGAATCGGCTGGCAGCCATGGGCATGTTCCAGGCCGATCTTACTCCTCCCTGCTGCCGTCTCTCCGCGCTGCTGGCATACGTCAATGCCGCTGATTTGGGTTGCTGCTGCACCTGCGTCAGCTGAACAAAGCTACGGTTGTTGAGGAGACCGCGAAAACGTCGATTCGAGTCCAGTACGTTGAGAATAGGTGGCATTCGCAGACGTGAGTGTGGTACTGTAGCCGACTGCGGCGTAATTGGTGCTTGCGGTTGCTGGGTGTGCTCACGCCTACGCAGTTTGAGCGCAACCGACGTAATGTGTAGATCTCTGTCTAGTATAGCCACAAGGTTTTGGGCAGGACGCAAATAATTTCGTTCTGATGGTATTAGCTGCTTATGCTCGCGTTGACGCGCGACTGTCGGGGTGAGAAAGCCATCGTCGTCCTCATCCCCTTCGTCATAATCTAGAGAGTTGAGGCTAAGATCTGATATAGAGTCTATGTCCCCAGATTCGTATGGCACTTCGTTTCGACCTGTTGTGTTACGACTGCTGTCAAAACTTTGCGGTTTGAGTGGCTTCGCTTTGCGGGTTAATAAAGTGGGGAATTTGCGTTGCCAGTCAGCAATTTCGTGTCGCAGTTCTGGCTCCAGCTCCGATAGCGCTTCTTCGCCGCTGATCATGCGGTCAACGCGCTCCCAATCCAGTTTGTTCTTTTTGATGGCATCATCTGCCCAGGGTATGGAGCCAATTGAGCTGCGGTCGATGCTGCTGGACGAGTATGGCACATCTTGCAAAAACTCAGAGTCGTCGTCCTTGTCGACGTCCGGTTCTTGCCCATTGTTATCGTCAATGTCATTGTTGTTGTTGCCGTCGCGAGGGTGCACAGCCCCATCATCTTGACAAACCTTGTCTTCTCCGGAGGTATTGTAACGTTTCTCTGATCCGAAATAGTAACGTCTAGCAGACATTAGACGATAAACGAGATCCGCAAACTGGTTGTGCTAGTTCTACTGTTCTTTATCCTAAGCGAGGGATTTCAATGTTCCCTTAAAATCGATGCCGCAAAATGTTGTAGCACAAGGCGGCGGCGGCAGCAGTAACTGACAATTGTTGTGTTGTGGCTCATTCCAGTTTTGCCTGTTATTTATTATCCTCCTTTTATTTCCGTTTCCACCCCACAACAAGCGCATGCGCAGTTACAGAACTCATCCGGCTGGCGGCGACGTGGACCGCCCAGATGATACACTAAGTATAGCCTGATGTTTTATTATATCTTTTGCAACCCCATCCAATTTTAATTAACCCCAATTAGTTCGAACGCAGCCATTAGATTTGCAAGCCAAGCTGAGCTGCACAGAACAAGTTCCAGTTCAGGGCGTCGTTCGTTGCACACGTTTCGCAACACTATCGCAGTAGAAGAGATCCAGTGGAAACGACTCATTAAAAATAAACGATTTATGCCGGCCGAGCGTGTGCGAACTCTGTGAAAAATTTGTCGTCGTTAAACTCAATTGATGGAAAATTATGTGGCACGAGGCTCGAAAACAGGAACGCCGGATACGCGGCCTTATCGTGGACTATCGCAAGCGTGCTGAGCGCAGACAATACTTTTATGATAAGATTCAAGCGGATCCAACACAGTTTCTGCAATTGCACGGCCGACGGAGCAAAATTTATTTGGACCCAGCTGTAGCGGCCGCCGGTGATGGCGACGCAATCATGCAAGTGATATTGAATACAGATTATCTTCCATAAATATACCTGAATGCCAATCTTTCTGCGAAATCTAATTTGGTATTTGTTCCCTTGCAGTGTTCCTTGGCAGGGACATCAGGACAATCTTATCGATCGTTTCGATGTGCGCGCACATTTAGACTACATTGCGCCCGTGGCAAAAAACACTAATGAGACGGAAGGGGAATCGGATCTAACGGTCGAAGAGCGGCAGTTGAACTACGAGCGTTATCGTATATTGGCTCAAAATGATTTTCTGAATGTTAGCGAGGACAAATTTCTGCATCAGCTGTATCTGGAGGAACAGTTCGGAGCCAATGCTCAGCTAGAGGCGGAACGCAATTTAGGAAAGAAGAAGCAAAAGAATAGCGGCGGTGGAGCTACCATTGGTTATTCCTACGATGATGGAGAAGCGCCCTCTGTGGCAATCGGTCCGCAGCCCTTCGGTACTGCGCCAGCAACAAGCAGCGTAACTGCCGCGGCCGGTGATAAAGCCGAAAACTCAGATGAATCGGATTCAGATATGGATATGGATGTGTCCATAGACATTGGCAAACTGGACACGGCACAGGCACACGAACTTAATGCCTGTGGTCGCAATTATGGCATGAAAAGTAACGACTTCTTCTCGCATCTCACAAAAGATGCGGACGAAGCGGATGCGCTACGGATTGCGCGCGAAGAGGAACAGGAAAAGATGCTACTAAGCGGACGCAAATCGCGACGGGAACGTCGTGCACAAAAAGAACGGCGAATTGCAAATCGACCGTTCAGTCCTCCTAGCTATGCGGCTAAGGAGGACCAGGGGAAAAACAAGGACAAGGACGAGGACTCTGAATCTCGCTCGCCCTCGCCAGCGGAGGGTGGCGGCGAAAAGATTACCTATATTACCTCCTTTGGTGGTGAGGATGAGATGCAGCCGCACTCAAAGATTACTATCAATTTGACAAAGCCTGGTCAGACTCTTGGCGAGTCCTGTATTAAGGCCAGCAGCGGAGCAGCGATTGCTGCCTCAGTTTCCTATGCACAAAAAGTTAAGGATAATTTGGACCAATTAAAGCTCATGAACGAGACGGCGAATCGCAGCGGACGACATCGCTCACGCAGCACATCCCATAGTCCGCCAAGACGGCGGCACAGTCGACGTCGTAGCTATCATCGCCGTAGCCGCACACACAGCCGGAGGCGACGCAGGCATTACTCGAGATCACGTTCTCCATCTCGCTCTCGATCACGTTCGCGTTCAAGTTCTTGGCAACGCTACACTTCTCGTAGTCCCAGCTATAAGCGGTTGCGTAAACGCTATCCCTACTCCTCCCGTAGCTCAAGCGTTAGCTCCTATACAATGTCAAGAAGGCGACGCTCTCGATCCCACTCCCGTTCCAGTCGGCGCAGTCGCACGCATTCAAATTTTAAAAAGTTAACAACTCCGCCACCAGCACAGAAAACCATTTGCCTTAGCACAACAACAACCACAACGGCTTCGAGCACATTACTGATGACAGCGGCGAACTTGCCAATCAAGCAGGTGCAGCAGCAACAGCAATTGCTTCCGAAACCAACAGATCAAACAGTATCAGCAGTGCCGATGATCAGTTATCCGCTGTCTTCGCGTGTCCTCAGCATAACCACAACAGTACCAGCTTTGGGCAGCTCGACGCCTGTGTTGCCCCAAGTGACGGAGGCGCCGCCGCCCCCATTAAAGCGCTATTATGGTCGAAAGCGAGGAAACGACACATCCTCATCGTCAGCGGAGAGTAGTGATCCAAGCGATGTCGAGGAAGTCGAGGGCAAACAGCCAGGCAAATCTCTGCGCTGCAGAGATCGCGATGACTCCGAAGAATTGGATGTGGATACTGCGTAAGTGACGGCAGCCGTTTGGTAAAGTTGAGCAACAATAGAAGCCTCAGATTCGGTTTCAATTATCAATTCACGTTCTCTTTAGTTGGACCTATTTTGATAATTATAATCTTTTGTCTTACAGCTCGGAGCGCTCGCAGCCATTGATGTCGTCATCCAGCACGGGTAATCTAACAGGCAAATATAGTTCTGCTACCGAAACCAAAGTCAGTAAGCAAAACCAAAGTGTCTCATTGCCTCAAATAACTGGAGTACACCACAAAATTTCACGCCTCTACCCTTAAAATTCAAAACAATATGAATCGAAGACATTCCCAAACCAATATGCATTTGACACGATCATAAATAGAAATGGACCATCCCAGATCCCATCCCGCTCTATACCCTTTTAGCGTTGTAGCAACTCTTTGGACTACAAATGTGCGAAATTCAGTCAATTTTCTTTTGTCCGTGCTCCTTTCAACGGGTATCTAACTGTGTAAACAGATGTCAGCAAAATTAACCAAAAAGAAAATAGTATTAGCTTGTTAAAATGTTAATGGTTAATGGGCTAAGGGTATTTATATTTTGGAGCATCGAATACAACGGTTGAACTCGTATATATCATGGAATGCCTATTCGCCAAATACAGCCAAAAAACACAGTCAACAAAAATATCGAAATTGTCATTATATTTAGTTATCTTTTTATGTCTTGTGCCTTGTGTGCATCAATCGACAGTCGTGTCTATATGACCATAATGGTCTGACTTGTCTATATCAATGCAAACAGTTCATCTAGGGACGTTTCATTCATCTGTCTGTATTTTTATTACCGGCAATCTGTCGGACGCGGTCAGATCCTTTTCCTTTATTAAATATTAGAATGATCGATCAAAAATTAACATCTTATAAGGAACACTTGGTTTTTTTTTTTTTTTTTGTTTAATATCATTTATTTCATTTCATCGGCTGTTAACAGGGCTTTTGTATATAATATAATGCTTGCCAGTTATATTTATGCAAGATTATTTAATCTGAGGCGCACCGAAGATAATTTATCTCTCTTCTTTATTTTGTCCCGCATAGCAGGTGTTGGGTATTAATTTTTTAGTTATATTTTAAGAATATATGAAAGTATCGATGTCTTTTAACTTATTAAGAGAAGGGTTTCGTGACTTAGTTGGCTTCCCTTAGATATGTACATGTTTAACAGCAAGTAAATTTCGTTAAAAATTTATTTACTTTTGTCCTCATGTTGCCGGGTCTTGCGCAACGACACTTTCGACAGAAACCAGAACTGACTCCAACTTATCTGCACATAATGGCGCCAAGAATGATAAATAATTGTTGATGAATATTACAGGGATCTGGACAGGCGAGTGGCAGTGGACGGCCCAATCTTCGAGAGCGACTTAAGCGCAAGATGCAAAACCTGCTAAACAGGCAATGTAAGCCGCCGAGTGTAGTGTGAAGTTCGAAGACGAAAGCTATGCTAATTTAAAAACTAGGACTAAGCAGTCATTGATATTTCAGACAAGGCCGATAAGCGTGCAGAGATTGAAAAAACAGAGAGAGAGCGTCAGTTGCAACAGGAACGCGAGGATGAGATGCGCGAGCTCGCGCTCAAGCTGCGCCGTAGGTGAGTAATCAGTTGTGGGTGGCCTTTTGAAAGCCCTCTCACATCTCTTTATTCACAGGCGGCGTGAGTTGCGACACAAATATGGAACGCCTTCCAGCGGTAAACTCTCCGATAGCGATGTGGAATCGGTAGACTCAGAAGCTCCAAACCGCTTGGCCAAATCATCTGCCCGTCGCAGTAGATCCCGTAGTCATAGTCGCAGACGGCACCGATCGTGTTCCCACAGTCGACGTAGCAGCAGTCGCATGCAACGCAAACGAAGATCACGAAGTCCCAGCCGTAACAGGAGGCAACGATCCCGTTCTCGAAGTAGGCGGAGCAGCAGCCGCACAGAACGAAAGCGGAGGTCTTACAGTCGACGACGAAGCGGCAGTCGGGAGCGGAGATGTTCCCGAAGTCGGCGTAGTCAGTCCCAGTCGCGGCGACGTCGTCAACGGGAGCGAAGCATGGAGAGGAATCGTGAGCGAGAGCGGTACAGACAACAGCAGTATGAGCGCGCGCACGGTGGTCGGGAGGAGGCACAGGCTCATAGCAGCAGCTCGGGTGGCGGAAATCGGGGACGAGTGGTCATTTCCGCGCCACCCAAGCTTAAGAAGCTGGTTGACTATTAACCCAACCAACGTATACCAAGCAGTAGAAAACAGCGATATATTCACATTGATTGGTTATGCCCGTTCATCGTTTATTTATAGGCATAGGCATATTTTTTATGGTAATATGCATCGTTAAATTTGTTTGTTTATGCTTTTGCTTGATAACACAATTCAATTAAACATGTTCATAGAAAAAATATTAGTTTGAAATATCAAAATGTCTTTCAATGAAAAGCATCGTCAAAGAATATTACGTTTGTTACGTCACATTAACTGGCAATTGGAGTATGTGTATTGCTGAATATGACCACAATTTTATTGACATTTTTACAGATCCAATATTTCTAAAAGAGCTTCCCGTTGAATATGTTTAAATAAATTTAATTAAACCATTGTGCCAGTTAATTTGTCCATATTCAATTATATGAACAAATGAATTAAAGGGCGAAATGCATGTTGGACAAGTGAATTAAAGGGCGAAATTCATATTGGATACTTACATCTAAAAAAAATCTGTATTTTTGTGTAAAATGTCAAGAGCTGAAATAACGTTAAAGGTATAGTGCTTGTACAGTGCTATAAGCTTTTAATTTATCGGTTTCATCCCATTTCAAATTAACGTGCAACTATCGCGAACCGAACCGAACTGAACTGGTTCATTTCGGCTCTCATAAAGGCCTGACAACAAATTGTTTATGTAATTGTGCAACAGCTGTGCGAGAATATTGGAATCATGTTTGGCTTAACGTTTCGACAATCCGTTCGAATTTCAGCGCAAAAGGTAAACCACCTACTAAGCACAAGCGTCACATTGTTCAATAGGAATCCCGAGACAAACATGTCGCAGGAGGCACAGTATCCACCTATAGAAACGGCAATGAGGAAAGCGCTAACAGCGGAGCTTAATCCGGTTTTCTTGGATGTTACCAACGAATCGCCCATGCACAACACTCCCAGGCAAGCTGAATCGCATTTTAGAGTGCTGGTCGTATCTGAAAAGTTTAATGATTTGACGCTCATTAAGGTAAGCCCACGGCTAACACGACATCCTTTATCGAGTCTCCTAAAATGTATCCACGCAGCGCCATCGACTGGTAAACGACACAATTAAGACAGCGTTGAAGGCGGCCGGATTTGAATTCATGCACGCACTCTCTATTGAGGCGAAAACACCAAAGCAATGGGCACCCGAGCATGAGCCGGAAAAAAGTCCACCATGTCTGGGTGGTTTTGGTAAATAAATGGCGGCTCGATCTAGAAAGGAAACCAACGGAATTTAATGTACAAACGGAAAATCACTCAAACCATAGTTACAAAAGAAAATATACAAATTAATAAATAATGATTAATTGAAATATATAATTTCAGTTCATGCGATTAGCCTCAATGTCCCGGCGGCGGCGGCGGGTGCACCGGCAGCTTTTTTACCTGTCTGCGGGCAGACAATATGACGTCGTTGATGCCAACGCCATCATAGGCTGCGCCACATAGCGACAATGGCAATTTGTAGTTTTTAATGTAGCTCCTTATGTTTTCTACGCGCCGCTTATGTCCGACGGTGTACTGGGGAATGCACTTGTGGAGCGTGTGTACGCGGCTAAAGTTGGGCTCTTCTTTGATGTGTAGAATCTTGCGCACGTGCTGCTGTGCAATGTCGCGCAATTCCTTCTGGCTTGGCTGGTGGCCAAACCACTTGTCGAACCAGCGGCCGCCCATCATGACAGTTAATATCGTGTTGCCAGCCATGTCGAAGCAGCAGCTATCGAAGATTACTCCCAGCACGGGCAGCTTTTCGACGGGCGGCACCAGTAACCCAAAGCCATTCTGCTTCAAGAGCTGATCACTGTTGTATTGCAAGTTAACCACTACCACATCCACATAGGGTATGTCGAGCAGTTGGGCGGCCAGTGAAGGATGCTGTGTTCTCACCAGAGGTGCCAATTGATGTGCAGGCAGTGAGCTAACCACATGAGCCACCGGCAAGTCAGCATCGCGTAGACTAATGCGTGCGCCGTCATTGTTAAAGCTTAAATTGTGGCACTTGCTACTTAGCTGGACGTTCACATCGTGTTCGCCCAGATATTTGCGCAAAGCTCGTGGCAGCTGTTCCAGGCCATCCGCAAGGCCGTACATGGCCCACTTCTCTTGGACAGCTTGCTTGTACAGTTTGGGCTCGTCTTGGTCAAACAAACCTACTTTGCTCTCGTCTACATCGTTCTTGAACCGCGAGTAGAGCATACCCTTTATTACGCCGCCATATTTTTGCTCTTTCTCGAAGAGACTCTCCATGAGAAAACGTACACTGATTTCGCGCGCGTCGCCAGCACAAATGCCACAGATCATTGGGCTAATGGCGTAGTCAGCAATTTCCTTGCCGAATCGCCTTTGGGCAAAGCTGTAGATGGACTCGTCTTCGTTTTTAGCTACAGTGCCGCCAGTGGTCAAGTCATGGAGAAGAGCTCTATACAGAGGTCTTGTAAAGGGGGGAACAGTGCTAATAAAGCCCCTGGGACTGTTTGGCAGCATACAGATCTGTCCCTTGGCATAAAGCATGCGGTTCCGTGCCGCCACATGTGAACTGCGTATTGGTTTAATCGGCAGATTCAGTTGCTCCACCAGTTCCAAGGTGTTGGCACCCGCTATACCTTTTGGCCGTATTGTGCGTGGCCCACTCTCGAACAAAAAACCGCGGTCCTTGTGCCACTCAGAACGTATCCACCCACCGACGCGCGGTGACGCCTCGTAAATGGTCAAAGGTTTGCCGAATCTTCGCAATAGATAGTAGCCGGCCGATAAGCCACTGATGCCGCCGCCGAGAACGGCTGTTGTCATGGTGTAACTAGTGTTTTGTTATATAAATTCTTGTGCTCTATGTTGCTTAATATAACAACAAATTTGGTCACATTCCTGACTACCAAATCGAAGCAACCTGATTGCGTCTCAAATGTTTTGGTTATCGGTATTTGATACGAAATATCGATGACACGAAAACGATATTTAACTCAGGGCTCCAGTTACTTCTAGTTCGCGGCACAGTTAGTTTATAACCGTTGGATTTCAAGATAGTCTGTGGTTTTGAAGTGGTAGGTAGACAATTGTTTATTAACTAAAACAAAAACATGCTCACAACAGCATAGAATACGTTTAAATAAAATATTTCTTACACTGCATACTTTAAAATTTAACAAATGGGAAATATTTGAATATTGCGAAACTCTTATATCCTTGAAATGAGTACTTAGCAATGATTAAAGGGAATAAGAGATAACCGGTTCACTAAAAACCTGAAATTATATGTTTATGTTGTGTTTTACTTTATTTTAAAGAAAAACAATTTAAAAAGATCTATAACAAAATTTTAATATTTATATACACAAAATTTAAATGTAACACTGTAAATGCGAAGTCATTTTTCATTTATATACATATTTTCCAAAAAACACAGCCAAGAAATATGCTACAGTTATATTCAAGCACACAGCAAATTCAAAAAGAAAGTTAATACATTTTTTTATACGCCACGTGAGCCAATCGTTAAGCAACCAAAATACAACCAATAAACACACACACACTTGCATCGTCGGTGCATTTTGGCGCCAGTTTTAATGAATCGCAAGCTCCACCTAACATGCCAGGCCCCTAGCATTCCGAAAAAGCTTAAAGACGAGCTTGGGCTGCAGAGTCCCGAGCGGTCAGAGTTCGCAGCGCGCAGAATTGTATCCGCTGCTGACTAGAAAGGTTGGTGCTTGGCCAGTGCGCGTCGTGTGCTTGTGTGAAAAGTAATGAAAGAGTTCCTCATCAAAAAAAAAAAAAATATATATATATGTATACATATATGTATATATAATATATATAAATTTATATACAACAAACATATATACAATACACACACACCCAGTTTTCCATTAACGAATACTGAGAAAGCAAAGAAATTTCAAAATGCGTATGACAATTATAGAAAAAATCCTATATAATACATTGACGCAGTATTAAAGTTTACAAGAAATTACAAATAAGAAAAGGTGATAATAATTTGGATAGTCGGTGAAACCCGTTTGAAATTTAAACAACAAAATTTGTAGCTTTTTGTGTGATATATTTTTCGACAGGAAATTCAATTAATATGGCTCGGCTCTGAGACATGTACATATACATACATATGTGTATCCGCACGTGAAATTAAATTCGATAAAATAATAGACAATACAAATGATTATATCGATTCTAGTGAATATAAAAATAAATGTCAAAAGATATGCGGATAACAAAAATAATATATATATTTTTGTCGTAACTTTTTCTGTTTATTGTGGCTTTACTGCGGGTTTTTATTTAAAAGGAGCTAGCTAACATATACGAATTGCTAAAAGATTGATTCGTTTACATATTCACACACACACAGCGCAAACTCATGCACAGACACACGCACAGTGCGCCAGTTTCATGCTGAATCGAACAAAACGAGCACACAAAAGTTTTTAACGACGACGAGCAGAACGACAAAGCCAAACGAAAGGACACGATGATAAAGTCGATGGTTAGCCGGAGATATGGTACAGTAGTATTGTTCCATGTTGTTGTTGCAATTGCTGTTGCCGAATGAGCTTCTGGCCCCGTTCTAGCCACGCTTCGTTGTCATCGCCAATGTAATTTTTGTTGTTTCCTACTCGTCTTCGTTGGTGTTTGCGTCCGTTATGCGCGTTTATTGGTTTATGTGTGTCAGTCAGTCAGTGCCCGAGAATGTACCTTTGTATATATTATATATATATATATATATATATATATATATATATATATATATATATATGTATATATATATATATATATATATATATATATACAAATATATAAGCGGTAGATACTTACAAGGAAATTTAAACAAATTTCAAACGAGTTCGATGCGTGCATACCCAGTCAGTCATTCTGTTTACATTTCGGCTCAAGGTGACAACCCTGACAGTGCTAATAATTACAGCATATTTGCGTGATAAACTTTACAAATACTAAAAAAATATGGCAGCTTTTGTTTTGTAAAGAACATGCTTTTATCATATTTATATTCTATACTCTATGGAATTGCGTTGTGCGGCTTGTTTTGTTCCTGCAGATACATATGTAAGTATGTGCATACATACATATGTATATGTGTATTCATTAAGGAATGTATGTATGCATGTATGCGTTGCGAAGCACAACTAAAAACTAGGGCAGTGTGTTTCCGTTTCAACGACAGGCTGCAGAGACTCTTGGAAGCGTTCATTGCCTCGCACACGCTTCACGCGCACGGTTCACATTCCTTTTCTGTACGTTCGTTGCCCCGCAGGCAAATACTAACTGGCGTCCCTTGGTCGCATTGTCCGCGTATCTCACGGATTGAATTTGTAAACAGCGATTGGGAATTAAATAAGGCTGGAAAGTAATGAAAATTAAAAATAATTATAAATAAATAAATGGGATAAATTTATTTTTAATAGTTGTGATAGTCACGGCGTATGGATAACATAAATTAATTTGTGCCTTCAACTGATATAAAAAGCTTCACACTCTTTCGGACTACATCTAAAGTACATGCGCAAAAACTGAGAGAGAGAGAGAGAGAGAGAGAGAGAGAGAGAGAGAGAGAGAGAGAGAGAGAGAGAGAGAGAGAGGGGAGAGAGGTAGATAGAGAGAGAGAGAAATGGGGAGAAAAAACTAGTCCTAAAAACCGACGCATAGCTGCTGATTTTGCTTTGAAATTTGCTTCGCGTCTTTATTTATTTATTTACCAGGTCGCGTTTTCATTTTTCCCGCAGTTACTGCCCAGTTACTATCGAATGTGTTGGAAAATAGGTAACTATGCGAATTGCATCAGTGAAATTGGTTAAGGTAGAGCATTATGAAAGCCAATCGCCTTGCAGAACTCACCAATTTCGCTATTTTTGCCAGTGTCTTGAATAATAAAGTGTATTTAACGATGTTTACAAATATAGTACATGATAATTACAAACTTACTGCCTTTTAATTGAAAATTTGAATATATGTGAAAAGTGAAACAAAAAATTATTAAATATGTTTTTACTGTTGTTAAATTGTCATTCTACTCATAGCAAATGCTTAGATCAAAATTAATACAAATAAACGCACAATGAAAGTAATAACGGTATTCTAAAGAAACAACAAGAACTTACAAAATTAATATATATTAACCGAATGACAAAACTGTATGTAAAGAATCCGAAAATATAAAAATCCGAATGTGACGGTATAGAAATTAAAGCAAACCAAATAACAATATTTCTACGGCTACAATAATATTAAAACACAAAAACAACACCAAAACCAACAAGAATAACAATTCTATTAATAATAATATCAACAACAAATCGTCTACATATTAATGTGCGATTTGAGCGTGTGAATGTTGGCAGCCCTGGAGCCCTGCCTCGGTGGTATAGCCTGTACTAGGTGAGTACCATTACTGACAACGTACCCAAACCCGCCCCTCTATACAAATATACAAAAACACTCTCCTACATATCTGATGCACACAACTTCAAGAAGCGAATATGAGAAAGGACACAACCATATCAATTGCGGCTGCTAATTTGGCTCTTATTGCAAAAGAGATATCAAAATTCAACCAGATACCAAATACGAACCTGAAACCGAATCAGCTAACATGGCCAGCTGGTGTCCAAATTGTCATGAACTGCCACCGTTTTATCCGCCCATCTCGCCAAAGGTAAAGCCCCCATTTCTTACGTGTATAACACAAGCTAGCAATTGTGAAAGCTCAATTGTGCTCGAACTGACCATAGATGTGCAATCAGGGCAACCAAGTATCATCAACTAATCATTCAATCAGTCAGTCAATCAATCGATCAATTAATTAATCAATCATCATGTGCCCATCATCATTAGCGCAAAGAAGAAGCGGATAAGTACACATTAATCAGGAACTTGTTCGTTGGATCTATGATCTATGATGACTGTTTCAGTGTACGAATACGCTTAATTTTAGCCTATGTCCGCTAATATGTATGCATGTATGTATATATTTATGTGTGTGTAGTTGTATTCGAGTAAAGCAGCTCGCGTGACCTTAGCAAACGTGGCACAGAAACTGAAACTTAACTAGACCCAACGCCCTAGGGGCAGCGTAAGCCCTTCGGCCTTGGTAATGTTGCGTCGCCCGCGGTCAGCAATCAGTGGTTACAATCAGCGGGCCAAGTGCTACCCATAAATTGCTCAAAAAGTCGAAGGGTATTTGTCAAATCGTTGCTTGTCGCTTGGCATTTGCCACAACCGTGTCGGCTCTGTCTCTATCTTTGTTCTCTACACTTCTTGGCGTTCCACAAATTGACAGACATGTGTCAAGTTATCTACCACCTCCCACCTCCAAGTCCAAGTCCACTCCCATGCCCACGCCTTAAAATCAATAGTTCGCAATGTAAATTATTACCACTTGGTCGCCGTGTGACTTCATCCATTTGATTGCCGCCTCAGGCCGCGCGCTTCTTTCACCGTTTGACAACCAAATCGGTTCTTTCTAGTGGCATAATTTATATCGCTCTGTTATCTAAACGCCCTGCGACTGGGTTATTAGTCGCAGCAGGTCGTCGGTCTGTAGTCTGAAGTATCTTAAGTCCAGTTAAGGCACATTGACAAAAAATTTTTAAGTAGCCAAAGTGTCAAACAACATTCTTTAAATCAACAACTAATTATTTTTGGAATCAATCAGTCTACAGTTTAATGGTTTGTTGTTTATTTAGCTGTACCTAATGAATTGAATTGACAAATCAGGTCTGCTGCCAATGACTTTCAAGAAATATACACATATACATATACTTTAAATTCAAATGGAATGGTTCATTTGCAATCTTGGCATTTTTAGTTTAATTTTTTATTTTTCTTCTGAGGCAAACATCTGGCAAAGATAACGATAATTGTTTGTTTATAGCTTATAGACAGGTCAGAGGGAAATACACTTTTCATCGTCTCATTATCGGAAGCGTGGAGATCTAATTAGATTATAAATTTCAATAATGTAATAATGATTCTTAACTAATATTGACGGATGTCAGATTGATAACGACTTAATGACTTGTTATTGATATTAAAAAAATCTAGATTATTTCTTACAAGTAGCAATAAGACGATCAATTTGTAAATGTACATGCTTAATTCTAAAATAATTTTTGCATTTGTTCTTTTCATCTTCATCTAATTCCCTATTAGCATTATCTATTTAGACCATTCGGATGCAGTTATGCTTTCCTGTACCCGTTTGACAATATAGAAATATTATTGAATACACGTCAACGTCGTGCCGTTGTGTAAATCATCATTCCATGTATTTTACAATTTCAAGGCTAGCGTCAGTTTAAAAATATTCATCTGAGCACACTAATTGAAAACATTTTTGAATGGCCAAATGCAAGAAAGCGATAAACTTAACCGCACCGAGTGTCGCATATAAAATGAACTAAAAATATAAGAGAGCTCTGGTCGCCAGTGCCCGACTAGAATATACCCTGTAGTCAGGAAATGAGATTTTTTCTTCAATTTTGAGAGGACCTATGTATGTATTTTTCCGCTCTTGAATGCTCAGAGATATTGTCAAATCCAAATCTGAAAATCGATATATTTTAATTTTGTGAAAACGAAGTGAGCTTCTGAAAATTTCAAATAAATTTGATCTGTGCGGGCCTCTCGCTCATATATCATACTAGCGGGTATAATCCGGCCTTGTCCGTGGAACGTATAAAGAAATTTTCTTAAAAAGCTTTAAAAATTATTTAGAAACTGGTCGGACGGTAAGCAGATAACTTTTTTACAATCTTTTTCCGCCAATGTACCAATGTTGCGGGTGGAATTTCCCCAATCTCTGCAAAACGTATACATTAAACTCTTATGTAGAGCTTTGAACTTAAGTTTGAAGCAAATCGGACAGAGCTTAAAACTTCATCCAAAAAAATTTGAATCGAACTTTTCAACGACGATGCTTTGATTTTGCGAAAAATGGGAAACACTTCTCAAATGAATTTGCATATAGATCCTTGAATATGAATTTGAGCGCTAAAAGTCACCCATCAAATGCTTGACTCCCATTTCCGACAAAAAGGAATAAATTTTCCAAAAAGTGAGAAATACTCGGCAAATCAATATGAACAAAGATCTTTAAAAAATGAGTTTAAGGCCGATCGGATAGTAACCAAAAAAGTTTCATATACACGTTTTTTTGCGATTTTTCCACACTTGCGGGAGTAATTTACCGAAAACTTGTCTTTACGTGCACCGTCATCACACAAGGTAACTACAGTGAAAATATTAACATCCTAGCTCACATGGTTTGGGCTGTGCGTTGATCACCAATCAGTTCAGTTAGTCAGTCAGGGCAAACAGTCTTATATATAGAGATAGTCCCTGAGCTCGACGAGTTCATACATAGATACAGCTGGCCCAGTATGAGCAGAACCCGTAACGACCGCACTACCCTCCACAACCTTTACTCAAAAGCCATATCAACAAATAATTTCCATTGAGAATAAAAAACGAGTTAAAATAGCAGCACATATATACAGCACAGAAAACAATAGAATCGATATTGCAATGCTGTTGATAGAATTCAACAAAAACGCGTATGTGTGTGTATATACAAAAATTCATACTATTTGCGCTAGCTGCCGCACACGCGGCTAGCCAAAACATGTTTTCTTTAATAACTTTTGTGCTTCTTGACCGATCTTGATAACATTTTCAACAGTAGATAAAATTATGCTAGGGAATAATTGTATTCTCAAAAATAATATTCCATTAAAATTGTTGCTTAAATTGGTAGGTGGTGTGGGCGGGCAGGTGGCATTAACAATAAAATGAAAGATACTTGATATATATATATATATATATACGATTCAAGAAGCTACAAGCCACATTTGGTGACTTAAACTCTTGTAAGTTACGAGATTTGCTAAAAGAACAGGTTTTCGATATCGATTTTAATCGATTGCGCACTAGGAGGACCTACAGCTAAAATTTCACCAACTCTGATAGGTTTTGAGATCATTGCGTTCATACACACGGACAGACGGACGGACAGACTGACGGACATGGCTAAATCGACTCGGCTATTGATGCTGATCAAGAATATATGTATATACTATATTGGGTCGGAGATACTCCCTTCTGCCCATTTATTCAAATACAATATACCGTTTTTATTTTCTATGGGTTCAGGGTATACAAATACACATTGCTGCCGCGGCTGCTGTTGATGATGAACAATTGTGGCTAGTGGAAATGCGTAGGTAAAACGGAGGCAATTTAACTGGGGCACCTTGTAGCCATGTTTGAGGAAACGGTGGACTGTTGCGGTGGGTTGGGGTTGGGGTTGGGGTCGTTGTTGGCCTGTCCCCGCAGGAAATAGCAAACAAAGCGCGTAAATTATGAAACGACAGCTTACTGGCAACATGGCGTGACTGGGCTGAGTTAACCTGGCGGTTCTTCGTTTTCCGCTGGGCTTAGAGAGGGAATGCAAAATGTGATTGTGTGTGTTTGTGTGTTTAGAACGGCACTGGGCATAACAACAAGAGAACTCATATTTTATTTATATATATTTTCCCTGCTATTTTTGTTGTTGTAATAACAATTCATTGTTGGCAACTCACGCACACATTGACTCACACACATATATGTGTATATAGGTTTATTATACAAACGTACGTTCTAATACCCTTTCCCCGGGCATTATTATTTGAGGCGACGTATATGTAAATATAACAACTACAAGATACTAAGCTTTATCAAATGAATATACTAATTGGAATTTAAGACATCTCGGAAGTATTAAATTAGTCTCATGCAGCTGGCTAAAAGGACCCTAAGTTGTTTGCTAGATTAACTAACTTATACATAGAAAAATTTAAAAATCTTTAAGCGAGCCGGTTTTAACCAGGAATTTTTTTTTTTTATGAACCTTGAACGAAGCCTTAAGCCAGATGGGTCGAATAAAGAACAGCCGAATCAGGTTTGACATGGAGGAACCTGAGCTAGATTATCAAACCCCTTATCCAATAAATAAGATAATTAAAATAAATTTTAATGGCAAGGTTCAACCGTAAGCCGTGAGCTGTAAGCCATTATTGTTACATATAAAATCAAAATTCTATTATAAATATAATATAATCAAATCAAAGATATAATTCGAAAATCTGAACTTGCAGCTGTAAAACGGTTGTATTAAGTCCCCGAATTATATGGCACTTTTTAGACAGAGTCAGGAAGATCCAGCAACATAGTTAAATATAGATTACATTTGTATCAGATAAGTTCCAGTTAAAGTTTTTAGGGAAGAGTATGCAGGTGTGGGAGGTGTCAATGCTAAATATTGTTTTCATTTTTCGTGCCTGTTAATTCAATTCAAGTTTGTCGCCTGCGTTGACAATTTTCGCGGTCAGCCAGCGAGAGAGCGAAACCGCGCCCGCGTCAGGAGATAGCGCGCTGGCCAGCTAAGCAGCTGAGCAGGCGGCGTTCATTTTCAGTTGGTTCGCGTCGGTTGTGCTGTTCGCTCGTTGCCTCCTTTTTGTTTGGTGCTGGCCTTAATCGTGCGTGCTGTGCTGTTGCGTGTGTTCTTTTAGATGCAGATGTATCTTTAATATACATAAATATATATGTATATAGCATATATATATAGATGTATATATTTACATATACAGTAGTATACGCAGTGATTCATTGAGTGCGTTGGCCCCAGTTGCTAATTATTGAAAAGCGGGCAAAATTCTGTCGGCCATCAAATAATAATAAAACACCGTGTACTAGTTGAGTGTATGTTAAGCTAATGTGAGTCGATCAGATACTTACATATGTATCTAGCAGTCGGTGTATCTACGTCTGTGCTCGTACTCGTGTGTTAAATGTCGCATGGCCAAGCTGAAATCTTAAGAAAATTGTAGCCGCGTTCTTTGCTCGTGTGTGGTGTCCATCTCTGTGCGTGTGTCGCGTACATTGCGAGACAACTTTAAAAATAAAAGAAAGATTTGTTTGTTGCTATTTTTAAAGGCGTGCCAAGTTTTCTGTCATTTTTCGCCGCTATTGTCGCAGTCGCGTCTGTTGGCTCTTTGGTGGCGTCATTGGCCACTTGGCCAGGCCCAAAGTAGCCAGGGGCCTATATGCACTTGAAAGCCCAGAGAGCCTCGACCAAACCATATTCACAATATCATACAAATTGTACATCTTTATATATTGTATATAGTGCAGTGCGCCGCAATGTAAGCAACTGAAATGGCAAGCGGGTTGATCGGCACAAATATCAGTGCATTGACAAATGTAAGCAAAGAATTTGATAATTGGTTCATGTTGATCGGTTGCTTAGTTTTGTATTTAATAGATAAGTTGTACCATACATTTTTTTTAGCATTTACAACTAAGTATTAATGGCCTACATTCTCTGTCGTCGAAAACTGTTATTTTTGTTTACATTTATGCGCTTTGCGATGCAAAGTTGAGCCAAAAAATTTGCTCATTCTAAATGTCAAACGTGACGTACTATGTACGTATGTGTAATACATTTACATACAAACATACATAGTTGTGTATATATGTATATAAGTATATGTACATACATATTTATAAATGGCTGCCGCCTTGTGCTCACAAAATTGTCTGGTGTAGATATTATTTGTATTGGTAATAGTAATCAGTTAATTGCTAATTAATTACAAATAGACTGATTATTCTGAATACTTAAGTATATTCTATACGAATTTTACAGGGGATGTCGGGGTGTGATCAAAGCACTGTCGAATCATTGGCCGATGATCCAACAGATTCACCATTCGATGCCGATGATTGTCTCAAAGTTCGCAAATATTGGTGTTTCCTGCTATCCAGCATATTCACATTCCTTGCTGGCCTGCTCATTGTGCTGCTATGGCGTGCGTTTGCATTCATCTGCTGTCGCAAGGAGCCGGACCTGGGACCCAACGATCCCAAGCAAAAGGAGCAAAAGGCGTCACGTAACAAACAGGAGTTCGAGGGAACATTTATGACAGAAGCAAAAGACTGGGCTGGAGAGCTTATCTCGGGTCAAACAACAACTGGTCGAATTTTGGTAAGTATATTAATCCCTATCCATCCCACATTAGTATTTTAAGTGGAAATTCCACTTAGAGTCTGTTCAACCTTGGAAATTTACAACAAATCGAAACAATTACGTGGTGTCAAGTGCATTCGGGTTACTCATTCAGTTTCAGCACATTTTATTCTATTTGCTAGGGCAAGCTGTTTGCGGGTAACATTTACATTTTATTTAGCCATATTTCGGTGCTGCCACTGTTGGTTGCCTGTCAACAGCGGAAGCAACAAAGTAAATCAACCATTTCCATGTACCTCAAATACTCGCCAGCAAATTGTTTTAGTGGCTTGGCAAGCGGCTGCTTTGGTGTTTTAAAAAATTCCATCAGCTACTTAGAAATAAACATATGTTCTGATAACTAATGATAGCTTATGATAGAAGCCAGAAGCCATGTGCAAACAAACTTAACTAAATGTTATGCATATGTCACATTATGCAGCCATCCATTAAATGTGAACTTCTGCCTAAGCTCTACGCAACTAGAGGATTTTATTTTCAGACATCTAGAACTTGGCGACGGTTTTTTTTTTTTGAATTTCGAAATTATTCGTTTTGTAAGATTAGAGCACATTTTTAAATGTTGTTATCAAAGTAAAAAAGATTATATTGGATTTGTGGCATATATTCCGTGAATCCGTAAGATTTTATTTTCTCCCGCCCACGAAAAGGTCCGCAAAAATTAAAATATACACAGTCTTTGAGTATGCAAAAGTCTTTCCCTCCCAGAGTTAAATTTGCCATCTAGACAACTGATGACCTTTTTTTAAGGATCGAGATACAAATAACGGAGTCACGCCCAGTCCCACCCTATAACCAAAAATATCAATAACATAAAATCGTACTTTGAAAAGTTTAGTGCTAACAGTTTCAGTTTGCATTTCAATTTGCATTCGGCTGTTATTAAACTTTCAAAAGTCCCCGACTCGGGAATGTCTTACTAAGTGTTTTCCTGAATCGCGTATCAACCTGACTTCACAAGCACTTGAGCTCCTTTCTACACTACGTTGCTTCTTCCCTTTGCTCCACGCTCCACGCTACTGCCTATCGCCTTTTTGAATGAGGAACGAGGTATCCAAAAAGAAATATCTTAATAAATAAATATCTAATAGGAATGTCAGCATCAACAGCCGAGTCAATGTCTTTATGTCGGTCTGCCTGTTCATTTTTCTTTTGTTGATTTTTCCATAAACATTTATTTTGTTTTATGCTCATAAATATTTTTTAATATGGAAATGAAGAAACGTTGATGATTTGTAGTATGTTGGCAGCACTAAATGAGGGAGACAGCGCTTAACTTTTTCGATAACATTTTCGATTAAAGACTCGTTTGCAAAGATCTTTTTAAAAGATAATTTGAGAAGTGTTTCACACATTTGGAAAATCCTCACTGCCTGGAAGGAAATGAAGGCCGCTCGGCTGCAAAGTTATTTTCAAACCCCCACATAAGTACTTAAAATACACACGTTTCAGCATTTTGAAATTTGACGGCAAATGGTTGAATGAAACCTTCTGTTTATCATACGATCGGCGTGAAACTCTTTTGGTAAACAATTTCGAAATTCCTGCCGGAATAGAAGGCATTTACCCGCTATTATAGTATAAAGCGAGGAGGCGTCTTCTAATCGAGCGT
The DNA here is from genome assembly GCA_037075305.1 of Drosophila kanekoi. Classification (NCBI taxonomy): domain Eukaryota; kingdom Metazoa; phylum Arthropoda; class Insecta; order Diptera; family Drosophilidae; genus Drosophila; species Drosophila kanekoi. The sequence continues at coordinate 1,026,072 of JBAMCE010000131.1, read as the reverse complement.
ACCATGGAACCTGCTTATATCTATGTGCGTGTGACTGATTCAGAAATTGTGAATTGGGTTTTTAGATTGGAAATTAAAGTAGAATGAAACTGGTTTTTATAGTAACTATCGATTCATTTTGTATAGCATACTTTTGTAAGCACACAAAACAAGTGTAATAGAAAATTTGGCAAATTTTAATTAACTGTGTTATTTGATTGCGACCAATTTAGGGAATCTACAAACATATTCACCTTGAACCTGCACAGCTATCTAAAATTCTAATTTCGTGCTCTGTTCATTTTTGGTATGATAATACTTGCTTTTATCAAGTATAAAAGATAGAAAAGTCGTATGCAGCAAACGATTTCCTCTTAAAGCTAACACAGTCGAAAAACATTATTTCCGTTATCATATGACAGTTTAATACTGCGGCGACAACAAGAAGCAAGTAATAAAGAAAGGGTGCGCTAGTTGGGAATGCCCGATTAAGAGATACCCTGTCTCCTGCCCTTTCCAGAATTCGATCTTTATTTAATAGATCAAAACACAAATTCATAAGCAGACGATGGAAAATATTTAAATTTGAAACGAAAATTTGTTTATATAAAAGCTCATCATTATACTAATAGGCTAATGTTTTAATTTCTGGTGTTGAACGAGTTAAGGTATCCAAAAGTAAAGTTAGTTTAATCATTAATTGCCATTAAAATCCTATTCCGCAATCGATGCTTATCGATAATTAAGGAAAAGAAGGAGCAGATATCAATCAAGTACGAGGTTCCAGTCGGGAGCTTCCGACTAGGGGATACCATGAACCCGGGTAGTTTCGATAGGTATAAAATGAAAGATACTTGATATATATATAATATTCTAGAAGAAACATATCAAGTTTGGTGAATCTAGCTCTTGTTATTTACCAAAATTGCTTAAACATGTCGTTATGAATTTTTATCGACTGCTTGGAAACGGACTAAGTTATTGGTTATCAGAAACAAACTTTTTCAAGTCTCTAGTCCTTATAGGTTCTGATATTCTTGCGTTCATACATACGGACGGACGGACGGATAGATGGACAGACAGACGGACATGGCTAGATCTTCTCGGCTATTGATGCGGATCAAGAATATATATACATAATGGGGTCGGAGATGCTTCCTTCTACCTGTTACATACGCTTACGTTTTGCACAAAAACATTATATCCCTTGTACCCATTTTTAATGGGTTCAGGGTATCAAAAGATATAACAACTTATACCTTACACACATATGAAAAAAATATTTGTGCCCTTTTCCAACTAGCTTTTCACAAGTTGAATTTCCATTTATCGATAATTGTGCTCTTTATTATATGCAAAGAGCTATCCTTAAGCCAACGCGCACTTCCAGCTAATAAGGGGAAACGGGCAAAATGAAATCAAATAACGGATGATATGTTGGTCCACCAAAAGAGCCAAAATCAATAAAGAGGAGAAATTACAGTAAATAATGTGGGTGAGTGGGCCAGAAAAAAGAAAGAAAATCAATAAAAGCTTGCACGTTTCACTGTTACCAGGGCCAAGAAAGGCAGACGCGTGGCGCTGTAGCGATACATAGATAAGGAGCGCGAAATGGGGTAAGTGGATATTGCCAGGTCTACTGCCAACTCGCCAATTGGTTGGCAGACAGCGGCGTATAGTTGTTGGCATTGCAGCTTTTAGCCGCCTTCTGGACGTTTTGCCCAAACCTTTTGGCATATACGTGGTATCCTTTCGTTTCTGTGCTATAGTTGTTATTGCTATTCTTTTTATACCCTGAACCCATTAAAAATGGGTAAAAGGGGTATAATGTTTTTGTGCAAAATGTAAATGTATGTAACAGGCAGAAGGAAGCATCTCCGACCCCATAAAGTATATATATTCTTGATCAGCACCAATAGCCGTGTCGATCTAGCCATGTCCGTCTGTCGGTCCGTCTGTCCGTATGTATGAACGCAAGGATCTCAGAACCTATAAGAGCTAGAGACTTTAGCTGTTCCTCCTCCTAGTGCCTACGCAGGTCGAGTTTCTTTCCGAAAATCGATAACTTACTCCATTTCCAAGTAATCGTTAAAAATCGATATCGATATCCTGTTTTTTGAGCAATTTTGGTAAATAATAAGAGCTAGAGTCACAAAACTTAAAATGTTACTTCTAGAATATTATATATATATATCAAGTATCTTTCATTTTATAACTATCGCCACCTCCCCGGATTCAGGGTTTCCCCTATACGGGAGATACCGACTACAGCCTCTTACTTGTTATTGTTGTGGTTTAACTGTACTGCAAGTATGTATTCCTTTCCCATTTGACTGTTACACAATCGGTGTTATTCTGCCCTCCACTTTAATCGAAAGTTTTCCTTAACAAACTAGAATGAACTCGCCCTTGGGTGGCCAATACTTCATGTCCAACTAGCCCAGCTAATTGGCTTTACATTTTTAAAGCGACGTCATTGCGGAAGTGGAGCGAAAACCTTAAAGCAGCATTTATGGCAGCTTACCTGGGGCGGTTGACTAAATCCGATTGCACTTGGTCGCGCCATGGAGCAACTTCGATACCAGTAGTCAGTACTCTTTAAAAAACGCATTGTACCATAGCATTGGGGCCATTAAACTACAGGCCCACCATTCGTACTGTGGCTCCATAACTATTGATTGGTTTATTTTTTGAGCTGGAGCTGGCGGTCTTAAAATACTTGTAATTAGTAGTAAATAATTTACTGTATTTTTTCGAAAAAATACTATGTTATCAACCCCGCGTTAAAAGCTAACCCAAACCAACTTTCTTATCCAGCACCCATTCAACTATATAAATTGTTGATCTTAAACGCCTGTCTATCTGTCCGTCTTATGATCACATCCATTTCGGTGGCTATAGAAATTAGGGACTTGGAATTTGGAAATTGCGTCAATGCAGAGGAATCTAGTATGTTTCATTTAAACTTGCTCCGTTTCCATATATGAGGCCCGATGATGAGACCTATGCTTTTTGACGATATGTTTTATAAAGCGGGCTAACGACAAGCATTTTTGTATTTGATCTAAGAATTCATATATACTTAAATCAAGCACAAAAAGCCCTTTAGTACTACTTAAACAGTATTTTTGCTAAGCTCATACTTTATAAAATCATGAAGATTCAATGTTGATATACTGGTACACCTATATGCTCTATGGAGGATAAGATCAAATAGCGCTCCAGAAGTTGCATCGACAGATTTGTCTGGTGAGCCAGAAAAACAGGCTATATCGCGCGCTTCTCATAGCTGATAGCTTTTCCCCTCAAGATCCTTTGGCAGGGTATACAAACAAAGAAAATGGTGCTGATCTCATAGTACCAAAACGGTTTGAAATAACAATTTAATCCTTAAGTCAAGTATTACCAGCATTTAACTAACCTTCATTTTTCTTGATTTCGCATTTTAAATCGAGATAGCAAATTTAGTTCTAAGGATATAATCGAATCAAGAATATTTAAGTTTCTACGGTCAGCATGTCCGGTATTTGCACATATTTATATTACAATGAGCCCAAAATATATTTAAGCACGTATTTCTTAGTTGACTGACAGAAGAAGGAGCAGAAGGAACATCTTCAACTTCTCTAAGTCTGGCATATTTGTTTTAAACTATTGGCCTAACTTATTTTAAATACACCGGGTAACGTGACCATCCGTTAAAACATACCACATCAAAACACTCACATTCAGTTGGCTGTATGGCCGGGTCACTTAGACAGATCATCCGATATTTGCTAAAGAAAACTGATCTTGTCCAGATTGCTTCAAAAAGTATGTATATACTCAAACATGATTTCTAGCATTTAGTCAGAATTTCCGGGTAAAACCGCATTTCCACCCAGCGAATTTGTAATCGACATTAACATTTATGTAGGAAACAAAAAAATGGTGCAATTATTCTGAAAAAGGTTTATTATGACCCACATTACTTTACCATATTACCATATTACCCATTAATAATGGCTAAAAAAGATAATGGACGTGTCAAAATGAATATGATAGGCATCTTCGATACCAAAATGTATTTACATTATGTTATTATATTATATTATTATATGCTATAAAACCAATGTTCTCAAAAAGCTTTGTAATTTGTAATTGAGAGGACGGTAAACAAACTACTCTCTTACAAAAGTTTTCCGCCATTTTACCTTTGTTGCTAGTGGAATTTCCCAAATCACTGAAACACGTATTCATTGTGTTCTTATGTAGAGCTTTGAAAATTAGTTTCATGCTAATCAAGCACAACTTCGAATTGTACAATAAAAATTTAAAATGCACTTTCCACCGAGGGAGTTTAGATTTAGAAAAATGTGAAACACGACTCAAGTGATTTTTTGTGTAGATCAATGAAAATGAATTCGACCCAACAAATCTTTGACTCTCATTTCCACCAAGGAGGAAAGGCTTTTGATTTTGAGCAAAGACTCTTGAAAATGAGTTTGAGGCCGATCGGATGGTTGGCAAGAAACTTTTATACAAACATTTTTCCAAATTTAAAATTTCAATATTGTAAACTACATCAAAAAAATTTTAGATTCGCGCATTTTACAGAGGATGTTTTGATTCTGCGAAAAATGTGAAACACGTCCCAAATGATTTTTCAGATAGATCCTTGAAAATAAATTTGAGCGCGAAAAGTCATCCGCCAAATCTTTGACCACCGTTTATACCAAGGAGGGATATATTTTCCAAAATGTGGGAAACACTCCTCAAATGAATTTGAACAAAGAACTTTGAAATTGCGTTTGAGTCCGATCGGATGGTATTCAAAAAACTTTCATACAAACGTTTTTCGCGATTTTTCCATACTTGCGGGTGGAATTTCCCGAATCATAGTGCACCTTCGTCACATAACTACAGTGAAAATTTTAGCTTCCTAGCTCTTACGGCTTGACCTGTGCGTTGATCACCAATCAGTCAGTCAGTCAGTCAGGACAAACAATTTTATATATATAAATTAACAACATTTATGAGTAAGCTGTCAAAAATGTCTCCTTAAATCCATTATACATAAAATTAAAATATTCTCCGCAGGTTGTTTTCTCATACACATTGTTTGGGATAGTTTGTCATTTTAAGTTCGCGATTTGGTATAACTGGTTTTTGCGCCATATCAGATACATTTCGGCTCGAACTCGTAGCACAGTGAGTTATCCAGTTTCTAGATGATACCTAGAAGAAGAAGAATAATGCTAGTAATAACAATATGATACAAAGAAATTGTATCATCTTTGTGGCCATGTTACTTTGCCGTTTTCGCCTTTCTGGCTTGGGTGCTGCATTGATTACCTTGTCCTAATGACGTCAGTCTTGGATTCACTACTGATATATACGTAAAGGAAAGCCTTACGTCAACATTGGATGAGATTTTGGTTCAATTCCATTAGATGTCACTGGCAATTAAGTTAGCTTAATGAAAAGTCAGCCGGCATCCCATGGCGTATATGTTATCTTAAGCTTTGGACATATCTATGTGAGTGTTTCGGATTAAACTAAAGCCAATTTTGGAATGTTGTTGTGCAAAAAACTATAATATAGTTAGTTTCTTGCATTTGCATGACAACAAGAAAAAAATTAGCAGCAACTGGGGGTAAAAATAGATTGCGTGCTGCTTTTGTTAAATTCACTTTTCCTTTAATGCTATGCTTTGTTTGATTATCAAAGCAATTACGTCTATAAGGCTGAGCGGAAACCCCAATAACGGCAATTACAATTAGGCCCATTTAGAGTAGCATGAAGTGACATAAGACGACACAATGTTGGCTATAAGTATTTTTGTTATGGCAAAAAGCCCTGACATTTAATTCGTTCCCTGTTCGGACAGCTGCGGCCTTACAAGCGCTTTTCAAGCAGAAGAACCCCTGCCGAAATTACCTTGTAACATTTTCATGATTGCCACAGATTTATCAACGGAACGCCCTTGACTTATGGCTGCAGCGATGCTGGAGCTCAGCCTATGATCAATTGACCTTTGGGAGGTGGTCCCTGTGGGTCCCATGCGACGGCGCAAGGCATAATGCTACCAATTTTATTTTCTATTCATCTCTGCCACGAAACGGATAAACCTCTCAATGGTTGTAAACAAGGCATGACAAATAAACATGCCAGAAAGTAATGTGATAAGGAATACATCTGATTGGGCTTATTTTAAAAAGATTTAAGAAAACAAGCTTTTTCCGATTAAAAACAAAAATGAGATACACAAAAAGATGTGACAAATACGGCTGGCTGGCTCGAGGTTAAAGTTTTGTATAAAAATACAAACTGTTTTACTTTTCGTTCAACAAGCGTAAAAATATTTCAATTTTTACTCATACCTCGGCCCAGTTAAACAACCAGCTAAACATTTTCCCGTTCAGTTGAACCCGGATATTCCTTTGGTAATGTGAATATTCCACAATCTTAATACAGACCTTTGAAGAAGTTTCATACAACCGTTATCCACCATATTTTCGAGACTCATTTGAGATTTTTCGAAAATTCCGTCAGAGGTTCAAATAATAGTTATGGTAAGAAACTAGTCTTCCTAAGTCTGACCGTTTGGGTCGTGCGTTGATCACTAATCAGAGCCAAAATATTTAGTTACTTGTCAATGTGACTTCCATATATTCCTTCACTAATGTCTGATTTCATGATCTTAACTTAACAATTATTTCAACTTTGACGAAATATTGATAGAGCGGTTGTCGGATGTTGATACACTCTACCTAACAGCCCAATCAAGATACTTGATAATTGTTTGAACTTCTATTGAATAACGTGTGTCTTATACTTGTATCCATCTGACTGTTGACTTAACTTATATATAAAACTGTTTGGCCTGACTGACCGTAAGAGGTAAGAAGCTTTCCAACTGTTTTATATATAAACATAAATATTTATATTAATTGATGAGAATAAAATTATTATTGATAAAAATTAAAATTAAGCAAGACTGCTATAGTCGAGATTTTCCGACTGAGAATGACCAGTAACTAGCTCCGAACATCTGTTCAAACACTCGTTCATGTGGAACAACAGACAGACCGAAATATTAATTGGGGACTATAGGCACCACGAATTAGCATCAGAATATGTACACTCTTACAGATTTTTCAGCTTGTAAATGCTGAGTTTGATAAAAATATCTTGGTAAATATATTTCTTATTATCGTTCCTTTGGTAGCTTTATGATATAATTGTCCGATGCTGATAAGTCTTTGCATATATGTAAGCACGGCCACACGGACATGGATCCATGAACTCGCCTGTTGATCGAGTATATATGTACCCAATGGGGTTAGAGACGTCTCTCTATAATCCCCTCTGCATGCGTATCTATTTTGTGATAGGCATACAAAAAAACAATTATATAAATGGATATATGATTTAAAGCGACGTACAGGACATCCCCTAGTCACCTCGAACAAAGCATTCTTGCTTAGCTTAGACTCCTCTAACGTGTCATATAAATATTTCGTTTTTTTGACAATGTTATCTGGCTCGCCACAACACGTTTAAGAGATATCTAAAGTTATCTACTATTACAACTTGCCGTTGAAACTATAAAACTATAAATTCAATACCCTCAATTAGTACATAAGTGAAGCCACAATTTTTAAGATGATACATCATTGAAAAATGTATATATACTTAATGCCTGTTTATATTTAATTTAGCGAAAATCTTATAGATAAGACCTTATCATCTTACTTTAACCATTTTTCTTTCAGGTCGTACTCGTATTTATACTCAGCATTGCATCTCTCATTATATACTTTGTTGATGCATCAAGCGAAGAAGTCGAAAGATGCCAAAAATGGAGTAATAACATTACTCAACAGATCGATCTCGCATTCAATATATTTTTTATGGTTTACTTTTTTATACGAGTAAGTTTTACACGGCACACTGTATTTATTTTGTCGCAAATCAATTGGCTGAGCATTCAGTTTATAATCAGTTAGCATATTTTTTGACAAACCATTAAACGTGATTGTGTTCTTTCATTAACAATTTTTTACAGTTCATAGCGGCGTCCGATAAGCTTTGGTTTATGTTAGAAATGTACAGTTTTGTAGATTATTTTACAATACCCCCGTCCTTCGTATCAATATATTTAGATCGAACATGGATCGGTAAGCTCAAAAAAGAAATATCCAAAATTAATACTATTAAAAAATTCCCTAAATTTGATGCATACAAATCGGTTTCACGGAAAGAAGATTTTCATCTCGTGTACATACACATACACACACAAACTTATACACTTACGTACATACTCACGATCGACTTAAAATATGTTATGTTTAATTCAACAATTCGAAATAATTCTTAAGGGCGTGCCTAGATCGATTTGTATGCATGCAATGTGCTTTACTCTGCGTGTGGCAACTATAATTTGTGTCAATATATATTATAAACAGGTCTTCGATTTCTTCGAGCGCTACGTCTCATGACTGTTCCAGATATTTTACAATATTTAAACGTACTTAAAACATCGAGCTCAATACGCTTGGCTCAACTAGTATCAATTTTTATATCCGTGTGGTTAACAGCAGCGGGCATTATACATCTGGTATGTAGACACACACTCACAGCTAACATATACACACACATTTAGCTATGCGTGTCGCGCGTCTTCCAGCCGGCTCTGTGACAGATTTGCAGCGCGTGTCAGAGCCAGTTAAAATATTACGCATACGCCGCGTTGCACGCTGTCACAGAGTATGGGCGCTAGCAGCTGGGAGGGCGCGCGTAGCGTTTTTCCAGTGTCCAATGGCATTTGAAATGTGCAATTTGAATAATCGCTGATGCATATTTGTTTGCAATTGAAAATTGCAATTGCATTTTCTTAAAATTTAGCTGGAGAACTCTGGCGATCCGCTGGATTTTAATAATGCTCATCGTTTATCCTATTGGACCTGTGTCTATTTCCTAATTGTGACCATGTCAACGGTAGGATATGGTGACGTTTACTGTGAGACTGTCTTGGGAAGAACATTTCTCGTGTTCTTTCTGCTCGTTGGCTTGGTAAGTGTAACAACAATATGCTGAAACAATCAACAATATACCACACAAAAAGCAACAACAATATGTACTACAACATTATCCAAACTTTCTTTTAGTTACATATATAGACAATGTTTCTCTATCTCTCTGTCTGCCTCTGTCCTACCCAATTTACATCGAGGACCATTGAGTTTAGGCCAAGCAACAGCGGTGTTGGCAGTGCTAATATGTGTGAATGATTGAAGTTTTGGTTGTTGCCTAACGTACTTAGTACAGTTGTGCTAAAAACTAGCTTAGCGATAAAGTATTCAAGTAACCAAAACCATCCAGTACCAGTACCAGAACCAGTACAAATAACTTACGTACCAAGCGTAGCACTTTACTTTACTCAACGTCAACCTGAACTCGTACCAAGCGTTGTCCCTTTACTACATACATACAATTACAATCCGACTTATAGTATAAGGATTTATCTACAATACATTATATTTTATTCAATTAATCTATATAAAACCGTATTTAAGAAATATGCTACGTTTTTGTAAATACATACATAGAATGACTTAATAACGCTGCACCGATTTAATTAAAAAAAAAACCGTTTACTTTGAGACTCAGTTTCATTTATGCGTTCATCCCAGTTCCGTTAGCTTTAAATCACTTAAGTAAGCTTAACGCGTTTCAACGTGCGGTTTAATTTAGCCACTCTCGATTCGTTCTTCGCCCGCACTCTCAGAGACATTTACATACTTACTCGTACAGCAGCTGGTAGTTGAATCATTTTTAAACAGTTGTCTTTTGTTTTCAATACAATCGAACAAAATGCATGCAGTTTAGTATCTCTTTTTGTATACATATATTTGAATTTTATATTTACCTTTGATTTGGTAACAACAACTCGTAGACACCGACACTAACACCGACATCTTGACAAGTAACATAAAGAAATAACAACATATCAGGTGGCCGGTGAGGGTCTCGACATTGATTGAAATTTTTCTCATATTACATGCATTTAATAAATTTTTCCTAATTATCGCATTTAAGGTATTTGTGTTTTGCATGCTTTAATGCTGGCTGTCGCAACTTTGATTTGAGAATTTAACCACTGCTTTTAGGTACATACATATATTGAAATAATCAAAATATTGATTAAGTACATATATGCCTCCTATGGTGTGACTGCCGCCTTGAGCTCACTTCGAACCCAGTAGGCAGACAAAGTGTTTTCTTTCGAGACCTTTTGCTAAGACACAACAATCGTTTAAATTTTAACAATAATTGATTTTGCTAAACAAACTTGTTAATTTTTATATATTCGTATGTGTGGAATATTTTAGGCAATGTTTGCCAGCAGTATACCGGAAATAATTGAACTCGTTGGTAGTGGCAATAAATATGGCGGTGAACTGAAAAGAGAACACGGAAAGAGGTAGTCTATAACATTCCATATGCAATAAAAGACATAACAACATCACAATCAATTTGAAAAACATAATTTTAAATAAATAAATATTAATAACTGTAACATCAATACAAATCAAATAATATCAAGTTGAAGATCTCCAAATGCATAGCCTAACTTAATGTTATTGAAGAATAGAAAACTGTGATATGCCTTAATAATTTGTTATTTATTCAATCAGTTCTTTTTATTCAAACCAATTTCCATATATATGTGTTATACATGTATATGAACATATATTATATATGTATATATATATATATATATATATATAAAGTTTGAGTATTCAAGAAATATCTCGAAGTATTGAGTCAAAAGTCGAGGCGATTATTGCGATAATTCTGTGTAGAGACCGAGAAACAATCTTTCGTACGAACACAAATGTAGTTAGTTGCATTAGGAACACAGCAACCCATAAATAGTAATGAATAGTCACGTTAACACTCAATAATCAAATTACATACTTAGTCTGTTACCCTTTGTTATATTTTTAATTTACCAAATGCATTTGTATTTTGGTAACTCGCATACGATGTTGAATGCAAAGTTCTACTAATGTATTTACCACCAAAAATGTAGTTGTCAGTCAACTCTGGCGATTAAGAGTCATGATTACCTAATTAACTTTTTCAAACAGAAAACATGACATTTATTATCATTGCGTAACGCGCTGATTAACTATACAAGCAAAAAGTAAAGTACTTTCTACAGTCTAATTTAAATTTGTTTCCTTAAAATACACATTTTCCTTTCAATAAATGCAATCACAACCTCTTTTTTACAGATCAGTTGGTCGTCTACATATACAATTGTATGTAAATGATCAAGTTTTCAATAAAAGTAATTAGGGTTTTTGTACTTGTATTTTGATTTTAATATATTTTTTTTTAATTTATTATGTCTCACACATTTGTTTGAATTATTTAGCAATTCGTTCTATAAACACTTTGTAGGCGTGTGGTTTACATTACATTTGGTCCGAATTTGCTGTTCATTTACTATTTCATTTCCTGTTTACATTTAGTAATGTTTTATTTGCCATGCTTTAAATGTTTATTACATTAACACCAGAAGTACAAAACATGCGTTTATCAACTTGGGATAGTTAAAGGTTTGGTTTTTTTTGGTTTTGTTTTCGTCAATATCCTACAGCATTTAAGCAAAACTTAAACGCGCATTGTTGATAACACAATTTAAAAGCATCGGTCACGCATTACCAAATAAAATATTGTATTTCAAAGTTTACGTAATTATCTTTATTTATATTTTGAAGAGAGTATTAGCAATATTATGCAATAATTACATTTAAATTTTGATCCTTAAATAAGCAGTTTTGTCACCATAACATAAATAGAACATCGATGTTTTCAACATTTTAAATTATACTTAATAGCTTGTTTATTTTGTTTTTTCGAGACATTTTCCAGTTTATCCAGGTTATAATTGTATATTCAATTAAGTATATTTGGGTCCATACAAACGCTTGTCTGCCAATTGTCCGGCTAATTTTCATAAACCCCATAAGAAAATGAACGTTCCGAGTCAAAGTTATGGTAAATGAATGGGAAATGAAAAAATATTGTAGATAAACATTTGTTAAAACTGCATTTAAAACTAAAAATAAAATAAAATCAAACATTTTCTCTGGTTTTGGAACTTGTCTTTTGCTTCGGTTAGCCGAAGTTTATTATATAACCAATATTAACAACGACATTGAACAACAAGGCATTTGAGTATATAAAACGTACAAATTCTAGGTTTCTTTCAGTTCGCTCAATCTCATTTCATTACATTTACCACACCATTAGATCTAAAAGTATCGCTATATTTTGTATTTAAAAAAGCCATTATAATACCCCAAATCTAAATAAAAATATTCGTATACTTGTGCCTAGTCGAGCGACGACTCTCTTCGCAGGCTCCTTGGCAGCCATAGCACTCTTCGTATACAGCTGTAAATCTGTAAATTCATAGACCTTAAAGTAAAACCAAACAACAGTAAATACTTAGATGCGGTTAAAGAGAATATCTTTCCAGAGATCCAAACTGTATATATATAAAGAAAGTGACTTACAATTAGATGTAATATTGAGCGAATGCTTCCGTATGTCTGCAAGTGAACCTGATAAATGTGTATATATGTAAGTATGAGTGTGTGAGTAAGTTGACAGTTGGCTTGAATGTATGAAACATCGTTAGAATGAGTGCGGTGTGAATATCTGATTATGAGTTATGTATCCTTTGTTGTCCTGCGTTGTCTGCGTTATCGTCGTTGTTACCCTACGCATTTGTGAGTCTCGCATTAGAAATTTTGTGAATTCTTTTAACACACCATCCAAAGATCAGCAAAAAGTAGGCAAATACTAAAACTGCAATTGTAACTGAAACTAAATTATTTTGGCACTTCTCTGTATTCTAAAAGTGTATGTGTGTTGTTGAATTTAGGCTGTGTTCGCTAGTTGGATACCAGAAATCACTGAACTGGCTGCCCAGAGAAGCAAATATGGTGGAACTTATAGCAAGGATCCTAGAAAAAGGTACACGAAATCGTTGCTGGCTGTACCACAAAAAGAATTATTCAACAAATAAAATAAATAAAAACAAAGTAACTACAACAGCAACAACAAAAAGATAAATAATCAGAATCTATAAACAACAACAATCGCTACAATCGAATTAACCTGATTTTTCTTATACTGCATTCTTACTAAACTTCAGAGAACGAAATACTTTTTATGGACACATTTTTATTTTTTTTCCGTTTGTCTTTTTATTTATTTATTTATTTTCCTAATTTCCTAATTTTATTGTTCCTTGACGGCACTTGAATTTGCATAAAAATGCCCACACATTTGCTATCTAAATCTGCTCAGCAACTGCACACAAACCAGTTGAAACAGCTTCAGCAAAAATCAGACAGATCTTAAACCATAAAACAGCTGCCAATTATTAAGCAAATAAAATGAATACTGCAAAAATATAAAGAATTTCATTCGAATTTCCAAAAAGGCATTGGTTTCTTGGTGGCATGTGTAAAAGGAGAGAATCCAGAACTCTACTAAATAAGTAAATCAAATGAGCTAAGACTTAAATGTGTCATTTTTTTCTCAAACCCTTCTGTAAATTATGTTGTTATCATACTTACAAACATAAACATGCTATACATGCAATTTATTATTTTTTTTTAATTCAAATTGGCTTTGTTTTTTGTGTGCGATTCAATAGGCTATTTGTTACCTTGAAAGAAAAAACGATCAATGTGCGATCAGATTAACATAAGCCATGTTCAGTGCCAAAGTGGTAAAATATTAAATGTTTACACATTGAATTTAATAGAAATCGTAGTGCCTGGCGGGTATGCAACAAATTCTCAAATTTTCTCACGCACATTTCATCGTCCAAATTCAAAATTAAATCAAATAGTTTCTTTTCATTATAACTGACGCAACTGCTATGACTCAAACAATACTCTTTACATAAATGTTTGTAGTTTTCCTTTAAAGGTAACATTTTGATTTTGTTGTATTTGTTGCTGCCTAACGCAAAGCATGCATCTTACGACTTTTGTAGCACAATTTCGGAATTGATTGCAAACAAGCCAACAGAGTAAATAAACTTTCAAACGTATACAAAGAAACACACAATCATACTTATTTGATTTGCATAATTCGTTTTGAAGGACAATTTACAGAAGGGTTTGAATACTTTGCGTGTGAGTGCAAAAAACACAATGCACAGAAATCGATGAATTTTGGCATATTGGTTGGCACAGTAGTTAAAAAAATTTTGAAGCTCTTAGACTATTTTGACGGCAAGCAGCGTGCAAACTAGTATATTTAAAAAAAATTTTAAAATACAATGATATGAAATATTGTTAATGTTTTATTTTCTTTTGGGTTTTTAACTTGACTTAAAAAAGAGAATAGAAAATAACTCTTGTCTCTCGTCATTTTTTTAATAATGTTTGTTAATAAAGAGCAATGACATAATAAAAGATTTTAAACGTTAGCTAGCTTGTGTTCACTTCAGGCTTTATTAATTAATCAAAATAATTTTTTAGTTTTTAAAAAGATACATCGCGAGTTTTTATGCATTTTCAGCAGAGTCAATTTATGATAAATTGGTTTTGTTTATAGTTTTAGTTTCCCTGTTGAAATGCTTCGAATCAAATAGCTTTTTCTTAAGTTTAGTTTTTAAACTTACTTAAAAAAAAATGAATAAAATGCATAAAATTGAATTGTTTGTTGGTTTGTTTGTTGGAACACACACCAAGTTGCTGCTTTAGTTCTGTACCGATTTGATCTATGGACATTAATTTATTCCATTTTTGTACACGTTTTATAATTCTACTCAAATACATACATCAACAAATGAAGTAGAAACGTTTTTGCAATTTTATCCACTACCTTACTACTACATATAATATAGAATTCACTTGTAATTACATACATGCATACTAAATACTCCATTAATATATGGTAAAATTGACCATACATACAATATTACACAATATACCTACCTAATCATCTCTAATTAATTAAAGTCGTTAATTTGCTTGCACCTATTAAGTATGCCGCAGCCACGCATATACGAGTAATACAGCTGCCCGAAGGGGCGCTCCAAAATTTCTCAATGATTTAATTAAAGCGAACAATTTGTTTGTTATCAGTAATAGTTGCAGTATCTGTGTAATCGTAATCAGTATCAACATCATGTCTACATTTGAAACTCTTTCCCGATTCCTCCCAAAAAGTATAGACTCTCACGTACACCATCCAGATACAAAGAAAAAAAAGTTTTGTTTGCGAATAGCGAATATGCCTATTTATAAAATTAATGAAACACACATTATATCTTACCATGAAAAACCATCTGATCTTGAAGTAGTTGTAGTTTCCAACAGTCTCTGCTAATAACAGGTGCTAAAGCTCAAACCTATCATCAATATAAAGTCAAATTAGATTTGCATTGATGGGTGTGTGCACTGGCATCAGATATTTAACTTATCCTGATGATATTCGTTACGTGATACTATATGCTTGCTTACATATATCGATTTATAATTTAGTACATACTGTGTTGTTAACTATAGACAACACGTACCCCCAAGAAATCGAAAGCCTACTGCAAAATTAATTGTTACTACACATGTGTTACTTATTAACAATTTGCCAAACAACAATTAGCTGCAGACTGTTGAATGGTTGGTTGATTTGCGAAGAATATATGAAAATGTACTTTTATTTAGTTCAATTAAGTTTCAAAATAATGTTTTTTTTATGGTTTCTATATTAGCATTATGATTTTAAACATTCAGGTGCTTCAGTTCTCACAAATATGACTTCTGGCGCTATCATGAAAAAATAAACAAAACAAAACAAAAAAAAAAACAGCAACAATAAAAATGATCAACCACCAAAGCAACTTCCCAGCACCCAGCAGGCAAAAGTGTCGTCCACGTCGTCGAACTGAATTACTGAGCATTTTTCTAGGCATACACATATATGTATAGAGATTTGTCTGCCAATTGGAATTCCTCTCAGCCTCTCTTTTCTTGACTCCCTCGCGTTCTCTGAGCTCCGTGATGGATATCATTTTGTATTATTTCTATCAATAAAAAGTATTCAAAAGAAAACAAATCGAAATACTTCACTATCATCATTATCTTTCATACTGAATACAGGCGATTTTTGCAAGTTGTATACCTGAGATTATAGACTTGATTGGAACAAGAGCCAAATATGGGGGCACATTAAAAAATGAAAAAGGGCGAAGGTGAGACAAACTAAATTTTCTTACAATCAACAGACAAATAAATAATCAACAACTGATTATAATAATATAAACAACAAGACTACTTACTACCACAAAAACCAAATATAAATTTAAGTCAACAAATATTTAAAATTAACTAAGTTTCTGACAATATAAACACCAAATCAAAATGAAATTTCTGCTAGTTAAATCAAAAATAATCTAAAATTAAATAAGAAGAAAAGAAACCAATAATCATAATATTGTGCAGTATTTACTTTTACTTTGCGCTTCATTCATACAAATCCTTTTCGAGTGGAAATATATCTGAAATTTGATTTTGATTTCTGAAATTTTATCTAACTACAAACATACATATAAACACAAATGTATACAAATGCCCAACACATTTTATATAATAAAAAAGCCTCACAGAACACGGCCAACTAATAAGCATAGCCAAAAGCTAGCGGAAGCAATCTAAATAATGCGCATAGCCCCAAGGGCTCCCCCACAAACGGTACAACACACCATTCTAACAATCCAACCAACCAACCAATCAATCAATCACAAACTCAAACTCAAACTCAAACCCTACTCGGATTCAGAACATTCGATCGATCAAACACACATATATGCACACTAAAACCCTAAAAACAAGCCTCGCAAAAATATGAAGAAAAAACAATTACAAATGCAAAAGCAAGAATCAACAAGAAATCTTTCACAAAAAAAAATATATGTTTTCAATTTTAGTTCTCAACGACTCATTTTGTATGCGTCTTTCGATTCATTTTGCTTTCTTTATTGAATTTTATTTGAAATCCTAAAGTGCCGCCCCGATATCACTCAGAGCGTTAGTTAAAGTTAACTACGATGCTAATGGAGTGGTGCTCTACGCATTTACTTTATTTGAAGGACTCGCCACATTAATTTTATTTGATTCGATTCAATTTCTTAATTTATTGTACTTGGTTTGGATTGGCATTTTGTGAACCATAAACTGTATCGTACTTAAACTGTTCTGAGTGTATAATGTGCGTACTTTTAACTACTAAATTATCTTGTTGTAAGTTTAATAAATTCTAACTGATCGCAAAATTATCAACTTACTCTTCTGCTACTTTCTTCTCTTTACACATATCTTGCTCTAAATTCTTATTAATTTTGTTTTTAGTTAATCAGCGCTTATTTTGAGCGCAGGTGTTGCACGTTTTCAGTTCCATTTTAAGTTGACTCGTGACACATATTTATAAATCTATTAGCATTGCAGCTAAAAAAAAGGGCTGGGGTCTTGTGGGGCTTACTTGTGATTGGCAGAATCAAAACTGAAGAACTGCCGTACAGAATTTTGTTTGGTTTAACATTTTGTATGCCATCAACTAGCCGTGTTGCATTATATTAGCCCTTGAAGAATCAGTGATTGGTGTTTAATATTGTGTTTCATATACGTTTTTGTCTATATAGTCCTTGATATCGCAGTCGTAATTCGTAAATATATGTTTATTGTGCAAATCAATTAAAACGACTAAACATTCAACAATAATAATAAATATTAAAATATTTCATAAAAATATTTTGTACGTAAATGTTAGACAAGCATAAAACAATGTACACACACATACTTTCATTTGTCAAATGATTTGATCCAAAAAATTGCAAGGCAATTAATCAGAAGAACTTGTAAATAAAGCAGCTGTCACTAAAGATAAATATATATAAATTCCTGTATTTTTGTGTAGTTTATTTCCCAGGCAAGGGACCTTAGCCAGGCATTAATCTTTTGTTTAAGAATCAGATATATTTTATTTGCAATTGTCTAGCCATGCATTTGATTTGTTAAGAAATCATCGGACATAAAAGAACAAAATATGTGTGTGTTACGTATTTTAATAAAAAATATAAACTTAAAATGCTCATATATATATACAACCCATATAATACTTTTACTCTTTGTCTACCCGATTCTCTCTCTCTATCTCTCTCTCTCTCTCTCTCTCTCTCTCTCTCTCTCTCTCTCTGCTCTCTCTCTCTCTCTCTCAGTTATAAGCTACTCCTTTTCAATGTTGTAGTTCTTGAGAAATTTGTATTCATGTCTTTTGCAATATAATCAATTTTACAAACAATAAAAACTATGTAATTGTTCATTTCGTATCTCTTTTGTTTTTATTATTGTTTTAGACAGTGTCATATTTCTCTGCTATTCTATTTTAAACTTCTAACTAAACAACAATTAAACATGGTACAATCAATTAATAAATGAATTGGCGTATATAACAAGACCGAATACGATTAAAAATAAACATCAATCATAGTCAACATAGTTATTGGCATTTTAATACAAAGTATTTATAACTCTTACACCTCGGTAAATACGTAACTCTCAGCTCTATTATCGTGTCTAGTGATGTGAATTGATGCGATTTAGCATAGAACCAAGTGGATTTGGCTTCTTGACTTGATTGACGCTATTTGTCATATTGTTCTCCCTAACATTTTTCTCTCTTAGCTGAAGTGCTAGAGCTGATATTGTTTATATCATATGTAATTGTGATCGCGCAGGTAGCCTTTGACCTTGCTTTGTCGTATGATCAATATTCCTACAAATGATAAAAACATTTATTCTTTAGCCGGCTCTAGGCTTAGGTCACGACAGTTTCTGGTACCGAGCAGTATTTAACTCTTGCTGCCATCGAGACGACAGAAACTAACACAATCCGCAACCGAAACATATACCCGATACCATTTCCGAATCCTTCCAATACATAAACATTACGCTCTCTTTTTGTTATATTTTCAAGCTTTCAACTAGAACCTACTTACATACCTATTTCGTATTCATCTTTATTTTTCGACATTTCACCTAGCCACCGACATTTATATCAATCATGGCACGTTTAGGAGTCATCTGATAAATTAACGTTATTTTGTCAATTTTTTTTAGTTATTTATATTCATGTGCGGAACACATGTGCTGTATTAATTATAATTAAAAAAATAAATAGAAAAACAAAATGAAAATGCGTGGCCAGGCATAAAACAATTAACTTTTCACTGAACTTATTCTATCTGTTATAAGATGGCATTCTTAAAACGGAAAATATATTTTTAAAACTCAGCACATTTTTTAAGCAAAAGCCACAAAATTCATTACAATTTTGTTCAATTGTTAGTTGGTTTGATTGCTCTTTCAAATTTTATAGATTATTCAATACGAATCTTTTTGATACTGTAGTTGTCCAAAAACTTAGCGATACATCCACTCAATTAAGACATTAAAACAATGTTTGAACACATGTCAAAAAACATACCAAAAACAACTAAAAATACATGAGAATGAATTTAATTATTTTATTTTTATAGAATTTATTTTTTATTTATTAATTTATGCTTGGGTACTGATAAAAAGTTATTTGTAATTATCCGTATGTTCTTATGAAGCTAAACCTCACACTCCGTATGGTTGCCGTTTTTTGTGCTGTAATAAATCGAAAATAAAATGATTCTTTGTTCAGCTCAAACTTCAAGTGCTTTTATGTACTTTAAACACCGATTTTTCGTTTCATATTGGATAAACAGTTACTATTTAAAATGGTTTATAGAGGATCCAGCTGTGCCATTCTTTTTGATTATTGAATGAATTCACAGGGACAATATGTAAAAATATAATACTACAACACTACAAATCATACATCCACATATCTCTCTGCAAGCTTTTAGTATGATGTGGTTCCAGCTATCAGAACTTACAAGTACACAATAACACATAGAATTACGCATGTTTCAACTGATGCACTCTTTCAGCAAATACATAACGAATGAGTATGACTGTCTAATTGCCTGGTTGCCTGATTGCATGTCAGTAATATTAGAGTACAGAATATTTAAATACTTATTTATACGACAAACACTGTAGAATTTGATTGGAAAGAGTGTTTAGAATACAATTAAGTACTTTGTACATATTTACGTAGCAAAAACATATTTAAAAAAATATTAAGAATTGTTAATGCTTAATACGATGCATGGAAGTTGAATGAATTTCAACGGTGTGCGTAGCTTACCTTCAGTAGAATCCCTCTTATTTAATATTATTGGTTTACTTGTAAAATGCAAATGCAAAGCTATGACCCGGTCAAATAAAGCCTACTTTGCACATGTATGTATGAACGCATTTTTTAGTTTCTTGTTTTTAATTTATTTACAATTTGTTACCTTTACCTTATGTTCAAAGAGAATCTTGGGGTAGCAGACTAAATTCATGCATATTGCAGTGATTCTTCATTTACTTTTTGTGTCAATTACTATAATTTTCGTATTTTGATTTCATGAAAATACAATGTAATTTATAATTAAAATACTGTTTACTGTTTTAACTACAAAATAACACTGACAAGTTATAATAGTAATCATAATGAAAACAAATCAGTTGATAACTAAAAAAATTATATGAAAGTATTACCAATATAAATAAATAAGAAATATGTATACATACATAAAACACAAGTATATAACTCATACATAGTTCATACATTCATCAATGAAATACCTAACACAAGCAATAAGCGCTTCAGCTACTTACAAATTTTGTATCATCAAATTAACTGATCAAATGAAAACAATATTGATTTTTCAATGAAAATTTAATCAATTTTGTTTGCCCATGATCATAGCGCTACTGCACATACATACTTACACACGCACGCACACACACAGACACACACACACACACACTCTCTTGCAGACCGATACATCGAAATGCATATACACCTGAACATTAAATTCTGCACACACAAATACAGCAATAATACATGAAATATGTAAACAGCTTATTGCATCCCACTCTTAATATTAAGCCTTATTCTTTCTTTGGATCGATCGAAAATTAAAACCAATTTACTAAAGTAATTTTCTTTTTGCTACACACTCACCCAAACCTGTTCTCAGACATATTGTGGTATGCGGTCATATAACATACGAGTCCGTGTCACATTTCCTGAAGGACTTTCTGCACGAAGATCGTGAGGATGTCGATGTCGAAGTAGTCTTTTTACATCGGTAAGTTCCCTTTTCGAATTTGGTGTTAAAACATCGATTCACACTAAATATTTATGTTGCCAATTTATACTGTTGATTTCTTAAAGTATTGTTTCGTAAATATTTTGTATTATATGATATAATTTAGATGATATCAAGGAATATAAATCAATTTAATTCAGTATATAAGCAGAAATGTATTGACCTCGCAGCAAGCAATTAATATTTCATTTAATTTGCTGATTGCTTGCTGCTATTTTATATAGAAGGTCTCAATGAGTTAAGTCTATAAATTAATTAGTCAAAGCACTTACTTAAGGCATTTGCATTATTCGCATTAGTTAGTAGTTATCACCAAATTAAAATTATGTTTTTCGTTTTGTAATTTACCTAACTTGATTTATATAATTATTAATATAAAACTCAATCATATAATGTAACGTAATGTAAAAAAATAGCAAAGAGCCCGACCTGGAGCTAGAGGGACTGCTGAAGCGCCACTATACAACAGTGGCGTTTTTTCAGGGCACTATGATGAACGCAGTCGATCTGGAACGAGTCAAGGTACACAAATACACTTCAAGGAGCAAAGCAAAATTTACTTAGAGAGACACCAAAACCCATACATACGTACACAACATACAATAGCATACATACATACACCTATACAAAGACACTGAAATACTGGTTAGTCGAGAATTGGAGCTAAGCAGACCAAAACGTGCCCTGCCATTTGGTACTCTAATCAAAATCGCGTCACATTGTGAGTGTGCTGTGCACATGTACATATCCTTGTTTGTTCATAGGTATTAGCTCGTGTCCTTAACAATAGTACGACCACATATAATACATAGTTCGCAGCGATCGGCTGGCAACAAATAGCCAAATGCAAATAGCCTTTCACCTCAACTCCTATAGCCATAGCCTGTCATAATTCGATGCTCGAGCATCACAGCTCACAGCCACACCCAATTCCCAAAATTTGCTCGTCCTCACTTTTAATTCTTTACAAATACACCTGTTTTAAGCATTATTTTTTATAGATTTCCTTATATTTTATTATTGACACTTAAGTTCACCTCTCTTGTCAGATAGTTGCAACCCAGTTCCAAAGGAAACAACAAGGATGCAAGTATCTTGTCTGCAAGGCAACTGCCACTTGCGGGTGTAGTTTAATCGATTTAAAAGCTTTTGCAAATATAGCATATATTTAGTTTTTGTTTAATTTCCAAATTTTTAATAAAATTTAAAAAGGAATAACTTTTAATAGTTTTATATAAAACACTTTATTTCACTCTTTTCGATACCTATAGTACATATATAGCAATATTATCAATTTCTTCACGTTGGCTTTAAGTACTACTAATATAACCTGCTCAATGGAATGTCCTCTTAGCCGAAATTTTATTCAAGTTTGACTTTTGTATTCAATTATTTATTGACTAAAAACTTAGATACATTTTTATTATTATATATTTATTCAATATAAATATGCATAGCATAGGATTTTATATTCATATATATATATATATATATATATATATATATATATATATATAATTTTTATATATAAAATTATAATATAATTTTTTGATTCACAGCACCTTACGCTTTATGAAAAAAAAACCTTTTAAATGATCGATTTATTTTGTATAATATATATTTCTGAATATTGTTCAGGTTCATTATTTGCGTTGCACATTTATACGTCTTTAAACTAGATTTAAGATTCATATTTATATATATGTAATATTTATCAATTAAAATGGGTTTATTACATATATGTAAATATGTACAAAAGCATAGGTATACTTTTACTTATAAACAAGTTTACTATTATATATAAGATGAGCTTATAAATCAGATAAATTAAGACGGCTCGACCTCCTAAAACAGGGGTTAAAACATTAACGGGATGTTTTGTAAATAACTAAAAAATTTATTTGGAATATTTCAATTACGTTAGTTGTTTTAAATGTCAATTTATTGAGGATATTTTTTCAAAAATTCATACACCATTACATATCGCAAATTAAGTTTCGACCAACTCAGAAACGGTAATTTCTTCATTTAATTTATTATTATTTATTTCTTTTTCATTTGCATACTCCAACTGCACAACTATTAAAATATGTGAATTAATTGTGTTATCACACTAAATACTTAAATCTTATGGTCTCAATACAACTCAATCATCGTAAACTATCTTAATTGGAACTTAAAAATAACACAATACTACTCTAAAAAATTTGTATTATTTTTTCCAAAAAAAAAAAAAAACGAAAATAAAAATATTATGTACGTCCAAAAACTTTATAACTAAAAAATTAAAAGTAAACCACCCGATTTGGAACTTGAGGGTTTGTTCAAACGTCATTTTACCACCGTGGAGTTCTTCCAAGGAACCATTATGAATCCGATCGATCTGCAAAGGGTTAAGGTAAAATAACTTTTCATTTTATATGTTTCTCTATGTTGGTTGATTTCACTTTTCATTTTGTGTATTTTATTGTTGTTTTATTTTGTGCGTGTTTGCCCTTCTTTAACCAAACCAAACTAAACCAGACAACTGCTTATTAACATACGAACATACCTAACATAACGAACTCTCTACTATGTATATTTATATACAAATATTTGAATATCACTTTATATATATATATATATATATATATATATATATATATATATATATATATATATATGTTACAATTATAATGTATTTATGTAATGTTTATACATGTATGTAAAACATAGATATTACTCATTATTCATTGTCGCATACTGATTTGCTGGTTTTAGTTTTGTGTACATCATAGGAACACAATCCATTTGTATCTACATATGATTTTCAATGAATTAGAAGCTGCAGCATTAGAGAACCGACTTATGTGTAAATTTCAAAACTAATGAATTCCAATGTTTTCCCATACACTCACGATAACTCTCACAGCGCAACATAAAAACACAGATACACTGTAAATTGTTGACGTTATTGTGTATGCAAAAACTTATTATAAACGTGATTCATTGTTAGCTTAAGCATCATAATTTTTATCAATTTTCAATATGTTAATTTAAAATCTACTTATATATATATATATATGTGCTAAGTATATGACTTCATATGAAATAATAAAATTATACAATTCTTAGGTATATTAAATTTAAATAACCATTATAATTGATTATTTCGAGAAAATGGTAAATTATAACATGTAGGGTTCTGTTCAGATGTTAATCAAATTTTAGAATACTTGCATAGTTACCAACTTATTTACTTAAATACTAAAACAACTCAATTCGCAGTGAATCTTTGCGCTGACTAGCTGATTGATGATGTGCAGCTCAAGCTGTAAGAGCTATGCAACTAAAATTTTGGGAGTCTTAAATTTATCCGATGGGCTTTAAGCTTAATTTCAAAGATCTTTGTATAAGGTCATTTAAATTTAAACCACATTTTGATTTGATTTCGGGTTCCCACTCACGCTTTAGACATTTTAAAAGATGGATCGCTTTGTCCTGACTGACTGAATGACAGAATTGTGATCATCATACAGTTCAAACCGTAAGAGCTACAAATCTGAAATTCTTACTGGGGCATCTTTTTGGCTCGAAAGGGAGTTCGAAGACGCGGGCTTGGAAAATACGACTTGCAAGTGTAGAATGTGTTTGCTTTACAAACGCACGTCATCAGCCTGCGTAGCCTGGGCGGTTAATTACAGCTGTAATTGATTTAAAATTTGGTTATCAAATTTGTAGTAATTCACAAAGAAAAAATGTTGTCTGAAACCAACAAGAAACATTCAAATGCTGGGATTAAAACTAGTAATCAAAAATGTTCTTTGTTTTATTTGTTCTAATTGGCAGGGCCGGAGTAGTCGATTGTTTAGCGTAGTTTAGTAATCGTCGGCATATTAAGCATGAGGCTTTAAGGACCAGCGAACGCGAAATTATTTCTATATGTAAAAGAATGTTCAAAAGCAAAAGTGGAGATTTTGTCTTAAATGACTTATTTCTTAAATAAAAATTAAATTGACTACCGTAATTACTAGAACGAACGTTAATAAAGTCGAATCGGGATTTGATAATAAACTTAAATACTACTATATAGTTTTCACAAGACATGCTGTAACAGAATAAAGGAATGATTTTTGTTTCAATATTTTTTGATTGTTTGCTCACATTGGACTTAGCCTACGTAAAACATGGTGCAACAAATTATTTAATTAATTATCTAATTAATGTTAATGAAAAACGACAAAGGAGGGTTATATTCGGCACGCCGAAGATTTAACACCCTTGCAGACGGAACATTTTGATAATACTCATAGAGCGTTGCTCGTATCTAAGCAGCACTGGAAAAACATTAATTTTCGAGTATGGTTAAGATATCTTGACAAACTAAAAGTTTTTCATATAAGAACATCTTTTTCGACCGATCGTTCCTATGGCATCCATTTGATATAAAATTCCAATGTTGATACGATTTTGAATCTGTATAAAGCGCATAGTGAAACCTTTAAATGCCGAGATGGGTCAATAACTTAATTTTTGTCCGATCGATCCTATGGCAACTATTAGATATAGTGGTCCAATATTGACCGGATTTTGCTAATATATGAGGGGAAAAGGTACAGTGAAACTAATAAATGCCGAGATTAGTCGAAATATCTTCATATACAAAAAATAGTTTCAATCTCCATGTCAAAAAGCGCAGACGTGTAAAATAATTGCCCTGAAGACGGTTTGCGGATGTGCAACCGAAATATATTGGAAGCAAAAATGTAATGAAATTGTTTCAATGTATGTTTTTACACACCCGTGCTCGAGCCAGCCAATAAATAATTTTAAATAAGGAAAGGTCGCCAAAACCATCAACAACAACAACCATGAGGAGCATAGTAAAACTAACAAATGCCTAGTATGGTAAATATCTATGTTGATAAACAAAAAACTTTTTCATACAAGAACCTCTTTTTGGACTGATCGTTCCTATGGCAGATATATTATATAGGGGTCCGATCCAGCTGGTTTCGACATACATATGAACTGCGTGCAACAGAAAGAGGGCATGCAAAGATTACTGACGATATCTTTAAAACTGAGAGACTAGTTCGCATTGAAACAGATGGACGGACATGGCTATATCGTTTCGGCTGTTGATACTGATATAAACACTTGATAGGGTCAGAGAGGAATTCTTTTATGTGTTACACATTTCGAGACAAAGTTAGAATACCCTCTGCAGGGTAATATTGATAACATTATTTCTTCAAGACTAAATTAGCCCGGAATATAATGTCAAAGAAATAACAATAAACTTGAGTAGTTAACAATAAAACAAGCGAAATGTTAAATAAAAAACAGTAACTTGTTTTATGTTAATCATTTCATTTTCAATGTTTTAAGCTTACGCCAATGTTAGAGTATAATTTTATTTCGTTATCATAAATTCCTTTTAGTATATGTTATATACAGGTAATTAGCGCCTCCAGTATTCGTCGTATTTATATATAACAAATATACCTCTACTTGGATACATTCATTTGAGTTTTCAAAATAAGTGAAATTACTTATGAGGAATGCTTTCTCTTCTCTTTAAGTGTACGTCAATAACAAATATTAAAGTCCCTATTTTCTGTTCTTTTGTTATAGTTGTATGGCTATTGCTTGCGCGCATTTTGTAGTCTATCGATGTTCTAATAACTATTGTTTTATATAATACATTGCATGCTGTTTGACCTGTCTAAAGGAACATACGTAATATATTATGTAATGGCCATTTGAGTTTGACTCTTTGTTTTGTATATTGATTTAATATTTAGTTTTGATTCTGAACACCCTGAACGATACGAGTTCTCTGTATAACTTTACCTCCACCCATGCACCGAGCGTTCGCTTTCTGAGTTATGATTATTGTTGTTGTCTGTCACCTTTGAACTGGAAGTTGAACTTAATCACAAAAACAAATCTAGCTACGAATTCAACTCCAACAAATTTTGTAACCGCTTACTGTGTCCCTGTCGCCGGTGTTGCCAAAGCTTATCAAAGTCAAGTACTTAATGTGAATGCAAAAAAAAACAGAAATTGTGAAACTATGCCCAATATTATATACAAAGTATATTAATATATATATAATTAAAACGCACACACTTGACTTGTGACATTTCAACTACTTGAACTATACTTAGTTGTGCAGTCAATGTACGTGTAAGCCGCTTACTAACTTTACCTGTTTAAATACGACTTATCAACAATCACTCAATAACAACACCCAACCATACCTAACAAAACATATATGTACTTACTTACAATACAATTATAAGTCACAGCCACTTTGAACTTAGGTCAACATAACAAAACTTACAACAAACGTCTATAGCTATAGCAGAGCTTGGCTTTTACAGAGACATAGACAAATGACTAATATTTATTAAGCCTTTAAGAAATCCATTGCTAATCAACCAATACTCTACAAAAGGTGCATGAAGCCGATGCCTGCCTGGTGCTAGCTAACAAATATTGCCAAGATCCCGATGCAGAAGATGCTGCCAACATAATGAGAGTTATATCTATTAAGAACTACAGTGATGATATTCGTGTCATCATCCAACTGATGCAGTACCATAATAAGGTAAAAGCACACTTGATCCGTAAAAACTTACAGAAAATGAAACCAAAACCCGATATCTCCAGGCGTACTTGCTAAACATACCGTCGTGGGACTGGAAACAGGGCGATGATGTCATTTGCCTGGCCGAGCTGAAGTTGGGTTTTATAGCGCAGAGCTGTTTGGCACCTGGCTTTTCGACAATGATGGCAAATTTGTTTGCCATGCGTTCCTTTAAAACGGTAAGTATTGCCAAAGTGCTTAACACGACGGCTACTCCTAACAATCCAGACACAAGCACACAGTTGGGGTGTATTGATATCCAGAAAGCAGGAGAAAGTTATTAGCTTTTTGATGAAAATTGCTAAATGAAGAGAAGAGAAGGGGCTGCCACAAGTCAGTCAACCAAATAAACCATCAATCTATATTATGTATGTACGTCTTTAACCCCATAGTCGCCAGAAATGCAATCTTGGACAAATGATTACCTACGCGGCACTGGCATGGAAATGTACACAGAAACTTTGAGTCCCACATTTATTGGAATACCATTTGCTCAGGCCACTGAGTAAGTTGCGCAGCGGGCAGTCCAATTTCTATATGCTATAAACATATTCGTATCGTATCGTATCTATTATACTACCTACTATTGAACTATGTACTTGTTAATCGTGCAGCGTTGACAAATATAGTACCAACAACAAATACAAAAACCAAAAAAAAAACAATACAATAAATATACAACATTCGCATAAACACATCCACAGAAACACACACACACAAACTCAGTCTGCTGTTATTATCTCCTGATAAGTTCTAATTGATGTTGTAAATGTTTTACTTTGTCTGTTATGATTTTGGGATACTTTTAAGATTGTGGTCTTCAGAAACGTTCACAGTGATGTCAACGTCTGGAGATACGTAAACATGTAAAATTGCCTGCCTATGGTGTTAAATTTTGATTTGTATTTGAAGAGTCATTAAACACAGACATACACACCTACACGTGGAAGTACACTGTGAAAAATTAGTCGGTGTTTTAAGCTAAATCTTTGTGTACTTAATGTTTTTAATGTTTTAAAGCCTTCAGTGTTTGCAAATACAAATGACAACTTGCTGAATATTCTTTTCTTTTTACTAAGTTCGCAGTCAGACCTCTGTGCTAAAAAGGAAAAAATAAATAAATAAATACCCCACACCCATATAAAATACACACACATACACACGCTAACACACACACACACACACACACACACACACACACACACACACACACACACACTCACACACACACACACACACACACTCAGACTCACACACACACACACACACACACACACACACACACACACACACACACACACACACACACACACACACACACACACACACACACACACACTACACACACACATACACACACTCACATACACACACACACATACACACACACACACACACGCAGGCACACGCGCACACACGCACACACACACACACACATAATTACTCTACAAAATCGAGAGCATTGTTAAACGCTAATTGTATGGTATCTTTGTGTGCTGCGCTCTCTAGATTCAGAGCATAACTATGCAGCGTGCATTTAAGTTGATTTTTGATATTTATTTATTGTTTTGACTTCTGTTTGAATTATGATCATTTGATATAACTATATTATGGTTTTGGTTGAAACTCTAAATGTCACATGTTGTTCGTAATTCTCCAAAAAGGTGGCTGCTACTTAGCCTATGTATCTATAGTGCTGTTAGTTAGGTTAGGGAAGTGTAAAAATATGTCGCCAGCTAAACAGTTGAGTCTTTGAGAAGTATGCCAAAGCTAATGCTTTTACCAGATCAATGCTAGACAAACAAATGGTACCACAAAAACGCACATACCCCCACACATGCACACACACTGTTCAGATGATCGGATGCTATAAGTGTGCCCGTATGTACATATGAAAACAGAGACGCCCGCATTTGAGTCCGTGAATAACGCACAGCCGTAGCCAAACTCTATGCCCAATCGAGCCCTGAGCCTGATCGATAGCAATGCGAATAAGAGCCAAGTTATTCCCAACTTCTACTCAACCAACAACAACAACACCAAGAACAATAATAACAAGAACATGTACAAGAAACAAACTAACGTCGCGTAGTTACATTAGCGAACTTACTAAATCCAATCCACAACAAAACCATTTTCTAACTTTCAGTCACCAGACACACAGGCCTGGCAAAATGATTATCTTCAAGGTACAGGGTGTGAGATGTACACCGAAACTCTATCACCTTCATTTACCGGCATGACATTCCCACAAGCCAGCGAGTAAGACTCCAAAATGAGAAATTAGAAAAACAAAATTTACAAAAATAAAATAAATACAAAAATCTAAAAATGTTATTAAAGAAACAACTGTATAAAAAATACTTTTGCCTTGTACAATATGTTCAATTTAATATTTTATTTATATAATTTGTCAAATTGAATTCTGTTCCGTTTGATTTATTCCTTCCACTATATGCTAACTTGTAACAAACTACCTTTTGTCCCTATTTCTAAATTCTTACTACTACTACCATCTCGTCCTTCTAATTTAATTACTTAGTGTTATATACCAGTATGAAAAGATATTTACAAGTGAAGAGAACTATAGCAGCAAACTTTGATCTTCTTCTTGTATATTAAACATTATTACGTATAATTTGATTTTTGGATTAACAATCGCATTGCATCCGTTCGCATAAAATAGTAACCAGCCACAAAGTACAAACAAAGCTTAGAACATATTTATCTAGACACCGCTCGCTTGTTACCAATTCCGCTCCGCTCAAATCCGCTCCGATTAGTCCCAGTTCAAGCCCGATTACTGATTACATAACAGCAAATCACAATTACAATATACATACATACATACATACATACGGGTACATATCCACAAATATAAGAAACTATGCGTTAACCACAAGTGATAAAATTACAGCATCTGATGAATTATAACCAATCTAATCCTCTTTTTGCATGTGCAGAGTAAGTTTTATTTGTGTGCCAACTTTGACCCACCTTCACCCCACACGCTAAATAACAGCCAGAATCTCAGCAACCAAGTGGACTTCATTGATTTAATAAATGTAACAATTCAGCTCATTTTTATAGTAAACTAATTCTTTGTTTAATTTTTTTAAGCATTTTGTCTAGCATGTGGTTTTGTATGTATGAATATGAAGTGCAAATATTTTACAGTGTACGCTTTCGCACCTACACGAAACGCATGCCCTGTTTGATAAGGTTTTGCTACACTTAATAGTGTAGTTATATTTAATACGCTTAATTAAGTATATGTAAGACATAGAATACTTCCAGGACATAACTCGAGTAACACAAATTCCCATTTATTTCGATGCCTATAGATTGTGCTTCTCCAAGCTTAAGCTCCTGCTGCTTGCCATTGAAATCAAAGGCGCTGAAGAGGGCGCAGACAGCAAAATTTCCATAAATCCGCGTGGCGCCAAAATACAGGCAAATACGCAGGGTTTCTTTATAGCACAAAGCGCGGATGAGGTGAAGCGGTAAGTCGTTACAGTGACTGTTCAGTCATACTCATATCAAGATAATCGAGCTATACTCTGGTTATAGTGCGTGGTTCTATTGCAAAGCCTGTCATGAGGACATCAAAGATGAGACGCTCATTAAGAAGTGCAAATGCAAAAACTGTAAGCATACTTTTTTACCATTTTATTGACAAGATAAGACAGTATTTATGTCTATGTATGTCTTTGGGTTTAATTTATTTCTATTTACTTCTTGTATTTAATTTTTTGTACATTTCATTTTCATCGAGAGTTCCGTGAACAGCTAAAATTAAAGTAAATTTTAAGTGCAGGCAATTAAATAGTTCTAAGTTTTATTCCTTAGGTTCAGGCACTTTATAGATAAGCAGCGTCTTAGCAGGCGTAGGAAAATAACTATATATATATATATATATATATATAACTATATTTAGTTATTTTATATAAATATAACTACATATATATATATATATATATATATATTATATTATATATATATTTATATTATATCTATAAATGCATACATTTATGATGATCCAGAATGATTCCTACATATGTAATACTTAATGATATATAAATATATATATATATATATATATATATAACTATTAAATTAAGTCTTTATCCACAATAATCTAATTTATAAATAACTTTTGTAACAAATATTTAAAATATGCTGTGGTGCTTGGGGTCCCTCAACTGTTTGATAATGACAACCCTAACAACGACATAGATCTTATTCTTACCTGACAATCATATAAAAATTAAACAAAACAAATTAAGTTTTTTAGAATTCACCTGTGCACATACATACACAAGTATGTATGCGCATGTGTGCAGATGTATGTTAAATATACATTTGACCTCAAGATCAGATATCAAATTAATTGTAAAACATAATAATACAAATAAATGTCATAACTTTGTCCCACAGTGACTGTTCAGCCCCGGAGCAAATTTGAAGACTTAGGTAAATCTAAATTGATCAACATATTATCCCAAAATACACTAACATAATTTTACAATACAAAAACGACCTATGTCACAACCATCCACCCCCCCCCCCCCCCATTCTAAATTTTTTAAAATACGCAAATTATACATTTATTTCTTTGTACATTTAATACAACAAATACTATTATAACTCACCAATGTTTGACCGACATTTTTCTATCCTCTTTTTTAATCCTCAATTATACTTATACATATATACTGTGCACTTCAACCGTTTCAGGTACAAAACAAATTTAGTATTGTTTATTACATTTTTCCAACAAGTTTTTATTTGGATAGTAAACTGTGCAATTAGTACAGACTGTGCACGTTAAGAGTGTGCAGCCATGATCCGTCCCTACCCTAGTAATTCACACACAATTATTTACTATATACATCTAACGAACAACCGTCCCGTCCTGTATCTTTGGATATTGAACAGTTATTTTTGGTCAGTTTTTATTATGATATGTATGCGACTCTTCTCTTATATAATCCCCCACAATACAAAAAGAACCCAAATACTTACTATAGATACATATCTATGTATAAACACAAATAATTGCATACTACTTACAAGTATACAAATTCGGATAGCTTACACAGCGTTCTCTTCAACTGTAAATATGTTTGTGCAATATGCAACCCATGTTTTTGGTTCAAATATTTCCAAAAAGTACCGCCACAAAATTGCAACCATTATAACTTCTTCATATAATTGTTTTGTGATAACATATACTTTTTTTTTATGTAAAAAATTCGCCACGGTGTGTTCCGTTTTAAAAAGTAAATTCTTTGAGAATCAATTTGATATTGACCTGGATAAAAAACTCACAGAACATATTGCATAAATTAAAAGAATATTTATTTTTGCGCATGTAGAGCAAAAACATGCATTTTTTATTTATTCGAATAGTTTGGACGAAAACTTCAAATGATTTGGTAAAAGCTCTACATTATATCGAGAAATTTTGAAAGAAAATATACATATTATTAATAAGAAATACAAAGTGCACATTTTACATAAAATACACTTATAAAAACGTTCTCTCCCTACCTCTCTTTAACTACTTTTGCTACCCTTTTATACTTGTATTTTATATGTGTTGATGGAAAAGAAACCAATTTAACGAAGTGCATGTAATTGAGCACAAAACTAATTAAAAGTTCCTAATACACTTTCACGATTTAAATCCTTGAAACTCTATTTTTAATAAATATTTTTCAATCACTTTTGCAGCTCTGATTTTCAAGTCCTTTACTAATCAAATTTTCCCAACTTCAATTATATAAATACAGTCCTATATACTATGTTGTAGCAATAGGTCATTCAAATGCTGCGTCGTTTTCTGCCATCAGTTGAAGTCTATGAGTATCTTAAGTTATAAGTTCCTTATCTACTTATCGTGGCGTTAATCCCACTAACACAATAATTAACTTTTTATATATAATATATATGTAAATAAGTAAATAAGCGTAGCTGTCCCTCCCAACTAAAAAGTGTAAATAATTTAAACGCGGGTTATGCTAATAATTACTGGATACTAAAGCTTCTACAGCTTCATCATTGTGCACAAGTCGCGTAACTAAAATTAACGTTTATGTATTTGGTTTCGATGTAGTATACTGACTATAGACATAAATAATTGCGTCTTATGTATCAATAATTTAGCTTCAATGTTCTCAAGTAGTTAGTAAGTTTGCAATGTTTTGCCTTGCCAGAGTCTGGCTTAAAAAATTATTAACTGCGCCAATGCGTTACAACGCGGAATTCAATGTATGGCTGTATGTGGATGGGCACATAAATATAGCAACAATGTTAATATGCCTAGTATTAAGTATGGATCCCAAAGATCTGTTTGTGTGTACGTTTTATGTGGTCCTGTCACTTGTATATAAGAATATGAAATCCCTAACCATCTTACAGATGTGGGCATGATTATGATGCAGACAGGGATGGTCAACCAAGGGATCACATCAGTGATGAATACAATGGAGGGTACGCTTTTATTGAAAAAATAAAAATAAAAACAAGAACAATAATTCCAATAATTATTTCGATATCAGTGCCTATATTTTTATATCATGCCAAGCCAAAATGATTTATTTGTTGCTGCTAAAGTGTTGAACCGCATACCTAACTGTATTTAAATACACATTCCAAAACATATCTCCGATTGTCTCCAAGAATTATCCTTTCTTTCTTCAATATTACGTTTTGAATTGTCGATTTGGCTGAATAATGTTTTGGAAAGTGCATATTCGATTCGGGCTGCCGAATGTATATCAGAAACATGATTGCTGTGAAGCAATCAAATAAACTAAAAACTCTTAAACATATTTTTAAATAAACACGCTTGCAGATTAAAATAAAAATGTTCATAAATGCCAGTATTAATCAGCATAATAAACCCCTTTCAATCGTGTTTGTAAATGCCAAATCAATGTATCTCTTACTTGTGCTAAAAGCCCCAGCTGCTAAATGCGAGTTCCCGCATATATGTATCTGCCTTAAGCGTCCCCTCGCCCTGCTTAACTTGAAAGGATTATAATAATACCAGTAACAGTGAGTGATGAAGGCTGAGATCGAGTAGTTGGGAGATGTCTTAGAAGGTCTGTTAGGTCTATTACTTTAACTGCAAGTGTTTTACATTTAAGCAGAGTACGAAATTACATTCTGTTGCTCTTTCTGTCGCTCTATTGTTTCGCTCTATCGTATACTCAGTATAAATATTACATTCAATATAGAGTTCAATTAGCTTGCAACGATTTCTGATTTGATTCTTCTACGTGGTGCGCATAATATCATATCAAGAAAATCATGACTAGCTGATATTCTATACATACTTAAAATCAGTTATTACATACCATATATAAAACATAATGACAGTTTAAGTATAATGTGTGCCGTGTGACTTAATTATATATTTTTGAAACCAACCTTTTGTTTATTTAGGTAATTATGTTACATTCATTTCTGTTTATATATTACATTTATAAAATATATTTATGAATTATATTACTGATTGATGATTTCAACTGAATATGCGAACCAACAATCATTACCTTACCATCATTTACCTATTCATGCATATCCTATACAATTCTGTTTTCATGAAACAAAACAGTGGCCACCTTCCGGAAAGGCGTCCGAGCCGTACAAATGGTTGGGCGTGCAAGTACGTATAAATTTCTGTCTATTCTCTCTCTCTCTCTCTCTCTCTCTCTCTCTCTCTCTCTCTATATATATATATATATATATATATATATATGTATATATCTATTCCTATATACATACATATAACTTCTCCATATCTCTACTCTACTGTAACTGTATAAGCATACGAAACAAATTAATTCAAAATAATAAAACATAACGACAAACATAATGCCATGTTAAAACAAATCACTCAACATACTTGTTACATCTACTAACCAAGTGAAAAGTGCTCCTATCTCACTAACTTACATTAATTGCTATTGCTAAGTAGTACAGACAGGTATCAAGTCAGCTGAACATTAAGAAATTCCATTGGTTCTAGAGATTAAACTTACATCATTTACTCAATACATTCGGATGTACAAGCCACACAGATTGTTGCATACTACAACAACACCTCACACATTTACACCTTATATAATTGTTTCTTCTCGTTCGATCTCGTAATTGTGTACTTTTCATAATTAATTTTTGCCTTAACTACTTAGTGTGTGTGCGTGTGTAGTTAAGTCGCTAGATAAAATACAAATTCAATATGTTTCTAGAATATACTCAACTGAAAATAACTCAAAAACTGCTTTCGTAAACCTTAATCTGACGTATTTTCGTATGTATTTCATACTACAATCTTGTAACCATTAATAAAACATATCTTTAATATATCCATATATCGTATTTTGTACACATTTTTTGTATGGCAGTAAACACGAATCTCTCAATTTTTTTATATTTTTGTAATCATTTTCGTCGTTCTATACGTCACCTTCGAAGCTAAATCTAAAATAATTCGCGACATTTTCGTACATGCTTTTCGTATTTGTGAAAGGAAAATGTTCAGCTTGAGCCAACTGAGGTCTCATCTGAATAAATGTAATACAAATAGCATATACACTTAAATTAATCAAATATTTACCCCATCTTTCATATCACATAAGTACAATTCATACAACACTGTAATACATTTAATGTAATAAATAATACAAAGATGAAAAAAAGAAATACATAAATTTCTGACGCTGGGGTTTGCTCTTTTTTTATATATACAAATATCATACGTCTATATATTCCCCTACTTGTACATGTACTCGTTCGTACCAACTACTTCTACTACTGCTACAATACTCGTACTATGTATTTATATGTCTGTGTGTGTGTGTAGAAGACGATGAATACTCGTTGTCAAGTAAGTCTAATTAACTCAATAATTCAACTCAAATACTCAACTCATATACTCGAACATTGATTTAAAAGCCACATTAGTATTCGTTCTAATTGTTTAATGAGATTCACAATTTAGAATTTACAAATACATCTTTTTTTTTAAGTGTGCCAGTGCACGTTCCTTACTTTTTATTTAAATCTTAAGTGTATTCTTTCGTCCTGATTCACCTTAAACTTTTTCGAGTATTGTTTGTGTTGTAACTAGTTCTACGGTTTAAGAAATATTATGAAACATAAAAGCCGCAAATTAATTACTTTAAATAGATACTACTGAGATTATATAAGAACGTCCTGAGAAAGTATTGGCATTTGTAGAAGAACAACTATTTCGCACTTTTGGTCATGATCACCAGCTGCTCTGCCAATCGCGAATGCACCGCTTTACCAATTAAGGAGCGAGCTTTTGAATATTTTTAAGCTTCATGTTTTAAGCAGTTAATATGCAATTTATGTCTGTTATATCGAATGTGTTGAACAAAGTGTTAAATTAAATAAGTCCCTTTGAGATAATAGTTAAGTGAGTTCTAGATAGAAAAGGCGTAAAAGAGTTCATTAGGTGGGTGTTAGATTTCCATTAAAAAAAAAAAGTTGAACCAAATTCTTTTCAAATTTGAACCACCAACCAATGGAGGAAAAGTTTATGCCATATCCTTGCCAATTATGCTTTCATTGTGGCAACTTAATACTTAAGATCTTACTTCAATTATCCAGTGCTTGTTTTCTTACTTTTGTAGTTTGGTATTTTATGCCACTGTACGTTACCTATTGCTACCTGTTTTTTACTCTTATAATTGTTTGCATGTTTGAAATGGCCTTGATTATTAATGCATATTTAACAAAATGTATAATTGTGTATTGAAGTCCTAAACCCAATGAAAAGTCCTGAAATCATTTCCCAGATCACATTGATCAATTTTCCTTACTTTTGTATGACCTTCGGTTAAACACATGTTTAAAAATTTCTAGCCCGTCTAATTTAAATATGATTTTAAAATCGTGTACTTGCTTTATGTACAACCGCAACTTTTACGATTTTAGTTAATACAAACACAATATTCCCCTGATTATCACAAAAAAAATTATATAATAATAATTGATGTACACACCAGCAAACACAAAATTATGAGCTTCACATAAAAAAGCATTGTCTCTTACACAAAAACAAAACGAATTTGATTACCTGAAGCTGTGCGATAACAATACCAAAAATATCTTACAGATGAACACCATCCTGCACCCACATTTACGCCACCAGAGCTTCCCAAGCGGGTGCATGTGCGTGGATCTGTATCGGGTAATGTCTCAATATCAGCTTAAATAAGACCAGAGCCACAACAATGTTACATATGATTTACGTACATATAAGTCTGTCAATTCTGAACACGAAACGAAAGAGAAAGGTTATTTTGAACACAGAACGCCCGCGACCCTTACAGATATTGTTACACGCAAAGTTACACGAACCTCATTTATTTATATGTTTGTAAGTCCTTATTTGCCGTATCATTGCCTTATCATGTGTTGCTGAAAGTACGCCCTATGTCCCATATACTAATTTAAATATATCATCAAAAAAACCAAAAATTCTATGAATAAAAGGAATTGATTAAGTATAATTAGCTAATTGCTTTTCTTTTTTGTTGTTTTGCATAATTTTGAACAGAAATTGTTATTTGGAATAAATAAACAACAAATAATGTTTTCAATAAATGTAAATGTTTATATAACTTTCTAAAAGAACTGCTAATTCTACTTTCCCAAAAGCTTGTTCTAAACAGTCATTTGAATTCGATATTGATGTCTACTTATTTGAAGCATTTTCACAATATTTTTGTAAACATTTGTGTGTGTGTTGTGTTTGCATACATATTTGCTTGTTAAATACACTGTTTATTTCTTGAGACCACACACATGTCACAGCTGTAAAACCTAAACTAAAAAAAGGCAGTTGCTATCTTCAAACAAAACTAACTAGACACTTACTTACACGCGGCTCAAAAATACCTTTCTTTATTAACTTGA
Source organism: Drosophila kanekoi (assembly GCA_037075305.1). NCBI lineage: Eukaryota > Metazoa > Arthropoda > Insecta > Diptera > Drosophilidae > Drosophila > Drosophila kanekoi. The sequence continues at coordinate 987,166 of JBAMCE010000131.1, read as the reverse complement.
CCGATGCAAATATGACTAAATAAAATTTTGCTATGCACTTTGCCAACTGTATGAGAAAACTTAAATCTTACTAATCGAATGAATCTGCTAAAACATTCTTTCTCTCTCTCTCTTTCTCTCTAAAACTGCTGTAACTGCTGTTACCTAACAAACTGCCAATGCGAAATGCAACTGCCACAGGTGATATTACGCGTGACAGAGAAGATACAAATCGTAAGTCTCAAATACTTACCTTAGCTCTTTCTACAGCCCGCTCCTAGCTAATTATTGGTCAATGACTGCAACTAAACTTCTTTGTTTTCCCTGGCTCTTTCTTCATTGCAGTTCTCAATCGAAATGTGCGACGCCCAAACGGCACTGGCAACGGTACAGGTGGCATGCATCACATGAACAACACCGCCGCTGCCGCAGCGGCCGCTGCAGCTGCGGGCAAACAGGTGAACAAGGTAAAGCCCACGGTGAACGTGAGCCGGCAAGTGGAGGGCCAGGTCATATCGCCATCGCAGTATAACAGGTGAGCGGCCGGAATTAAGGCAACCTTAGCATAATCCGAGCGATACATACATAAATATATGTACTCAACGGGCGGGGGAGCACCGAACCAACTACACCTACACACAAGAGAGGGCACTCGGCTTCAGTTACAAAGTATTAATATGGCAAAGCAAATCGATAATCGAGCAAGATAAAAAGCAGACACTTCTGGCCTTCGCTGTTCAGCTGCATTCTTTGATTTTTTGTGTTTCCTACTTTGCGTTACAACAAAACTAAGCGATATACTACATAATATTTGAGTTTGGTCACTTTTACATTATTTTTTTTTTTTATTCTGTACCTAACAAATAACACCCAGTTCGATGGCCTTTAATGGTCATGCCTCGTACATATGTAAATGCTCCTTAAATATTGATTAATCTTAACACTTTAAAACTGTCTCACTTACACGTTAACAATTAACCTTAAAAATACCTGAAAATACAAAAAAAAAAAAATAAAAAATAATAATAATAATATTGATAAAAAAAAATAAAAGAAAAATAACAACAATTTTTATCAAGTTTATATGTATAAAAAACGAACAACATTTTGTTTCAGGCCACCAGAAAATGATGCTAACCCTTATGCGGGCTATCAACTTGCTTACGAAGTTAAAAAGCTCATGTATGCGTCCATAATTTCCTAGAAATTTTACTTAAATCAAATTATAAGAAGCCAAAAGCGTTTTTAACTACTACTACTATAACTTAGTATTCGTAAATACTTATTCAACTTTGCGCATTTTGTTAAACACATTAATTGGTTGATTGAAAGCTATTCCATACATCAATACCAAATACAAAACTTAACTATTCGTATGCGTAATTTTGTCACGTTGCTGTCTGTGTGCGTTTATTTATTAATTCGTGTTTGTGTATGTGTGCCTATGCACCGAACGATTCTTACATATGATTAATACATACATATACATATGTAAATTCACATAATAATTTTTCAATATCAGCTGCGCCATCTTGCCCATCAACATTCAAATCTCTCTATTAAAAATATGATCTCAATTTTCTATTTTATTTTCTAGTCTATGCGTGCCACTTACTATGCCTATACCTATACCTACACCTATATCTATACCCATACCCATACATATACTTGTATCTATGTCTTTAGCTCTAATATACAATACATTTGTACATTTTGATTCAATGCAATGAAAAACTTGTGTCGTGTAATCGTATTTGTACTAAATTGTATATAACAATAACTACAACTTTGCTGCATTTCAATTGCTTCTGTCATTTCTTTATAATGTGTGCGTGTGTGTGTGTGTGCGTAAGTGTGCGAGAACTTCAACTCACGTTAATAAATTGTTAATTGTAAACCCAGACTTTTTTGCCTGCTAAAACTGAATACTATACGATGTGTTCGCAAAGCTAATAGTAACTCGGGAAATTCTAAAAGACATCCCATTGGCTCAGTCAAATCCATCCCATTATTAATATAAAATTTAAATAGCCAAGCAAAGACGGGATATAACGTTACTAATCAATAGAACAATTTAATAATCAATTATAAATAAAAATTTTTGCCCGTCTTTTTTTTCTAAAAGGAACTCCAACAAATTATAAAATATAGCAATCCTAACGAAGTTTTAAACAAAGTCTATTCTTCTAGTGTATATCTTACTTTCTTACAGCTATCATTCAAAAGATATTTTGTTTTACTATTCAACTTGTCTACAAGAATAGATAAAGTCAGCTTCAGCCAAATGTATTAGGGTCGTGATCTGTGTGTACTCTCTGAGCCTTTCACTGGCTTCTCTATCCTTTTTGGTATTCACTTTTTTGGCACTTTTGTTTTGATTTTATTCTGACTGCAAACTGTGCACAATGTCATAGTGTTGTACTGTGCCTTCCGGCGTAGGCAGCAGTTGCATGTGGTGTGTCCCTTGTGCATGCCCCTCTCTAACCATTTGCTATACTTAATACACCCGAGGGCTGCCGCATGTAACCTCATCTAGGTTAGCCGCCATCGCCGGTTGATTCCGAAAGTGTTTCGCGTAGTTGAAATTTGATTTTAAAACATATTCTGATGTATTCGTTTTGGTATTTGTGTTTTGATACTTGTAATTTCGCAACAATTGTTATTAGCACAAGCTCTTCCTCTTCTCTCTATCAACATACATACATATATAACTCTATAACTCTAGCTATCTATCGTATCAACGACACTCTTTTTAAATTATAAAAGTTCCAAGTACTCGTACTCAAGTATTTATATTTTTTGAACGAAACTCGTACTCGTAGCGTTACGAACAACACTTTGCATTTGGATGTAGCGTTTATTTTTATTGGTTCGTAATCAGATATGCCATGAAATTGATAAGAAAATTCCCAAAATTTATGAACGATTTGGACCAAACAGTTAATAAATCTCAATAATTTGCTTGCCTCCAGGCCAACGAGTCGCAGCTCCGGCACTGGGACACAAAATCAAAATGGCGGCGTCTCTTTGCCAGCCGGCATAGCAGACGATCAGTCGAAGGACTTTGATTTTGAGAAGACGGAGATGAAGTACGACTCAACAGGCATGTTTCATTGGAGTCCGGCGAAGAGCTTAGAAGACTGCATATTGGTAAGCCAGAACTGCGCAAAGATCAACTGCAGTTACTATTTTACATTTTTCTTCGCAGGATCGCAATCAGGCGGCCATGACAGTACTAAATGGCCATGTGGTTGTTTGCCTGTTCGCCGATCCGGACTCACCGCTAATTGGGCTACGGAATCTGGTGATGCCGCTGCGCGCATCAAATTTCCATTACCATGAGCTCAAACATGTGGTAATTGTGGGCTCCGTTGACTATATCCGACGCGAGTGGAAAATGCTACAGAATCTGCCTAAGATTTCGGTGCTTAATGGATCACCGCTCAGTCGTGCCGATCTGCGGGCGGTTAACGTCAACCTGTGTGATATGTGCTGCATATTGTCTGCAAAAGTTCCTAGTAACGACGATCCCACGCTGGCCGACAAGGAGGCCATCCTGGCTTCGCTTAACATTAAGGCCATGACCTTTGACGACACAATTGGCGTGCTGAGCCAACGCGGACCGGAGTTCGACAATCTGAGCGCAACCGCCGGCAGTCCCATTGTGCTGCAGCGGCGCGGCTCAGTGTATGGCGCCAATGTGCCCATGATAACAGGTAAACTGCATCGCACTAAGTTGGCCAAGTTTGCGAACGACCGAACGAAAAGCGTCCTACCTCAAGCGGTGTAAATGGGGCTGACCAAGCAGTGGGCTTAGAGGGAAGAGGGTCAGGGTTGTGCTACGCTCAGCCCCAGTACACTGGCTAATGTAAAAGAGGTGCTGTACTAATGGACACTATGTTTTATTGTTGGTTGTCGTTTAAAGAACTGGTCAATGATAGTAACGTGCAGTTTCTCGATCAAGACGACGATGACGATCCAGACACAGAACTATATCTCACGCAGCCGTTCGCGTGTGGTACTGCGTTCGCTGTGAGTGTGTTAGACTCTCTGATGTCCACGGTAATGCCATGTTCCCAATCCCATTATTTCCCATCCGACCCATTTAATAGCCTTATACTCCGTCTCTCTCATTCTCTTTCTGTCTCGATGTCTTACACGCACCTTAGACATATTTCAATCAAAATGCCTTAACGCTGATCCGATCGCTGATAACAGGCGGCGCCACGCCCGAATTGGAACTAATCTTGGCGGAGGGAGCCGGCCTGCGTGGAGGATACAGTACCGTCGACAGTCTGAGCAACCGCGATAGGTGAGCCTTACGTTTCATTTGCACTTTACGGATAATTAACTGAGATTATGTGTTGCCCAATCAGATGTCGTGTGGGCCAAATCTCATTGTATGATGGACCGTTGGCGCAGTTTGGGGAATGCGGAAAGTATGGGGATTTGTTCGTTGCTGCTCTTAAGTCGTACGGGATGTTGTGCATAGGACTATATCGGTTTAGGGATACTAGCTCTAGCTGTGATGCGAGCAGCAAACGTTATGTAATAACTAACCCACCCGACGACTTCTCATTACTGCCAACAGATCAGGTAAGAATGGCAAACCCTTAATGTTAGCAAAGCTACGTGCTAACATTTTTATTCCGATAGGTATTCGTTTTAATGCAATTCGATCCGGGCCTGGAGTACAAGCCGCCCGCAGTGCGTGCGCCTGCTGGCGGTCGCGGCACCAATACACAAGGCTCCGGGGTCGGTGGGGGCGGCTCCAACAAGGATGATAACTCTTGATTGTTACTGTGTAGCGCCTTAACTGATGGTCCTTATTCGTACATTTGAACGATGGAGAAGTTAATTGTGTATAGAGCATCGCATTTATGGCATAAATATTGGCATAAGATCTGGTTGAAATTGCGCACCAAAAAGTAAATCCAAGTATAGGCATTGGCATTAGCTATAGGTATAGGTCTGTATCACCACAGAAGCGTACTATATACCACATGAGTACCTGTGTATATACTGTATACCTAGGGAAATGTAACAAAATCAAAAGTTAGGCCAATTGGCGTAAGTTACAATACTTATAAATTTAAAAGCGTAAGTGTCCGTAAATGCGTTACTCTGTACTTTTATATTTGTAGAGACACCATGCAGAGTATATTGTCCATCCTGTTTAACAATCAAGGATAGCCACACACCACAAACGACCAAACGTGGGCAGTGTTAGATGTCTCTACAAGCATAAAAGCCACATATTCATTAAAGAAAGAACAACTTCTTTGATATCCATCGTTCAATTGTCAGCTGATTGCTTCCCACACCATTCCGTATGCCTTTTAGAACCTTGAAATTAACATTTTGCCTATAATTTTGTATCTATCCGAAGTTTTATTACACTTTTTGATTTACTGTTCAATTCCTCTTGTAGTTATTTAAACTTTTATATATTTATTTTTGTTTTTCATTATTTTAATTTGCTCAAAATAAAAATAATTTTAAAACAATCAGTTTTTTATTTTGATATTTTGATTATTCTCCTTTTCTTGACGCAACAATCATTAGTTATTTTACAATGGGTATGTATATCTATTATGAACATTACAATCATTAATTTAGAACAATGGTTGCATTATCATGATTGGTATTATTAATTCATATCTTTTTTCAAATGATGTTGAAATTATTAGTTCAATTCATGGCGCTATCATCGCATTACAAATGTCTAACAATTCGAAAAGAAAATTCATCTCAATGGTGTGACGTAAGCAATTGGGAACCATTAGTGAGGTAAGCTACACATTAAACAAAGAAAAACAAGCGAAAACCCTTTGCGCTGATATTGATGAAAATAAAATGCAAGCTAACGTTACGAGATATGTTCATCTTTTAAATCTGAATAGCATAAGGCTTGCAATTCTATTTTTTACAAAATTAAGAACAAGACAAAAAGAATCCATAACAAACCCTTTACATACTGTCTATATTTAAGAGCAATATTGCAATTGTATTGAAGATACAAATACTTACATACGTATATACGAAAAGTAAAAGCTAGATATGTGTCTTAGCAGCAACTACAACTACAACAACTACGCTACAGCTATGGCTACGTATGTTGTACAAGCACATACATATGTATGCAGAAATTAAAAAAAAACTACTGAAATACAAATTTCATAAATGCTTGGCCGCCACTTAATTTTGGGTATGTGAACAATGCGAGATGAGCCTAAACCGAAATCCAAAGTTGTGCCAGCATACAAGTTCAAAAACTGCATTTAGATGTTTCTGAGCATGCGCAAAAACGATTTATACGAACGTATTATATTAATTTAACTATAATGTTCCCAAAACACAACAAATTCCTAGCGATATTTTATTGAAACAATTATCGAGTATCTCGACTATCTATGGGAATAATGCAGAAAATAGTAAGGATAGACTAAATTCGAAATTTTATAAAACCAACCAAAACAGAAAAGAAGGAAATCAACGGTTGTTCCATTAAAAGAAACAAATCGCATAAATAAAGCATCATTTAAGTATTTTCAAATAACATTACAATCCATTAGATATCTCAGTATCTTCGTCTTGAAATTGTTATTTCTTTGCTCATATCTGTTCGTATGGTATTTGAAGAAGTGTCATATGTATGCATATACAAATAACCAGATAACCAATAACCAGAACGGTTCAATACATTCAATTCAAGGCTATTCCACATAAACTCTGCTGTTATCGATGCAAAACACTTCAAGCATAAATATTAAGAGTAAGTAGCGCATTGACATTATTATAAATCAGTAGAAACACGTACATACATAAATACTTGTATGCATCACGGTATGAAAGTAGATGAAGACATACGTATTTAGATAGAATGATGTAACTATCTATAGCGAGCAGTTGACAAAATGTAGCTAGCAATATTTTTAGTGTATGCGACAATGTATGCGCTTTTTACGTGCGTGCCTATTGCGATTTACGAGCAGCAGCTGTGGTGTTCTAAACAAATTTTTTTAGATAAAACAAATCGAATGCAGACCGAAAGATGTCCTTTTAGTCCACCGTTTCTCGACTTGTCTTAAGCCCTTCTTTAGACTTTCACGCGCTTGCGCTTGAGCCGCTAATATAACGCTCCGAGTTTTTTGTACATATAATGTAAATAATAAAGCTACATACCTACAATTATGTAGCTGAGATAATGTAAAAATGTCGTTGGATCATTTCACTTTGGCTATTTGTATTCATGTTTCTGTTCATAGAGTTTTCGGTATATGGATTTGTTCAAATGATAAACACTGCCAAAGCGTATAGAAATCACTCTAAAAAGTAAACCACAAAATGTAGAAGCTTAGTTCATTTTGATTTTCGCCATTTTAATATAGACTAAGCGAATATTCATCATATAATATTCGTTTAAAACATTAACATTTTGTGGCATAAATTTAGCTTATTAATATAACAGTTAATCGAATTCGAGCTTTTAATAATATGAAACAAAACATACAAATACCAACTTAAGTCAATTTAAGTTGAAAATGATAGAATGTAGTTAAGATTGCGTTTGGTTCACAGCGTTTTGATAAAAAAATGTAGTCTTAGGTCTAGACAAACAATTAAACGAAAAATCTAACATTGTGAATATTAAATATGCGCCTTCAAAGTAACGTTACGTATATAAAAGCATGCATGTTCGTATGTATGTATGTAATGCCGAAAACTAAGTGACCCACTAACAATTTGAAAGTGTGGGCAAACAGATTATGCATAGCCTAGCTTTAAAACCAAAAAAAAAATATATATATATATATATATATATTATAAACATTTATACATATAGATAATATATATATATATATGTATGAAGATATTCAAGTTCATTTATTGTTAGGGCACTTTAATATATAAATGTAATATAGTTGAGATGAAAAAGCATTTGCAATCCTTATAACAGGCATAGAATAAACCCAAAAGTTAAACATAATTATTAAATGAAATAACATAGTTTTACAATTTTTAGAAATATGAATACTCACACACACAGACACACACACACACACACACACACACACACACACACACACACACACACACACACACACACATACACACACACCCACTAACACTCTGAAACAACCACACATCACATCAGCGAACAACAACAAAACGAACTCTCGATGTTGTGAAACTTGATTAAATCATGTTTACGCTAATAAAAATTATGAAAAATAAAAATCAAATGCTATACAAAATGCATAACGAGATCTATCCATAGATTAGCTTATTAAATATGAATCGACTAGTCTCATAAAAATTGAGCAAAGCTGTGTTCGTCATTTGCTGTGCTCCGATTTCTTCAATTACTTCAATTCACCTGAAAGTCTTGTCTTACTATGCTTTTCACTTAACAATTCGAAATCCATAAACATACTATGGTCGATTTCGCCAATAACCCGGCTTTATTCACAAACAAATAATAATAATAATGAATAAATAATAATGATATATCGCCCAGAAATACTCAATTGCATACATCTAGACACAACTGCAATGTTTTGTAGAAAATTTCGTGAGTAAAATTGTAAAAATATCATACTCCTCAATATAAGCATTTACAGTAGTTAGATTCTTTGTATAGGAAACAGAGTTTAAAGCTAAAACGCAAAAATGATTACTTTTAAAATTAGAGCAACAAAGAAATGTTATTTTGTAATTATTATATGCTAAAAACAAAAACGTTAATTAATTTATAACTGCCGAAGTTGAAAAACAAAATTATTTAATTTCGCAGCACTTTCACAACACCCATATATGCATATATACACATACATATACGTGTGTGTAGATTTGTATATATATGCTACAAATGCATACAAATTATTTTAGTACTGTGTGCATTACAAGTGTATAAATAATTGAAAAAACAAATCTAAACAAACAACATAAGTAAGTCAACATAACTATAATCAAATTTTGTTAGTTTTTACCCGCGATTTATAAAGTATATTTACAAGTAAAACTCTGATACTTGATCATAAGATTAAAAATAAAGTGCTGATATACAATTTATTTATATATATAAAATTAATAGATCGAGACCGGAGAAAGCATTATAAAAAATTGTTTTCTTTTAAAAAACCACAACAATTTCGAGAATAACGCGAAATTTTAAATAATAAAATAAACACATTAAACTTCGTATTTTAAACATTTGTCTATGAAGCATAATATAGTATATAATAAATAAAAAGTAAAAAATAAAAAACAATTAACTGTAACTAAATAAATGGTATAATAATAATATTATGTTGTTAATGTTTAAAAAAAAACCTTGTTAAAATAATATTTCAAAATAAAAAATACCAATACAAAAATTGAAATAAAGGCCTGCGCCGGTAGCTTTTTCTTATAAAAAGTGAAATCTTGGGCTAGGGCAGGTGTTACGTCTCGAACAGCCCAAAAATTGTCCCACTTATGGCAGGCCAGCACCAGAAATTCCATTGACCAATTGCGTTTAGAAATTTGCAGTCACGACTCGCATAAAACGCACCCAATTAACAAGTCCAATTGAACGCGCGCGTTTCATAAACTTTTTTGTCGCTCCGCATTACTCATTACTATTATGTAATCAGCGATACATATGCTATATATATATATATATATATATATATATATATATAACATTATATATATAACATTAATCATTGCAGTTGTTGTAGATCAAATGACCGTCTGTGGATTACGATCTAATTCGCCTGAATAAGCACACATTTTAAACCAAATAAATCAAATGAGAAAGCTCTAATACGCATTACTTGCTCAGAAATACCTCGTGCCTACTTTTCGTAAATATTGAAACTCTACACAGATCTTCACGAACAACCGCATGAGAAAAACTCCTTAACGAGATATTTAAATATTGACAGACCGGCAGAGAGAGAGAGAGAGATAGAGAAACGAAAGAAGATCCCGGACATTATAGACCGGGTTTTGATCATGATCAATGATTTATGTTTTTTATAGAGTCTTCATACTATTAACTATATTTAAAATACCCTTAAAAGCCTTATAAATATACAAATTTAAAAATAGTTTATCAAATTTATTTTTTGTCATTATTCAACTGGTCTATCAAGCTTCAAAATATTGTTATAAATATGTTTATAATTTGAAACCGATTTAGCAATTGTTGGACGGTCAACAGTACGTGATCGTGATATTTTTCTTCTTAATATGAAATTTAATTGAAATTAGCTCAAAAGCATGAAATCATATATATTTATAATCTTGCTTCTACTTTGCTGCTACTTTGCTCCTGTAAGTATTCAAGAAGTGTAAGAATTCAACTATAAATATTATATGTACCTTGCACAGGTCCACGGAAATTATAAGTTTCAGTCCCTCAGTTGTGCAGTATTGGAGCCAGAATGGGGAGTAGCTAACGAGTGCCGCATCCTTGCTTTTAACCGAACTAGTAATTTAATTAACTTAAGGTTCACATTGAAGAGAACTATAAACGAGGTAGACATCTTCTGCTGGGCTCCTTGACTCTCGAATGCATCCCAATTATATTGATATTTCTATAATCTTCAGTGCAAAGTTCACTTTAAGATGCTCAAGCGTGAACGTGGTGGATGGCATCCTTTTCTATATGCAATGACTGTTGATATATGTGACTTCCACAAACATCCTCGAAGATATACTGTTCCAAAAATAATGTATTCATACATTGAGCAATACATAAGTGTTCGACATCCCTGTCCCTATAAGGTGAGTTTGGATAATTATAAAGCTAATCATTTAGTTAATTATTTCAAGGCTAACACCGAAATAAATCTTTTACGTTGGTCATTCGACGGAGAGAGCATAATATCGCGATTTCCTATTGATTTTGGTGAATATGGTATTCATTCATCCTGGATCTTCAACAACACAGTTGCTGCACAAATTAATGGTTCTATAATGTATCTGCCTTAACGGTATTTATGTTACGGTAATTCGCAGTTAGATATAGGTACTATATATTCTTTTTAAACAACTATAATTTGTCTGGGTTGGTTGGGTCATTGTATATTTCAAGTTTTTGAAGTTGATATGCCAAGTGCTAATGTTAGGGGACAGATCTGTACCCTGTTCTGTGCTGTGTGCATGTGTTGCTATTTTAATTCCATTTTTTCTCAATATATGTGAATTGTTTTCTTTTTATTTTTAAAACTTATTTATATTACTGTTAAAGCAAACGAGCGCGTAACGCGCGCTGCATTTGGTGTTGATAGAAGTGGGCTTAGGGTATCTCCTAGTCGGGAGCTCCGGACTAGAGCCTCTTACTTGTTATACCCTGAACCCATTCAAAATGGGTAAAAGGGGTATTATAATTTTGTGCAAAATGTAAATGTATGTAACAGGCAGAAGCTAGCATCTCCGACCCCATAGAGTATATATATTCTTGATCAGCATCAATAGCCAAGTCGATTTAGCCATGTCCGTCTGTCTGTCCGTCCGTCCGTCCGTCCGTATGTACGAACGCAAGGATCTTAGAGCCTATAAGAGCTAGAGACTGAAATTTAAGCTGTAGGTACATCAAGTGCCTACGCAGATCGGGTTTGTTTCCGATAATCGATAACTTACTCCGTTTCCAAGCAATCAATAAATATCGATATTGAATCCTGTTTTTTGAGCAATTTTGGTAAATAATAAGAGCTAGAGTCACCAAACTTGACATGTAGCTTTTAAAATAGTATATACTTATATCAGCATTTGGTGTTGGAAGAAGTGGGTTCAGGGTATCCCCTAGTCGGGAGCTCCCGACTAGAACCATTTACTTGTTTTATATTAAGCAGCTACAGAGATTCTCATAAATAATGGATATCGATTCGCGCTCACTGTAAGCAGCATATACATATATGGCCAGGTAAGGCTATCATTCAAAAAGTCTGTTTAATGTTTCTGTACCCGAGGCGGTATCAGGCCTCAATGCGAAAAGAGCCTATTTTGTGGTCATGCGCGCCTGGTCCGCATTGCTTTTTAAGGTATTGACAAGTTCATTGCCCAAGTCTTTTGTTTCACTGGGCTCAGATGGCCAAGAACTGCCAAACACTTTCGTTTAAGCTCTGCGTGTGTGTCTCGCAGTGTGAAGACAGTGCACATGCCGGCATTCCATGGTGTTTGTGGTCGCGTGCTGAGTCCGAGCATTGAACAAGTTTTTAGCCGATGGCCGATGCCATCGCCAGCACAGACGAAGCCGTTGAAAGAAAAGCCGACCACTTTCTTTGTGGACTCCGCTTCCAGTGAGCGATGATACGTGTGCTTCCAATGGCTGGCAAAAGTATCTACCAAAGTCAGCGACAGTAGCTGCGCTCAGTTGTTAACGCGACCTGAACAGGTGCAGACTTGAAGAGTTGCAGCTCCGGTAATCCATTCGTATTCGCACTATCGCGTCAAAGAAAAGCGCCGCGGCGCACGTGGACATGAAGTTAATTGATGTGATTATTTACTTAATTGCTATTTTGATCTTCATCTACTTGCTGCTGGAATAAAATCCAGCACGTCTTCGTTAACAATAGTCACTCAACGCCAAGTCAAACCTTTCCTTCTGCACGCTCAAATAGTAATCCTATTTGCTGTACCAGCATTTGTCTATCGTTCACATAATTTGCCACAGCATGAAGGTAAGTAAATGCGATGCTAATTTAATTGGGCACAATTATCGATAATTGAAAATTAGAGTGCTGCGAATCACAGCCTGAAATGCATTAATTATATGCAAATTGGAAGTTTCCATTGACTCCATGTGGATAATTCATCTTTTATTTATGTCTTTCGGTTAAATCTTAAGACAATGCCGCCATTCAACTGCAACTTCATCTTCATTTTTCTTTCAATTGAATTGCAATTGATGGCGCTGTGGCAGCCCATGTTTTGAATACTTGTTAAATTGCGATTGGGGGGCACTTTCATTTGCGGTTCGGTTGCAGTTGCAATGAGAGCACTTGATGCGCCGAGTTTTCGCTTTAAACAACAAACAATGGGCCGCTCGCTTTGTGCACACTGCGCTCCAATTACACTGTTGTTGCTTGACAGACGCTACTTGCATTGAGTCTGCCTCAATGCGCAACAAAGTGTGGCGGGAAGATTTGAAAATAAAATGATGCGTTTGCTGGAACCCAGTTGGTTTAGTGCTAAATAAAAGTTGCATTTCAGGTTGGCCAAATGCATTGTGAATTGGGTTAACTTGTGCTTGTTTATGGTTTCCCCTGATATGCTTCAGTTCGAATTGTGAGCGGTCAGCCATAGTGGAATTTAGTACAAAACTAATTCCTACTTTAGGTTAGTTGCAGGCGACATTTGTATGTGGAAAATGCATAAAATTATAAAAATACAAATTATACCGGGACTTTGACTTTCTTTAAACGAGTTGATATGAATTGCTCTCACCGCACAAGTTCATTCACCACCGGCCGCTCCTGGTTGAAACTACTATTATTATGCATATTTTTACAGGTGACAAAGCAATATCAAATTACTAGCCACTTGATAAACACCAAGCCAGCAATTTGGTCTCAATTACGTTTGTAATTTCGATTAGGCGAACGCAGCACGTAATCAATAACCACAGTGCATCACATTGGTCATATTGTCTACTGCGACCGGCTACGGTCGGCTGTCAGTTTCACCTGAGCGCGGGGCTTGATTGACTGCCGGACTAACGGCACAACATTGTCAGTGCCAGTGTCTCCGGCAGACAAGTGAAATTGGTTGTTGCAACAATTACGATGCCAAATTGTTGACTTCCAGGGGCATGCATACCAACAGCAAAGCACGGCACAGCAAAGACCTCGTCGCGTTCATAACAGAACCAAATCGATTTGGTATTTCACTTTCGTTGGCCCACACGTTTAATTAGACGAGACATCCGCCCGCCTGGCCCGCCTGCAGTTATGGGTACTTTATCTACACACACATACAAATGTGTACATAATGATATGATAGCTTTAGCAGCTTTTAGTGGCCAGCCCCAGGCGACGTGATAAAATTTTAGAAAACCGCCAATTTATACAAATTAAGGCCATTATTTTCGGTTCTCCGACCGTCCGTTGATTATACGCTACAGCCCTAACCCCCTCCTAGCCCCCTCTATTACCCTAACCACATGGTGAGCTTAGTGCTGATAGAGCTTAGAAAGTTTTATTTTTTTATTCGTTGAGTACGTACCCGCAAGATAATTAAATGTTGTTAAATGAATTTACGTATTAAATGTTGACATCTCTACCATTTTAGCCTTTTACGCTACTGTTCACGCTACTGTTGGGCCTGGCCAGCTGTGAGCTGCCTGTTGGAAAGCGTCCGCTGATCTTCAGCAACAATTGGCCTCCCAAGAGCGCCAATCAATTAAATCGTCCTGGCGGCGCTGCAGCTGCTTCCGCTGGCAAGCAGCGTACACTGGTTGTGCAGATTCGCAGCGATCAGCCAGTTCCATTGGTTTTGAAGGGTCGTCCTGGCGCCCATAGTCACGCTCATCAGCATCTAGCTCCACACTCACACGCTCACTCCCATTTGCACGCGCACGGGCACTCGCACGCCCACACTCACCTGTTACATGGAGCGCCACCGCAACATTTACGTGGATTACGCCCGCTTAAGCTAAGCGCTCCAGGGTATCTTAAGCCCTCAGGTAGCTTACGCAAGCCGCTGAAGATCAAGCTAAATAACTCCAAGCCACATTTCAAGCCAACTTTCGGCTATGAGAAGCCCTTTAAGTATGAGAAACCCACAGCGGTTGCCTACAGCGAGCTGCAGACCTTGCCGGTAAGTACCACAGTAGCGGGCAGGACATGCACTCTTATCCTTACAATCCTCACATGCCCCACAGCTGGACACGCACAACAATTACAACACCGAGCACTTTGCACCTATTTATACGGTACCGGCCCCCAATCTAGCACTGCATCACGATCACGACAATCAGATAGATGATGGCCTTGACACTGAATACTTGCCCCCACAACACTCGCCCCCACAGAGCACTCAACGTCCACAGTCCCCAGCCTATGGACCGCCCGCAGCTGTGACCACCTATTACAGCGTGCATGAGGATGAGACAAATGATAAAACGATTCGCGATCCTATTTCCGGCTCGCAGAAACTCTTTGCCCCAGATCCCGACCCATCGTTGCCAACTAGCAAGGTAAAGGTCGCAACGGAGAGCTTCAACACGCCCAGCAACAACCAGCCACTCCCTCCGGATGTGCAAAGCAACCATCTGCCTGCTCAACCGCTGGTTCAGATTGTGGGTGCCCAGGCGGCTGCTCAAACAGTTCCAATATATCCGATACAGTTTTCGCAGCAGGCTACACAGCCCTTCATAGCTGCCGCCTTGCCCGCGGCCCACATTCCCATCTACAATCCTACCTATCTGGTCACCCAGTCTAATCAGCTCTACACCCAGCACAAGCAGCAACTATTTAAGCCCAGCACAGAGCACGTCATTGAGACCGGATACGTGGACGCTGATCTGACGCAGGAGGTGGCCAGCAATGGCCAAATTCTGCAGGCCGCTAAGGATCCTCAACACAATATACACCCGGTGTTGGATACGGCGCCGCAATATGCAGCACTGATTGCCGCGCCAGCGTTAGGTGAACCCGTCTATGATACTGCGCCTTTCCATCTGGCCAATGTCGCCGCAGCAGTTAGTTCAACAGCGCCAGAGGGCGGATTTGTGGTATCTAACTACTATGGAAACTCGCACGACTCTTCCCAGCTGCTACAAGCATATGCTGAGGAAGAAGCCCGACGACAGCAGTTGGAAACTGAGCATGCTGCACTGGAGCTGCAAAAAAAGCAGCAGCAGGAACAGCAGCAACAGATCCAATTGGAAGAACTGGACGCACACGCACATGCTCAATTTCAGCAGCAGCAATATCAGCAAGAGCTGCAGCAACGGCAATATCAGCAAGAATTACAGTTGGAAGCGCTAAAGGCACAGGCACAAGCACAACACTTGCAGCATCAACAGCATGAGCAACAACTGCAACTACACCAACTGCAACAGCAACAACTTCAGCAGCACCAACAGCAACAGCAGCAGCAACAGTCACAAAATTATCCCCCAGATGCAGCGGCCACTGCCTTCGAGGAACATCAGCGTCTGGTACAGCAGCAACTTGGCAGTAATACCCCGTTACGTATTTTTGTTCCAGATGAGGAAACGTCTGAAACGGTAGGACTAAATTCATTTTAAGCCATATATATATATATATATATTATTTCTGTACGTACAGCAACGTCTGCAGAAGCGGTCAGATAATCCAAAAAAAGGCTCCTTTGAAAATGTGCCCGCACTGGACGGTAACAATGCGACAAAGGATTTGTTTCCCGTTTCAACTTCTGTAGAAGTTTCAGGCAGCCAAAATGACGCCAGCGGTAAATAAAACTTTGGTTTTGTTATAACGTAGTCCTTAGCGACTTTCGAATATTTATTTTACAAACTCATTTATAAATTTAAACATATAGCAAGTCGATAGTTTAATAAATAAAATGTATTAATATTTTAAAATATCGCGCACTCTTAATCCATTATTGATGGGTCACACTGTTATATATCGATACTCAGACAATGTGCTCATTTATTTACGATACTTGAGTTTGAGCAGGTTGGCAGGCCTGTTGGCAAAAGGAAGCTGAGAATTAATGTGTCGACAGAACACGCACGAATAATTAAATAATATTATTGCACTATTAAAATTGATTGCAACCACGATGATTATACCAATTCGGTGTTTTACTTGTGGTAAGGTAATCGGAAACAAGTGGGAATCCTACCTTGGCTTGCTTCAGGCAGAGTACACAGAAGGGTAAGACGCATGGCGATTTTTCCTACATTAATGTTTTACCCGATCTATAACAAGTTTCCAACATAAACTCCTAAGTGACGCCCTGGATGCTTTGGGCTTAAAGCGCTATTGTTGTCGTCGCATGCTGCTCGGCCATGTGGATCTCATTGAGAAGCTCCTTAATTATGCGCCACTTGAGAAGTAAATTCGTGAGAGCTTACGCATTGGGATCAGAAATAAACTGACTTTGTGAACTACAAACTTTATATTTATTGTTAAGTCAAATTAAAGCTTAATCAAAAAAAAAAATCTCCAAGTGGACTACAAATTATCCATGAACCATGGTTGCCCATTGTTCTCGCGGCGCTTCGTGAGGATCTCACAACCATTGTTAGTTACCAGCAGAGTTTGCTCGAACTGGGCTGAGTAAAGGCCATCAGCTGTTACGGCGGTCCAGTCATCAGGCCAAGATTCAGCTTTTTGAACACCCTCGGATATCATTGGTTCGATTGTAAAGCAGTGCCCAGCGGCCATCACTCCAACGGCAGAGTTTTCTGTGGACGATTCAAAACATCAGTACCTTTAAGAGATTATCTATTCCAATCGACTTACTAGCATAGTGGGGCACATTGGGGGCAGTGTGGAAAACACGGTGAATACCATGACCACAATAGCTGCGGACGACGCTAAAACCATGAGGCGCCACATACTTCTGAATAACGTTACCTATCTCCCGGTACTTAACGCCTGGGCGCACCAATTCGATAGCTTTGCACAACGATTCGTACGTGATGCGTACCAACTTTTTGTGTTTTTCTGATACGTCTCCCACGAAAAATGTCTCGTTGAGATCGCCATGAAAACCGTGGTGATAGACAGTCACATCGATGTTACAAATATCGCCATTCTCCAATGGACGCTTGTCCGGTATACCGTGGCAAATAACCTCGTTCACGCTCGTACAGCAGGACTTGGGGAAATTGTAGTAGTTGAGGGGTGAAGGGTAGCAGTCGCGCTCTATGGCTGCTTCGTGCACCAACCGATCCAATTCATCAGTTGTAATGCCCAGCTCTATGGCTTTGGCGCCCTCATCAAGACACTCCCGTCCTAGGCGTCCAGCTACTCGCATTGCCTCAATTTCATCATCATCGAGTATCTTAATTGTTGTCCCGCGCAAAGATTCTTCCGACAATGACCGTCCCGCTGGGTGATCAGCATAGTCTGGACGCGCAATAGCTTCAGGCACAGCACGTTTGGGAGTCTGCGGAAAGGGGCGCAATTTGCCGGTAAAGCGAAAACGGGGCCAGGGATTGTACACACCCTCGTCTGCGGGATGTTTCTCCCCACCGGCTATGTTGAAAGAATTTCACATTTTTGGGAAAATGTAATGTATTTATACGAATATGTATATTAGGCGGAGAACCTACCAGCTAAAGCATGGATCACCTTGTGCTCTTTCCAGAATCCTTTAAAGCATGCCTGCGAGCAGAAAAATGAACCCTTGATGCCCAACTTGAGGCAAGTGGGGCATTGTAGTGTTGCCTCCTTATTGCAATTCGTTGTTTCACAACTTTGCGTCATCTCAATGCGTGAAAATTTTCTATTAACAACCGTTCCAATTTTAGCACTCTGAAGGCAACTAATTATAGACAACGCCGTTAATATATTTTCATTAAAAACATCGATAAGATTTTATCGATGTTTGGGCCCATAAGAATGACACCACCGGCTATATTATAGCCTCTGTCCACTGGCTTAAGAAATGTCACATTTTCAAATCTAACATGTTGGTGTCCCACCGGTTGTCGGTAACATGTGAGTGGGAAAAGTACAGCTTCTTTAAATAAACATCTGGGCGACTTTCTTAAATTTGAATAAGCGTGGCACAGTTTTTCTTCCAAATTCAAATAATGCGCTCTCGAAGTAGGTGCTACATTTTAGGGACTCTTTTCGACATTTCGCCATGTTTAAATACCAAAAACTTTGGAATTATTTTAATTCAAAATTTTTCATTTAAAGTTGCCGCTTGCCTTCGTTGATATATCAGCTGTTTATGGTTATGATACTTTCACTTTTTCACAACATCGATAGAAATATCGATGAATCATCGCAAAAAAAAACAATTTCGGGGCGAATCTTCACATTTTTGAAAAATGTGTGAAATGTGTTTTCTCATGGGAAACGTACAGGCCGCATTTTACACATTTTGCAAAAATGTGACATTTTCAGAAATGTGTGCAGTGGACAGAGGCTAATAAAAGCAAAAAGTAGGTTAAGAAAAATTTTATTTTTAAGCAGGCATAAGCAAAAATTAAAATATATATCTCTGCTTATCAATATTTTAGTATTAATCACTTGAATTTCTATACTACTTCTGCAGCATGCATAACGGCAATGTTCGGGACCCTTAAGACTAACTACCAGAGTAGTATTGTAACTTATATTCTTAAAGATATGTCATGACAATAGTGAAGCTCGTAGTAAAAGAATTTTGATATTGAAAAATAAATCACTGTTTCAAAGAAAAACTGAAATTCTTTCATAGGGTTATTAAAACTAACTCAAGATTTTTTTAACAAAAAAGTATTTTAAAAGCTTGGTACACAGCCCTACTTGAGGAACAGCTCTGAATAGACATAAAAAGTTGCAGCATAAATTATATGTTTAAATTAATTTTGTTGAGGAAGTATAATAATTAAATTTATCTAAAATAAATTACTGATATATCAAATGAATTTGAATGAAAATATGTATATCAAATGAATTTACATCAGTGCAAAGCGGTTGTGACTGTTAAGCAAAATCAGCTGTTAGCAAGCATCTCAGCGCATGCTCTCTCTCTCTCTCTATCTCTCTTTCTTTTTCTATCTTTCTCACAAACACCCATATCTCGCTGCCTATTAAACACAGCTGTGTCAGTGGCTCTGTTTGCTCTGTTTATGTTGGAATCTCTCAAATCAAAGCGCGAGAACCTTTCGTCGTAAACGGACGTGTGCATCTTTGTGGTGGCTAAATAACGCGAACGAAAGAAAAACAGCAACAAACTTGTTTGATCGAGAAGAGAAAACACAAAGTTAAAACGAGCCAAAAAAAAAGGATTCCTTTGGCACTCAAGTGTATGTTTGTATTCGTGAATAACAATAAGTGCACTTATTTGTAACGCTATAATATTAATAAGAATGTGCTTATGTGAACATGTAACATCCTTTTGGAATGCAGCTACAGGTGGAGCTTGCATCTTGGTCATTTTTTTCGACTATTGCAATTAAATAAAAAAAAAAAATTTGGCAAATGGGAAAATAAAAGGCTATGTCATAACTAAAAGCAAATGTGCTTATTGTACCTATTTAGTTTCTATATTACTTAGTCGTTCGTATTTCGCTAATCTGTCAGACAGTCAGTCGGTCGGACCGTGAATAGATCAGGTTGTCGCGATCTTTGCACTCGACGTTCGATCGCGTTCTATGCGTTTTCCTTATCAGCAGTTGTCGTAGTGCTCGCCTTTGTTTTTGCATTTATTTCAAGCAGACTGCGACAAACGCGCCGCAGTTGCTGTTGCTTATGCTGATGCTGCTGCTGTTGCTGGCGCTGATAGAGGCAGAAAAGACGCAACAGCAACAAAAGCTATAAATAACAAACGGCACGCGGCTGCCATCCCTGTGCACTGTACGTTGCTTACCCTCCACCGCCTACACTTAATTCATCCCCCCTTGAACTGAAATCAACGGCACCGGCGTTTCACGTTGTGGGTGTTTTGCGTTTTACGCTTTCCACTATTCCACTGACTGAATGATTGTGTCGTTGTCCGTTTTCTGCTTTTCATTTCATGAAAAACAAACACAGAAAATAACAAACAAAATCGAGCGAAACGCGAACTGTCAATTGTCAATGGTCTTCATTCTTAAGGCCGCCTGTGTAATTAAAATAGAATCTGTTTTCCGACTGTGTGTGTGAATATATGTTGTGGGATATATGTATGTTTATACATTCAAATATGCACATGTGCGTGTGTGTATGCGTGTTTGTGTTGATATACTAAGTCATTACTTTATTGTTTTGTTCAGGCTATTGCAATACGGAACATCGTCAAAAGTCAAGGTACCGCTGCTGCGGCAAGCAGCGACGCCAGCAGAAGCTGATGAAGAGACAGCAACGATCTTGCCTTGCTGCTGCTGCTTTGAACTCGGTCGCAGACACAGATTGAACGAATCAGGATCGCACATTGCTCTTGCCTTTGTCGCAGTTGTTGTCGTTGTTGTTGTTATTGTTGTGTTGTTTTTGTTGCTGTGATTGTTGTTGGGCGACTGCTTTTTTGGGCAACGATCTGCGTTGTTTGCCCAGCAGCTGTGCAAAACTTAAATGCCGACAGAGTTAATTAGCCCCGTCTGCTCCTGCTCCTGCCTCTGATGCCCAATAATGTGACATAAGCAAAATGTTGCAATATGTGTACATACATACATACGTATATTCCCCGCATTTGTTCGTTTTGGCTTCACTTTTGCCTGATGCTTTTTGTCAGTTAGATGAAAATTTATGCGACGCAGCAAGGAATGCCACTAACATAAAATTCGCTGCCGACGCGCGTCTACCGCATTTTCCAGCGCCTCAACACTTCCGGTTTGCCAGAAATCAACTTCCGCTGGCAAACAATTGTCAGCAAGGGGCGGCGTACAAAGTCGGAGACGGCGCTGACAACGCTGCTTTTGTAGCAACAAACGTAGCACAAGAGACGCATATTGATATTGTTGCCAGGTTTCTAATGCTTCAGTGCACTCACACACTCACACTCACACACATACCCACACCCACACCCGTATAAATTTAAGCTGCTGCAAACGCATTTCACTTTTGCTTCACTGGTCCTGGCTGTTTCGTTGGTTGTCCCTTCGCCCGGCAAACATTTTGTGGCATCTTCGCCTGCTTATTGCCAACCAACGCCATTAAGCGTTTCATGTTACTTCCCTCCGCATTAAAAAATTGCTCGCGTTTGCATTACCCAACAATACTTTCCGTTTCTGCGACATTTCATTTCATATTTCTGCCAACTTCGCTTATGAATAGAAAACATTTTGCTTCCTCTCGTTTCTTCTCGTTTAGTGTACCCTTGCAGAGAGTATTTAGAGTATTTTAACTTTGACACAAACTGTGTACACTTATATAGGCATGCTTTTCATGCCAATTTCCTTTTATTAAACGCACAATGCAGCTTATTTATAGATAAAATCTAAGTTATATTGGAATTGTCAAATACTTAGTAGCAAAAGGAAAATTTGTTATAAAATGAAGTTAATCAAGGTAGAGAAATATAGCACAATTGCCAAACATATGTATGTACATATGTGTTTTCTAAAGGGTATTAAATATTTTAGATAAGACTCTTTATTCTTAAATTTTTTGTGCTTTGCAGGCATTTCTACTTCACTTGAGGGGCGCGTGCTTAATACATTTTTTCTGAATTTTGGGCTTATTTGCTTTAGTTGGAGATTTGTCATGTTGAAAATTTCAATTTCAATTTGCTATCGCAGCAAAAGTAAGAAAATTAAAAGCACATTATGTGCCGCAGATGCCGAGAGGACCAGAATTCAGATTTGTGTCTGCTTTCGGATG
Organism: Drosophila kanekoi; assembly: GCA_037075305.1. Taxonomy (NCBI): domain Eukaryota; kingdom Metazoa; phylum Arthropoda; class Insecta; order Diptera; family Drosophilidae; genus Drosophila; species Drosophila kanekoi. The sequence goes on along the minus strand of JBAMCE010000131.1, from coordinate 964,742 downwards.
TATGGTGGCTTTAGTCCACTGGGTCGAATATCTGCGTTGTCTGGGCAGCTCAAAATCTCTGTATCTGCAAAGCATTCAAACAAGCTATTTGAGTTATTTTATGAATATTTGTATAGGCTCATGAATCTGTGTGGCGCACGAGGCGGATATGGTAAGTGTCGCGTAGGCGTTCTCTCAACGAACAGATGACGGGATATAACACAGAAAGGGCCATTCAATGTTCTCATACTCACCACGCAAGGAGTTACTTTTCTTCTTATTTCACTTCAACTTTTACAGATATGCCCCTCGCCTTCTCCTTCACATAAATATTTTGTTATCACCGTTTTTGTTGCTGGTATGAAGCAAAGTTAATTATATGTCGCAAGTGGGTGAGCATAGATGTCTATGTGTGTTTCCCCGATGGTCTATATACAAGAGCACTTCCACACTATTGATTGTGGAGAACTGACCCCGTGTCCATGCTCTGCTTAAGGCAAGATTTTAATGTTTCCCGCTTCACGTGAAAGTAATTTATATCGAAACATTTTTATTTTCTGGGATTGGCTTACTGTATCAAAAGTTTATGTATCGTCAAATATAAAATATTCGAAACTCATAAATGGCGAGTCTAGCTTCGAATCTTCTATTGAAATCATGCGTTGCATGTTAATAAATTTGAATGGAATTGAATGCATTGCTACACTCGTTTTTCATGTGAAATTTTAAGTTAAAAACTTGCATTTTCGCATCAAATGCTCTCTATCTTCTGGAGAATCGGTTCAAGAGGGTTAACCTCACTTGCACACATATGGGGGAATGAAACACATGAAAAAATCACATACATGAAAAAAGTCACGACTCCAATAAGTCCACAACTTTTCTGCTGTTTCTTTACCCATCTTTTGGGGCTCATACAAATTTGTACAGCATTCAGAGGACCACGAACCGCCTGGCAGTCGGGCAAATTAAAAGGGTTTCATCTGCTTTTCATATTTGCATTGGTTTTTATCGCCGCTGCCAGGCTACCGGCCTTGGCCCGACGCCGATTACCCACACAATCACCATAAAAAGGAAAATCGGCACCATATTTTCTTCCCTCGCACTTGCTGTTGGTTTCCTTTTACTGGCATAGTCGTTGGCAATTGTTATTTATGACCAAAAGAAAAAACAGGCAACAGCAGCCCCAGCAGGAACTGACGAGCCCAAGCACGAGTTTTCCAGTTCCAGCCCAGTGGAGCTTATTCCCGGTCTGATCATCATTTCTGTTGTTAGTATTAATTATTTCTTAGTCTTGTGCAGTCCCGGATGCAAGGCGAATGTATAGTTCATAAACGGCTGGCTTGCCATTGGTCATGTCTGTGTGGCACCTTTACACTTCTTTTTTTTTAATTTTTTTATTTACATTGCGGCTCTGGGCAACAATGACATCGGCTGCCTATAGTCTGCGGTGTATTTTACGGTTGAACTTTATTTAGCAGCGTCTAGGGCCAGAAAGGCGCATTTCGGCTACAGTTGCAGCCACCTGGTCGATGGCACTAGCTGAGAGGCCACAGGTGCTAGCAGGCCAAGCTTAATTATTTTCCTTTTCAGTGCGCGCCCGTTTGCTTGTCTATCTGTGCGGTTGTTGGCACCTTTGTTTGTTTGTTTGCCAGTCCCGTTACATTTTGCGCTTGCATAGCATTTAAGTCTTATAAAAATCGGTCTGGCTGGTCTCCCGTGAAAAGGAATAAGCTCCCTTCATAATGCCCTGGAGTTGGTAATTGAAATTTACCTCTTAGAGAACTTGCTCTCAATGTCCAGTTCCGTCCATTTGGTCTGTTTATTCAATATGCGCCTGTTGATATGCAACACTTTTTATCAGTCATGCAGCTTAAATTAACAAACAAAGAATAAAGTGAGCCGAGACCAAAATATATTAATTAAATAGCATTTAAAATATGTTTTCTTTTAAATCAAAAATGAAAATAATTAACAAACGTGTTCGTAACCCAAAGCCTACTTCGTTGATATAATATATACATATATACCTCAATGTATAAAATTGTTTGTCATGACTGACTGACCGTAAGAGTTAGTTTATACCTTATGTGATAAAGTTGCATGATAAGACGGGGTTTCGGCAAATTTCACCCGCAATTGTGGAAAAATCGCCAAAAACGTTTGTATGAAACTTTTTTGTTTACCATCCGATCGGCCTCAAACTCAATTTCAAAGTTCTTTGTTCAAATTTACTTCAGGGGTGTTCCTCACTTCTTCAAAAATTCATTTCTCCTTGGTGGAAATGGGGGTCAAAGATTTGGTAAGTTACGTTTCGCGCTAAAAATGTATTTCCAAGTATTTATATGAAAAGTCAATTGAGACGTCACATCCTTCGCAAAATTAAAGCTTTTTTTTTGTGAAGTCCTAAATTTTTTCCAATTTCATTCGAGCTTATTTACAAAGCACTCCAGAACTTAGTGAACATGTGTTTCATTTGGGAACTTTCACCAGCAACTGTGGTAAATTGGCGAAAAACCGTTGTATGAAAGTTTATTGTTGTACTCATCTTCAAAATCATTTTCAGAAATATTCGTTAAAAAACATTTTAAATTCTTCAAAACGGTCTTGCCTTATTTTTACCCACCCGTGGGAATATTAAATAAAATATTAAAAACAAGAACAGAACACACGACCCTCAGTGTCAATATTACACTTCAATATGTATTGAATATTATTCGTTATTATTGTAAATCAATTAAAAATTATTTTAGTAAACAAATTAGCACCAATATTAATAATAATATTGATTAAATGTATATAATATACATAGCTTCAAGCAATCATGCAATTGGGCGAACCTCGGAAGATGCACTCAGTTCAGTCGTTAACTCAGTTCTGCTTCCGACTCTTGACAAGGGTATTAAATTCATATCCGCCGCCAAATATGTACACACATTGCAACTTTAAATGTCAACTGTCAGTGCGACAGGGCAAATCAAAAAAAGGCAAACACTGAGCGCGAGGCCATTTGGAAAAGTTTAGGAGAAAGGACTTATGTCAAGATATCTGCTTGTAAAACACTAAAAATGCCTGAGACGAGGCGAGTCAAGGTGGGACGTCCCAAGAAGAGATAAGGCAACTGAGATGCCATTCTACTGACTACTACTCCAGCCTAGACCGTTTGTAATATCCCCGGCCACTTTGTGCTTGTCATTGTCAGCTCGGGTAGTTTGAAAGTGGCGCGCACTTGACAAGCCTGATTGATGGTCTGACTAAATGTGAGTGAGCAGTAGATTGGCTGTAGCTGGGCGTCTAAGAACTTTATCTTACGTAATTAAACTAAACATTGTTGTCGCCCAACATAAACGTTTAATATCGTTAGCAAAATATACGAAACAGACACATACAAAAAATTGATCAAAATACATTGCAACCTTGCGCAGCCGTGCAATGAAATTTTAATTTGTTTACGTTTGCGATGCGCTGCCCACAAATGACCTAGACCCAGAACTTTCTGCGCTGTACACTGATAAGTGCTCAAGTCCATGTGGGTGCTTCTCAGCTAGCGATAAACAAGCTAACGGAGACCAAAGACGGTAACAGTGCAAAGTACTGAGTGCTGTCAGTGCTCAAGACTTAATTCCTGTGCAAGAGCATATGAACGCGACAGTTAAACAAAAAATGAATTCGCAGTTATGAGCAGCCGTAATGCAGCCGGCGCCACAATTCTCCCCGATTAAGGCACCCATTGTTGCCTCTGTAAGACCCAGAGCCATGCGGCGTATACGCAATTATGCGACTGAGTATCCAGAAAACAGGGTCTGCTGTTGCCGCCCCTGCCTGTACATTTGCTTGCTGCACACGTAAGAAACGAAATGAAATGAAATTAAGAAAATATGTTGCACTCTTTGGTTACCACACAGATGTAGTTGCTGAGCTGAGCCTGCTGTTGTTGTTATAGCAACCTTTAGCAGGGGTTGCTGCTGGAAGTGTCTTTGGCTTTATTTGCTAGTTGCTTGCTGGCTAAGTTATTGGCATCCGGCGCGTTCAACTTGCCGACTCCCTTCGCAGAAGCCAACTTAATTTGCCATAAAAATCCAGAAAGGGACTTGATTTGCTTTGTTGAATAACTGTTGTTGTAATTGTTGGTACTGCGCGCCGGATATTAAATGACTTAATAAAATTGCCTACATTTGCTGGGGCCTGGTAACAATAAAAGGCCGATAATATCAGGCCGAGCATTTAAGTTAATTGAAAAGGTTTTTTTTTATATTCAATTGACAACCAAGGTTTGTATAGCTCTTAGGCAAGACGGCCCGGGGTGCCTTAAGCGATTTTTAATTACCTGCCATTGTACATAGTAGACCAAAGGCGTCTGGGCAGCTTGTGTCCTTGCTGGGACACCTTTAACTCAAGTTAATTGAGTGCTCAAATGATGACAGCCGGCGGTCGCATCTCGTTTATGAGCTGTTGCAGGTCATTGTATGGATGACCGTCTGCCTGCTGTCCTCGCTCTGATAGACATTCCACTTTTATGCCCCTTTCATGCGACCTCACACATAATGTGCTATGACAGCAACCGAGGATCATTCCAACTAAATGCGCACCTCTTCTGTGTTTTAAGTTGTGCACAGCTGTGCACAACATAGCCCTACACTCATACGCACACCCACACACAAGCACCCATATGTAAATTAGACGCCGGCTGTGCATGGATTGCTTCCAGCTGCTCGGTTGCTGTTGCTTGTTGTTATTTCAGCTTATTATGGTCGGATTGAACAGAATTTGTACAGATAATTTTGCCTTAAGGCATCTACTGTAAGTCTTAAAGTCTTGCGTACCATTTGTTAATAATCTATCTGAGCAAATGAAGCAAGTGCAGTTATCTAAAAAGTGTCGAAACCTAACGATTTGCAAAAGTTAAGTTAATGCTGTCTAAAGCTATTCAATTTGCGTTCTTCCGTGCATTTGCGGCATCTAAAGATAGATTTAAAGACGAGCTTGTCTCCATAGTACATTTACACAAAGACATTCACGAGCTGATTAATAAGTAAAAACAAAATTGTTCTACAAATATTTCATACAAGGGGTTGGGGTTATCAACAGATTATATTGACCTATACATGTATGTATATTTATGTATTTATGTACTATGGCTTTGTGTATACGGACAAACAGATCAATTGACTGATCGGCCTCGACAAAATTTATTTCTATTCAAATGAGAACCAAAACGAGCCAGCTTGAGGCAATTCAACAATTATATCATCTGAATTTTCCGTGATCATTGCAGGCCACGTGCAGCGCGAGAATGCAGCGCTCTTGAACTGGGAACGGACGGAGACGATAAACAAAACGCAAAGCAAAAACAAAGGCAAACAGCACTGTTCGCAGAGTCACAACCATTGACAAGCGAAAGAACGTGCTGAGCAGTAATAAAAACCACGCTCAGATGGCGCTGCAGAGCCGGCTTGGAGCCGGACGCGGCAGCCGGGTAATGAGCTATTTAAACTACGCCCTGCTGGTTGCCACCGCGCTGCTAGTGTTAATCTCGGCACATGTCAAAAGCGCCAAACTGCATGGGGACCCACTGGTGGCGCCCACTTCAATGGATAACATTGTCATTGTTGAGAAGCATGAGCGTGACAACAACAAGTACGTCAAAGAGTACGTGAAAGAGTCAGCTGCCACTCATCCTTATCATCAGCATGGCCACGGGCAGCACAATTCGCACCTGCATCACCTTCATCATCTACCACTGCAGAACAATCTTCGGGCCTATCGTAGCAAATACAGCATTGAGCAGCTGCTGCACATGCAAGTGACACCCAAGGTGTCCAATGACATCGACATGGACCCCTGCAAGGCGGGTAAGTGGTACATTAAAGTTAGTTCGCTGTGCTGTTAAAGATGCTGGCATAACACCACATAAGATATGTGGTCTTGCATTTGCGCTGCCTAAGCACGAAATCGAGCTAGCGCTAAGCCAATCCATAAGTCAACTATTTGCGTTATAAGCATTTGTCTTGTATGTATGTATATTGTGTGTGCCCATGTGGCCAAAAGCAAAGCTTTGAAAATTCTATTGACTTTCAAATGTCTTAAGTTTGAGTAAAAGTGAAAAGTCTTGTAAACTTATTTCATACACACGCAATTTTCTTGATATGCGTTGGATTTTCAGAGAGTGTTCGCCAAAGTTCACCCATTCTGAGCACGCCTAAGGCACCACTCGCACCGTTAGATGCAGCGTTGAAAATTAAGCTCCATTGTAGCATCAGATCAACTTGCCCGGCTGCTCAACTCAATTGAATTTACCTCGGTTTTCAGAATCAAATTGAATGTCTCGAGTACGAGCATATCAATGCCTGTATCTGTGTGCGGAATAACTTCGATGAAGACGACCAAGGCGACGGCGATGAGGATTGCAATTTGTCTGCCAGCAACTAGGATGTGATGTGGCCCCAGCCAAGTTTGTCTGAGGGCGGGTGTGCGAGCGAGTCTGACTTATAAGTATTTGCGCAAATCAATTGTCAAAAAGTTGGCTTCATGGAATACATGAGCAAACCATTTCCCGCCGTAGCTGCCATTGGAAATGTAGTGTCAAGTAGTCCAACGAGTTGACAATGTGCGTCACACGGGGACCAATACAAGAACAATACAAGAAGAATATATTCAATAGCATACATATCAATTTTTGATATTTTGAAAATATTATACCCAAATTAAAAATATTGATATTCAGTTTATATGCAATTTTGCCTCACACTTTTGCAATATTATCCTACAATGCTTACAATCCTTTCATTGACTTAACAAAAGAATTTGTAGTGGATTTAATTTCTATTTGCAGCGATTAAAATGGAAATAATTTTAATCCGTTGTGAGTTGTGCATCGTTTAAGTATCCAAGTAAATGACCGATTTATAAATCTCAATGGTTCACTGTACTACCTGACTGTCTGTTACTACTAGCAGGACCATCCGCAGGTCGGCTGAAGTCTGTTTGATTTACAAAGCAGTGACAGTCACACACACGTATCCCGACGATTATGGGCGTATCTTTCTCTTTGTTTAGGGCATGGTTCCACATGCCTCAAGAAAAAAAAGTCGCTATTAATCATGGCTGCACAGGGAATTTCACGCGCGCGATTTTGTCATTCTTACAATTAATGAATTCTTTGCATTCTGTTGCTCACAAATTGGGTCACAGCCGATTTATAGTACATAAACAACCAACCATAAACATAAACTGACACACATGCAAGTACAGCAAACTGAAAGGGAGCCTAATGTATGCAAATGCACGCAACAACAAAGAGGGAGGAAAACAGAAACAAATTTTTCCTGGGTTTCTCTACGCAACACAAAGTAAATTAATTGAATTTTGAAGTTAGCTGGAATTGAACGTCCACTGTAGCATAAGTATGAGCAAAGTTGGACTACAGCAACAACAACGACAGAAATTTGTTAAGCTGCAACAGCAAAGCCTAACAAACATAACATTAATTGTAGCTCAGTTCGAAACTCGAGATTTGGGTTAGCATATAGTTTAACAGCTAGCTACATTAATACTACATAATCACCAGTTGAATATGAAACACTACACATTCGTCTAGTCTAACTTAATCTGAAGAGAAATAATAAGATTATATTTTAGAAATTAATTGACACTCAATTCAAATATAACGTTAAGACTACAGGATACAACATCGTCCTTCAGATGCCGTCCAGTCTGCTCAAAACTGGGAAAAACAAAACATTTAAGTGGGTATGCCCGATGTGAAGACAGATGCAGTTGCGAAAATGAATTCGTCTGGCCCGCAATGCATGCAAATTTGATCAAAGTGATGACAACTCAGAAGCGACACTAGAAGACCAGTGGGAGAACTGCGCTGCTGTGTGCGCGTTCCTGTCTGTTTTTCCGATTGCCGAGCTGCAACTCGAAATCAAAACGCAAATGACACTACAAATGTGAAATGGGCGCGGAAACGCAAGACAACAAACCCATATGTAGATAACTAGGAAAAGTTGCCGACAGTAATGATGACAACAGCGCTCTAGGCAAAGCAACAACAACAATACAAACAAGACGAAACCGCAACCAGTACTACCAAAACGTCAGGCTGTAAGGGTTTCACTAGCCTGAAAGCTTAAACAACCTACCCAGGGCCAAAGTGTCTACAAATAATTTGGACCACCCTGCCCCCTACACCCCACACACGTACACATACCCGGACAAACGTGTAGGAACTTGAAACATGGCCTATAAACGAGAGAGCGGAACGTTAAACCGCCAAACTAACGCCATTCTTCACTGTCGTTGGCTTTTTCAGCCATGGAAATAAAAAGCCACTTAGCAGGCATTCCATGCATCGTCCAGACACACCACTTACGAATGTGAGAGAAAAGGCAGCTAGGATGGTGGGCGGGGCAACTAACCTGGAGAAGTTACAGACATCACAAACTATTTACGGTTCGCACTTTTAGCGGCATAGCGCACAGAGTTGCCACTTTATATTTGCGTGGTTACGGACGTAGTTGGATTTGGCTTAGCCGACGTGATGGGACGCTGTGGGTTTGACGAACGGGAAGTGGGTTTGCCCAAGTGCCATAATGAATTAGCCACAGAACAATCGAACTGCGCAAAGTACTATATACCATTCGATGTAACAAGATTTCTGATTTCAATTAAAATATAACTTATTACTTAGAGGAATGTTGATTGAATATATAAACTAAACTGTTTAAGCTAGCCTTTTTAATAACTATTGTCCTTGGTTAAAACAAATTTAAATACATACCCTTGCCAGGGATCCGAACCAGGAGATAGTATTAATTGCTCTCTTGTCATTAAGTCTACCGACTATTGCCAGTCAGCCGTTCGAGAAAAAATTAACTTTTCATTGCAAATCCTTTAAGGGGGGCTAAGCATGGACACAAGTAGACAACTAAACAAGTAAAAATACCTCAGACGATTGGGTCTTGGAGCTGCTCTCTACCTTAACCCTTACTACTTTTATCTGAAAAAATGCAACTGCAAAAGAAATTAATATATAAATATATCTTGAAATTTTCTGCAATTTTGTGTCGAATAACAGATTATTTTCTTTGAACCCGAAAAATATATTTTCATTCATTTCTCTCTTTTCCTCTAACCCGTATTTATCATTCAAGAGGGACGGATTTAACGAAAATACATTTTCACAAAGATCTTTGAAAATTCTTTGAAGCCGAGAGGATATTATACGAATTTACCACAGTTAATTAAGTTCGTCTTAGCAAGCAGCTCTATCACAAACGATAACCCAGTCAGTTAGTCAGTCAGTCAGTGCAAACAGTATATAGAGATATATTTAACTCATTTAATATTACTGGCTACAATGATAATAGAAAAAAGCGAAATCGAGAGTCGGAAGTGTTACATATCGGATACACAAATCGTAAGCACGACACTCGCAACAATAGGCGCGCAATTCATTTAAAGATTTTCCATTTTACTTTAAGTTTGTACTCATTTTAGGCTTGGCTTGGCTTAAATGCTTCAGAGCTTGTGGACAGAGCTTCTCTTCAGGGTGTAGACAGATTCAAATGCGGTTTACTAATTCAAATGTTGTCATTTTGAAATTTGTGATGGTGCCAACGACAACTTAATTTGCACATGCCTTGTATTGAATGTCCAATGTCATGAGCCTTTGCTTGCTTGTGTATGTACATACACTTATGTATATGTGTATGAAAATATGTATGATTCTGTATTTATTTAAAATCCACTTTGACTCATTTTTGGAAAACGCCCACTCACGGCGTGACAAACATACAGCAACATGTGTAAATAAAATAAACTTAATTTAAACTGTTTGCATAATTAATTAATGTCAAAATGGCAGATGCACACTTAATGCACATGTGTGTGTGAGTGTTTCAGTGCGGGTGTGCGTTTGTTGTTCGCCTGGGGGCGTGGCTTACGCACAATTACAGAGCGCGCACACTCAGACATAAAGTAAGCCGACGGACAGCTAGATAGACAAACAATTGCAACAGTTGTACGGTACGAACGACTTTTCAAAGGATTTAGTCCTTACCATGCAAGGGTGTGTGTGTATATGTGTGTGCGCGCAGCTTAACCAGCATGTTGCTTTCAAATTTAGCATGCATAGTACATGCATATGTAAGTATGAAGCAGGCCAATAGACAGACATAAGAGCTGATGAGAGCTCACAGAGCTGCATATTATTTTTGCTGCATACTTCGAGACGCTGGCCTTCTTACATACAAACATCTTATATATACTTTGTACTTACAAATATGTATACTTATATAATGTGAAATTTATTCAGCTCTATGTTAAAGTTTCAATTGTGTTAGTATACTTGAAATCATTGTTTATGCAAATTTGGCATAACTAAGTAAGCATATTGCAAGCAACAAGCTTAAAAGCTGCTTGGGTAATGCCGTAACATTGGGCTTATGTTTTAAGTCATATATATATACATCTTAGCGAGTATACCTCATGCCCTTGCCCGTGGCATGCATAAAATAAGTTGTCTCAAAGATTTTCACTTTGAAACCTATCGGACGGTAAAACAAATTTCATTCAACCGTTTTCCGGCAATTTATCAATGTTGCGGGTGAAATTTCTCAAATCGCTCAATGTAGGGCTTTGAAAATAAGTTTGAAGCAATTCAGACAAAACTTAAAACTGAACAAAATATCTTGGAATCGCACTTTTTACCGGATAGGTTTGATGTTGCGAAAAATTTGAAACGATTTTTCATATAGGTAGCTGGAAATTAATTTGAGCATGACAAGTCACACCAAAACATTGACCACCATTTCCACGAAGGAGGAATACACTTTTTGAAACACCCCTGAAATAAATTTGAACAAAAACCTTTGAAAATGAGTTTTGAGGCTGATCGGATGGTAAACAAAAAAGGTTCATACAAAAAGATTTCCCGAAGCTCCGCTGTGCGTTGATCTCCAATCAGTCAGTTTGTCAGTCAGGACAGTTTAATATATAGACATTTTTTTTTACTTTAGTGTATGTGTGTACAAAGATTTCTTTGCTAATTTTGTTTTAATTGTTTGGCCAATTGCTGCCAAGCCGCAAATTGTGAAAATTTGATGGGAAAAACTAAAGCCCCGACTAAGCTGCAATTTATGAGTAGAACTTTAACAGTTCTTCTGATTTTTGGCTTGTGGCACAAATAGAAAAATGTCAATCGCCAGACGAAAAACGAAAAGAATGCGTTATTTTTTGCACTATTTTTTCTGATGATGCCCCAGCTGCGTTCGTCGCCTGGTTACCAAAGCAAATTGAAAGAACTCGAAACTGAATTGAATCAAGCAGGCTCAGCAAGAAATAAATTCCAAATATGCATCTGAAAGGCACTTTAAGATTTCAGGAAATAGTTTTAGTTAGTTAATACTTAATATACATCAATTGTTTTTAAATTTTCTTATAATTTTAAATTATTATAAGTGGTCACAATTCTTATCAAAATTAACAAATAGGATTTAAATTATCCTTCTTTAAATTCAGCGTATATAAGCGGAGAAAGACCCTCGATTTTGCGAACGTAACTTTCCTGTTGCATTTGACTCTTGAATTATGCCTGACATTTTCCAACCAGCTTTCCCGAATATTTTGTGCTTGTTTTGACGTTCTGTTTGCAAAATATGCGTTTTCAAAAATAAACTCAACAGTGCACAGCACTTGGTGCTGTTGTCAGGGTACAATTATCAGATGCAGCAACGAACAGCAGACGGTGTTATTGAGGGTGGTGTATCCGGGTAGGTGGGGTGTAGTGCAATGAGAGTTTATTGAACCCAAGAGGCGGCTGCTGTATACGTTGCCGCTGCCTGGTTGTAATAAAGTTCGAGGGAATTGCGAGTAGGTGCAACGCATACAACCGCAAGCCCACATAAACTCACAGTCAAGCACATCATGTGGCCGCGATGAATGCTTTCTAGTCGCATTTCAATTTTTCGCATTGCGCGCAAAATATTTTGCGCTCAATGGCAAAATTTTCTAAAAACGATGTTTTCCAAGAGCACACAGACTCAGATACCATATCGAATATTTTTATCTTTTTTCACACGAACAGTGTAAGCTGCATCGCTGCATAAATACTACGACGCTGTTGTTCCTTTTTAAATCTGTCGTCTTAAAAATTGGCCGTTTTGTTTTCACTGAAGATATATATCTATGATTTGCGGCAGTCACATGACAACTGTGTATGGGAATGGATATACTTTATTGAGAAGGTGACGGCAGCTTAATAGCACTGGTTATTGTATCTTTCTCACTCCACAGTTTGTCTTCTACAGAATTCACGATAATAATTAACCAATACATACTACATTTTTCGTACATCAAATTCAGCTTAAAATAATGCTTGATACCCTGAATCAATTAAATATGGGTTAAAAAGGGAATATTGACAATGCAATGCAAATGAAACGAATAACAGGTAAAAGGAGGCTTCTCTGACCCTTTTAAGAATATATAAGGATAACATAATTTTGGTTATTATGTGTGCTTTTGTGTGTGTATGTTTAAAAACTAACCAGAATGCTTGAAACAGCAGCTCGGCGCTGGGTACAGGGTATTTCATAGACGGACTATCCCGAATCAACTCCCCACAAATTGCTGAGCTCGTGAAGATAACACTTTTCAACAACAAATGTCCATTAGAACCATTGATCTTGGGCAGACTCGAATTGCCCTTTACGAGCAGATTTTCTTCCATTATGGAAATAACAACTCTAAAAGTGAAAACAATCTAGAAATTAACACAAGTTGATTTATCGGGAACTCAACCATAATATACCACGTGGATTTTTCTAAAATGACTGCTCAAACACGATAGAAATATTCATGGCCTGTGACCTAAACAGAATGGGCCGCATTAGTAAAGGGCGCGCCTAAATCAAAATCTTGCTCAAATTAATAATCCCTCCAATGTTGAGCAAAATGACGAATGTGATATGCGGCTGAAGTTGAGCGATGTCTAAACGTGGATTGATGGAGCTATGCCGAATACAATGTGGTGCTATCCTCCGGATTAGTTTGTCCATTTGCCTACGTGTTTATGCTCTTATTTGCCAGCTTGTGTTGTTTTCATATTTCATTTCGTCCAAACTTGTGTCGGCTTCCTCTATTTGTTTGCTGGTTGCTTATCATAAAATAATTAAGGTCCGATAATTTGTGCGTCCGCCCATTCGCCCGAAGCGCGATGCTTTCGCAGTAAATTAAACATTATTGTTACGGCTACTGTAATCACGCACACTTGCATACTGGCAAAATCATGCCCACTATTCAAATGTACGTAAGTATGTACAATGTATGGAAATGCACTTCCGCTCTCTATGTATTTAACTCGGACCACATTTGCCAAATTGGCTTTCGTGTTGTGAACACTGGTGGCAACTGAAAGGTTCAAAGACTCATACACAAAACCTCTTGGTCAAGCGTATAGTGTTTGTTGGCGTGTGTAATCGTTTGGAATTTATTTGAGCTCATAAAGGTACTCGAAATATTTTCATTTGTGACACAGGTATAGAGCACCACAATAAAAACAATTGGAAGCCTCGTTGGCAAAAAACCAAGCTGGCAATCATTTAGGGGACAGCTCGATATGGTCTTTCATTATTTAATTTTGACCCACAAAAGTTCGACGTGACTGTCCCTGTTGCTGATGCGCACAACGCGCTGTTGACCTGATGCTACACGATGTAAATTGTATTGTTCTTGTTGGCATTATTGATGTTTTTGTTTCTGTTTGTTGTTGTTGTTTTAATGCGCGGTACACGTAGTCGGCCAGCTAAATCGCATAATCAGTTGCGTAGTAGTTGGGGGACGCGGATAGTTTATTTTTAATTAAATTGTGTTTTCAACGCGTCTAAAGCTCATAAGCTAGCAGGCAGCTAACGCAAATTCAGCTGGAGATGAGGTGATGGAAGGGACCACACAACAATGGCACAAATGGCCGAAAACTGCAACTGGGCAAATGTGTTATCATGTTTGTGGTCGTTATAAAAAAGGGGTTGGAACCTGGTCGCCAGTATCCACAAGTAGCCAACCCTAGCCCCATGCGGAACGTTTCTGCATCAGTTCGTTAGTGTGAACGATGTGGGAGCGGAGGCGGCGCTCGAAAATTTAATTACTTTCACTTGTGCGAACTGTTTGTCTGCCAGACGTGCCAGCCAGTCGTCCAGACTGGACGGATAAAGCACCAGCTAAGGGCATTTAACTTAAATGTAATGAAATTGTACACGGACTCTGAGCTACGCACGTTTGCTGTCTTACTCTTCTCCAACTCTCTCTCTCACGTCTGTCGTTTTCCAGATTTTTTCTTATATCCCTCCGAATGCCCGTTGACCTTTTTTTCACAGAGTTAGCATAGGCACCAGCTGAAGACTGCCTGCCTTCTGCAGGATTTATGACGTATTAGGTGCAAAGATTTCTCACTTGCTGTGGTTCGGAGTGCATTGGGTTTTTTTCTACCGACGCTGTTTCCTTCTTTCCGCTTTGGTTAACTTGCTGAAGTGCCAACTACAAATTTTCCTTGACCCGAGGTCCGTTTTACTACGATGTTTTTTTTAGCATTATTCTGGAGCTATATCAAAATTGCGTATTGATCATACGTTGTTATTTACGCATCGCAAGTTGCTGTCCATGCATTTAAATTCTAGTTAAATATTTTTATTAAAACAAATCCAATGTTTGTTTCAGGACTGCAAGCAATAATTGTCCATTACAAAACCTGAATATAAAGTCAATTCTATCGCAACGGATTGATATGGAAATTATAGCACAAAGTGCAAATGATGTCTTTGACTTTATATAAATTTTATAGAAATATAATCAACATTTACTTAAACTCTACCTTAATTACCCTTACTCGTAGCTTGCAGGGTAAACGTTTTTACGATTGCACGGCTGCACACTGCATGCATCTAAATAAGTCAATTTTGTATTATATGCTCGGACATGTTAGAAATATTAATGTTTGGTTTTCAAATCAATTGCAAGAACGCAAAACATGTTAAGCCAAGAGGATAATTTCTTGCTCCAATCATTACACACAGTTAAAGTCATTAAAATATCTGACCGTGGTTATCCTCCTAAAGTCAACTTATCTAAGGAGACTGAATGCTTGCATATTTACTTATTGCTAGTCTCTACCTTGCTCTATATATTTGTGAATTTTAATGCTAAACTAATGCATTTGACATTTGCTTTCGCAAACATACATATATATATATGTACTTATTCCTATTCCAGCTCAATTGCCTTTCACATCAATCTTTCGGTTTTGCTGCTTGCTAATCGTAATGTTTAATATATTTCAAACCTACCTCGCGTTAAAGTCATAGAAAATATTATCATCGTACCAAAGGTGCATCAATTTTCTGTATTGTTATTGACTTTATTCTATCATATCAATGAATTGTTGGTCAGTTGAGTTCAATTCGATAATTCAACATTAAGAATCTTTTTGAACGGAAAAGTAATATAACTACTATGCATTGTTTTGACCTTAGTTAGATTGTTATTAAATTGGTGTTAAAAATATTTAAAATAATATTATCATAACCACATTGCACTTTATTATTTTTTAAATATATGTAATATATATATTTGTCCACAATAAATCGTGAGGACCCAACCAGGCTTGTATGCATTGCTATTTGTATGTATGCTTGTTTTGATTAAATACGATAAACATTTATAGAAAAAGAAATATATATCTTAGAAACACACATTTTGTAACGTACATCTTTATATATAAAACTGTTTGTCCTGACTGACTGACTGACTTATTGACTGACTGATTGGCGATCAACACGAGGCCCCAGCCTTAAGAGTTGAGATGCTGAAATTTTAACTGTAGTTACCTTATGTGATGAAGGTGCAAGTTAATAGGGGGTTTCGGGACAATCGACCCGCATGTGTGGAAAACTCGCTGAAAAACGTTTGTATGAAAATTTGTTGTGTACCATCCGATCGGCCTTACACTCAATTTAAAAAATCTTAACGTTAATATGATAACGTTAGCTTAAAACTAATGATGGTTTTGGCGACCTTCCCATTTTTATAATAGTTTAGTTAGCTGGCTCGAGGTCCGGGTTTGTTTCTGCGCTTTATGACGTGGAGATTTAAACAGTTGGTAAAATAATTGCCCTGAAGACGGTTTGCCGATGCGCAACCGAAATATATTGGATACAAAATATCAATAAAATTGTTTTCATTGTTATTTTAAAACAAACCCGGACCTCGAGCCAGCTAACTAAACTATTATAAAAGTTAGCTTAAAACTCCACACTTGCAGCCCATAGTATAAGTAGTATTTACCTACATCTTCGGCCTCAACAACTCGGAGTTGTAGGCCAATGTGGGATTCGTATCCAAATACGCTCTTTAACATAAAATAATGAACTGTAAAGTCAGGCAATCTTTAAAGAGTGTGGTCCAATTCTTATAGGCCGTGCTTATCTGCTGTTAAAACATCTGTATTTTATGCACGATTCTCCGTTGAGAAGTTTGTTGTTTGTTGTTGTCCTTTAATTTTATTGGCTTTAATGTTATTGGATTTGTCGCAGCATTCACAATAATTAGACTTCGACTGCATTTGACAGAAGAGATGCGACTGCACTAGAAAACTGGCCAAATAAGAGAACGAAGAGGTGTTCAAAAGTTAAATACCGTTAACCTAACAAATATAAAGGTTAATTTGCATCGATGCTTATTGCAATAACTGGATACTGCACTTTTTTCTCAAGGTTCTGTTCTTCGACTTTAATGTTTTGTAGATTTCAATGTATACTTGCTCAAAATCAGTATTTGTATAATGCTCGTTATAAATCATTAAATACAATTATTTTATTGAAAGAAGTTGAAAGAAGTTTGCATTTATATAAAGGGCATAGTGGCACTAATAAATGCCAAGTTTGCTCAAGATATCTTGAAAAACAAACAATAAGTTTGTTTCTATGGCAGATATAAGATATAGTAGTCTGATTTTGATATGACTTCCCATTTATATAAGGAGCATAGTAAGACTTATAAATGCCGAGCTTGCTCAAGATATCTTGGAAACAAAAACGACCAACTTTTCGATCCTATGAGAGCTATATGATATAGTGGTCCGATCCAGACTGCCTCGACATATGTACTGATTGCTACAGAAAGAGGAACGATAGTAAAGGTTTTTCACACCAGAACCTTATTTTCGACCGATCATTGCAATTGCAGCTATATTATTTAGGGGTCGGATGTTGAATATGACTTGCCATATACATATATAAGGAACATAGTAAAACCAAAGACAATATAAACACAAATTAAATTATAATTATTTTTAAGTGATACAAAATAATTTAAGAAATAAAAGTGCAAAGTTGTTGTTTAGAGATATTTTTTATAATTTGGTTTTTTTTATGTATTATGTTTTATTCGAATTATAAATTACAAAGTCGCCGATAACTAAATATTGGATCCAAATTCATATATAGAGACTTTGCTAGAGCAGTGAATAACAACACATTTAAATATGCTGTTATGCACGCATACAAATATAATTGCTTGTAGAATTTTGTTGTTTGGCGTTACTCTTCTTAGTGTTTATATTGTCATTGATAAAACTAGTAAATACCGAGCTTGCTTAAGATATCTTGGTAAAAAAATAGTTTTTCAAAAAAGGACCTACATTTCGATCCTATGGCAGCTATATGATATAGTGGTCCGATACAGTCGGCCTCGACATATGTATGTACTGCGTGCAACAGAAAGAGGGACGATAGCAAAGTTTCATGACCATTGCTTTAACTGAGAAAAAGACTAGTTCGTATTGAAAAAAAAAAAATAGATGGACAAACGGACGGAGGGACAAACAGACAAACCGAAATGGCAATATCAACTCGGCTGTTGATAATGAGCAAGAATATATATATTTAATGGGGTCGGAGATGGCAAAATTATAACACCCGCTGCAAGAGTATGATAATGAAAAGAGAAGTCGAATTAAAATGATTTAATCTTTATGTATTTTCTATAGCAAAGTTTTAATAATTAAAAGAAAAAAGCAAATTTAAATGTTTTGCACAACAATGTTTTATGCGTTATAAATAAACTTAATGAGAAGCTTACATTTTTATCGGAATAAATAATTTTTATTAAAAAAAAAGTTATTAGAGGACGTTTAGTTCAGTGGAAAATTATTTGAAAAGCTTCGACTTTACACAAAGTACTTATCATGTGTAC
The DNA here is from genome assembly GCA_037075305.1 of Drosophila kanekoi. Classification (NCBI taxonomy): domain Eukaryota; kingdom Metazoa; phylum Arthropoda; class Insecta; order Diptera; family Drosophilidae; genus Drosophila; species Drosophila kanekoi. The sequence continues at coordinate 946,514 of JBAMCE010000131.1, read as the reverse complement.
GGAACGCATAATCTGTTAGTCATAAATAATTGGCTTTTCTTTATGTCTTTTATGTCAGACGAAAATAACAAACGCACTTAATTAATTTTATGTAACATGCCCGAGTCTGATGTGGCAATAATAATAATTTCATATTTACCGTATTAACTGTTATCTTTGTGGCTGAATACTGGACCCTGGCAATCAGCTGCTGGTTGCTGGGTAGCGGCTCCGGGCTTCTGGCTGCTGGCCACATGTGTGTCCACAACTTGCATGCGTCGCGTATTGCTCGCCGGCGGGCCAAAGTAAACAAACTGTCTGACCACAGCTACACTGATGTACTGATTAAATGGATATACAGTGTCTATCCAACCGCTAGGCACACACAACAGTCCTTCTGTTATGCTTCTGCCAACCCAGCAACCACGCACACTGTTTGTATAAATTATAATTACGAGTGGTGCGCCTGGCCAGGTTGAGTTCAGGCTGCCAGACAAGCTTTACCACGTGAAATTTCAATTGTAATAAAAATGTATGCCTTGTAGTTTATAATTAAAACAATATGTTAGTTATGACACGAGAAACAGGCGGGTGAATTTAAAATGGATTTTCATTAAATGCAGTAAAAATTATTTTTGCAGGCGGCTTCATGGGCGACATTGCGCTACCCGACGGAGATGAGGGTCCTGTGGTGGCTCACACACCAATCGACGATGAGGAGCCGGAGGAGGAGGAAAGGCTGCCGAAAACAGCGACCAATGACATGTTGGCGGATGCTCCAGAGCCAGCAAAATACAATGCGACTTTTCAACTGGACCTAGAGAAGCTCAAGCAGGAAGTATACAACGAGGGCTTGCAGGTCGAGGAGGAGGGATTGACGGATATCATACGTAAAAAGACCAAACTACCCAGCGTTGGAATCGTAAGCCACACAACAGGACAGCCGCTGACCAAAGCAAGTGGCATTAGCAACAATGATGCCAGCCTGGTAAGTTGTCCCAAAGCCTAAGCGGATTTCTGAGCATGACCCTTTCATCGTGCCTTTAGAGCGCTAACGAGCCGTTAAAGCCTAGCGCGCAGACCCTATCTGATATTGCCAACCCACCCAGTTACAAGAATGAGGTGTTGACACCGCCAGAGTCCCAGGCTATCCAGCGAAGACGAACTGCATCTAATGCAAGGATGAGTGTCGCACCCGTTTTGCTCCAGTTCAACAAAACACAAACCCTGCAACGCAATGTGGACACACGGAAAATTCAATCCAACAATAAGGACATTGAGGACGATTCGGGAAATAATTTTGTGGCAGAACGACGTCAACATATTGTGCCCACCTCATTGCCTACGCAGAGATCGACGATGCCCAATGTCTATAGCAATGCTGGGGGAAACGGCATGCACTTAGACGATGATGTTGACTTTTTGCATGCCCATGGAATAGTACGAAGACGACACAGACGAGGTCCGAAGCACCGGTGAGTTATCTAGAATCTAGGTTCTTAAAACGTGATGTAAGATTGAATTTACCCCGCAGCAATAGCCACTGGACGGACTATGTCAGCAAAGTGCAGCGACTGCGCGAGGAGCTTGATCGTCCCCACGGCCAGTCACCTCACCTAAGCCAGCGCCAGCACCAGCATAATCATAAGAAGCAGAAAAATGCTCAGCATCGTCGTCGAGGACGAGGCCGCAGCACTCCGTCACCTCTAAATGTTTTTTCGACACAGGCGCAAATTGATGAGCAGCAGCGGACTGATAATATGAATAGCTTGCAGAGTCCCAAGGCTGATACACGAGTGCCCGACACGGAGTAAGTTTACAGTTGCTACGTCCATGGTTCCAACCGCAGGCACCACATCCGTTTCCGTTACCATTTCCTGGCTGCTGTAAATTACTGGCCATTCAATTTAGATGCTTGGCCATAAACTTTACCCAAACAACAGCCATTTTATGAACATTGGCGCACAAACACACTTACAAGCACACACCCGCACACACGTCGAAGCCCGCAGTGCCGAAGCACATTCAAAATAAAAGGCTATACCGTAAAAAGTTATGAATTTTAATAGAAATTCGCTGGCCAAAAGTTTCAGCCAAAACAGCAAGAAACATTTTTGGATGTCTGTCGGCAATTAAAATTACGCATACGCCATGTTTAAATTTCATTTGACTCGACCACAACTGTTGCACAAGGACTTTAATATGAATCCAACTCAGATTCTCCTCTCGCCTATTGTTCTCCACAGTAGTCCAAGGCAGCTCCATCGCGTGGCGCGTGCCGTAACCGCAAAAAAGGAGCGCATCTGGGATTATGGTGTCATTCCCTACGAGATCGACGGTAACTTCAGCGGACTGCACAAAGCCCTCTTTAAACAAGCCATGCGCCACTGGGAAAACTCTACATGCATCAAGTTTGTTGAGCGCGATGCGGAAATTCATCCAAACTATATTGTATTCACCATACGAAATTGCGGGTGAGTAAATTCTTAACCGTAAATATCGACATCAGATTACTATATCAGATACTATATTTAGGAAGAATTTATCGAAAAAATAGTTTTTTACGAAAAGCTCAATTGTTTTCCAAGATATTTTAGTCAAAATTGATCTTTACGGGCGTCGTTATACTCCTATCCATACTGCTAAGATATCTGCAAAACATCTAACTAATTCATGGTATAGCTCTTTTAGTAAGGATAAGTGTGAAACACCCCTCACATTAATTTGAGCAAAGATCTTTGAAATTGAGTATGAGGCTGTTCGGATGGTAAAAAAGTTGCATGCACACATGCGGGTGGAATGTCCCGAAACCCCCTATTAACTTGCATCTTCATCACATAAGGTAACTACAGTTAAATTTCAGATTCCTAACTCTTACGGTTTGGTCAGTCAGTTAGGACAAACAGTTTTATATATAGAGATAGGAACGCCCGAAAATCACTATTCTCTCTTGTATATTTATGATTTAATTTTGTCTATATAGATGCTGCTCATTTGTGGGTAAGCGTGGCAATGGGCCACAGGCCATTTCAATTGGTCGTAACTGCGACAAGTTTGGTATTGTGGTGCATGAGTTGGGCCACGTGGTGGGATTCTGGCATGAGCACACACGACCAGATCGTGAGAAGCACGTGGTTATAGAACACAATAATATTATGAAGGGTCAGGACTACAACTTTAACATGCTTTCCGTGGACGAGGTTAACTCATTGGGCATGGCCTATGATTATGATTCGATTATGCATTATGCTCGCAATACCTTCTCGAAGGGCACCTATTTGGATACGATACTGCCAATCGAAGTGAAGGGACGCAAGAGGCCGGAGATTGGTCAGCGTTTGCGGCTCAGTCAGGGTGACATTGCGCAAGCCAATCTTTTATACAAGTGTCCTAAGTGCGGCCGAACGTTTCAGGAAAGCACGGGCATATTTTCCAGCCCCGTATACTATACAGCGGGTGCCGTTAGCAATGAGACCGAACACTGCGAGTGGCGAATAACGGCAACGCACGGAGAACGGGTAGTGCTAAGGCTGGAGGATATGGTAGGACATCGGAGTAGTTATAAGAAACGCAATGATGTTTAATAGCCTGTCATCTTTAGAACATATTCAAATCCAATAACTGCGAGAGTGACTATCTGGAAGTGCGCGATGGCTACTACTTTAAGTCTCCGCTAATTGGACGCTTTTGCGGCAAGGTGGCCAACGACGTGATTACCACCCAATCCAGCCGCATGCTTCTGACCTATGTGAACACCCATCGTGGTGACGGCTATCGGGGCTTCAAAGCAGAGTTCGATGGTAAGTGGGGAGCACCCCAAAAATACATGACAAACGAATGACATTTTTTTTACCTAGTTGTTTGCGGTGGCGATTTGTCTGTGGATGATTCGGAGGGTCGCCTAGAGTCACCCAACTATCCGCTCGACTATTTGCCCAACAAGGAATGCGTGTGGAAAATTACGGTGCCGAAAAGCTTCCAAGTGGCGCTGAAATTCCAGTCGTTTGAGGTCGAGAACCATGACAGCTGCGTCTATGACTATGTGGAAGTGCGAGACGGTCCCGCGCAGGATGCGCCGCTAATTGGGGTTTTCTGTGGTTACAAACCGCCACCGAACATGAAGTGAGTGCCGACAAGTGCTAGCCCAGCCTCATAGCTGGCCCACGCACAACCACTCAAACCGACTGCTTTGTTCGTCGTCACTTTCAGGTCAAGTGGCAATTCGATGTACGTGAAATTTGTGTCGGACACATCGGTGCAGAAGGCGGGCTTCTCGGCCGTATTTATGAAGGAGGTAGACGAGTGCGAGACGCAAAATCATGGCTGCGAGCATGAGTGCATCAACACGCTTGGCGGCTACGAATGCAGTTGCCACATTGGATATGAGCTCCACAGCGACAAGAAGCACTGCGAAGGTAAGTAGTTGGTCTCGTGTTTTGATTATTGTGGTTGTGCTGTCTGCATCCGCAGACACGCGCTTATCAAGCCTTGTCCTAATGCTCTTATCTATTTGTGCTCTTTTAATTTAGATGCCTGCGGGGGTGTAATCGAGTATCCGAATGGCACCATTACCTCCCCTTCGTATCCCGAATTCTATCCCGTGCTTAAGGAGTGCATTTGGGAGATTGTCGCACCACCCAAGCACAAAATTTCATTGAACTTCACCCATTTCGATCTGGAGGGCACTGCGCATCAGCAATCCGACTGCGGTTACGATTCGGTGACCATTTATTCCAAACTGACTGAGAATCGCCTAAAGCGCATTGGCACCTTCTGCGGCAGCGCCATTCCACCCACCGCCACCTCGGACAGTAATGCGCTGCGCGTCGAGTTCCATTCGGACAAGTCAATTCAGCGTACGGGCTTTGCAGCCGTATTCTTTACGGACATCGACGAGTGTGCTGTGAATAATGGAGGTTGCCAACACGAGTGTAGAAATACCATTGGATCTTACATGTGCTTCTGTCACAATGGATACTCGTTGCACGAGAATGGACACGACTGTAAGGAGGGTGAGTGCAAGAACGAGATATCGGCCCCGTTTGGTACTATTTACAGTCCCAACTATCCGGACAATTACCCGCCAAATGCCGATTGTGTTTGGCACTTCTCGACCACGCCGGGACACCGCATCAAACTTATTTTCAATGAGTTTAATGTGGAATCGCACCAGGTTAATTACAGTCAAATCGTCGAATTATTTCGATTGGAAATAAGATATGTTTTTTTGCTATTGCTAGGAATGCGCCTATGATAACGTGGCTATCTATGATGGTGAATCGGAACTCAGCTCATTGCTGGGACGATTCTGTGGCGAAAAGATACCTTACCCGATTTCGTCCACCACCAACCAACTGTATATGGTGCTCAAAACGGATAAAAACAAACAGATGAATGGATTTACGGCAATGCATTCGACTTGTAAGTGCATTTTGTATTGCAATCTATACCAACGGCTAGATGCTGAAATTCTTTTGCTATTTTGCAGCCTGTGGTGGCTATCTGCGTGCCACAAATCACGTCCAACAGTTCTATTCCCACTCCCGTTTTAGCAATCAGGATTATGACGATAACGCGGACTGCGAGTGGACCATTCAAGCACCGCCCAACAGCAATGTGCAGCTACTCTTCCTCACTTTCGACATCGAGAGTAGCGAAAATTGCACCTACGACTATGTGCAGGTGTTCTCGGGAATGGAGGATACCAGTGGGCCCATGTATGGCCAATACTGTGGCAATGTGGTAAACAAAAATACAACTAATAATTTGTTTCTTGTTGTCTGATTCGCTAGTCTGTGCATTGCAGCTGCCACAGGATATCATCTCGATGACTGATTCGCTGCTAGTGCGTTTCAAAACTGACAGCTCCGTCCCTATGAAGGGGTTCTCGGCCTCTTATGTAGCCGTTGATCCGTTTGAAAACAGCGATGAGGATGTGGAAAACTCGTATAGCTCTGAGATGGTTACTCCATTTCCGGGGTCACTCAAAAGCATATTCAAGGAGGACACCGAGGAGACTGATGACTATAGCGACTTCAGTGAGAACCAGCTGGTGAATGCTCAGTATCGCAGACGCCATACTTTTCCCATTAGTTACTCATCCTGGACGAATTAGGCGGATAGACATGCTGGAAACGCACAAAAATCATGACAATATATATTCAAACGGAATTTATTTAACTTTTTAAGCATATCGTCGTACGTACATACAGCAAGATTTCTGCTCTCTTAACATAATCATAGACTTCATTTTGACCGTAATCAAATATTAAGTATGCATAGATATTCAGAACAAATCGTTAGGTTATATTACGTCAGGCATATCGCTAAAAAGTGGAAGAACTCATTAGCTTTACAATTCAAATGAATATGTAACAATAAGGAAATATTTAAGTAAAATTCATGAGTACTCATCAATTGCCATATAATATTTAGTGGCGTTTTCTTTAGGGCGCTTAACGCTACGGTTCTTGTAGTAGACCGATACACATACTTAATAATGTTTTTGTGTATCTCTATTCTATTTTAATGCAATGAACTCTAAACTCAGTGTGCAAGTTATGTGACAGTTTATTTTTAATTACTTACAATTTCTTGTTACGTACATTGTCTATGGCGGCTACGTCTAAATCTTTCTATTCCTAGTGCATTTTTAATTCTTTTAACAAAGTTGCCAAAATTACGGTGTGTAAAAGCCACGTAAAACTCAGAAATATGTATGTATAGTATGTACCATTTTTTAAATTTGAAATCAACTTAATACGTAATTTAATATATTTACTAATAATGAACAGTATGATTAAAATCGAAATACACAAATTAACGGCATCTTGAGTAAAAAAAAATTGAGCTTCAAATTCTGGTGGAAGGTGGAAAGGTGCACTTTATATTGCCACTTTAAAAAGGCGCTAGGTCACAATCAATAGCTTTTGTTGGATTTACCCAGAAGAGTTTCGTTCATTTGCCAGATTTATGGTTTGTCATCAATGACCTGCCCTAAAATGCCCTAGACAACACCTGATCTCGATGCTAATTTGTACTGCGAGCTTAGCCGCGAGCCGCTCGAAGAACTCGCGAGTCCGCTTCAATCCCAGGTAAAAAAAAGACAATGTCAAGGTGTAGGAATACCCAAATCAAGCCCATTGAACGCAAGCAATCAACAGCAGGCAAACAGACAATGGGCGACTTAAAATGCCAATGAGGATAGCTCGGGTTTTGTTCCAGTCGCGGACGCCGTCATCGTTCCAAAACCCGAATGCTCTTCAAGATTTAATCTGTGTCTTGTTGTTGTCGATGACGACAGATCGCGTTGTGTTCCCATAGCGACTCCTGCCTGATATTCTCTGTCTTCTCCCTATCTCGTTCTGCTGCTGCTACCTCTCTTTCCCTCTTTGATCTCTTATACCTGTGGTATCCGTCCCCTTGGAGCAAGAACCCTTAAGAATTTGTGTATGTAACTGCGCCCAATATAATTCGGCAATCGCAGCATTTAGAAATTCAGTTATAATTTTATGCTTGACCTGTACGGTTCACAGTGAGCCGCGTCTTTATATAATAAGCAAACGAAACCAAAGCGTGCACCATGTTATTGAAAGTGAAATTGTTTCTCATGTTTGCGGGATCATTGGCATTCTCCTTGTCGTTCGACATGGCACTGGCAATGGGATTGAATCGATCATTGTATGTTGATGACTGTGATTTTGATTTTAGAAAGCAGCCTGAAGATTTTAATGGAATGCCAGAAGCGATTCAAGTAAGCGCATCAGAACATTTAAACATCTTAAGAGATTCTTATTTAATCTGTTGAAGGCACCTGCGTCTAATTCGAATAAAGAGCAAGCTTATGTGCAAAACGAGGCTAGGATACTTGGCTCGCCATTAGAGTCTGAGTTGAAGTTAAAGGCAATAAATGTATCGTCCGGATTACTCCCTAAAAAGTCGCAGAAAATTATAACAGAAATAAAGGAGTTTGGCAAGGGAAATTTGTTACGGTAAGTTTCAATTTTGTTAATTGAACGTTCCTTTGGCATTAGTAAGGCAAAGTCACGTATTCTGCAATGTGGCAGATTTAGTCAATAATTTCAATTATGCCAGTCGCTCGATGCAGATTTTATGCTGTTCAAGTGGCAGACAATATATAAAAGCAGAAATGCAAGAGCTTAAGATTACCCTTATTCCCACAGCAGCAGTAAACGCCGGAAACAGGTACGACGACGACAGCGACATAAGTCGTCAGTAGAATCTACTCTGGCGTCGACTTCAAATGCAGGACCCCCATTGCTCTGGACTGATGAGACCAAAGACGTGTTACTACGGCAGCGGCCCAGTCGAGCTCGGCGGGGCGTGACCGTGCGTAAGGAGCGCACTTGGGACTATGGGGTGATACCATACGAGATAGATTCAATCTTTAGCGGTGCTCACAAGGCGCTCTTCAAACAAGCCATGCGCTACTGGGAAAACTTTACGTGCATTAAGTTTGTCGAGCGAGATGCCAAGCTGCACTCCAACTACATTTATTTCACGGTAAAGAGTTGCGGGTGAGTCTCATATGCCCATATCTGTTAACATAACTTGACCTGTCCGTTTGAAAATCAGTTGCTGTTCATTTCTGGGGAAGAACGGGAGTGGAAGACAGCCCATCTCCATAGGCCGTAACTGTGAAAAGTTCGGCATCATCATACACGAGCTAGGCCACACCATTGGCTTTCATCATGAGCACGCACGTGGCGATCGGGACAAGCACATCATTATTAACAAGTCAAATATAATGCGTGGTCAGGCCTACAATTTCGACGTACTATCGCCAGAAGAGTTTGACGAGCCTCTTCAGCCCTATGACTATAATTCCATTATGCATTATGCGAAAAACTCATTTTCAAAGAGCTCATATCTGGACACAATCACGCCTATTGGCTTACCTCCTGGCACCCATATCGAGCTGGGTCAACGACGTCGCCTCAGTCGTGGCGATATTTTGCAGGCCAATCTTCTGTACAAGTGTGCTGCTTGTGGGCGCACTTTTCAGCAGAACGCTGGCCAGATTGTGGGTCCCCATTATATCTACACGGGCAACAATCTGCGCAGCGAATACGAGGGCAGTGGTGATGTAGGCGAACAAGCCGCGAGTGCTGAAGCCGATGCTTCCCTTAGCAACTGCGAGTGGCGTATAACGGCCACAAACGGTGAGCGTATCATTCTGTATCTGCAGGAGCTGCAGCTGCTCTTTTCGGAGAACTGTACACAAGACTACTTGGAAATTCGCGATGGTTATTGGCACCGGTCTCCGCTTGTGCGTCGCCTCTGCGGCAACTCTAGCGGCGAGGTCATCACCACCGAGACGAGTCGCATGCTGATCAATTACGTAAATCGCAACGCGGCTCTTGGATACAGGGGATTCAAGGCGCGATTTGAGGGTTTGTACAAAAAAGAACCTATCCATTAACTATTTTTAACATTACAAAAATCCGGATGCTTACATTTTCTAGTGGTTTGTGGTGGAGACCTTCACTTGAACAAGGATCAGTCCATAGACTCCCCCAACTATCCGCTAGAATACATGCCTGGTAAAGAATGCATTTGGCGTATTACGGCCCCACCACACCACCAGGTGGCGCTTAAGTTTCAATCGTTTGAGCTGGAGAAGCACGATAGCTGCATCTATGACTACATTGAAATACGCGATGGTAGTCGGAGCGAATCGAAGTTGATCGGACGTTTTTGTGGGGACAAGCTGCCACCAAACATTAAGTAAGAAAATCAAGAAAGCTTTGCCAATACAGATTACATGATCATATCCTTGAAAACTATTTTAGGACTCATAGCAATCAAATGTACATTAGGTTCGTGTCGGATGGCTCCGTGCAGAAACTGGGCTTCTCCGCCGCCCTAATGTTGGACGTAGACGAATGCAAGTTTATGCAGCATGGATGCCAACACGTCTGCATTAATACCTTGGGCAGCTACCAGTGTGGCTGTCACGCCGGCTACGAACTCCAGGCCAACGGGAAAACATGCGAAGGTGGGTTGAGAGTAGAATATTTTTTTTTTTTATGTTTTCGTTATAAATCTTAAAATTTGTAGATGCATGTGGCGGCATTGTTAATGCTACAGTGTCAAATGGAACACTATATTCGCCCTCGTATCCTGATATGTACCCCAATGCCAAGGAGTGTGTGTGGGAGGTTGTGGCTCCAGTGCATCACGCAGTATTTCTTAACTTTACACACTTTGATCTGGAAGGCACCAATTTGCAGTACGCCAAATGCAGCTATGACTATCTTATTATATACTCAAAGATGCGCGATAACAGGTTAAAAAAGATTGGCATATACTGCGGCAACGAACTGCCTCCGATTGTACACTCTGAACAGAATATTCTGCGGATTGAATTTCATTCGGATCGCACGGTTCAACGGAGCGGCTTTGCGGCTCAATTTATACTGGGTAAGTATCTATAGAAATCTATTATGGTATCCATATTATACGCGTTTTATGTCCAACAGACGAGGATGAGTGTGCAGTAAACAACGGTGGGTGCCAACACAGATGCCAGAACACCTACGGTGCATACCAGTGTAGCTGCAGGAATGGATATGACCTTCACAAGAATGGCCACAACTGCACGGAGACCAAGTGCAAGTTCGAAATTACTTCATCTTATGGGGTGCTACACAGTCCCAACTACCCGAATGACTATGCACGCAACATTTATTGCTACTGGCACTTCCAGACCGTACTCGGACATCGCATACAACTCACCTTCCACGACTTTGAAGTGGAGAGCCATCAGGAGTGCATATATGACTATGTGGCCATTTACGATGGACGATCCGAGAATAGTTCTACTTTGGGCATCTACTGTGGCGGCCGGGAGCCATATGCTGTAATTGCATCCAGCAATGAAATGTTCATGGTGTTAAAGACGGATGCAGGTCTTCAGCGAAAAGGCTTCAAGGCTTCGTTTGTATCAGAGTGTGGAGGCTACTTGCGTGCCACGAATCATTCCCAGATTTTCTACTCACATCCGCGTTACGGCAGCAGACCGTATAAGCGCAACATGTACTGCGACTGGCGCATTGAGGCTGATCCAGATAGCAGCGTGAAAATTAAGTTTCTTCACTTTGAAATCGAATTCTCTGAGCGCTGTGACTATGATTTTCTTGAAGTTACCGAGGAGGGAAACGCAATGAATATTATACATGGGCGATTTTGCGGTAAACGGAAGCCGCCTATTATTGTTTCCAACTCGGACACGCTTTTATTGAAGTTTCAAACGGACGAGAGCAACTCGCTGCGCGGATTTTCTATATCCTTTGTGGCAGTCGAACCACCAGATGACGATGGTGGCGAGGATTTTGATGCGGTAACACCCTTTCCTGGCTACCTTAAGAATATGTATGCTGAAACGGCGGTAGGCGAAGACCAGTCGATTCAACGTCCACAATTTTTTCCGCCCAGCAGACTAATATAATTCATATTTGCCTCGCAGTTATGCTAAAGTTTTATTGTTGGACTTGTAAATAAATGTAAGAAAGTAACTAGTGCGTTTTGAATGTACCGCCAATCTGACATTTGCCATTCGCATTGGTGCAACAGAGTTGACGTTGTTCAGTTATTCGCTCTAAATAATACCAAAACGCCTCAGATGCGAAAGCAACCCTAGCAAGCTGTTTTCAAAATGGCAACGGCGTCGACGGCGCTTTATTTCGAGTCTACATTTTGATTATTCGCGTCGGACTAAAAATATTGTTAATTGTGTTGATGTTTTCCTGTTAAGATTTTTTATTTCGTCAAGTGTGTTAATTGTTTGTTGTTAGTTTTAGTTGCTTGCGACCAGGATTGACTAGCTTATTCAGCATCAAGATGAGTGCCTTTGAGGTTGGTTCGCATGTGAAACAAAGGAATCGTAATTAATTTGCGTCTGTCATTTGAATGTAGATTACTGTGACTCCGTCGCGTCTTAAGCAAAAGAAGCGCATTGAGAGTCGCGAACCGGCTGTAGTGGTGATGGCGCCATTTTCGGCCAAAGCAATTGTGCAATTCGAGGATGTGCCCATTACCAAAACTGCGAAGCGATTTGTGCGCATCATTAATCCTAGCGACGCCGACATTAAGGTTAGTTTGTAACAGACGCAGATACAGATCACCCAGCCGTCACGAGTCGTCGGCCTGGCAACTTGGACACCCAAGTTTATTTGATCAATGCCATGGCAATGCTTACACTGCTTACCTCATGCGTTTTTAGGTCAAAGTAAGCAAGGCCATCAAAGAGGAACATAATCTTAGCCTGGAGTGGATGGAAAATACGGTGCCGGCACGCGATGAGGTGTCCATGGAGTTGGTATGGACTCCACAGTTGGAAATTGCTTGCAAGGAAACGCTACAGCTGCTGGATAATCGCAACTTTCGCAAAGACGTAATGATTATACTTAAATCTAAGAGCCACCAGCCTGCAAGGGTAAGCCATACTAAGCTTCGCAGCCGAGCTAACATCTGGATTCAGCCCCGTTTTTTTCTTTTTGTTGTTCTTTATTTTCTACCTGAAGTCTACTCGCAAATTTCCTACAGTGGGCAAAACACTGCAGCTAAAGTCCCCAACTGGTAGCAACAAGGCTCATAAGAACCACATTGCATCTGTAAACCAGAAGAAGCGCATGTCTAATGTGGCATCAGCCGCATCTACAACTGCCAAACTGCCTTGGCGCAATGTGCCGGCTGCACGAGTTGAACGAGCTTTCGAAACAAAAGCGCCGCTAAGCGAGCACAACGTGTATAAAGTAGAGACTTTCACTCGCGATGCATCAGAAAATAAACCTTATAATTCGCCGCAGGCGCGCAAATGCAAGGAAAATGTTAGCCCTTCGACTCCGGCAAATGTATTTAGTTTAATTGATAATATGCAATTTACGCCGTTGACCGAGAACACACACAAGACGGCATCAACTCATATGCCAGATAATTTAGCTTACTGGCCGACTCCAACAGTTAAAGACTCTCACACTTACATCTCCAGCAATGATTTGCGGCCACGTCGGCTGGGGTCTGCCCTAGACGAGGAATACAACGTGACCAGCGGCCAAATCATTGTTAACAAAACATTCGATGTAAAACATTCAGAAACAATGAACGTATCCGTGGACACTTTAGATTGTACGCGCACAGATCAGCAGCTGCAAACGCCAACGCTAGTTCTGAACAAGACGACAACCATCGTTCATGCGACTCAAACACGTGCTTTAGCGTGCATACGTGAAGAGGATGCCAGTCCTCCCAATATGGAGATTCGATCACCTCGAAAGAGCAAAGTGCACGACTTGAAACGGGATATAAATATTGTAGGCTCGCCGCTGCGAAAGTACTCGGAATCTATGTCGAATCTGTCACTGTTATCGCCGCAAACAAAAATTGCTATACAGGGCTCCATGCCGAATCTAAATGAAATGCTGCAGCTTCGTTCCATTGAACAGAACCGTTACTATCAACAACAGCAGCAGCAGCCGCCGCCGCTGCAAGCGCCCAAGCATGTGATAATTCCTTCCCTTGATAGCTCCTGCAGCAGTGAGACTAGCGTATTGTCCCAACATGATGTGCTTTTCAATCAATGCGAGATTTTAGCGCAATCAAGTCGTTTCAATTTGCACGAAGTGGGTCGTAAAACCTGGAAAGCCAGCCCCAGTGCGCAGTTACTAAAGGATAATGAAGTAAAGCAACTCAACGGCGGCATAAGTGGGCACAAGCGACGTTCGAATGAGCTGAGCTTCTCAGATTCGCCCAGCAATGAATCACTGCATCGCAACGAAACGCTCACCATATCTCCGCCCAAGCGGCAGCGCTTTGAGGGTGGCAGTCTGGCACCTACCAACGCTTCAGCGCGGAGCGCTAAGGTGTGGTCCCATGCTCAGCCCAAGAAGTTTAAGTTGGCCCAAACGATGTCGCTGCTGAAAAAGCCAGCAACACCGCGCAAGACACGAGATAAGCCTACCGTTAAACTTTATGATTCGGACCTGTATTTACAAACATACATTAATCCGGATCCCTTTGCTGCAACTACGACTGCTGATCCTTTTTTGGCATCTACTATGTATTTAGATGAGCAGGCTGTAGAACGGCACCAGGCGGACTTTAAAAAATGGTTAAATGCACTCGTTAGCATACCGGCCGATCTGAATGCAGATACAAATAGCAAAATTGACGTTGGCAAGCTGTTTAACGAGGTACGTAACAAGGAGCTGTCGCTGGCACCCACCAAGGAGGAGCAATCGATGAACTATTTGACCAAGTTCCGTCTAGAGTCCCTGCGTCGAGCCGCAGTTGAGTTGTTTTTCAGTGAAGAAATGCGCTTGCCCTGTTCCAAGGTAGCTGTATATGTGCAAAAGCAGGCGCTGCGCATACGCACCGATCGAAATTTACACCTTGATGTGGTCATGCAGCGCACTATATTAGAGTTACTATTATGTTTCAATCCACTTTGGCTGCGTCTGGGCCTCGAGGTAGTGTTTGGCGAGAAGATGCATCTTCAATCGAACCGCGACATAGTGGGTCTCAGCACCTTTATCTTAAACCGACTGTTTCGCAACAAATTCGAGGAGCAAAAGTACAGCAAGGCCTATACGCTAACCGAGGAATATGCAGAGGCCATTAAAAAGCACACGCTACAAAAAATATTATTCCTACTACTGTTCTTGGATCTAGCCAAACAACGTCGTATCATCAAGCACAATCCCTGTCTGTTCATCAAGAAGTCACCACATAAGGAGACCAAGGATATTTTGCTGCGCTTTTCGTCAGAGTTGCTAGCCAACATTGGTGACATAACCCGTGAACTGCGCCGCCTGGGCTACGTACTCAAACACAAGCAGACTTTCCTTGATGAGTTTGACTATGCCTTTAACAACCTAGCCGTAGATCTACGTGACGGCGTTCGGCTTACACGTGTAATGGAGGTCATTCTGCTGCGTGACGATCTCACCCAGCAGTTGCGCGTCCCTGCCATTTCCAGGCTGCAACGTATCTTCAATGTAAAGCTTGCTTTGGGCGCTCTGCGTGATGCCGATTTCCAGCTGACTGGCGACATCTCAGCAGCAGATATAGTGGATGGCTATCGGGAGAAGACACTTTCCCTTCTTTGGCAGCTATGCTACAAATTCCGATCGCCCAAGTTTCATGCTGCAGCCCGTGTCTTACAGGTGTGGTGGCGCCGACGCTGGCTGCATGTTTTTATTCGGCGGCGCATTCGCGAACGCGCCGCTATTCGTATACAGGCCGTCTTCCGGGGCCACCAGATGCGCAAGTATGCCAAACTGTACAGAGTGGAGCGCTTGCGAGCCGTCATCGTTCTTCAGAAGTACACGCGTCGCTATCTTGCCCAGAAGTATCTCTTTCAAATGTATCAAAGCATTGTAAGCATTCAGCTCTGGTGGCGTGCCAATCGCCAGGGCCGTCTGTGTCGCCAACAGTTCCTCCACTTACGAGAATCGGCGATATTTCTGCAGCGTATTTGGCGACGTCGCATGTTTTCCAGAAAACTGTTGGCTGCTGCAACTACAGCGCGTCTGCAACGTGATCAAAAACATAATGCAGCAGCCGCCTGCATACAAATGTGTTGGCGATCCTATCGATTGGCCAAAAAACAGCGTGAAAACTATATTCGAGAACGACAACTCATTATCTTTGTGCAGCAAAGTGTGCGTAAAAAGTGGCTGATGCAGCACACGCGGGATCAGTTCCAACTGCTACGACACTCCGCTCTGGTGCTACAAAGACGCTATCGCGCGCGCCTACAGATGCTTCGAACACGTCGCAGCTACTTACATGCACTTCAATGTTTCATAGACATTCAACGCCGTTGGAGAGCAACGCTGGAGATGCGCCGTCAGCTTGCCAATTATCGAACGCTGAAAACGTGCTCAATATTGATACAGATCCGGTATCGCGCCCGTCTCCAGATGCGCCAGCAACAACAACGATTTCTGCAACTGAAAGCCGCCACATTGGTACTCCAGCAGCGCTATCGGGCACGTCTTAATATGCTGACAGCACGACGTAACTATGTCAAAGCGCGTCAATGCATTATAAATCTGCAATCACGCTGGAGAGCTACTCTGAAGATGCGTCGGCAGTATCATAGCTTTCATAAACTAAAAGTCTACACGACATTGTTGCAAAGCAAGCAACGCGCCCGTATGCAGATGCGTCAGCAGCGTAGAGAGTTTATCCAGGTTAGAAATGCAACTCTTGTGCTGCAGAGGCGTTGGCAAGCACGGAAATTAATGCAGACGCATCGGGCGCAGTACCAGCGCCTACGCCAAGTTGCCGTATTTATGCAGCGCCGTTTCCGTGCACACAAAGCAATGCGCTTCCAGCGGGCCAAGTATCACGGGGCTCAGGCTGCTGTCTCTTGCTTGCAGATACACTGGCGCAACCACTTGCTAAGAAAGGATCAGCGGCAGAGCTACCTGAAACTGCGTCAAGCAGTCATCACAATACAGAGATGCTTTCGTGCTCAATCGGCGATGCGCCGGCAGAAGGACGAATATCAGCAGCTAAAGCTGGCGGTAACCC
The DNA here is from genome assembly GCA_037075305.1 of Drosophila kanekoi. Taxonomy (NCBI): domain Eukaryota; kingdom Metazoa; phylum Arthropoda; class Insecta; order Diptera; family Drosophilidae; genus Drosophila; species Drosophila kanekoi. The sequence continues at coordinate 929,975 of JBAMCE010000131.1, read as the reverse complement.
ATATGCAGCGTCGCTATCGGGCTCAGCTATCCATGCGACAGCAGCGTCAGGCCTATGAAAAGCAGCGAGTACTCGTCGTCCGAATCCAGCAACGATACCGAGCAAAACTGGCCATGGTTTCTGCACGCAATAACTATCAGCAACAACGGTGGGCAGCTACTCGCATTCAGATCTGGTGGCGTAGTCTGAAGCAGATGCGACTCGTGCGACAAGGATATCAACGTAAGCGCCGCAGCTCAGTAATCTTGCAACGTAAATGGCGAGCCACATTGAAAGCTCGTTGGCAGCGCCAACACTTCTTGCAGACGGTGGAGAAGGTCCGTCTGTTACAAAGAAGTCTGCGCTCAATGCTGCTCATGAGGCTACAGCGCCATCAATTCCAGCAAGCACGAGAGGCCGCTTTGATCCTACAACGTCGTTACCGTGCCCGCCAAGCTATGCGTACTGTAAGGGCGCAGTATCAGCAGCTTTTGTCAGTTACTATTTGGGTACAGCGCATATTTCGCGCCAGATACAGCATGCGCCAAAAGCGCAGAGAGTTTCTGCAGCTTCGTATGATCACGATCCATCTGCAGCAAAAGTTCCGTGGAAAACGTTTGATGATGGTTCAGCAGGAACATTTCAGGCTGCTTAGGCGCTCCACTTTGGTTTTCCAGTCCCGTGCTCGTGGGTTCTTGGCACGTAAGCGTTTTCAGGCGCTAATGACTCCTGAAATGGTTGAGTATCTCTGTCAAAAGCGGGCAGCCAAGGTTATACAGCGCTACTGGCGTGGCTATTGCACACGCAGACGACAAAGGAACGCTGCACTATTGGCCATAAGGCGGCGTCTTTTCCAGCTTCGACAGCAGGCGACGGCCATCAATTCGGTACGTGCTAAAGTGCAGGACTCAGTGCGTATTCTGAGTGGTCGTTTCATTGTGTCGGATGCGTTAGCCGTACTAAATCAGCTGGGTAATCAAGTGGATTTTTCAGTCGCTTTTTGCCAGTTTGTACTATTTAATATCATTTGTTTGCAGACCGACTCTCCCGCACAGTACCCCATCTACTTATGTGGTGCTCGGAGTTCATGTCGACCTTTTGTTATGGAATAATGGCGCAGGCAATTCGCTCAGAGGTTGACAAGCAGCTGATTGAGCGATGCAGCCGCATCATTCTCAATCTGGCACGATATAACAGCACTACTGTAAACACGTTCCAAGAGGGCGGCCTAGTGACCATTGCCCAAATGTTACTGCGCTGGTGCGACAAGGACAGCGAAATCTTCAACACACTGTGTACGCTGATATGGGTATTTGCCCACTGCCCCAAGAAGCGAAGGGTTAGTTGGAAACTGTTGTTTAGCTTTTGTTTAATCTTGAATTATGTCACATCCTTTCGTGTTCCATAAAGATCATTCACAACTACATGACTAACACGGAAGCTATTTACATGGTGCGCGAAACAAAAAAACTGGTTGCCCGCAAGGAGAAGATGAAGCAGAATGCGCGCAAGCCTCTGGCCTCTGTTACTGGTCGTCACGGACAGCAGATGCCCAATTTCTTGCCCCGTTCATTGCCCAGCCTAGAACCAGACTTTGGTATAATACGGGGTAGACCCTATACGTTTATATCATCAGTGTTTGCATTTGACACCATTCTGTGCAAACTAAAGATAGATGTTATTTAGCTTAAGGTTAATCATAAAATCTTTAATCAATAGTTGAATGTTATAAGCGTGCTTATTTTTGTTTTGTATGTATTTTTAAAGTTTTGAAATTAAAATAAACGATAAAGTTGATTGAATTGTCATAACTTTGGTTGCACAATTTGCAGTGCTAAGTTTGATGTTTATTGAAATATATTCACAAAACAAATACATATATTTAAATTTAAATAATCACTTTGCTACATAAATTTGCCATATACATATTCAAGTATGTGTTATATATTGTATACGTTCTTATATAGAATATATTTGATACTAATGTTTTGGTTTTACGCGTTTCGGTTACAACGATTGATCCTCCTCGATGTGGGAGACAGAGTGCCCAGTATACATATACATATAAATAAATATTTTTATAATAATACCCCATTAAAATGTACATGTGTAACATATTTATTTAAATTTGATTAGATCGAATATGTATATATAATTGAATATATTCTTTGTATTTTTGTTCATATTTCAATTGCACACGCCATTATTTTTTCATATTTTTTCCATTTTATTTTTTGCATATAATATAGTTTAAACTAAAATGTTGCTGCAGTTAAACGCCTCAATTGAAGAACTTAAATTTAAAAGTTAACTTTTTATTTATAAGTGAACGAAGTCCATTCCAAGTTCTCAGCTTTAGATTAGTTTTTTAACGTTATTTAAGTTTGACTTTTGTGAAAGTCCGAGCCATGTAACAGCAATTTGATATAATAGTTAAAAGTTATTTTAGTCGCTCACAACTAGCATCCGATGGAAAGTGGGATGACAGCCGTTCACTCTTTATTGTAGGCGGTCTTAACGCCTGCCCAGGCCAAAGTTAAATGGTTGTGGGCGCGTCGTTCGCTTATTTTGTCGACTAGCCCTGCCTGCAAGCGAGAAAAATTAATTTTTGAATGATCCCAGAGCTCCCCATGTGGACTACTCACCCGCAGCTGCCATGAAACCAGGCGGCAGCGCCCTGTAGTCAATCTCGTTTTCCTGGTCGTAATCATAGTCACTGCGCTTTCCCAGACCAAATGAGTATGGACGTGATCGTTTGCCGAGTCCGAAGTTATAAACCGGTAGGCGTTTCATACCGGCGCCTCCATTGGTATACATATATGCGCGCCGACCCAGACCAAAGGCGTAGCGTTCCACTCGCTTATCGATATCGCCTCCATTTTCTGGCACATCTTCACCAGCACTCAGTAGTAAATCATTGTCGCCTTCGCCGTCACCATCGCTTGTGACTTGGTTCCGTGCCTCATGGCCGATTGCCGGAGAGCAGCAGACGTAGCCCAGGCAGTAAAGCGCCAGCAGCAGTAGTTGGGCGAGCACAATATTCATGTCACGGGCACGTGTCTTCTATCTGTCTATCGCTATCTGTAAGGTGTGGAAAAGGCGGTTCAAGCATCAATTAATTTTATCTGCTGCCAAACAACTGTCGGCATAGAGGTTTTTAAAAATACATTTTCTACGCATGTAATAAATAGAAACAAATCGAAACTTATCAACTGCAGAGTCACAAGGCAAGAAATTCCGGCTATCTTCGACAACCCGAAGATTTAATACCCTTGTAGGTCTGCAGATATGCCAGGAGGAAAATAGACCAAGTATAGTATTTCCACCGATAGCTTGCTCTTAAATGCCAAGTTTGCTCAATTCAAAACCATTTATAGCAATATAAAAAAAATTAAAAAAGGCCGCCATTCATTTCTTGACATAAGTACATAATTTTATTTACTTTTTTTTTGGTCCAAACACATATTTTTATGTTATTGAAATGCCATAAGTTCGAGATCCCTTCGGTAAACAACGAATTTATCAAGTGATTGAAAGCTTTTGGCCTTCACTTACATGTTATGCACAAAAAGTTTTTAAATATTTAACAAATTGTATATTTAAATAACACCTTTTTTTGAAGTAACTAAATTTAAATATGTATTAGTTTTTCGTCATTGCTCTTAAGAATTGTTGTTGTGATGGCTATAAGGCATAAAAAGGAAGTAGAAAAAAAGGTCTGTTTATATATCCGCTGCAAGCATTGAAGGTATTGAATTTCCTGAATGACACAGCTAGTATACCCCGGGAAATATGTATATAAGCTACAGAATCGACGGGAATTTTTCTAACACATACAAAAAAACAAATACGGGCTCGAACATATGTCAAATAGCAACAAATAGCAGCGCCCTGACAGGCAGGCGACAAGCGTAAAAATATAAACAGAAATTCGCAATGGTACGCTCAAATATGTGGTCCAGCTTTTCAGTGCCTCCATCGTGTGGGCGGGTGCTAGGGGAAGGGCTTTTCAACCCAGAATGCAGCAGACAGTTTTTTTGCTGGCCTTGCAAGCTGTACGCAGGAGTTTGTTCTAGAGTCTTGAACCCATTTAAAATTAGGTTTGGTACGTCAGAGCAGCTTGCTCTTTGGACGCTGACGGTGGCCTCTGGCTCTGCTATGCCAATATCCTTGTCATTGAAGTTTGCTGAGTGCGTGTTATGCGCAGCTTAATCCGCGAACGGTGCGACAATTAAGTTTGCCAACTGTTAAACTTAAGCAAATTTAAGTAGCCAGCAGCTGTCACTGCCTTTAGCTTGGCGCCATTAGCAGGCAATAAACGGACTGAAAGTATTCTACGCCCCGAGTCTGAGTCGGAGCCCGAGTGTCAGTCATGCCAAAGCTTTGAGGCACTGCCAATAAGAAAGCATTGTCATTGCCGTAAATGTGACGTTCCAAGACTCGTAATTGAAAGTACATAACAGGACATAATGAAATATGTCGCCATCTTATTGTTCTGTTTGCATTGGCTGCCTGCACTTCCGTATCCTGGTCGCCCCAACTGCTCTGCGAGAATGCAATGCTCAAGTCAAGTGCTTAGCACTCAGCGCACGTAGCAGCTGAAGGGGGTTGGTACTGGGCTGGGCAAGGGAGGACCCGGCAAGTGTTATTGTAGTTTTCTATAACAAGAAAACAAAACAGCAAAAAAAAGCTAGTTGTTTGCACAGGCAAATGAGGTCGCCGCCTAAGACAGAACAGTTTTCAATTAGCCCACGACTTTTAAACTTTTTGGCCTTCTGGCGCAGCTGCTTCGGCTTTGCACAATTTAATGCGTAAAAGCGCCACGAGGCTTACATCTCCAATACCAATGCCAATTGATGGCCCAGCAAGCCCCAGTGCGCGCCGACACACATAATGATGTGCAAACAAAATGCGTGAATTATTAAATGTAGCGCACGGTTTGGGGCATAGAGATCTACATGTGAGAAATTGCAAATCGCTGCGCTGGCAGCCATAAATTGCAGCTGGCGTATGCAACAGCTACAGCAGCGACGACAACAAATCATGCAACAGGTTACGCAGACCACGCCACCGAGTTGCAGCCAAGGGCAGAAGCGACCCGGGCATGATTTACAATCGCGACAGCGGCAGCTGCGCATTTTCCACGCCGCACAATAAAAGCAGATGTGTTGATAATAGGCGGAAAGTCGTCACATTCGTTGGACTTTATCAAGCGTCATCGAGGACATAGACTTGGACATGCACATTTACACCGCAATCATAAATCTTCAAAGCAAAACTTTTTGTAAAGCCCCATATTCGGACACAACAGCTATTTGAACAATAAAAACTTGTTTGCGCCGTATTATTGCAAACCGTAAACCTTTCTCTCGGCGCGAATAAGACCTTATAAGCGAAGCCGACGGCGGCATTATCTGTTTATGAATTTATGGTCACAACATTCGTGGCCAGGTGCTGTTTCTGTGGCTTTCTCATATCCGCCGCGGCAATTAGATTGTCCTCAAGCGAAAATGCAGCGGAAATTCAAAATGGTCTTTGCTGTTTTCTAATTAAGATGAAAACTTTCCAGCCACGGCCACAAGAATTGCAATGCCTCGCAAATTGGCCATGGCAATTGACTAAAAAGGTAGCAAAAAAAAGCTAACAAAACAATTTCAGCTGACGTCTTTGAAAGGATGTACATGTGTACGCAGCTCATAGAAACACACCTAAGCATCCACACCTACGCCACACATACAAGGAGAAATAAGGAGCCGTAGCTTGGCCGCAGGTTAAGCTGCGCAAATGAGGCAAACATTAGCCGTGCACAATTGAAACGCACGCAGTTCGTGCATATTTTTTTAAAATTGAAAGCGGAATAAAGTAAGGCAACTGCTTAGGCACGGCTCCCTCGGTAAGCTACTTAATTAAGTTATGCTCAGGTAATGAAGTGGCTAACTTCTTTACAACAAGTTATGGCGGTTACGCGACGGACTAGGCATCTAATGAAAGTGCGATGGGAGCAAGCAACCACCCGGGAGAGCCAACTGCTTGGTGTTTTCTTTGAAATTTTGTCAATTTATAAAAAAAAATGTATACAAATATATATATACATATATATATATATATATATATACATACTATTTTCAAAGCAACCGAAACATATGCCTGAAACTTCAATCCCATATCTATATTCCCACACCCAGCCTTCCTCCATTGAATATCCCTTGCCTTCAATCAACAAATGCCCTTTGATTTGTTTATTTAATATTTTGGGTATAGCCTGTGGGGCTCTGCGTTATTTATTTAATTGCAATTTGATTGAGGCTTGTCTCTTGTCTTTAGGCTTCTTTTGTTTGTGATTTCGAACGATTTCAATTGTCATGCTCTCCATCTACCATGTCACCTATTGGATCCCTTGCTCATATGTCACTTTTAGCTGCGAGCGTTTCATATAATCAAATTTGTTTTGATATGCCTGCCGATGAAAATTGTTTTCGATTTGGGTTGCTTTTCTGTAGATCATTTGACAAACAAAATTCCAACAATATAAAATTGCATACTTATGGGGCTTCAACGACTGCTGCTGCTGCTTAATATAAAAACTTCAAATTAACTAAGCGTAATTATTACTTTATTAAATTTGTGTTCGACATTCGGCTTAAAGGACTTCCTATATTTATAGCTTTGAAGGCTATTAGTTTTACTTAACTTAAAGCCTTTAACCTAAAATATGGAATAAAATATTGAAATTACTAACGATAAATAGCGAACAAAATATAAAATGTAACCTTAATGTAAAATGAAAATTTTTAAGTGATTTTCTTCAAACTTAATCTGCACATTTTTCACACAGTGTCCGATAATGGTCACTGTAAAATCAACCTACTTAGTAATCATTTTAAATTTAATCACATAGAGAATAGAATAATAACTAATAACATAATAACTATAATACTATACTATAATATACTATGCTTCATAGCATATATGAGATATAAGAAACTACATCAAATATATAAAATTATTCACCAACCTTAAAACTCGCAATCAAGCAAATGCAAAAAAAATAAATATAGTTGATAAATTTAAAAAAAAAATGTTTGTACCAACCTATTTATTTTAACAAAAAATGTTTTCTCCTTTCTTTGTAGTAGGAATTTAATAAATAATGTAGCTTTTGATGCTGAGCAACTAGTTGTATTAGATGTTTTAAACATTATTTAAAAATTCTTGTCACAATCTCACTTTACAAATACACATTCGAAGAGCATTCCGCTGCGCAATCAGAGGACTTGGAAACTGATTATGTATACAAAACCAAGCTAGAATAATTTTAGCTCCGATTCTCCAAAACTCTTTCTTGCAAAAGAAACATCTGATAAAAATTCAGGATTTTAGAGTGCCCACTTGTCAGATGTGATTCAATTTTAAAACAACTTTATGTTTATAAACTCATTCGAGATAGATTTTAGATTATTAACATCGCATGCATAACAATTTCTTAATTCAATTTATCAACTGTATTTTTTGAAAATTGGCAAAAACTAAAATTCTACTTTATCTTCATCTTTCAAGCATATACAATATATTATTTTATATAACTTACATTTTAAGTAAACTCTTGTTGGCCGATTTGCGAAGCTTTTCAAAATAAAACGCACTAAATACTCAAGACGTTAGTTTAATTTTCTGTGATTTTTGACAACTTTAACGCGATTCGACACAAACGCGTCCCAAATCCAAAATGTTGAGTGGTCCTTTGCCGATTGGGGCAAGTTTTTTGGTTGCCGTACTACAACACGTTGACAGATCAAATGTCGGTTAACTTTTGAATCCACTTCCGCTGAAGCGTTCGTTCTTATATGAGCAGGCCGAGGGACTTTCGCGCGCAGTTATCAGCGCAACGCCCACGGGAACAGCAACAGTCGCGGCCAATGACGACAATGTGTGTGTGCTGGTTAGTGTGGTGAGTTTGCGAGTGATTCTCAACACGCAGCGCCTTTGTTGCCCGACCGTACTGTGGTTGCCTTCGTCGTCATCGTTCCCAGGATGTAACAAGTGGCCGTGACTCTGCGCTGATAATTGCAGCGGTGAAACAAAATACATGCCCATTGACAGAGTCGTTGTTAATGCAGTTTCTTTACTTAGATTCCAAAAGCCCGAAAAAGTCATCGAATATCACCACGAGTCAAAAAGAATTTACGTGATACAATTATTTAGCGGTTAAACATGCTTGTTTAGTACCCTGCACTCATTAAAAAAGGGATAAAAGAAGGAATATAATTGTTTTGTGCATATGTACGTAACAGGCTGAAGGAGGCATAAAGTATATATTTTCTTGAGCAAGTTAAGTTGATTTATCCATATTTGTCTCTCTGGCTGGATCGATGTCACTTCAAAGGAAAGAGACTTTAAATTTGAAATACCTTGATTTGAAGAATTCAATTCAGAGGTACAAACCGGATTGCCAAAATGAAATCAGTTGAGTTTGAGCTGAATATATCTTTGGAATATATCTAACAAAGTTGCAGTTTGTGTCAACCTCATTAGGGCTCGAGGCGGCCACCACACAGCCTTAGAGGGGCGCCCACACATATATGGTTTTGCGTACATGGGAGTAAATATGTGACCAACTATTTCTCAATTTCATTGAAAATTGTCAACTAGCTGAGCTGCGTATTAGTCAAATGCAGCCTGCCTAGCAGCGACTGTCCTTTACTTTCCTTTGCTTTCCCTTTGCTTTGCTTTCAAGAAGGCGGTCGTCAGCTGACAGTTTTAATGACATGCATGCTATTTGTTTGCCTGCTTGTATTTGCCAGACTCTGTTTATGTGTGTGTGTACATCCCTTAACTGGAACTGTAACATTTCAAAAGCGAAACGCCGTGGAATTCTATGCAGCATGCCTTTATATTTTGTACAAAGTTCTCGGTCAGGACACTGGTCTTGCGGCTGCCTTTGGCGACCACTCTTGAACATTTTACAAATGCCATCTAGTCTTCAAGACACACAGTGGGCGGTTATCTGCCTGAAATTTAAACAAAGATTTAACTTTAGCTTTGAACGATATGATATGTTATTAAATATAACTTAGCCTATTTCCAGGCGGAAACAACAGAATATCTAACGAATTTTAAAGTTGTGGCCAAATATTCAACTTCGAGAATATAAATTTAAGAAATGTTTTATAAACTTTTATGCCCGGTACCTTTCAAAAATGGGACAATCTCATCACGCCCCAGAGCTGTGATGTTATCATCTGCCGTCATGCCTGTCAACACGTTTGCAGAAGCACGGCGATCCTAGAGATGGCACGGGATTTTATATCAAATTTTTAACATTCTAAAAACGAAAGCCGCTAAAAAGACTTTAGATGTGCCGTAGTATATTACACATTTTATATATTATTATACAACATTTCTGTTCCCAAATTCAAGACCGAGATTCTAGTCGGGAGCACCCGACTAGGGGATACCCTGAACCCTCTTCTTCCAACACCAAATGCAGATATATATACTATTCTGGAAGCTAAATGTCTAGCTAGGTGACTCTATGTCTTATTATTTACCAAAATTTCTCAAAAACAGGATGTCGATATCGATTTTTACCGATTGCTCGGAAACGGAGTAAGTTATCGATTATCGGAAAAAAATTTGATCTGCGTAGGCACTAGGAGGACCTACAACTAAATTTTAAGTCTCTAGCTCTTATAGGTTCTGAGATCCTTCCGTTCATACATACGGACGGACGGACAGTCAGAGGGACATGGCTAAATCGACTCGGCTATTGATGCTGATCAAGAATATAAACACTTTATGGGGTCGGAGATGCTTCCTTCTGCTTGTTACATACATTTACATTTTGCACAAAAACATTATGCCCCTTTTTCCCATTTTAAATGGGTTCAGGGTATACAAATCCTGTGCTCCCTTAACTTTGAGAACTAGCACACGGATCAAAAGGCAAAGCTTCACTCGGGTGATACTTTCCACGCCATATTCTGTTGGCTATGTAATAATAATGATTAACAATACCCTAGCTTATCAGATTAATAGCAAAGGCATGTTTCCAAAAGACTTTAGGATTACGATTATTCGCGATTTGTTACAACGTGAATCTTTAAAGGATGTCTTAAGTAGTCTACCTTTCGTAATGGGTGATTATGGCTTAACAGCTGCCCTCAGTGTGCATGGACAAATATGTTAAAATTTGTCTGCCTCAAACACAAACTCGAAAATACATCAAATTTCAATGAGTACCAAATCTGCTGAAAAGCCTAAGGATAATACGCGAGATGGGTATGCTTTTGTGCAAATAAATGTAACATGCATGAGGAAACTTCTCCGAAAAAGCATATGACACATTTATTCTGGATCAGCACGAGCTAAGTCGATATAGCCATCTGCGTCCATGGGTCCCTCTATATATGTATATATCATCAATATATATTATCGCATACAGAATATTTTTATCATTTTTGTCGATATCTCGTCCCATTAGATAATATCGTTAAGAATAGATGAACCGGTTCATGGACACAGATGGCTATATCGACTCAGTTCATACGCAGAACAGGCTAATCATTTTTGTCGATATATCGTCCCTTTAGATAATATCTATAAAAATCCGGTAAAAGTGCAATTGTCAAGAGTGCCCGAGTATCAAATACCCTGAACTTTCATCTAATTTGCTAAAGCTTGAGTAAAGATATTTACCAGATCTGTATATACTTTACGAGAAGCTATATGTCAAATTTGGGGACTCTATTCTAAGCCTAAAAAAACCAGTAAGAGGTTCTAGACCATTCCTACTAATGGATACCCTGAACGATCTTCTTCCAACACCAAATGGGGATATATATACTATTCTGGAAGCTACATGTCACGTTTGCTGACTCTATCTCTTATTATTTACAAAAATTGCTCAAAAAGCAGGCCTTCGAAATCGATTTTTATCGATTACTTGGAAACGGAATATCGGAAACAAACTCGATCTGCGCGGGCACTAGGAGGACCTACAGCTAAAATTTCAAGTCTCTAGCTCCTATAGGTTCTGAGATCCTTGCGTGCATACATACGGACAGACGGACGGACGGACAGACAGACGGACGGACAGACAGAGGGACATGGCTAGATCCACTCGGCTATAGATGCTGATCAAGAATATATACACTTTATGGGTCGGAGATGCTTCCTTCTGCATACATACATTTACATTTTGCACAAATACAAGGTACCCTTTTTACCCATTTTCAGTGGTTTAAGGGTATAAAAATGATTAAACAATCTTATTTAATATTAACTGCCATTGCTGATATATATATATATATATTTTCAAATCTTCGTTAGCTCTGACAGACCTACATGCCGAGATCACCCCGACTCACCCCGTAAGAGCTAGGAAGTGCAAGTTTCTGCTTTACATAAGAACTTATTGAATACGTGTTTCGGCGATTCGGGAAATTCCATCCGCAATTGTGGTAAGATGGCGAAAAACGGTTGTATGAAAGTTTTTTGTTTACCATATAATCGGGCTCCAACTCATTTTCAGAGATATTTGTTCAAATTCATTTGGCGGGTGTTTCGTACTTTTGGAAAGTCCTGCCTCCTTGGTGGAAATGGGGGTCAAGGATTTGGTGGGTGACGTTTAGTGCCCAAATTCTTTTCTAAGGATCTATATAAAAATAATTTTTTTGTCTCATCGACCCCAAACTTGTTACTTTCAAATCCGTACAAAAGAATGAATACTTGTTTAAGCGATTTTAGAAATTCCATTCGAGGATGTGAAAAATTGGCGGTAAGCGATTCTATAAAAGTTTATTGATTACCACCCGTTCGGCAATTCAATTGCAAATGCACCCTTAGTGCATGATAAATGCGGGTGAATATGCCTTATATTTTTAGCACTAAACGTACGGGCAAGGCCTGGTAATCCGCGCTAGTACCCTATAAATTGTCATAGATGCTTAATTCTGCTTGTTATATTAATTTTCACAATAGTTACCATTTCAAGGTACAAATGTCACTAGAAAAGAAAAAAAACCGAATTGGCATAATAGAGGCGAGCGTGCGTGCGCATTAGTATGTGTGTTGATATGCTAGTTATTGTTTATGTGTCTATAGAAGAAAGCTGGCATACTTGTAAGCTGGGCAGCTACAAAAAACCAAAAAAGAATATATTCCAATAAACCAATTATATATTCATAAGTTATTATTCTAAGAAAATGGGCTTATAGGTTTAATTGACTGGTTCAATAGGTTTTTGGACATCCATTTTACACAAAATTCTAAAGTAAGCTTCCTATCTTTTACAGTCGGTTAGTAAACAGTCTTGTTGGTATAAAGACATGTATATTGAGGAAAAATTGCACTGAAATTTTTAACATTCTTATAAAATCTGTAGCAACAATTTCTTGTTTTATTAAAATACTTTTTACCGATTTAAAATGACCTTCTTAATACATATTTAAGACAAACAACGATGGAGATAAATCAACTCTACATCTCTGCGATTTAATACTGTTCAATCAAACAACAATATTTTCTGAGTGTCAAGTATATTCAACATGCTTGAATGCAAGGTTTTATATCCATTTACACTTATTTTCATTAAGTACAGTGTATCGAAATATTACAAGTAAATATAGCCAGCAACTAAAATGAATTGGCCAATTTGTTTTTCTTACATACTTAAGGAAATATCCTGGTAATTCCAAATAGCAATTAAGTAAAGGCAAATTGCCAACTAGAAACCATCAACATTTGCCACCTGCTGAGCGCTTAATAGTAAATAGTTTAACTACGTAGAAAAAAAATCGCTGGCTAATGCAAAATGTTGAGAAAATATTGGCCCAGCCAGCCCAGGACACAAGTCTCGATGCTGCTCCAGCTGTCGTCGCTAATTGGCACTTGGGTGTATGTGTAACGCCATTTGACGAGAGAGCGCACAGCGTGAAATAAATGCCCCAAATCATGATGAACATTGAAATTGCATTGAGATTTGCGAGGCAAAATATGTGTGTTTATGGCTTCCAATAAAATCAAATTGTAACAACAGCAACAACCGCTACAACAAGAAGAACAAGTGGAGTAATGACGTCAAATGATCAGTTGCTTGTATTTCGCTGCAGGCAAACGCCTGCGACACCCACAGGCAGCACTCCAATTCAAAATCAGCAGCCCTGTGCAGACCAGGTGCCGGTCCAACAGATTATTCACCACGGCAAACGGATCATAAATCTTAGAACCAATATCTGAATGCTCATGACGAACATGGGATAACATATCCATATCCAGCACGCGGCCTGGCCAAGTGCTCAAAGCTAATCTCAAAGGTCGCAGCGTTGCACACCGGAACAGGTTAATAAATTTCCCAGTGGCCCGAGAGCTATTCGAATCATTTGGTAAGTCCCGTGGCATATGTTCGCTCTGTGCCGCCCCCGCCGCCACCGTTGCTGTTACTGTTTCTATTACGCCTGCGTCTGTCACAGATTCGAGGATATCGTGTGTTACTATCTTATGGCTGTTGCCAAAACAGCTGCAGGCCAATGCGGCATATACTCAAGTAATTTCAACTTAGTGTTCCAGAAGACAAGTTCAGCAATAAATCATCATTTGCAGCTCTGGCCGTAGCTATGGATATGGTTGTGACTGTGGGGGCAACAAACCCGCGCCAGCCAGGCAGCTAGCTTCCAACCAGTTTTGCCCACACCTACTCCAACAAACACACACACACACACACCTGCTTTAACTTCCCACCGAAAATGCATAAGCAGAAAAATAAACGCCAAGGAAAACATTTTTAGTACTTGTACGATGACAAAAAAAATAAAATCACGATTTTTATGCAGGTTTTCGGCGATTTTTCCCACAACAAGTTTTTTTGGATTTTAATTGATTCGGCGCATGAGAAAAAGCCAGCGCTGTACAAAATGCACTTGAGATCCAGATGAACTTATGTGGCGTTCGATATTAAAAAGAACAACAACAACATCACAAGCTAAAAGTCGATGCTCATATACATATACATATATGTATTGATATGCTTAAATGTGTACGCAATTATAATTAGAACTCCAAAGGCGATATTTACATGCACTTATATATTTACATGTGTACAAGCAAAGATACTTACACTTGAATTTGCAGCTGAATGCGGTAGCGTGTGTGTATTTGTGTAATCGTAAACATATTGCTGTGTAATGCAGAAAGTAAGCAAAGAATGCTGCTGGACTCTCTTTCATGTGGCGCTTCGATCGCGGCTGTGGCAGCCGCGGCTGCCGGTTTCTTCTAAGTGACACACTTTTTTTTGGAAAGAACTACGGAGCCGATGGCAGGGCCAGAAGTAGGTGAGCAGCCAACACCAGCGTCCGTGCTTCTGCAGATGTGTATATGTATATGCGTATACAAATATGCGTGTATATGTATGTGAGTTATACATTCAACGCTTCGTTGCATTAAAAATTTCTTTTTCGCTTTCTTTTCGAACTTTTCAAAGCGGCAGCACTTACTCCCCCTCTCTCTCTCTCTCTCTCTCTCTCATACTCTCTTTTTCTCTCTGGGTCTCTCTTCGTCTATTTACTCACTCTATCTTTAAAAAAATGTATACCTCTCTTTTTTCTTTCCGTCTTTCTTTCTTTCCTTGTCCTTTAACCAGTTAGACATTCTCTCTGTCTCATTCTCTCGCATTCTTGCTGCCATCGCTGCCACCCACCCACTGGACCCACCGTTTCTATATTTGTGAATGTGTGTGTGTGTTTGTAAGTATATGGGTCAACTTGGAGTTCTTGGAGAAAACTGGTAGTTCCACTCTGTGGCTTGTGAATGGAGGAAAGTGATATGGCCACATGATCGAAAGCGAATGCGCTGCTGTCAGCGTCGCAGTCGCTTTTGGCTTTGTTGCTGGCATCGGCGTCGCTGTCACCGTACCGATTATTGTTTAAGTCGTTTGAAATGAGCCTTGTGTTCAAATCATAGAATTGTTGCTTGCTGGAAATGAGGTCAGGTTCAACATTGGTGTGGTAGCATTTCCGTTTAAAGGTCCGACTACACCACCCTGCGTATGCGCACTCAACATGTGCATACCATGTGCAAGATGCAGCTGTCCAAACAAGAACAACAACAGGGCAGGCAGAGCAACTCAAGCCGTGCACTTGTTTGCCTATTTGCATTCCAATTATGTAAACTAAACGACACGGCCGCATAGGCAAAAGTTTTTTCTTCGAAAACATTTTTACAATATTGTGGCTGCTTCTGCTGGAGCGGCTGCTGTTGTTGTCTCTGGCGCTGCCAAAAGGTGAATGAAACCTGATGAATGCCAGCAAAAAATAAAAATAAAAACAACAGCTATGTATGAATATGAAAAGCAACAGGTGAGACGCTGCAGCGCTTACTGATTTTCACCTGATACAAACTAATGCGCGTGCATTTATAGTTTACTGTGGTATTGCCGTAATTGTTGTTTCTGTTGTGTGTAGCGTGCGCTTGGAATTCGCAAAATGTTATAAGCAATATTGAACAAAAAGCAAAAATACAAAACAATTTTCGACCGCTCGTAAAAACAACGAAGACCACAACGTCGACGACGACGACTATGAAAACATTACACAAGCTCAGCGTCGGCGCAGGCATCACAAACTACATACTAAACTGGAGGGGGCCGGGAATCGGCCATTAGAAACTACGCTGCAATCGAGAAAGCTCTCGCGCGCAGCTCACGGCTAAAGCTTAACAAGCCGCTGCCTTCGTCGTCGTCGTTGTCGTCGCCGTGAACGCCAACGTCATCATCGCTGCAGCAGCATCCCAATCCGCGATCTCCAACATCGCACACTGAATCAATTATTTCGTTCTAAGTCGAAATAAAAACCCATTGCCCAGTCTCCGGCAAAGCTTAATAGTCTTATTAACCTTTCCTGATTATTTTCTTTGTCTGTCCGCTCTTTGTTTTTTAAGCTCCCTTTATTTAAGATAGTGATCAGCAAAAGGGGGTTTTAAACTATTCGACCTTTGGTTACTATCGATAATTTTACCGGCTTAACTGAAACGCACGCTGAAAAATTCGACATGAGAAATGCTGGTAGAACAATTCATGTTTAAGAAATATAGTTTTCTTACTTTTAATTTGTTAAATACTTTATTGTCATATATTTTATTGTAGGCAAAACTAGCTGGACTTTTCATCCCAAAATTCGCAGAAAAATATTTATTACCGATTTGCGTGGATTTTGACCAATGTAGATGGACTGCAAAGTGTAGAGAAATTTATCATTTCACTGCGCCCACCATCAGCAGCAGCAGCAACAACAACAACAACAATAGCGATCGCAGTGGCAGCGAGTTTTTATTTTTTCATTTTATTTTTATTTTGGCACTCAGTTGGCTCCCATGGGGCTCACGCGCGCTCAGCTGACGGTTGGGTTGACGCTCGGGCTCTACTCACGCTCTCGTCCGCTCTCTTCGATACTCAACGCTCATCGTCATCGTCATCGTCGTCGTCGTCGTCGTCGTCGCCGCCGCAGACAGCGCCGCTGTCGTCGCAGCTGTGGCTGTGGCTCTGGCTGACTGGCTGACTGGTAACGCCACAAAAACAACACCACAGTTTTTCGAAATTAGTTCTAGTGAGTCTGTGAAAGTGTGAGCGACTATCGGACGACGACGACGAGGAGCTGAAACGACTTTACTTTGAGTTTTGTTTCGTGCACACGCGCGTTCACCAAGCAACCCATACAGAGAGCTGATCAACTGCTGCAAGAGTTTGACTCTGACTGGGCAAAGGCTATTTAATACAGCGAGTTCAGCTGGGGAGCTGGCAGCGAATAAGCAGAAGAAGCCCAGACATCCACATCTTAGGTCGACGCCAGTGTTCGATCATTCGATTCTATAACTAGAACACGTGCAACATGTCGCATCAGTGCAGCTGTGGTCGCGATTTAAACAACAATTACGTGTCCTATACGAATGCCTACGCCAATGCAAACGCGGGCCTGGATCGGGACGCCAACGCAAATTCCAGCAGCAAAACCAGCCCCTCGCATCACACGCAGCTGACGGCCAAGGTAATGTTCGGTACGGTGGGCGCGATCAAGGAGCTGCGCGACAAGGAGCAACAACAGTCCCGGCATGCGGCTGCCCGTGCCGGCGATCGACGTCAATAAAGGCGGGTGGATGTGCGGGCGCTGGTGGCTGGGCGTGGCTGATGCCATGTCCGCCTGGCAGGTAGCCAGGAGTAGACTTGAGTGAATCGAGTGCTGTGCGGAAGTTTGAAGCCAGGATATATTCAATTTGTGATTGGAATTTTGATAGCTGTCTGCCCACCAGGGGCACCAGCCCAGCCTAGGGGTCATGTTAGAGGCTTAAAACTGTTTAAGGGCCAATGCGATTGTTAAGCGAGTGTGCAGAAAGAGGTGGAATGAATTTCAATAAGGCAATAATTACATTCCGTATTGTAAAAATGATTTTATCGCGAATAAGAACGGTACCAATATCCGTATCCTCAATCTATATGTCATAGAACATCTAATGCAGTTCTACTGCACACTTAATATATTCGCTTCGTTCCACTTTATCTGCATCTTTATTTGTATCTGTCTCTTATTCGATCTTTCTCTCTCTCTCTCTTTTTAAAATACTAATGTTCCTGTTTTGCAACACTTTTTCCCTATATATTCCATGGCGTACCCAGTTGCCAGTTACAAATAGTTGAGCTGTGGGTTTTCTTTGTCTAATTAATGTTTCCTCAATTTCCTAAAGTTTTTCACAAGCTATTTTTTTTAAAAGGCTTTTGGGTGTAACTCTTAAGTAAATAAGAAAAAATTAATTTTTGATATAAAATTTATGTAAATTGTTAATCATATTTATACATAAATAGTACTGTATAGTGCAATACTTTAGCTACATATACACACATGCCCTAATCACACATTCACACACCCCTACATAATGCATAATTTTAAGTTTATGTTACATTTAAACGCGACACATTTTGCAAAAATAATCCGAATGCCTGTTTGTAAATTTAGAGGCAGCGTCTGGAGATTTCCAGACTGAAGCCAAAGTCGCAGCTGTTACAAGATGCAAAGCACGTATACATGCACAGACATATTTCTACCAAACATATTAAACCTTGTAAAACTGATATTTTGTTGATTTATTATGTTACAAATGCAATTAACATCGTTCCTCCCAATGAAAAATCTGAAATATGTTGTAAGAAATACAAAACGAAAAAAGAACGTTATATTGATAACCTCGGCAAGTGTGTGCATATAAACATACATGTGTACATTATATTTATTATACCTAACTTTAATTTTACGATATACAAATATGTTAAACCTAAATTAACAGACAATAAATGCAAATAAACTCTCAAATTTTTAATCAACAAATTTTACGTACAGCTTCTGGAGACATTTAAAAATTCAATTAGCCACGACAATAAGGGTAAAGGTACAAGAGGCAAAAAAAAAAAAATAAACTTATCACCAACAAGTTTGGGCAAATACAATCGTGGGCGTAGGCATTGTCGTTGTCGTTTTCATTGTCATTGTGGCTGCTCTTAACCTTTTTTGCCTGCGTGTGAAAGTAAAAGACCAGCGAACGAAAATAACGCGTATATAAAAAAGCATAAATTTTAAATTACAATGCAGCAATAGAGAAGTAAAAATGAACGAAATGAAAGCGAAGTCTGAATCTGTCAAATGCAAAAGCACACGATTCTTTGTCCAACGCTCTACAGCGTCGCTCTCACGCTGCATCACTCTTCCAGCCAAGTATTTCTCGATTATAACCTCAACTGCGTGTTGTCGATAGCCGTGTTCTCTCTCTTACATTACTGTGTGAGTGTGCTGAGCGCATGCCTATTCTTACGCTCGTAACAGTGACCCAGTCAGCCCCCTATTAGTCCCGACCTCCGCGTCTGCCTCTCGCCAGTACGTCACAATCATCATCAACGCCAACCGTAGCCGTTGTCTGCAACATTCCATTTCGTTTCGGGTTGACGCCTACGTAGCCCGCTTCTTGCTTTTCGCTTCTCGCATTCTCTGCGCTCACCGTGCTTCTTTTTTTGTGGATCAAAGTTTGTCGTTTGTGTTTAGCTCTTGTTTTTCTTTTCCCTCTTTCTCGCCAAACTGCTCACTCAGTTTAATTGAATCCAATTACCCATGTGCGTGGCTATTGTCATGCAAATCCATTTGCTTACGTATACTTAATTTAAGATATGTATACGTAACACATTTATAGGTGGAACGGTCTGTGCACCTCTCGCTAGACTTTTCACAACTACAGCCTTGCTAAATGCAGATACAATCAGCAATGATCAATGGATTATGGAATTTCTTATAAATGTAATATCTTGGTATTATTTCAAGTATTCTGCGCTTATCTTTAACAATATTTTCATGATAATAATTAAACTTTGGCATGCCACCCTAATTCCATTGTTGACTATTAATGACTTAATAGTTAATAATTTAATGTTAGTTTTTTTTTATCCATTCGAATAAAACATATAAATAAGAACCTATAAAGTATGCACATTTTTAAATCAGAAACAATTTCATTTACCTCTTCAGTTTGCAACTTCAGTTTTTAAAACTATGTATTTATTGAGATTTTAAATCGATAAGTGTACGTTGGCATATTTTCCAAGATCTGTCTGAAATTAATTTGATACGTCTTTCACTCTTTTCGCAGAATCCTCTTCTTTCCTTGCATTGAAATTGCGGTTCAAGGAATGAATATTTTCGGCTTAAAACTAACATTACGGAACCAAAGGGGCGAATTGAATTTTTTAAATTTCCTACAGGCTGGAAATGGGTGAAAGAAAGATATTTGCATTTCAAAGTCCGTCATTCATGGAAAAAAACTGTTCGAAATAAATTTTGCAAAAACTGGTTACTGGTTGTGAAAATCCACTCCACTGACTGGAATCTTGAATTCAATGTAGAATGAATACACACTTTTCTAGTCATAGATTCCTTTGGTACCGTAAAGAATGTTGGCTATGTGAAATCTATATGTATTCAAAATATACAAATTCACCTATCACACTGGCCTAGCTGGAGATGCTTATTGTTCGGAGGTTGATAGCAAGATGTAGGTGCTTATGCGATCTGATCGTTTCTTAAGGATCTGATCGCTGGCTTTTACAACTTTAATGATCTCACTCAATTCAATAACCTAGAAATGTTGTGTGACTCTTTAAGACGTAAATGGTCTACTTCTTCAGCTTCTGACTAAAACTCGGCAGCCCACGATTCCGATTATACAGCGGTTCATCTAATTTTGGAGGGAGAAAATCTAGACGTTTTATCCGAGTAGTCTGCTGCTTATAGTTTTCACAGAGCTACAGCAGATATTAGATCAACTGCCACTTGACAATTCGTCGTCCAGACTACCGGCTATTATTATATATATTTTTTTTTTTAGCTGGCTTTTCTTACTGCCACAGCTGTTAGGCCTAAGTCTCAAATTGGCGTTCCGCCGAAAAAGCATATTTTTATTTCCTGGCTTTCCCCTAATTTTTTATTGAATCGTCTAAGAGCTTAAATTAATTTCCTGATGAAATGTTTTCAAATTTCTATGGTAAAGAGTTCTAGGCGGAACACTCAACAGTTAAAGAATAATAACAAAAACAACCGGATTCAGATTTTATTAGAACATTCTTCTTAACATTAATTACAAAGTCCAAAATTAAATACATTTTAAATTCTTAAATCTTAAACTTTCTAACCTTTAGGTAGTAATACGATCTTTCTGCTACCTTAGCTGTTGATTCTATTTTTCTTTGAAACTTATTAAGCTTCCCAACCACCAAGTCATCTCTTGGTTATTCTCAGAGACTTCATGATGTCGCTTGGCCCTGGCCAATGGATTCAACCCTCCTATACGCCATATATATTTATTGACGGTCTACATGAGTTCTCCTATCGTAACCCTAAAAAAGAATTAAAACAACGAGAGGTTTCATAACGCGCATTATTATAAACTTTTTAAAATGAGATTAATCTTTTCTGTGAAAAATTCAATATATTAAAAGGACAACCGTCGCCAATAGCGGCATCAGTTTTCATATAATCCCAAGCTAATTTTCAACTTTCTAAACTTTCTAGCTGAACTTGGCATGCAAATAATGGGCCATGTATCGCCGATCAGCTACTCTAGGAATAATAACTTTTTGAGCCTATTTTAAAACTTTTTAGTGACTGATTGGTAATTAACGCACATCCCAAACTTTTGTTGTTTACCATCAGACCGGCCTTAAACTCAGTTCCAAAGATCTTTGTTCAAATTCATCTGATGGGTGTTTCGCACTTTTTTGAAAATCCATCCCTTCGTGGTAGAAATGGTCAATGATTTGGTGGGTGACGTTTCGTCCTCAAATTCATTTCCGAAGATCTACATAAAAAATCAGTTTCAAAGCTCTACAGAGGAACTTAAGAAATACCTGATTAAGCGATTTTTCAAATTCCACCGCAACAGTGGTGAATTGGTGGAAAACGTTTGTATGAAAGTTGTTTGTTCATTTTTAAAGCTTTTTGAGAAAACTTAATACCAGCTAGTCTTATATATATATGAAAATTGTCATTAATCATTATTCTCCATAAAAAGGAAGAGCTATAGAGGTACAACTTTTATGCAGCTTTACTATTACATCATCCCAGAATGGGTTCGTGAAGTGTAGATCTGCAAACAATAACCTTGAATTCACTTCACCTGTAATTGATGGCTTTAAAAAAATGCAGGCTCACGTCATCTATACTTATTTAAGTAAGGATTTCGATACAGTTAGTCACTGCTAACTGCTTTCTCATCATTTTAGTCACTCTCCTTTTATTCTTTATGACAAACTAACCTCTCAAATCAAAACTGTCCCAAATCCAAGGTAAGGACTTTCTATGGAAACTCTCCCCATATGCTTTATTACACACTTGACAGCTTACCGCTCGAACGTGTCAACAATAATGATGAATAGGTGTCGGTGTTGATTATAAACTTAAATTCGACCAGAACGGGTTTGATTGTCATGTACCTGGTCGCCACAATATTCGATTCGTCAAGACAGAGTTGAATCAAAACAGAAAACCATTATTGTGTTATTTGTCATTTGTGAATTAGACTGAGATTCTGAGGTGCAGTTGCTGTCATATGGAGTATATATACCCACCTTCTTCTATCGTAGAATGTTGCTTTGTGTAATGTTTATTCATTAAATAATCACGAGCGGAGGAGTCTCCTCTGGCTTGAGCACCCAAATAAACTTCTGAGTCTCTACAAGACTAACACGTAACTTTACACCATTCAAACTCAATGCACCGAGCTACTTAATCTCTAATACTTATCACTAATATGACAGAATTCTAGTTGACAAAACAAAAATATATATACTACACATGCCCCGACGTTAGGTCTGCACGTTCTGTTCTGTTATTTTTGAATTTTTTCATACAAGCTTTGACCACCGTTTTCCCAACTTTCAGCTGGAATCATACGGATTGTACTGCGCGTCGGTCACCATCCAAGCAGCTATTTATCAGTATGTTTCAGATTTCGTTAACTTCTCATCGATGGATGGTGGTATTATTGGTAACAATAACAAAATCTTTTGCTTGCTCATTGTCATGTCAATGCACGCTTTGGGTCTGGTGCACCTCTGGTAATTTAGTAGGGTTCGTTAATCTTAGACTCTCATTTGATCAGTGACTGTCAGTTTCTCTCACAATTGAGCTGAAAGTGAGTAAACGTTTCAACAGTAATAAATCAACTACTTAATTTATGAGGTGCAATTTTTAAGATCTTTTCGCTATTCTCAACTCGTTTGGGTGGGGCCATAGCTTAGAGTAAAAGCATCTTTGCCCCTGGGTGAAATATTTGTTTTTGTGTATTGAGCTTTTCGCTTCTTTGTAGCAAGAACTTTCTCTTCTAATTGAAAGCAGTCCGACGAGCCGGAAGATAAGCAGAGTGTGATGCAGACAAGCTCTCGAGTAGGTTGCTGAGGTCGACCCCAAACCCGTGCCCGGGGCTTGAAGCCAAGTACGCAGCTAGGAATTTTTTGATACGAGTGGCGAGCGGCTCGCGCATTGATGACGAGAATGAAGTTGCCCACCATGTAGTAACACATTTTTGCAGCCGCCGGCTATTTTATCTCTCAATATATACAACAAATTCGTATTGACGCCGATGGCTGAGGTGACAGCGGCAACGATAAGCGCCAAACTGAAAATAAATAATAAATATGTAGAAGAGTGAAAAAAAAACAACTGCTACTACGAGATGCCCGCAGCAGTACCAGCAGCAATCAACAGCGAGAACTGGTCGCTCGTCTGGAACTCTTGACGTTGATATATATTTTTTTTTGTGAGCTATGCCGCGTCTCATGGAAGTTGTGGCATCGGTTTGGCTCCAACTCTGGCTCTACCTCTGGCTGCGGCTCTGTTTCTGGCTCCAGTGTGTCGCCGCGTCTGTGTCTTTTTGGCTTCTAATGGTAGCTGCAAGGTGAGAATCGATTTAGTTCGGTTTACGGTGATCAAAGATACAAACGCGAAAAGTTTCTATTTTGTGCGGCTCTCAGTATTAAAAAGTGAAACCGTGTCAGGAAGTGGAACAGGAAGAAATGCTTTGGCATTAACATTACCATTGGCATTAACATTATCGTTGACCTTAAAGTTAACAGTAACATTAAATTTAACATTAACGTAAGCATTCCATCAGTGTATACCTGTCACCTATTCATGACACACGACCCTCAAAAGTGATCGAGCACATTTCCTGCTACTTTATCAATCAGCAGGAGTGAATCAAATTGGCTGCCAACTAAATTAATGGTATATAAATTTCCGTTCTGGGAAAATATCGACCTATCACTGTTGGTTAAGTGAGCGTGTCCTAAGCATTTGCATAGTTCGCACACATTCGAATAAAAAGTTTTGACGCCGGCCTGGAAATTGCCCTATTACAACGATTTCCTGGCTTCAACTATTGCAAGGCCCGGTTCCGTCGGCCAGTCGGCCAGTCGGCACAGGAGCCACACACAAAGAAGGGCCTTATGCAAGTGTGACCATTTGCTGGGGCCGACAACACATTTAATTGCATAATTTGTGCGCGAAAATTAAAAATGCAATATATATATTAATTATTATGCACGGCCAAAGTGTATTGGTAAAGACGGCGATGATAAAGTTTAGGTGGGGATAGAAAATATTAAATTCAATTTGATCCCGAATTGTGATATACAAATTAATTACATTTTTATTACTAAATATATGTACTTTAATAAGGGCAGTTTTTCATATACATTACTTTACATCTCATCTTACTCCTTATTCTTAATGAAGATTCACGCTTTACTGTTGCCATTAAAGTAAAATTTCTTTCCCTTTCAATAATTAGTTATATGAACAGAAATGTATCTACATATATATATATACATATACATATACATATGTACATATGTCAGAGGAATTCCGTTCCAAAGATGAGATTTTAAAGCCCACCCCCTTTCATCAACTCCATTAGCCACCACTGCAAGCAGCCGTGTAATAAACAGTGGACAGAAGTAAATGCAGCAACTATTAACATTACGAGTTAGGCACATGCACACATTTCGAATGAATTGCAGTTAATATGTTTATATTATACAGAGAACTGCCGCTCATAATGCCGGCTATACGTCCAGTGAAGCATATAATCTGGAGGTGTTACATCAAAAGATACAAAGAAAACGGCAGAGATATATACTTAGCTTATGCCCACCATAGCAGAAATCACTCGGCCAGAGCCAACAAAAAATGAGGAAAAAGTGTGAAATAATCTCTATATATATAATCTCTATAAAAAAATTGGTGATCAACGCACAGCCCAAACCGTAAGTGCTAGGAATCTGAAATTTTCACTGCAGTTACCTTATGTGATGAAGGTGCACGTTAAGACGGGTAATTCTACCCGCAAGCATGGAAAAATCGCGAAAAACATATGTATGCAACTTTTTTGTTTTCAAAGTTCTTTGTTCAAATTCTTTTGAGGGGTGTTTCCCACATTTTGGTAAATAAATCGTTCCTTGGTATAAATGTGGGTCAAGGATTTGGTGGTTGACGCTTCGCCCTTAAATTAATTTTCAAGGATCCATATGAAAAATAATTTGAGGCGTGTTTCACATTTTTCGCAGAATTAAAGAATCATCGGATCTTCTCAGATTTTTTTGGAGCAGTTTTAATTTTTCTCCGTTTTGCTTCAAAATTATTTTCAGAGCTCTACAAAAGAACTTAATTAATACGTTTTCCAGCGAATTGGGAAATTCCACCCACAACAGTGGTTAATTAGCGAAAAACGTTTGCATGAAAGTTTTTTGCCAACCATCCGATCGGCGTCAAACTCATTTTCAACGATTTTTGTTCAAAATCATTTGGGGGTGTTTCACACTTTTCGCAAAATTCAAAAAAATCCATTCCTCCTAAGTGGAAATGGGAGTCAAAGACTTGGTGGATGGCCTTTCGCCTTCAAATTCATATCCATGAATCTACATGGAAATCATTTGAGACGTGTTTCACATTCACGTTTTAAAGATTTTTTTGGTGAATTTTAAGTTGTGTCCGATTTGCATCAAACTTATTTTCAAAGATCTACTTAAAAACTTAATGAATACGTGTTTCAGCGATTTGGGAAATTCCACTCACTAACGTTTGTATGAAAATAGTTCGTTTACCGTCCGCTCAGTTTTAAAATCATTTTCAAAGCTTTTTGAGAAAATTGATTTATAACATACCTGCCACAGGCAAAGCCGGTCTATACCCGCTAGTGTAGAATATAGAGATAGCGAAAAGGAAAACGAAAACGATCGAGCCAGCCAAACAAATAATTATATCGCATAACATTTAATGACAACTTTTACTTTACCGCCACAAAATTTCAAAATAAATAAATTTAAATCAAACATCGGATTGCATTCCCTGATTGTGGCACATTTTTAAGCGTTGATGTAATCTGGCACAGTAACAACGACAACAATCGGCATTACATTGGCGATCCGCGACGCAACTATGTCCATAATTAAAGTTAATTTGCGCGTTGATTGATACAATTTAGTTTTTTATACTTTACCCAGAGATAATTTTAATAAATTGTCGAGAGTGCCCGACTAATAGATACCATTTACCTGCCTTCACACATGCACTCTTTGCTTTTTCTATCACATTATGTAGAATATATTTTTTAAAATTTTTGTAATTGTTTTCGGATTATTTTAAAATAATATTCCTATTAAAATGAGAAGGTGGAAGATACCCAAATATTAGTATTTCTATCAATATTAGGGGCTCAGTTAACCAAAAAATTAATAAAGAAAACTCGTTCGCTCACAATTTATAGCTCTATTAGTCTCTGATATCTACGAGGTCAAACAGGCGAGCATGGCTAGCCATTTTATCCAGCTTGAAATGAGTACAGGGTATAAAAATGTTTTTTAAGAATTTTTCATGACTTGCATCTTAATCTTCAAACAAGGTCAGGTTAATTTAACCCTGGTGTGTGTAAGTTTTAGTTTCCCCCCTACTGCCTAATAACGAATTACAAATTGACAGATTTCAGATTCACATGTACCCTTTGAAAAATTGATGCTTAAGAAATGTATGTGTACAACAATCCAAAGAATCCAATAAATTTAGGATAAATCCTCAATCAGCCGCTACAAGTATTCAAGCTTTATTTATACATAAAAGCAAATGGTTGCATTATCTTTAGGCACACAATATGGAAACCGAACAGCTGAAAATACCAAAGCACTAGGCTATACCTCGTAAACTTTGTTTTTTACAATATTCGATAACACGAGAAAAAGTTATCAATAAAATGAAATACTTTGGATCTGTATTTATTATGCGAGATACGAGATTTGATGATCTAGCTCTTACAATCTCCGAGATATGCGGGTCGATATGGATAGACGGATGAATAGATTGACGTACGAAAATGGCTAAATAAACTCGCCTGGTAATGTTGAGCAAAAATATATATAGTTAATGGCGTCGGAGAGCTTCCCATTTCCCATGGTATACACACCAATATACTCCTTTTCCATTCCATTTGATTATTTTTACAATTTTTTTATTTTTTCACTTGCGCAATCAAACATAGCAACAAGTGGATGAGTCTATAAAGGAACAAATTTTAATGAATTAAGAGTTGCAATAATTAGCTTTAGTTAAGCTGCCCCATGGGTATGCCATCGAATAGGTCTTATGACACATCTCATATTCGAACATTGCAGGCAACTTATGAACTTTGATGTGTTTTTACAGTTTATCAGCTCCTGGGCATTGGTTGAACTTTCCACATGAGACACAAAGTTGTTATGCTGTGGTTGTCGATGTCGACTCTGCTGCTGTCGTCAGACGCTGGCTGGGGGCATGATCAGGAACCGAAGCCAGTAGGGTATGCTAGTAGCAAACCGCCCACCCAAGAGCTACCTCGGCCATTAACGTTGCCAACAGAACTGACATTCCAGGAGAGCCAGAGGAATACGCGCTCTCGTCGACTCACTCTGATAGATGTGGCATTGCAGCAGAGCGTGCAGCAAGGACTCAATGCCATGGCCGAGCTGTATGGCAGAATACAACCACAAATGCTGCTTAATGGTGTGCGATTGGTTTTTTATTGCTGAAACCACATTTGTAACTTTTTTTTATGAAGGTCAAACGCTGCAGGACAACCACCCAGCCGCCCTACTCTCGCGCTTCAATGCGCCTAATGCAGAGTCAGAGCAACGGGAGATGGCCGCCTATGCAACCATCGAAGCCACAAAAGCCTTTCGCCAAAAGTAAGTCCTCGGGTCAGCCAACAAAATGGGTGGGTGAGTGATTTTATTAGCCACTAACATTTTCGTATGGCTTTGATATACCATGACCAAAGTCATTGCCAAAGGCGCATAATTTAAAATAGAGTTGTGACATCAGCTTGCAACAAATCTAGTGTATATCTGCGGTAAGACAACTTCCTTTTGGTGGATTGAGTAACAGAAATCACTTTGAACTTCTATGGTTAATATTTGTTAGCAGTTTTTTTTTTAACGATATTTGTACTTTAATTAAATTTAGGATGACTCACTTGTTTTTCTTCAAACTAAAATATAATGACTAAGGTTGCACAATGGTCGCAATGACTAAGGTCGCACAGGGAACATGTCAAAAAATGAGTGCATGCTTTTTCCGTGATATCTTGATTATTTAGCATTTATTAGGAAGCTAGCAAACTAAAATTTTCACTGTAGTTACCTTATGTTATGAAGGTGCACGTTAAGACGGAGTTTCGGAAAATTCCACCCGCAAGTATGGAAAAATCTCCAAAAACATTTGTATGCTTCGGCCTCAAACTCAATTTCAAAGTTCTTTGTTCAAATTCATTTGAGGGATGTTTCCCACTTTTTGGAAAATAAATCGCTGCTTGGTATAAATGTAGGTCAAAGATTTGGTGGTTGACGCTTCGCCCTTAAATTAATTTTCAAGGATCTAAATGAAAAATAATTTGAGACGTGTTTCACATTTTTCGCAGAATTAAAGAACCATCGGTTCTCAGATTTTTTTGGAGCAGTTTTAATTTTTCTCCGTTTTGCTTCAAAATTATTTTCAGAGCTCTACAAAAGAACTTAATTAATACGTTTTCCAGCGAATTGGGAAATTCCACCCACAACAGTGGTTAATTAGCGAAAAACGTTTGCATGAAAGTTTTTTGCCAACCATCCGATCGGCGTCAAACTCATTTTCAACGATTTTTGTTCAAAATCATTTGGGGGTGTTTCACACTTTTCGCAAAATTCAAAAAAATCCATTCCTCCTAAGTGGAAATGGGAGTCAAAGACTTGGTGGATGGCCTTTCGCCTTCAAATTCATATCCATGAATCTACATGGAAATCATTTGAGACGTGTTTCACATTCACGTTTTAAAGATTTTTTTGGTGAATTTTAAGTTGTGTCCGATTTGCATCAAACTTATTTTCAAAGATCTACTTAAAAACTTAATGAATACGTGTTTCAGCGATTTGGGAAATTCCACTCACTAACGTTTGTATGAAAATAGTTCGTTTACCGTCCGCTCAGTTTTAAAATCATTTTCAAATCTTTTTGAGAAAATTGATTTTATAACATACCTGCCACAGGCAAAGCCGCAAAGCTATACCCGCTAGTTAAATATAAGTTCTTATTAATTTATCCAGAAAAATAATATCCAGATGTTAAAAATAAATTAAATTTATTTTTATGAATCATCATCACTTGGACATAAATTTGTTGGAATTTTGATTTTTGGCGAGTTCATGGGGTATGAATCGTTTAGGTTAACATCGCCGAGATTGCTTGGAGAAAGGATTATTCTTGCTTTTTGCCAAATACTTAGTAATTTAAATGTGGCACAAGTAGCGGGACTCAAATTTTAACTAACTGAAGCTGCATGTTGATTCGAGAGAACTTTTACTTATACCCCTTTATGAATCGAATACTACGTAAAAATGCAGGTTATATAAGATTCGTAAAACAAAATTTCCCAATTTCAATCCTAGCAAAGAATATTATTGTTTCTTTTATATACATTTTTTATGTAACAAGCCTCGCAAATAGCAAAAGTTGCCGCTTGATTAAAAGAAAACAAATCTTATGTAAATACATACCTATAATTTGGCAATTTAAACAGGTACGCTCCTGCATGCCGATGCCACCCCCATTCAAAAGCAACGGTAACTTTCTCGCTTGATTAACGAGTTCTACGACTTCATGACACCCATTGCTTACGAGTTGAAGTTGAAGTGCGCTGACAAAAGTGCTCCAAAATGTGACCAGTAGCGGTATGGAAGCAGGAGTGGGAGCGGGAGCAATAGCGACACCCGTAAAATCATATCTAAAACGACAGTCAACGGTTGCCGTGACTGCTAAGAGTAAACTTTCACTTTGACATTGAAATGCCACATAATTGCAAGCCAGCATCAGCAGCCGTCATGGTCTGGTCCACGCCAGGCCATTTAAGTTAAGCCAAATATGATAGCTGAAGGTAAATTAAATTTGCCCGCTGGCTGGACTGTGCTGGGCTATGCTGGGCAGTGCAAAAGTAAATGACCCCTTTGGCCTGGCAGCGGAAACAGTCGAGCAGCCACCGCAGCAGTGTAGTTTTTCCAGTTTGCAAGTTTTCACTTTTGACAACGAGTTTGAATTCGACTTCGGCTTCGCCTTTCCTCTGAAAAAATCCATTTTCCACACATAACCAGCATTAAGCACAGCTAAAACAGAACTTTCACTCAAAGACAGTCACAATTACAAAACATAAACACACACACCCGCTCGCATATAAGTGCAGGTGCAATGAGCCAAAGCTGCCCAAATACTTTTATGTAATCAATGCAATCAACTGCGCTGCCCAATGAGCTGACAACAATAACAATCCGTGACGAAGACGCCACAGCTCTTAAAGGTTCGTCCCAGCTCTTTCGTTTTTTCCTACCCTGCAGGCATAATAAATGAGCATCAATTTGATATCTCTTTTCTTAACAAAAGTTATTCATGAAATATGAATCAAGCTTAAAGAAAACCTGATAAATAAATAAAATTAAGAATGTAGTCCTAGCCGAGAGTATCTTCTAGCTCAGCATGCTCGTTTGTTAGTGTAGCTTGCTGATTGCTCAAAATTAAATTACGAAATATTTGATGCGGTCGTTTTAATTAAAAGTTACTGCCTTCATCGATGATGTGACCAAACGTTAGCGCTCATTAGTATTGCCAAAAGCAGCATTTAGCCAAATTAGAAGAAAGCGGTTGAATGTGAACGATTGTAATTATATCTCATAGGTGTGCATGAATGTTTATGGACAGCGACATCAAACCTTAAAATTAATATGGTGAAAAACGCATGACGCTT
This sequence comes from Drosophila kanekoi, assembly GCA_037075305.1. Classification (NCBI taxonomy): domain Eukaryota; kingdom Metazoa; phylum Arthropoda; class Insecta; order Diptera; family Drosophilidae; genus Drosophila; species Drosophila kanekoi. The sequence goes on along the minus strand of JBAMCE010000131.1, from coordinate 899,129 downwards.
TCCCATTTACACTCTTCTTCTCCTACTCTGCCTTGGTCTTTCAATAAGTCGCAGTCTGAGCATTCGCAATGTGATTACATCAAACGGCGAAAACAAAAAATCCATATCGAACAACAAAGTTTGTCGGCGACTTATATGCCAAAGAAATACACAAACACAAATAAACAAAAAAAAAATAAATAAATAAAAGCTACAAGACGCGACTTTCGTTTTCTACAAGCGTCAAGCGCCGCACGAATTCGGCCTCAAGCACCCAGCAGTAAGAAACCTTTTGTACATACACATAAATATGTATATTTGTGTATATACATTGTATATATATAAATAAAAGCATTTTTGGTTTTTGCTTTGTTGTAAAGGTGCTGAGTTCATTGAACGGCGCGGCTGCGGCTGCGCTCTATACTTGTGTATTCATGTGTAGACAAAGATTGCGCATACGCCTCGTTGTCTAAGGTAAAGGGCGTTGAGTGCTCTTATAGGTATTAAAATAAATAGTTAAATGAAAAGCCAGAAAACCGAGATCCGATAAGTACAAAAAATGATATCAGTCATTTTCCACTTTCACCGCACAAAGTACAGTCAACTCGTTGACTTTTTAATACCCTTCAATCTTGCATTTTGATCACTATCTGCAAAAAGTAATTTTCTAAAACGGGTATAAGTCAAAATATTATATAATATTATATTATTAATAGATTTGAGAGTGTCAAAACATCAACTTTAGGGCTTATTTTTGACTTCATATCAGATATTGAAAAAAGTATCTGCGTTATTTAATTCGTTATCCTTTTCTCTATATACTTTAATACAACGTATGAATTAAAAATAATAACGCTTAGAGAAAATAACGATAAAATATTGCTTCCGCAAAAAGGTTTGAAATCAATAAATAAATAAATAAAAATATAAAAATTAACACAAGCCTTAAGAAGCTCCAAAATAGTTTTTCGACTTTTGTACTTTCTTCTGTACTATTTTTCTTTCATAAGATGTGCGACTCTTAAATATAAACTCGACAATATTTTCAACCCTTTACATTAAAACTTTTAATTACAGTCTCATATATTGTTAGGACTTTCTATTGACCAATGTAGCTTTCATGATAAATTAATTATACCCATCGAGAGAGTAAAAACCTGCAGCTAAATGGAAAGTCAAAGCGGCTAAAGTAAAGTCAGCTGCTGACATAGTGATATTTTATGCGTTTTCCCAACAGATTCATATACATATATTTTTACTTATACATATTTACAAATATAACACTGAAAACGCAAATTGCTTTAATTTGTCGGTGGATCTCGCATCTCAACACCGCCAGCAATGCGACGAACTCGTTTGTGTCTGTGTTGGCCATGTGGCTCCCAACTTCGTGCAACTTGAACGTTTTATAAATAGATGCCGCTGACGATTGTAGACAGCACTCGAAAACAAAGTTTGAACGCAGTCATGTCGACGATATAGACATAGACAGGATTAGGATGAGCTAACCAGAAGTATTGTGTTCTCTCAGCTTCCAGCACATTGATGAGCTAGCGCGCCAATCGCATGCCCATAAGATCTCGTTGCGCCGTACGGCGCTGGAGGGGCTATGCCCTGTTCGTGATCCGCCGCCATGTATGCCAGCCTCGGAACGCTATCGAACGCACGACGGAACATGCAACAACAAACGGAGACCGCGCTGGGGGGCTGCTCAGATGCCCTTTAATCGCTTCCTGCCGCCAGAGTACGGCGATGGAGTTGACAGTGTTCGAAGCTCAACAGATGGGAGCACTTTGTCCTCCGCGCGATTCGTCAGCTTGCTGGTGCATGGTGCACGCGAAGGCGAGGCCCCACTGACGCTCATGATAGCGCAGTGGGGCCAGCTACTAGATCACGACATGACGTCGACGGCACAACCACGGTAAGGAAAGCTAGTGATTTATTATCCGATTAACTAAATATTTTATTTTTGGACAGATCCATCAACGGCTCTATTCCCAGTTGCTGTGGTGGCAAGGACTTTCATCCATCCTGCTTTCCAATTAAGGTGCCACTGGATGATCCATGGCTGTCGCCACTCAAGGTGCGCTGCCTGGAGTTTTTGCGTTCGGCCCCTGCGCAGCGTCGCGATTGTGTACTATCCTGGCGTGAGCAAACCAATCAAGCCACGTCCTATATTGATGCTTCGCCCATTTACTCAAACAGTGCCAAGTCCTCGGATAACGCACGTATATTTCGTAATGGCCAACTGATCTATGGCCGTGGCAATCCGGCTGAGGATGTTTGCCAGCGCGGCGCTATCGCTACACAATGCATCAGATCCGGTGACGGACGTAGCGGCGAACAGCCTGGTCTGCTGGCCATGCATCATGTGTGGGTCGGCGAGCACAATCGCATTGCCTTAGAGTTGAGTGAGCTGAATCCACACTGGAGCGACGAGAAGATCTATCAGGAAACGCGACGAATTGTGGGTGCCATGTTTCAGCATATTACATATAGAGAGTTCCTACCGGTGATACTGGGCAAAGAGGTGTGTAAGCTGTTCGATTTGGAGCTGCTGAGCACCGGTTTCTACGAGGGCTATGACCCAAAAGTCAATCCCACCGTAGCCAACGCGTTCTCTTCAGCAGCCTTTCGATTTGGTCATTCACTGGTACAGAATTCCTATATGAGATGCGACCGCCATCACAATGTTATCAACAACAGTAAGTTTCAGCGATTTTCTTAAATTCTAATCCACCAAAATGCTGTGCTATACCTACCTTATTTCTAGATGTCAGTTTGCATGAGGAGTTCCAGAATGGTGACATTGGTACTGCTGGCTCACTACATCGTCTGCTCCGAGGAATGGCTTCACAGCGCACGCTCAGACGCGACGAGTTTATAACGCCTGAGCTGACCAACCATCTGTTTCAGACACCAGGCTTTCCCTTTGGTCTAGACTTGGCTGCTATCAACATTCAGCGTGGGCGGGACCATGGCCTAGCTCCGTACACCTCGTGGCGTGTTCCTTGTGGTCTAACTCCTATTCAAAGCTGGGATGAATTCGGTAATATTGTGCCTTAGTGGGTCGTTCAGCATACTTATACTTCTCTTCCTTATATCTGTCATAGCCGATGTAGTAGGTCCAGAGTCGGCCAAACGAATTGGTCACGCCTACCGAAGCGTTCACGATATCGATCTATTTGTCGGTGGGATTGCGGAAAGGCCCGTAGTTGGTGGTCTGGTGGGTCCTACTTTTGCCTGCATCATAGCTCAGCAGTTCAGTAACTCACGTCGTGGTGATAGATTCTGGTACGAGAATGGCGGCTTTGAGAGCTCATTTACACCAGCGCAGATCCATTCGCTAAGGAGAGTATCGCTAGCGCAAGTTTTATGCCGTGCAGTGGGGGGGGGCACATTCCAGCCACATATTTTCATTCCTGCTGAGTTTACAGATAACGAACGTCAGAACTGCGGCACTGGCATTCTAGGGTCAATAGATCTTAGTCCTTGGCTAGAGCAAGATCCGTTTTTGGCGGCCAAGCATCAACCCGATCATGTTTTTAACATTGTACAAACGGAGCTGTCTCAAAATGAAATGAGTTTCACGACAAATCTGAAGGAAGACAAGGCGGGATTTTCAAACCGCGTGAAGCCTAGCCAGCCTCATGTGGACTTTAGTCCCAACTCAGCTACGGGCTTTCAGCGACCTAAAAATGGAAGCATACCAAAAATTAACGACAAACTAGACCTAAAACGAAAGACTCTGACCACGACGAAGACAAGCAACCACAACAATAGAAATGTGACACCTACTCGAAAGATACCTGTCACCGGAATAAACAATAAGCTAGACAAATCACCCAAAATAACTATTAATATTAAAAACGTGATCACTAGAAAACCAGGAGGAACTATACCGAAGCGGACGGTGATTATAAACAATGTCCCAATTGAACTACGCAGTGCCGTAAATGGCAACACAACAACGACAGAGACAAATCACGAAATACTTTCGAGTACAGAAACCGGACCGCACTCCAATAATACAGATTTAACAGAATTCCGAGATATCCACACTTTTCATGAAACGAAGTCGAATTACTCTCCGATAACTACTAACAGACCTAGAAAAACGACCCCAATCACGATAGAATCGCATCTACAAAACAGTGCCGCAGACGACTTGATTGACCCACTAAGACAAACTTCTGGGGACCTGAACAATAGCAAACGAGTGCAGCGTGGCGTGCAAAACTCCAAGGAACTGATTAAACCGAAAAGACCTGACACAGTACTCGCAACTAGACTGTTGCACACGCAACGCAATCGCACAACAACCCAAGTTATTTCTACAACAAAAGCAATTCCGAGCACAACTGCAAGCCTTTCCCGTATCAGTCGTACCACAAAATCATCTAAGTCGTCCAAAACAACAAAACGCGGCGTGGAGCTGCGCAGCCATTACCAAAATAGACCAGCCTATCCCCAAAAGGTAGTTGTAAACGGACCCAACTCAAATGACCAATATGAAATTGAGATTAATATACGACAGACAAACAAAAGTCCAATAACGAAACCACTCGGTTCAGAACATAGCGAGTACACTACATCAACCATTTATAGGCCCTACAACAACTACGAAAATAGCTACGCTCCTCATTATATGGACTATAGCAGCACTACGCCCAGTTACGGGTATTATCAAACACAAAGGGACACAATCTTACAGTCACAGAAAACGAAACCACCGACAATTATTTACTTAACCGACAACGATGACAGACGCTCCACAACACGAGCACCGAACATTTTTCAAAACTTTTTAAGCTTTGCCACCAATGGTTTAAATCCAAATGCCAACCGACGACCCACACAGGCGCCGGAGCCAAGTCCAATTTCATCGATCCACCAAGAGCGACCTTATCAGGAAACTCATGTTATAAACAGTCCAATCAGCGGTGGTGGCTCACATATTATAGCCAGCTCAGCGTATGCACCACGGCCACCTTTCTACCAATCACACCCGGTTACAAGCAGTTCTCAAATAGGGACAAGCCCCCAATCTAATTATTTGCATGCGTCCAGCAGTGCCGTTAGTTCTGGACACTTTGGCAGCATTTCGGGTGTGGCCAGCGCAAATGGCGCCGATAGCACATTCAGTTTTAATATACGTCCGCGTCCTGATGTTAATTCTGTTTTAAGTTCCTATCCGCGTCCGCTAAATCTTGCTGGAAAGTACGGTCTGGCATCCCAATCGCCGTACAGACCGGACTTCCCGCAAAGCCAGAGCGAACTATATTACGATCGAGAGCTGACCCAAAACCTCACTCCTTTCTCTACTGGCACTGCGGGCCACAGACCACCGACACAGGCGCAGACGTACTATGCTCGCATGCCGGAACTAAAGGAAGCAGGCAGTGCCACCAATGAGTTTTCGAATACGGACCACAAATTAGATATCGTACGGGACTACGACTTTTTGAGCCGAACGCTGAACAATATCACTATTGATGAGAGTACACTGGAGAGCAATGAAGATTACGTATATGACGAGGACGAACTAAACAAAACCATTGACTTCACCAACTTAGGTAAACAGACGAGTGGCATGACGACATCTTCGATAACATACAATAAAAACAGTTCAGGTAACGACGCACCCACAAACTCAACTACGACCACTTTGAATATCACTTACCTGGACGACAACTTCGTACTGCCCATGTTGAAGAACAAGACACATACAATGTACGTGACTGAAATGCCCAAACCAATCCTGACATCTTCAAGCCGAAGCGCAACTAACAGCAAAGTAACGACTTTTCCGGACAGCGTTGGGAAACATCTGGGCGGCCATATATTGGCTGAAACAGAGGACTATGACGAACGATCGACACTTGTCAGTGCAGTTCCCCAACAATTTTCCAATCTAGCATTTGCGCCTATAACCGTGCTTACAAAACCGGACAGGTGAGTTCACAGGAAGAACAATAAAAGGAATTAGCTCTGAAAAATACTAAGTTACGTTTTAATAACAGACCTGATAATTGGGTTATATTCAACAAAACGAACGAAGAGCCCCCTCTACCCCAACCACCAGCAGTGAGTACGGGTATGGGCGCAGAGCCCACTGCAGAGGTGCCAATGCCGTTCTACAGTTTAAGACGCAAAATGAACATACGTGTGGCAGAACCAGTCGAGGCGAGTCCTAAAAAGCCAGAAAAAGAAACTGTGGCGCCATAGGAATGAGCAATAGAAATGCCAAATTATTCATAGTTTATTTATTGTATTTAATGAATATACCCACTGTGGAAAATGTACTTTGCACAATAATTTAATTTAAACTTTAATTACTGCTATGATTTAAACATTTTTTATTGGCGCGCAATCAACCTTGCCAGATAACAAAACCAAAAAGCGGCAACTAATATCGATAAATATAATAAAAACGGTCACACAGCCATCGGCTAGCCACCACAATTACAATCTATAAACTGAATAAACTGAATAAACGAAGAAATTTTCGCTTCCTATGTCAAGTTTTATACAAAAGACTGTGCAACAAAGCAATCGGGATTCGATGTGTGCGGCGGCGTTTAACTGCCGTCGCTAACGCCTGCGTTAAAAGCTTCTTCTGGATATTTGTGTTACAGAGGCCCTGTTGTTGCTTTTGTCGGTAAATTTTTAAGTCTGATTTTCGAGTCTGTGAGGCAATGGAGACTGATTACCAAAATTACGTCGAGTCATTGTCGGGGGTTTCTTCGGATGATGATGATATCTCCACGGTGGATAGTTCTGATGAGGCTGAGGAGCCAACCAACACGCAAACTCACCCATTGCAGACGCAATCGCGAACGCGAAATCTGGTACAAATGTTGTACGACAGAGAGGTATGTAGATTACATACGTATGTATGTATGTACATTGGATCCCAAAAGTTCACTTCTAATCAATCTACACCCAAACTCCAATAGCGCACTGGATTTTTCTCAGGTCAATCACGGGAGGGCCAAAAACAGAAACTTCCTTACGACCAAGTGCCAAATAGGTTAAAATTATATCTCAAGGATGTATTGGCAAGCAATGCGTTAGAGGGGTAAGCACCCCCAAAGAGGGAAGGGCAGTCCCAAGACTCGCTCTAAGACCATTTCTTCCAGGCACATATTCATGGGACTGACAGCTTGTGGGCAGTACATGATCAGCCATCGAGTCGTGTGCAACGACAACACATCACTCAACCACTACTCCTTTAATGTAGGCTACAAGTACACGTAAGTAATAGCATTGACATAAACAGCATAAACTACGTTAAACATCTGTATCTTCTACCACAGTCTTTACTTTTGGCTATTCCAACCTCACAAGAAACTTCGATACTTTTTCTCGCGCCGTTTGTTTGATGATCATGTGGTAGACAATCTAAAATCGGTCACCATGACACAGTGGAAAAATGCAGACCAGCAAATTCTTGTGGTACACGGCGCTGCAACGGAAGAGAGCGAAGAAAGCTATATAACATATGTCAAAGTTCCTAAGCTTGGTTGTTTGGAATGTAGAAAGCTTTGCGATGACGGTCCATGTGATTCACATAAATGCATATATACTGATGGCCAAATAACCTATGTTATACATTTTCAGATTCCTTTTACAACGCACACTGTCTCAATTGCCATTTGACAGTGCACACAAAGTATTCCTCGACCGAAACGGACCCCCGTTTCGAGCCGACAATAAATCTCCTTTGCCCAGAGCGCATTCTCATTATCTCGAATGGCTTCATGCACATGCTGCGAATCGACGTGGACACGCCGGCCGTACCCAATAGCAGCACCTTGCCACAGCAAAATTATAGCCTGCCCTGCACTCAGCAAACTCTACTGCTACCACGCACTCCACTAGTTAGCGAGGAAGATCGTTGCTCTGTCCCCTTTACTGGTTCTGAAGCGGATAGTGAGCACAGCGTTGTAGCGCGGATTATTGCGGATTTCAGCGACATTGAGACTGATCATTCTCACCGCGCTTATAATGCCATTAACAATAAAGACAACGAAATTCAACAGCGCAGCAATGCAGAACACAATAGCGTCGGCTACGAAAAGCTAATATTTTCGTCTAACTGTAGCAACGGCTTAGCTGCGTCTAGTATGACACTGTTGGAAACCACCTTACCAGTGGTAATACAAAATGTTGTTGGCACCAATGAATCCACCCAATCCAGGAAGCGCAATCAACGTATTGTCACTAGATCATTCCGAAACGGAATCACAACAATTGATATGCAAGTAAGTTTTCCATGTTATTGCCGCTTTATGAATAGTATAATTATATATTTGGTAGAACACATCGACTTCCAGCTCAATGACAGACAAATCAAATGCCTATGAGTTCTCCGAAGACAACGAAAAATGTGAAAAGATTTCAACATTTCGCAAGCGTCGTCTTGCTGATAAAAAATATGAGTTCTCCGAGGATAACTCTGAAAACATCATACCGTTCACCAAAATTCGTTCAGCAGGACGTACAACGTTTAGCCCATCAACCGCTAGTTCATCTGGCCAGCGTAGTCTGCATCGGTTTTCACCCACGGCACACTATTTTCATAATTCTCCATGTGCTTCCCCATCATCATCTCCACACCCAGCACAGTCATCACATACCCCGCCACCGCCGCTGCATTTGGGATTTCGTTCACCGCCTTCCAGCTCGAGTCTAATGCGCTCGCCCAGCCGCAATGCAAATGCAGCCACTGTAGTTGCTCAAATTTACAATCAAAAGTCGCCACCGCTGTCCCAGGCGACACAACAAATGCTCAGTTATAAGCCCGTTGGACCATTGGGTGCATTATCGCCATTGCAGGTATCTATGGCCAAGCGCTTTGAGATTGGAGGATCAATGTCACCCAATGCCGGGCTGTCATTTTTATCGCCGCGGCGTGATGAGCAGCGTATTGTCGAAATGCCAGTGCAAGGTGGAGTTATGCCAGAGAAGCCGGTATGCACCAAGAAGCTGCGACGTCGCTATGTAGATGAGGACGATGCCACCTCTGTAATTACTAGCGAAGAAGGTAAGCCTTCCAAAAACAACAAATATAATGTCACATTTAATACTTACTATTTTATTCATAGACGATTGTATCTCCCCGGGATATCATACCTCGCTTCCCATGGAGGTGCACGGCTCTTGCTATTCTGAAATGCAAATGATTTCACAGGCATCCTTTCAACGCTTGCGCTGCAGTAGCGTGGTTATAACACAACACTCCTTCGATCTTGAGACTTTCACCTATTATGTTATAAGCATGATCTGCCAAAAGCATCAAAAAATCTACAATGTATTTTACGACTGGGCCTATGAGTTCATCAGTGTTTGCCCACTAAGCCAAACTATTAGCTGTATGCTCATGGCACAATTCTCGGCACGCGATCAAATGCCTGCCACTCCAACAAATTGTATGTACTGCACAGGTCGCATGGGCTGTGTTTTTCACAATCGACAATACGAGTGTCGTATACTATTCACCTGGAACATGGAGAGTGGACAATGGCAGGTACTTGACTATGGCGAACTCAAAGAAATGCACGAATTGTTTAGCCCTCTTAAACGGCTGGGGAAATCTCGTTTGACCTTTGCTCAGGTGGCCAGACAGATGGCCCAGGAAATGGCAGCCAGTCTAAACCGGCTGCCAGATTATACCTCAAATTTGCGAGTACTCAACTCAGATATGAAAAAGTCTAAATCATCTATTTGCGATTTGGACAACATGGTGGAATTTCATCTAAAGCGCACGATCAACTAAAAACTGCTTATGGCTAGGGTATTAATTGCTGTTGTAAAGTTTTGCCGTTCCCTCGCCAAATACAAGTGCATCTAGTTCAGTTTCAAACACAATAACTTGTGCTGTATTTCGTTTTAAAAAACTTTTTTTAGTTCAACGAAACGCTTTTGCAAAAGTTTAAAATGCGTCCTAGTTTTGACTGAAATTCTTATTTACATTGAGTAGTTAGTTTTATGACATACATACAAAAACGCATATGTATATAATAATATACTTTTGGTATTTCACATCATACTAAATTCAACTTATAAATAAATAAGTAAAAGTATATAAATATGGGCTTACAAATATGGTGCCACATAGCTAGATACGCCTGTTCTATGGGTTGACTTAAATATACAAATCTAATCATATTTTAGATATAAAGATTTGAGTGAGTGAGTAACATTTTGAGAAGCTAATATGGCCAATACAGTGCTAATTCATGACAACCAACACTTAAATATAACCTATATGTACTTTTCAAAAAAAAATTTTTATTCTTTTTATTAAGCTTTTGTATGGATAATAGTTACTAATTGCACACCTCTCGTAGAAATGTCAATATCATCTATAGGCTATGTACTCTATCTTTAAATTTAAGCCGACAATCTTTCAGATACTCAACTGGTTTTTAGAAACATAACTACAATTTAAAGGAATATTATTGTAAAATTCTGATCTGTATCCCTAATGTCCTCCCTCTAAAGATGTTCTCTCAGTTTTTGGCAGCAAACAAATTTCAGTTAGTGGAGGTTGAGTAGAAGTTGACGTAAGTGACATATCAGTTCGGGACTTCCTTTTTACAATTCTAATAAAAAGAAATTACATTTAGTTTAAATTAAAATGCGAGATGAACTCACCGTTCAGCAATGGATTTTAAGACATCTTTTTTAATTATTGTTACTACGAACAATATGACACCTTGGCCAGATGTGAGCATATCAGCAAACTTAACCCACATTGAACTTACATTAAAAAGTGTACAAAGATATGAAATGATTTCAAGAAACCAGATCACGCCGACAATAATAAATAACCGAAAAAACATTTCGAAACTAAAAAACAATATGTCCAATAACTGTCCCCGTACGGTAAAATGTTAATAAAACTTACTTGGTCAGATTCCTTAAGTTACGCTGGCATTCCGTTTTTTTTAACTGGCGTTTGTTATTTTTATTTTGCACAAATATTCGCATTGCCGTTTTTATAAAAAATGTTGTATTGCATACAATCAAAATAAATATTGGTCCATACAAATAGATCATAGCCGACACATCGTAAGCTAAGCAAAATGTTAAAGCAAAATAAACATATTAAAAAAAAATCAGAAAGTTCTTACTATTAATCCAACACGAGTCAACCCCAACGCCAGGTTTTAATATCAACTTGATTGGATCCTCCTCATTCTCATCGACTTCGTATAAGAAATCAGCCAAGCATGTAATGATAAGAAAGATGGCCGCAACAGTCCAAACAAAAATATTGTAATTCGTAAATCGGGACTTCCGGCCAACTCCAATGTTGTTAAATGTTTTCCACAAGTTATAGTTTATTAACAGTAGCCACAAGAATGTAGCCATGATTGCATAATAGCCACTATAACCTGAAATATAAATTGCAATATGGAACATACAATGTCTCAATCGGACCTACCTATCAAAAAGCATATGTAACTGTATTTTTTGTCCACCCATCCAAAACTTACAATAACAATCATAAGGTAGCTCACAGTTAGGCAAGTAAAGTAACATGTGCAACATTTTCCGTGGATAGATTTAAAATTCGGTAGAATCAGGTATACCACAATTATAATAGCCATGCAGAATATCGACACCGTCTGGACTGTAAGTAATAAGTCGAATGTTAAGAAATAATCAATTCAATACACCTTTGAGACGAAATTGGTGGGATATACCCTTCACTGAGACATGTGGCAGTTGCTAAAATTAAACTGAGTATTGATTTTGAATGTGATTCCTTTAACCCTGGAACGTTATCGTTTTTTTGGGTACTAACATCATAAGTCGTTTTATGAAGGCCGACCTATCAAAAATCCATATTAATCACATCTTTAGCACAGATAATGATAAGTTTTGCTAATTTGTCAATTTCGAAATACATTTAAAAATAATACTATACTACTCATAGTATACATTTAACTGAAAATTAAGATTTTACAGAACACCTTCAACTTAATTTCTCTTGAAATCTAATACTCGTTAATGAAAATCTTGTTGTTTCATAAAATGAATATACAGAACTTAAAAAGGAACATCACGTATCCAAGTCACGTCCAACCGCAATATGCAAGAGACTTGCGCTGTACGAAAATTGAGATCAGAACAAAACAAAAACTTAAACAAACTTGAAAAAGGAACGCACGTCTAGGGATTAAAGAAATTCTCAAAAAACAACTAAAAAAATTAAATTGATATCTAGTTCATTTTAGCAGTTAGGCACCACTATGTTGTTTAGTATTACTGGTATTTCGAGCATGTGACATATATACATACAGCTATGATTGAACTCTGTTACCCAAATGCGGAAAATGATGTATCTTACTATATGCGTTAGTTTTTTCAGTTGGTGGAAGGCAATGGTGAGGTTCTAGTTGATAGAGGAGCTGGCTATCCGGCCGATGAATTGGTTGCAGGCAATAGTCACGCTTAGATAAGTGCTCTCCATCGAAATGACGGGCCAGAGTACCATTCTGAATTATCACGAATAATGAACTAATAAACAAGAGAATTGTCAAACGCTCGAACCTCAAACAAAGTCCATCCATGGTTTTCGTTTCCAGCGGCGTTAAGCAGTAAGTGGTCGTTACAGGGCACAGGGAGATGCTTTTGCACAATAAATTCCTTAACATCTTTCTCTACTTCTTCTCCATCATGCATTGTTACATTCAAAATAGAACTATAGTTTAAATTAATAATGGCTTCACATTTCCCCTCTCCTTTGACGAGTAACTTTTGAGGATCACAACAAAAGCGAACACACGACTTGATTTGGCAGGCACATCCTCTTGTGTGCTCGGGCACCGGCTCGCGGTCATCATTAAACAATATCTGGTAGTCGTATCTGCCGACTTTCTCCTTTGGTATTAAAATATCCTCGTATAGATATGTTCCATTCTCGTATTTGTGGCTATACGTAAGGTCGACAGTATCAAAATAATCGCAACCGGGAATATCTCCGACTATTGCAGCAATGAGTGCACTGAGTATACCAAAAGCACATACTATATTCATCATTATATCTAGAATTCAGAAAAAAAATTGCACAGGCTTTATTTCAAATTTATAAAATTATATAATGCAAAAGAGTTTCGTTACAGAAACTTTGTGCTTTTTAAAAAGAAACAAGCAACACGCGCTACGCGTTTGTTTGAAATAATAAAGATAAATTTTAAAAAAATTCCATTGGCAGGGTTCGGACTCGCAACTGATGCAACTTGCCACTGCCTCTACTCAACACCCCCACCAATAATCGAGACTAACTGAGAAAAAAACGAATTAAAATAGCACCACAGAAAACAATCGCAATTACAATGCTGTTGATAAAATTCGAAGCTGACGCGTATGAATGTGTGTCTACATGTATACAGAAATTCTTGGATTTGCGCTAGCACCCAATCCAATTGCGCGTTTAAACCCATAACTTTTGGGTTTTTCTTAACCGATCTTAATAAAATTTTCTACAGTATATCTTATTGTACCATAGAATATTTTTGTATTCTCAAAAACTACTAAATTGCATTTAAATTGTGGCTTAAATTGGTAAGCAATACAAGTTGGGTTATTAACTTGATTTATAGCTCTGCGGTGGTAGCTGGAAGGTGGCGATAGGTATACAATTAATGATACTTGATATATATGTGTATACTATTCTAGAGTAAACATATTAAGTCTGGTGACTCTAGCTCTTAATATTTACTCAATTTGCTCAAAAAATGTCGAATCGATTTTTATCGATCGCTTGGAAACGGAGTAAGTTAGTAAGGATCAGCGCAGTTGCTAGGAGGACCTACAGCTACAATTTCAAGTCTCTAGCTCTTATAGGTTTTGATATTCTTGCGTTCATACTTTATGGGGTCGGCGATGGTTTCTTTTGCCTGATACATACATTTACATTTGCACAAAAACATACCCTTTTCAGGGTATAAAATTTTAATTATTTGTTAGGCTGGCTCGAGGTCCGGGATTTGTTTTATTCAAGAAAAAGTAAAACGCAAATTATTGAATACAACCAATATTGTAAAATAAAAATTAGAGAGATTATATTGTAGAAATACCAATTATCGTATTGTTATTGCAAAAAAACCAGTAGGCCACGGGACTTAGGCCTCCTGCCGGGCTTATAACTTATTTTAATGCTACTTACAGCTCCCATTAAACTAAAATTATCGTCAGTTAAAAAACACACCAATAACTCAGTCCACTAATCCGACTAGATGTAGAAGCCTTTCAGCATTAAAATAAATTATAATACAAATATTTAATTTTTCTTACCTTTCATAATTATGAAAATATTTTAAACCCGATTACTCAGAAAACACTATTATATTTTTATACCCTGCAATCATTAATAACGACTAAAAGAGTCTATAATACATGCAAATGTACGTAATCGATAGGGATATATGTCCTACCTCACAAAGTTTATTTATTCCAAATCAGGTCGACGAGATATGAAAAACAAAACTTATATATTCTTTAATTTTTCAAGATTTTTCACAAAATATCAATATAAGTCAAATTTGAGACTTGTTTTTTTTTTTTGACTACATCCCCCATTCACCAAAAATTTAAAATAAAATATATTTAAAGAGCCTTGTAAATTGGTATAAGCACCCATTTCATAAATATATATATGTGCCCAGAGGCTTCCAAGAAGGAGGGAGAAGAAGAAGGATTATATGTAACAATTTTCCTTTGTTAGAGTTGAGTTAGAATTAAAAATCGAACATGTTACCAATAATAAAATAAAGCTAAATAATAATAAAAATAGCTTAAATTCGTTTTCCGGAAATAGATTTTCAATCTTTGTTAAAATTAACATTGTATAAGATTTAATTTAATTAATTTATAAGTAGAAGTAAAAAGTAGTAAGTTATAAAATTAAAATTACATATGAAAAATAAGTTTTTTAATGAAATTATCGTCATTTAGTTCAAATTTTATTTAAGTATTTTTTTTTTTTAAGAATTCAAAGCGTGATGCTAAAATCCAAACTAAAATGTTGACTGAGTGGATCAGGGTATTTTATAATCGAGCACACTCAACTACAGCGTTTCTATAGGTTATCATTTTTAAGTCCCACAATGGTACATGGCGTTTCACAACCTACCAACTACGATAAGATCCATAAATAACATAGGTTTACTTAACAAAGCACATGAGAAATTACAAGCAAGCTACATTATGAGAATGAATGCTACAAGCAAAAATCAATAAGTTTATTCATCAAGAGTTAAATCTGCAGATATTTGCTAATCTTCACTTATATTGTGAAGAGTTCTTTATATCTTCATAACCGGAATCCATTTAAAATGAACAGAATGAATGCAAAATGAAATATCTCCGAAAATGAAAATATATTCTGGATCAAGACGACGAACTGAGTCGACATAGTTTTCGAAAATTCTTGAAGATCGGTTTTCAAGTGATGAAGCAGAAGCCCAAGCAAAGACGTTCCCTAAAATTCACTTCCACTGAGCCAATTACCCTTATTGTAGAACCTACCAATTGAAAAGAAAATCCAACGTCAACATATTGTCAGAAATATAAAAAAGTCAGGTGCTGCATTTGTTATGGAGATCACGAGCAAACTCCAAAATAATTCAAAAACACAGAAACTGGAAGGATCAAACAAAATATAGACAAAGCCATAACTGCAAAGTTAGAACATTTAATTTTAAAAACTTTAAAACTGCCGGTTTTAAATAAAATAAAATAAAATAAAATTCAAGACTAGTTGTCTAACGATATACGTATGTGTTTCTTATCGCTTTTCACATAAATAAGGCATATTATTACAGAGCCATTAGCCCAATTAATTGACTGTAATTTTAAATATATTTTACCAAAATTGTTCCCATTAAAATGTCAATACAGCTGTCCATTGCAAATATAATATTTATTAGAGTCTGCATCAAGACTAAAATTATTTACGCTCGTAATTTTAAAATGTTAAACTATTAAAATATGCTCGGACTGATGTTCTCAATTTGTTAGCATCTTGAGAGATGAACATTAACAAAATAATCGACACTGGGAATGCCACCTGCCACAATTTCGCTGGGTTGACAGCAAAAATTCCCATTCCATGGAAAAAATTAAATTACACATTTAAGATAGACGGCTAAAAATTGTATCAACATATCACTTCTAGTTTATAATATTATTGCAAAAAAAACGTACATAATCTATTAATTGCCATCTTCCAAAAAAAAACATCAAGATTTAACAAAATACTTAGCTTAGCTTTGCTCAGGTGGCCAGACATATAGCTCAGGAAATGGCATACAGTCTAAACCGGTTGCCAGATTACACCTCTAATTTGTGAGTACTCAACTCAGATATGAAAAGTCTAAATCATCTATTTGCGATTTGGACAACATGGTGGAATTTCATCTAAAGCGCACGATCAACTAAAAACGGTTTATGGTTTTGCCGTTCTCTTTTCAAATACAAGTGCATCTAGTTCAGTTTCAAACACAATAGCTTGTGCTGTATTCAATTTTAAACAAATTTTGTCTATAAGTAAATAGAGTTTACCGATACCGAACTGTTGAAAACTTATTGAAAACTTATTCTTGCCCCATTACATGCACGGTGCCGGTGTATAATAAGCTAAATAACTGAGGTAGTGCCGACTCCAAGTGGTGTTGCGCTGAAGCGCACACATCCAACTAATTTGCCTTTTCGGCAAATTTCAGATGTGAAGCTACGTTAACGCGCAAAAATACTCAATAGTGCATAAAAAAATACATAAAAATGACATACAACAATTGTTTAATAATATATAAATATTGCCAAGTTAAAATTGACATGTTTTATTATTAAGTTAATGGCCAACAAATAGCAAGATGCATCCTCAAATGACGTCGGCCAAATAAAAGACGACATTGGCGACGTAATTATACCTGTCGGCCAATTTACTCAATCATCTTTAACAACTATGTTCTCAATTACGGATCTCGCCAAATTGGAGGCTTCTTAGCCCCCTTAACCAATACTCCTATCTGCACAGTTATCAGCATAATTGCTAATGACAATTTACCTTCCACAGGTATCCATGCGGATATCGATAGAGCGAATACTAGTACATACTCAATTTACAATAGTACCATTCGGGAGCATGCCCGGAAAAGCAATCTGCCATCGCGTACCATTGCTACCAAGCTTTAGAGCACACCAAAGCCTACTGCAACGAAATGTGCTAAATGTGGCAATCAGCACGCATCAACAGAGAGCACTTTAACAGAAAATTAGATTTGCACGTGTGCCAACTGCCGCGAAGAGCACCCAGCCAACCATATGGGATGCAAAGTCTATAAAAAAAAACTAAGCTAATCACTCCGAGTCATCACCCCAATTGTATACTTGACTTTCAAACCACAAACTAAATATAGATCAGAAAGGTTTGGCCTACCTTTGCAGATGCGGTTAGAGGTCCTGACAAGACAAAGAAATAATGTCAATACAAATCAAACACAACGTTCTAGCCATCGATTCCATCGAATCCCCCGATGGTTTCTGCAACGCAGACGGCCACCGTCGCTGAACACCCTGCCGCAGCCAAGAAATGGCACATCAACGTGATTAGCGTGATCTCAATGCTGATCCTATAAAGAAATTTCCCATGTGATGAGAAGATCACGCCAGCGACTCCTAGAGGAGATATGAGGTATAGTCAAGGATGTAAGGAGCCTCATTGACCTTGACTCTAAAAACAGACGTCTTTAAACTTGAAAAAAGTGTTTACGAACGCCTGTTCGTGTATTTGCCTCTACAAATCGAAATGTTGGAGTCACCCTTGTGCGGTAAGACCTTTTCCCAGGGGTGCAGATATACTTTGCAAAACGCTTACCCAACGGATCAATCTCGGATTCCAGCTATCTTCTGAAGAGCAGCTAAATCACACTTTGGAAAGCGTTAAGCTGCTTCTCCTATTTCACATCAACGGCGCCGGGACAATCACCCACCTCGACAACACTCCCATGTAATCACGCATTTTCTATGCCCTAATGCCCGTTTCCTTTGGGAGCTTAAAAAGCTTACCAGAAACTCTATATCCGAACTAGAGATATCGTCTATAAGGCTCAGTACATAAGGCTGTTGCGAAAATAACGGAGCCTAGGAACAACACTGAATTCAACCTCTGGAACTTTATGCGCAATATAAAGCGACAGTCGCCGACCTGTAGGCCTATTAAGGACGCCAAAACTAATTGACAAAATAAAGATAGGGTAAAGCTTCACGCTTTTTAACACCAGCTGTAAACACATCATGTAACCAGCATATATCACTCCAAATAGCACCCCCATCAGGCCTACAGAAACAGTAAACAACTACATTGAACGAATCCGATTAAAAAAATCGCCAGGATATGAATCAATAGACTCGTCCATTCTAAAAACGCTCTCGTTCAAAGCAATTTTGAAACACTTAAAGGCTGGTGTTTCCCAAGCAATTGTGCTAGGACCAATGCAATACATACTCCATACATGCAATATTCCGAGTCAGATCTGGCACAATACCAACGCACCTCCAAATCTCTTATACTAAAAAAATCAAATGATCTTATACTATTTCAGAAGTGGACAAAGTGGAGTGGACAAAGTGGAATATTAAAATCAATGGCGCTAAGTCTTCCTGTGTCCTGTTCACCCTACGGCACAACACGGGTCTAGGCGTACTTTCCGAAGACCAGCCCATACCACAAGCTACAAACCACTGATATGCTGCCTTGGCTAGGACCACTCTTATGCGACTTAGTTGGTGTGCTGACGCTGTGCCCTGAAATTGGATACCGTATGTCCAGATGGGCGTCACCATCATATTTAATAACCAACGCCTGGATGTGGGAACCTCAAATAGACGTCCAAGTAGCAGATTGAGCTGGTGTGCTCAATGGTCCCTCTATCGAACTGTAGCCTGTAGGGATTCGTGTAAAGCCAGGAAGGCGGCGTCATCCGCCTATGCTGCCAACAACAGTCTCGCGGCTCTGAAGAGCTTTGTCCCTGAGTGAGGAGATCAACCGTATACAGCGTATACAGCACCGGGACGAGGACGCTACGAGGCGGATTTTTGGGGCTGCACGTCTGGCCGCTTCTGTTATTTTCGCTGCGAGGTACTTATTGCCACGTTGAGCTCTAAGGTCTCCTTGAGGTAGGTCCAGTAGACGACCAAGTCAGAGAGCGCCGACCAACCACTTAGGAGCCTTCGCTAGCTCAAACAGTAGTGGAAGGTGATCCGAGGTCTGGTCGAGAAGGCTTCTTATTCTCAGATGTTCCTGTCTAAATCCCTTGTAGCACCCGAAGTCGAGTGCACTTGATGTTTTCGTAGCTCTATGAGGATAGCACGTTGCTTTTGTAATGGCTATGACTTGGATGACTTCGGTTTCAGTGACAGAGAAGAGTGTTATCGCTCGGAGTCACATGCGCTAGTTTCCACATCAGTTATATTTGGTGTTCCAGTCTCCGCTGCCCAGAATTTTGGCCTATTCGAAGAGGGCTTGAAAGTGCGCCACAGGCACTTACATGTGCCAGAAGCTAGTCGACTCAAGGGGATGATAATTTGATTGAATTGTTGTTGTCCGTCTTCCTCCAGTCAACAAATATCATGTTGCTCGTTGTTGACTCTGCTGTGCGGGGTGTATATGCAGACAACGGTGTGACCCTTATCTGCCAGTTGTGATGAAATATTTTCGGATGGCACCTAGTGATGGATATTTCTCAGTACCATGCGTAATGGCCGGTCTTCTGTCTGTTGGTGGTTGTGGTGGCATACGCAACCGTTCTGGCGAAGATGCCTTGCTACCGCTCTGTAATCGTCTAAGTTACGGCACTGGACAATGTAGTCGCTAGAGTTGAGGGCTTTCACGGTGTAGGTGTTTGCGCCTAGGATGTTGTCAAGTTCCTTGCAGAACGTGGCGAAGCTGACGATGCCTGACACAATTATTCTGGGCACCTTGGGGTAAGGGCGACGCCGTCTGGATGGGTTGCAACTGCGTGGCAAGCTTCTGATTGCCACTTGTTGCCTACTGGCCCTTGCGCGTGATGTGTGCGAAGTGGATGTCTTTCATATACACCATCTGCGCCTTTGTTGTTGGCAGTTTGAGGGATGAGAACCGAGGGCAGAGGACCGCCTTCTTACATGATATACTGGGCAAGAGAACACCACCTTCTCCTATTTTGGGCTTAAACGTTTCCTTCTACCAGCTGGCTGTAAGTGGTGGAGCCCTGAGAACTGATGCCATGTGCGAAGGACGAGGAGCTGGCAGTTGTGGTGATGCATAACGTAGGAATGCTGCCCCTCTTCCTTTGGAGAGACGAGGAGCGAGCTTTTTGCTTGGCTGGCTACCGCACAGGACGCTGGCAAAGGATGGCTACCGGAAAAGAAGCTATGGGCAGGCGTTTCTACTAGCGGCTTGGTCTTTGCCATTTGCCTTGTTGGGTGGGTATTTGCTCAGAAATGCATGGAGGTCCGGGCTTGTAGTAGGGTTCGGTCTAGGGGGAAACTGGGTAGTAGGGCCCTGGGAGCTGACGCCATGTGCGAGCGACGATGACGACGACCAGGCGACCAACGTAGTGGGTAGTGGGCTGAAAGGCGGTAGAGCATTTTCCGATATGGTATAAATTGCTGACACAGGATAGTCGTTATTTGGATTGTTGGACGCCATTAGTATTAATTTTTTTCAGCTTTGCTTGTTTAGTGAGACTTGGCAAGAGCTCTCGCGAACGCTCTGCTTACTCACACACACACACACTACGGCTGATCAGCTGAGCGCAGATTGAGCTTAACTAATTGAGTAATAAAGAGACGGAGAAGGCATGAGCGATATCGAGGTTGCATACACAAATTGCAAAAACAACACCTAGATGTCTGCAGCTGCTTCTGCCTATACCCAAAATTGAATAACTACTTCAGAACATTTTTCATAAGAACCAACAACAACAAGTAAGAGGTTCTAGTCGGGAGCTCCCCTAGATACCCTGAACCCAGGAAGGTGGCGATAGGTATAAAATTAAAGATACTTGATGTATATAAAATATTCTAGAAGCAACATATCAAGTTTGGTGACACTTGCTCTTATTATTTACCCAATTTGCTCAAAAACAGGATGTCGATATCGATTCTTATCGATTGCTTGGAAGCGGAAACGATTATCGGAAACAAACTCGATCTGCATAAGCACTAGGATGATCTACAGCTCAAATTTCAAGTCTCTAGCTCTTATAGGCTCTGAGATCCTTGCGTTCATACTTACGGACGGACAGACAGACGGACATGGCTAGATCGACTCGGTTATTGATGCTGATCCAGAATATATATACTTTATGGGGTCGAAGATGCTTCCCTCTGCTTTCAGGGTATAACACTAATCAAAACAAGCGATACGACAATGCAAAAAGCACACCACAAATTCTTCCTTTTTGATTTCAGGCTACAGTCTAACCTAGCTTCTAACTCATTGTCATGAAGTCATGTCTTCTTATTCTACACTCGCTTTCAACTTGCAAGCAGCCAGGCCGATTTTGATAGTTTTTCATTTTTCGACTCATTAAGCTTACCTAAAGCTTGCTCTCTTACGCAGGCACGCTGTGGCTCTTTCGTATAAAAAAAAAAACATTTTGTCTTCTCAGCAAAGTAGCGTCTTAGAACCCTGTTCACGGCTGACATATCAGTTTCTTATTACACAACTGTTGCAACATACGCGGATGACACAGTCATTATAAGTAGCAACTAGCTCATCAAAAGAGGAAGCTTCCCAACATCTGCTGTCAGAACTAAATCTCATTGAAGCCTACTTTCTCCGTTGGAACATAAAAAATCCGATCAAATAACATTTACATGAAAAATGGGAGATTGCCCAAAAAATTTATTTAACGGTTCCGCGGTTCAGGTTTAACTGGAAACGTTCTACGCCTGTTCAGTTTAAGCTAACCATATTTCCTTATTGTCTTAACCCAGAGTGTGAATAAAAAAAGGTAAGAAAAAATAATATGTATTTCTTACTGTCTTGCTCACTGAGCAATTAAGCGTGTCTCATCCCCGAACAAAAACGAAGTCGATTTTGGATCAGATGTCAGCAATTTTAAATGTCCACATTCATTGTGCTGCATGTCTCATCTATATGGTATTTGTTTAGTGCCGATATCCAGGCCAACTGCTACAAACGCCACCCTCCAGAAGACTAAAAATCTCAGAGCTGCCGACATACCAAGTAGGAAAATTCAGTAACACTTATAAATAAATTTGACTCTAGGAAATTTCACTGACACTCATTAATAAATGAGACTCTTATGCTATCTTTTACAATAGCACTTACGTCCCGGCGAAAATTAATACAAAATATTATATAAGATCTCAATATGCTGATTGAAATGACAATAATAATACCAAAAATTTATATATACATTTGATATTTCAAATCATACTATATTCAACTTATAAATAAATAAATAAATGAATATGAATGTGGGCTTACAAATATTGCGCAACATAGCTAGATACGCCTGACTTAAATATACAAATCTAATCATATTTTAGATATAAAGATTTGAGTGAGTGAGTAACATTTTTTATTAAGCTTTTGTATGGGTAATAGTTACAAATTGCACACCTCTCGTAGAAATGTCAATATCATCTATAGGCTATGTACTCTATCTTTAAATTTAAGCCGACAATCTTTCAGATACTCAACTGGTTTTTAGAAACATAACTACAATTTAAAGGAATATTATTGTAAAATTCTGATCTGTATCCCTAATGTCCTCCCTCTAAAGATGTTCTCTCAGTTTTTGGCAGCAAACAAATTTCAGTTAGTGGAGGTTGAGTAGAAGTTGACGTAAGTGACATATCAGTTCGGGACTTCCTTTTTACAATTCTAATAAAAAGAAATTACATTTAGTTTAAATTAAAATGCGAGATGAACTCACCGTTCAGCAATGGATTTTAAGACATCTTTTTTAATTATTGTTACTACGAACAATATGACACCTTGGCCAGATGTGAGCATATCAGCAAACTTAACCCACATTGAACTTACATTAAAAAGTGTACAAAGATATGAAATGATTTCAAGAAACCAGATCACGCCGACAATAATAAATAACCGAAAAAACATTTCGAAACTAAAAAACAATATGTCCAATAACTGTCCCCGTACGGTAAAATGTTAATAAAACTTACTTGGTCAGATTCCTTAAGTTACGCTGGCATTCCGTTTTTTTTAACTGGCGTTTGTTATTTTTATTTTGCACAAATATTCGCATTGCCGTTTTTATAAAAAATGTTGTATTGCATACAATCAAAATAAATATTGGTCCATACAAATAGATCATAGCCGACACATCGTAAGCTAAGCAAAATGTTAAAGCAAAATAAACATATTAAAAAAAAATCAGAAAGTTCTTACTATTAATCCAACACGAGTCAACCCCAACGCCAGGTTTTAATATCAACTTGATTGGATCCTCCTCATTCTCATCGACTTCGTATAAGAAATCAGCCAAGCATGTAATGATAAGAAAGATGGCCGCAACAGTCCAAACAAAAATATTGTAATTCGTAAATCGGGACTTCCGGCCAACTCCAATGTTGTTAAATGTTTTCCACAAGTTATAGTTTATTAACAGTAGCCACAA
The DNA here is from genome assembly GCA_037075305.1 of Drosophila kanekoi. Classification (NCBI taxonomy): domain Eukaryota; kingdom Metazoa; phylum Arthropoda; class Insecta; order Diptera; family Drosophilidae; genus Drosophila; species Drosophila kanekoi. The sequence goes on along the minus strand of JBAMCE010000131.1, from coordinate 875,472 downwards.
GAATGTAGCCATGATTGCATAATAGCCACTATAACCTGAAATATAAATTGCAATATGGAACATACAATGTCTCAATCGGACCTACCTATCAAAAAGCATATGTAACTGTATTTTTTGTCCACCCATCCAAAACTTACAATAACAATCATAAGGTAGCTCACAGTTAGGCAAGTAAAGTAACATGTGCAACATTTTCCGTGGATAGATTTAAAATTCGGTAGAATCAGGTATACCACAATTATAATAGCCATGCAGAATATCGACACCGTCTGGACTGTAAGTAATAAGTCGAATGTTAAGAAATAATCAATTCAATACACCTTTGAGACGAAATTGGTGGGATATACCCTTCACTGAGACATGTGGCAGTTGCTAAAATTAAACTGAGTATTGATTTTGAATGTGATTCCTTTAACCCTGGAACGTTATCGTTTTTTTGGGTACTAACATCATAAGTCGTTTTATGAAGGCCGACCTATCAAAAATCCATATTAATCACATCTTTAGCACAGATAATGATAAGTTTTGCTAATTTGTCAATTTCGAAATACATTTAAAAATAATACTATACTACTCATAGTATACATTTAACTGAAAATTAAGATTTTACAGAACACCTTCAACTTAATTTCTCTTGAAATCTAATACTCGTTAATGAAAATCTTGTTGTTTCATAAAATGAATATACAGAACTTAAAAAGGAACATCACGTATCCAAGTCACGTCCAACCGCAATATGCAAGAGACTTGCGCTGTACGAAAATTGAGATCAGAACAAAACAAAAACTTAAACAAACTTGAAAAAGGAACGCACGTCTAGGGATTAAAGAAATTCTCAAAAAACAACTAAAAAAATTAAATTGATATCTAGTTCATTTTAGCAGATAGGCACCACTATGTTGTTTAGTATTATTGGTATTTCGAGCATGTGACATATATACATACAGCTATGATTGAACTCTGTTACCCAAATGCGGAATTTGATTTTATCTTACTATATGCGTTAGTTTTTTCAGTTGGTGGAAGGCAATGGTGAGGTTCTAGTTGATAGAGGAGCTGGCTATCCAGGCGATGAATTGGTTGCAGGCAATAGTCACGCTTAGATAAGTGCTCTCCATCGAAATGACGGGCCAGAGTACCATTCTGAATTATCACGAATAATGAACTAATAAACAAGAGAATTGTCAAACGCTCAAACCTCAAACAAAGTCCAGCCATGGTTTTCGTTTCCAGCGGCGTTAAGCAGTAAGTGGTCGTTACAGGGCACAGGGAGATGCTTTTGCACAATAAATTCCTTAACATCTTTCTCTACTTCTTCTCCATCATGCATTGTTACATTCAAAATAGAACTATAGTTTAAATTAATAATGGCTTCACATTTCCCCTCTCCTTTGACGAGTAACTTTTGAGGATCACAACAAAAGCGAACACACGACTTGATTTGGCAGGCACATCCTCTTGTGTGCTCGGGCACCGGCTCGCGGTCATCATTAAACAATATCTGGTAGTCGTATCTGCCGACTTTCTCCTTTGGTATTAAAATATCCTCGTATAGATATGTTCCATTCTCGTATTTGTGGCTATACGTAAGGTCGACAGTATCAAAATAATCGCAACCGGGAATATCTCCGACTATTGCAGCAATGAGTGTACTGAGTATACCAAAAGCAAATGCTATATTCTTCATAATATCTAGAAATCAGGAGAAAAATTATATAAGCTTTAATTTTAATTCAAAAAAATATTATGTAACGAAAAATTGTTTCGTTAAAGAATTTTTTAGTTTGTTTTGAAAATAATAAAGTAAATTTATGTTCTCTGCGCAGACAAGGATATGACCATTTTATCTCGTTCAACTTTGATTTTTTTCCATTTGCACTAACCTACCCACTGACTGGCGTAGATCAGTGGACACAACTACATACCAACTGTGCAGTAGTAGGTCACCAGCGCTCCGTAAAGGATGGCATGATCTACCAATATAAGAAATTTTTTGTCAGACGTATTAGCGTTGAGGCCATGCTGTGAAACCAGCACAAGACAACCGATGAGCTACCTATTGGAATTTGAACCTCACTTACCAGAGAAGGGGAGTTCGAACGGGTTCAACAGTGTCTTGGCCTATAAAAATATTTCGGGCGATTACAAGTTCAATTTTAAGCTATTGACGTTGACGATCTGCGGATAGCCAAGCTGCGATTCATGCTCCTTACAAAGGATAACCTCGAAGACTACTGGAGCAGTCCCAACAACTTTGGGCCCATAATTGTAATGTTTGGAAGTAGCGACGAGCTCACTAAAGCCGGGACATGGCCACCCAATTGGTCCACAGTCCTACAATGAGATCCCGTTGGCCTCCACTAAATTCATAGTGGCATCCCATAGGAGGAATCCTATGAAGGGAATTCCAATAGGAATCAAAAAACCAGGTACTCTAGCAAGATACGACAAGCTAAGGTACTTAGTCAATAGAATTTATAATGTTGGAAGTGCTGATTTAATACATGGTCCTCTTTATAATAATAATAATAATAATAGAAATAAATGTTCTCAAAATGCTTTGAAAATGATTTTAGAACTAATCGGACGGTAAACACAAAACTCTCAATCAAAAGTTTTCCGCCAATTTCCACTGTTGCGGGTAGAATTTTCTAAATCGTTGAAACATGTATTCATTAAGTTTTTATGTCGAGCTTTCAAAGTAAGCTTGAAGCAAATCGGACACCACTGAAAACTTCCCCCAAAAAATCTTTGAACCGCATTTCTACCGAAGGTTTTACAAAAAAATGTGGAACCCGTTTTAAATGATTTGTTAAATAGATCCTTGAAAAAGAATTTGGGTGCGAAACGTCATCCACCAAATTTTCGACCCCCATTTCCACCAAGGAGGAATGGATTTTCCTAAAGGTGTGAAACACCCCTCAAATGAATTTGAGCAAAGATCTCTAAAAATGAGTTTGAGCCGATCCGATGGTTAACAAAAATGTTTGATACAAACGTTTTTCACGATTTTTCCATACTTGCGGGTGGAATTTCCCAAAACCCCGTCTTAACGTGTACCTTCATCACAATAGGTAACTACAGTGAAAATTTCAGCTTCCTAGCTCTTACGGTTTGGGCTGTGCGTTGATCACCAATCAGTCAGTCAGGACAAACAGATTTATATATAGTGATTATATTATATAACAACAATTATGGAGATTATATCGTACAAATCCCAATTATTGTATTACTATTGCAATTTAACAATAATTTCAAGTAGCAAAAAGAAGTAGCCCGCACGACTCAGGCCTCCTGCCTGGCCTGTAAACATATTTTCTTATTTCAAATGATACTTACAGATCCTATTGAATTAAAATCGTCGTCAATTAAAAAACACAACAACAACTCACTCCAATAATCCGCCTACATGTAGAAGCCTTGCAGCATTAAAACAAACTGGAATACAAATCTGATATTTTGCTTACATTTCATAATGTGAACATATTTTAAAACTGATTACTCAGAAAAAACTTTTTATGTTTTGTATACCCTGCAACCATTAATAACGGCTAATAACGACTATAATATTTCTTGCAAATGTACGTAACTGGTAGGGATGCATGATATATTTAAAGCTTGAGCCTTATACATTTTTGTAAACACACATTTGATATAAATCATAAGTAGTTGAATAAGCTTTCTGGAATCAAAATTGACGTAAGAGATAAATATAGTCTTACTTCTAACCTCCCAACACGAGGCTTCCAAGAAGGACAACAATTAGGGAGAAGAAAAATGATATGTAACTATATTCCTTTGTTAGGGCTTTGTTACTATTATAAATCGAACTTGTTACCAATAATAGACTAAATTAAACTAAATAATACTAATAAAAAAAATAGCTTACATTCGTTGTCAGGAAATATATTTATGGCAACTTTTCAGTGGTATAGAATCATAAGTAGAAGGTTTATAAAATGTAATTGTATAGTATGGTATGGAAGTAAATAGATTTTTTTTTATTTTCTTCATTTAAAAACAAACAATTGTCGTCAAATAAGCTTTTGTTCAGCTCAAATAATTTTTTAATTTGATTTAAGAATCCCAAGCATGATGCTAAAGACCAAAATAAAATATTAACTGACTGGTACAGGGTATATTTTAGACGAGCACACTCAGCTACAGCGTTTCTACTTGTTATAATGTATACGTTCGACAATGATATAAGGCGTTTAACAACAACAACTGCGATAAGACCCGTAAATAACATTGTTCTATTTATCAAAGCATGTGAGAAATTTCAAACAAGCTACATTATGAAAATGAATGCTACAAACAAAAATCAATAAGTTTATTCATTAAGAGTTAAATCTGCAGATATTTGCTAATCTTCACTTATATTGTGAAGAGTTCTTTATATCTTCATAACCGGAATCCATTTAAAATGAACGGAATGAATGCAGAATAAACTATCTCCGAAAATGAAAATATATTCTTGATCAAGATGACGAACTGAGTCGACATAGTTTTCGAAAATTCTGGAAGAAGAATAATAAATTCTATGCTTCTTAACCGATCTTGATGAAATTTTCTACTGTAGATCTTTTGATGCTACGGAGCATTTGTAAGACAACAGCATTGAAATTGTGGCTTAAATTAGTGGGAAGTTCAAATAGGTTCATGTATTTTATTTAAAGTTACGGGGAAGTGGAGGGGTATAGAAACTTTACGTCAAATTTGGTGACTCTATTGTGGGTGGTTCTACCATCAAATCTGGGTCATACTAATATATTATTCGTGATTTAGACAACCTGTTATATATTAAATCTATATATATAAAACTGTTTGTCCTGACTGACTGACTGACTGACTGACTGATTGGTGATCATCGCACAGCCCGAAATTTGGTGGATGACGTTTCGCGCCCAAATTCTTTTCAAGGATCTATCTAAAAATAAAATTAAATTCATTTCCAAGAATCCATAAGATAAATCATATCAGACCTGTTTCACATTGTTCGGAAAATCAAAGCATCCTCGGTATTCAAAGAAAATTTTCCAAGCTTTTTGTGCCAATTTATTTCATACGTGCCACGGGCAGGGCCGGGCTATATCCACTAGTATATACTAGCACTAGTATATATATATATATATATCAAGTTTTTAGTCAATAGCGTTGAAACAAATATACACTTTTTACTTCGTGAACAGTGTGTACATAGTTATGGCGTAACACATTTGAGTATATATGTGTTTGCTCATGATATTCTAAAAACAAGCCTTTGAAAACATTGTTCGATTTGCGGGTGTATTGTTATATCGAATTGCGAAATTGCAAAGAACAAAAAGGCACAAATTCTCGACTAAAAGATACCCAATGCACTCACATGCTTAATATGAAGGATTCAAATGTAATAATGACTAAATATGGGCGGGATAACGATTCTACTAATAAATAAATGTATATTTGAATCCATTCTAATTTGGCTTTTGCTTGCTGTTTCATTCGCAATTCCGTAACATACTCTACATACATTTATAGTCACAGTTTTATTTTTACAGGGCATAAAAAAATGATTCCTTTGTATGCCCGCACATTCTTCAATGTCCATTATAATACTCGTTGGCAGCTTCTTAATCAATTGGAATGTTTCAAATTATAATATTGAAAATTAATTAGCTGGTCTCCTTAATTCTAAGAACTTTTTCCGACGTCATATAATAAACTGGGCAGATCAGGCAGTCGAATAAAAAAATAAAATAAGAAATGTAGTAGCTTTCATGCCTAAAACAATAAATGCCATTTATTAACCGCAAATTATAAGAAAAGTACATTCGACAACAACAAAAATTAATTGTTTTTACTATTACTTTATAGTAAGACTTATATATTCAAAATAGTTTGTCCTGACTGTAATTCTTACTGAAGCTTTCTTTTAAGCCGAAAGTGAGCACAAAGTCGAAGCTTTGAAGAGTTCAGCTCACCAGTGAAGGAAACCGGTGGTGCAAGTTCTCATCAAAAACAACACATCCAAATAATTGAGCATTGCAAATGTGAGGTAAGTGTCTTGGCGTCGGACAAACATATAAGCAATCGCCAGTTCAGCTCAAATAGCAAAAGTACATTTTTATATAGTACTTGGTTCTTTAAATTGTTATTACATTCATAGCATAAAAAACAATAATAATTAATTACCTGTTGTTGACTTTCATGAATTTATACCTCGCAGATGAATCACAGTGCGCCAGTGGAGATGGCTGCATTTCCCATTCAGGAGCGGTGTACTGAGAAAATGAGCCGAGCATTTACTTCAACCTAAACAGTTCAATTCAATTGCGAAGAAGCTTAGTAATAGATCTTGCTGACGTATGTTCAATTTCCCTCTTACTACACATGTAAAAATAAGTTTGATTTAAGGAGAAAAAGAAGTGTTGTAGATATAATTTCCTGGTGTTAAAAGGGATGAAGCCCTAGGTAGAGTGCTTGCAGGGGGACAATATTCGACCGCAAAATTTAGCTTCCATCTTCAATTTATTTTAAAACAATCTTATATTGGTGCTCACAGATTGTAGCCTCATTGCTTGGAATACTTGCATCATAAAGGTTACTTTGATGCCCTGAATAGAACATCAAAGGATTATGTAACAATCGTTTTAGTTTTCGTTGTTTTTTTAGCTGTAGTGTTTCGTCAAGTGCTTCCTATAATACCTAGGGAAATAGTCGGGCCCTAAATCCTCTCACGCATTTTGCGTTTTCATCCACTTTTCGCCCATCCAATGTTTAATTCTGCACGAATTATTTTGAACGTCCCTTATATTCAAAAATATGTTTAAAGTCCATCAATGGTAACCCCTATTTGGACATATGCTATCCAAGTTTGGGGCACAGTGTCAGCACACCGGCTGCGTCGCATAAGAGTGGTCCAAGCATCAGCAAGGTTGCCGGCCCTGGTAGGGGACAACATCAAGCGTGATCTCCGCCTAACAAAGGTCGGAGATCAATTAAACTTCTTAAGCAGCCTATACGCCGACAAGCTGCAGCACCCGAACGCGGCCGCCAGGGTCCTAGCTGACCCCATCAGAGAGAGGCGCCTCCGAAGGTTATACCCCGGCGACCTATGTACCTACGAGGCGAATTATTTAAATATCTCCTTCCCCTTCCTTGTAAATAATTATATAATCATTGTAAATATCATATAAGCTTGTATATATTCATTCTTCCCTTATATATTCGCTTGGTAGAGCTTAAAAGGCACTGAACGACTCCAGCACAAAATCCAATTAAACATAAAAAAAAGTCCACCAAATAAAGAACCATAAGTTGGAATCAATTAACTTTTGACCCGCATTTTCTCAAGAACCTCTGAAAACTTTTTAAGCCGATCGGATGGTAAACAAAAACGTTTTATTCATACGTTTTTCGTGATATTTTCAAATTTGCCTGTGAAAATTCCTTAAGCCTTAGCGGGCGTCTCCATCACATAAGGTAACTACAGTACGACTTGGTCGGTGGGTTGATCACTAATCAGTCAGTAGTTCAGTCCGTCAGTTAATTCTTAAGTTTGGTGCACATAAATGTTATTGTGGAATCTAATGATACACGACTGCAAGTATAAGCGCTAAGGCTAGTTTGATTAGCTCATATAGAAGATTGAATAATCCATGGGCAGTTTTATGTAGCCTGTTAAAGAGCAAGCTAAGCGAAGTAAGCCTTTTGGTAAGTCTTCAAGTGTTCTTTAAAATTAAGTGGTTGAACCAAGTGAATATCGTGGACCTTTTTTTTTTATTCGCGCGATCCCGATGCAATGTACTCCATATCACATCCCGCCCAACCGACCGATGGGCGCAGTCGTGTAACGAACGATACGAGTCGAGAAGTCCAAAACAAATACAAACTACGACTTTATGCTAAGACTATCTTCTTGCTAAAAAGTTTAGAATCTTAAATGTCTTATGACCAATCGACATCTGAGAGATTGAAGTCCCCAAGAACAACTTACTATCTTAATTTTATAGTTTCTATATATTTTCAAGACAATTTATAAAATTAAATTAAGGATAGGTTATCCTTAAGTTCAAGTTCAAATTAGAGTTCATAATTTTTTGGAGCTAACAAAGAAGTTCTTAAATAAAATGCAGAAATTAACGTAACCGTGTAAAATTATGTCTTGATCTTTCGTATTTAAGTCCAGTCGAGTTTTTCTATCTAGTTTCAGACGCAGGTACAGACACAAACACATTGGTAACATTGGTTCGAATGAGAGGGCTTGTGGGTATTTATCCAAAAGAGAGAGTCACGCCCAGCAGCAGACGAGCAAAGAAAATGGGCAAACAAGATGAAAATAAATTTGTTCAATAATTTTCATTTCAACTTTATTAAGTAAGTATACATACATATATAAAATATATTAAACAGTATTATAGTAGTATTATATTAATTGTACTGTAGTTAACGTAATAATCATAAAAATCCATAAGACATGAATATATTGTGCATAACTTTTAGTTTTAAACAGCAAACATTTTTAGAAAATAATTTGATTTTATTTTGCCCATTTAATTATTCAAAGGTCTCATAACATGTCACAACATTAAAATCTTTTATTTAATAAACTTAATGACAGAAACAGTGATGAAAAATTTATTTACATATTCATTTAAAAAAAATAAAAGTTCCCGATTTCGAAAATAAAATTTGGTACAAACTTTAACGAAATTTACGTATTTTGTAGATTTGCCCAAGATTTTTGCAAAAACCTTGAACCCTAAGAACTTAAAATAGTTGGTTGCTAAATAATAAAGCTTAAAACAAATACATTGCATATAATTTGTATGACAATAATATATACACATCAACATTTAAAATTGTTCTTTTAGTTTTTGTTTTCGTTCTTAAATGTTGATTTGACTAGTGGTTTATGAATATTTATTTATTTTAAAAACGCACTTGGAGCCTGATTTGAAACCACAACACTTATTAAAGTTTAAAAAAAAATGTTACGTATCTAAAAATACATTTACTTCACAATTAATTAATTAATTTAAATCTATTAGATTTTTTAATGTGGGCTGGTTCTTGGCATTAAACATGCACATTTCTATGTGTATATTTGTCTTAGAAATTTGTAGAATTTTTCATTTATCTTATATTTGAAACTATTTGTAAACAAAATTTTCATTAAGTTGGCTTAAAACAGTTCAATTTTGATGTAGACTTTGCTCAGTGGATCAATAAACAGGCGCGCCTCAAAGGCTGCGTCCAGTTCATAACTGGTTGCTCACTGTCCTTCAGTTTAATCATCTTATTTATACAGAATAATAATTGTCTGTGTGTGTGTGTGTGTGTGTGTGTGTTTGTGTCTGTTTATACTGCTGCAGCCAAGCGACTCCCAACAGATTGATTTTCGCACAATATTAGGAATTAATCATTTGATGATTATTCACATAAGTGGTGAGGTAGAATTGTTCTCTCCCGTTGTCTGTGGTGCGTCCCTTTCGAGTCAACGGAGCTTACCAGCTGTTGCTAATGGCCTGCTCCAGTTTGGCCTTAGCCACGGCGGCAGCAGCAGCTGCCTGAACAGCTGCTGAGCTAGCGCTTAGTGTGCTAGCGGTAGGGGCGACAACAGCCTGTTGCTTTCCGGCAGCAACGGCAGCGGCGGCAGCAGCAGCCGCTAACAATGATGCCGAGCTGGACATAAAGTTGACATTTATGTTGATGGGATGCACCACGGGCATGCTCGTGTAGCTCTTCTCGAGCAGATCTACACCGTTGAGGTATGGCACCAGTGCATTGAAGTCCACATTAAGTGGAACATAGTAATTACCTTGTCCGTGCAACGCAAAGATAGGTACAGTAAACGAGTGACGGGGCGGCAGTGGAGCCGTCGTGCTGCTAGGTGTGCTTAACTGCGCGCCTGCAGCGCTCAGCTTAGCCAGTAGCGGACCGGAGTTGGAGTTGCTATTGTGCAGCTCCGCCTTGATGTCCTTAATATCACTGAAACTAAAGGAGGACTTCTCGTCGCGCACTAACACCATTGGGCGTGGCAGAATTATGTTGCTAGCTTCATTGTGCACATCCAGCGGAAGATTTCCATTGGAGGTTTCTTCAGCCAGTTTACGCTTCTTGGCCATTATGGGTGCTATTTCAGGCTCGGTACCGTCCTTGGAGTGTTCGGAAAGTGCATGCAAATGCGAGTGCTCGCTCTGCAGGTGGGGCGCGTGCTCGCTACTCGTCTCCTCGTCGTGCAGCTCGTGCACGAAACGCTCCTTGATGTGGTTCTTGTACTTGTAATTGTTGTTGTGTTCAATCTCATGCGAGGATTCTGAGTAGTTGCGCATCCGCAGCGACATTAGGCTATCAGTTGTGTGATGATTATGGGCCAAATGAGCATGCTGCTGCAGCAGAGAGTCCCGCGGTGGGGGCGAGTGCATGTTGGAGGTATCCGTATGAAGCAGCGGCTCACGCGAAGACTCAAAATCGTGCTGACTACTATCTGTGTGATGATGAGGCGCCGTCGATGTAATCACTGGCGCCTGATGCGGCTGATTGTGGGCAGCAATGGCAACAGCGGCCACAGGCGTCTTAGCCAACATATGGCATGTGGATGTAGATGTAGTCGAACTAGCCGCATTGCTGCTTGCAGTGTTGGAGCCTGTTGAATTGGTGGGTACATTATCGGTAGCGATGCCGTTGACCATGCCATTTCCGCTGCCCACAGCGAGCTTACTCGGGCTTTGGCGCTCCATGCTGGTACTGGAAGTGCTGGCATTGGTCACGGCGGCAGCAGCAACGGCCGCCGCGGCTGCTTGATGACTACGCTGTAGCTGATTGAGATGATTGCGGAAACTCAGATCTTTAACATCATTATGGTCACTGCTGTGTTCAGAGGCGCCCTGCACTTCGCGCAGATGGCACAGAGGCGGATGATACGCCTGATGAGGGCTGCCACTGGAGGCGCTCACATTATCAGGCATGTGGCAGCTGCGGCTGGATTTGTAACAGTCACCTGGCCAAAGCAGAGAAAAATTAAAAGTTTTTATATAAAAAGTGATTGATTTGTTAAAAAGTTTGGTTACATACCCTTAAACACCTCGTCAATATGCTCCTGCAGGCGGGCCAAAAGTCGATAGCAAAAGTCCTGCATTTGGCTATCGTAGAGGAATTTTGCCGCCTCCTTCATGCAGTCCATGTAACCGCTGCGGTACTCGCTTTCCTTCTGGAGGCACTCGCTCTGCAAGTGCTTCAGGTGGCGGATGGCCATCTCAATGATTTCGGTCTTCTCGATCCGACCACGCCCCTTACGCTGATACTGCGGCGGTATGAGGCGGGACAAATCAGCCAAGCAGGAGTTCATGCGATCGCGGCGCCGCTTCTCAATGATGCGATGCGACAATGGATCTTGCTGTAGAAGCATACAAATAAGGAGTACCATTAGTATGATCTTTACCAAAGCTTAGCAGCTATTGAGTAAAAGGTTATGAAGTTTCGGGACCATTATGCTAAATGATTCTGGCCAGTAGTATTCGGTTTTGTTCTTTTTGTCATGTTTATTTAATTTCGCTTTATTTTCGTTAACTTTACTAATTTGGGTATTCTTTTAATTTTTATTATTGTTTCTTCATGTTCTAGCGTACAATAAAAAAGGGTCAAAAGCGGCGGCGACTTCTCGGGATGCTGTGCGTGTGCGTTCTGTGTGAGTTGTAGGCGTGTGAAAGTAGTGGGCGTAGTCGTCGACATCACTTTCCATTGCCAGTAACCAGTCGCCAGTCACCAGTCACCAGTCGCCAGTAATCAGTTACATTATGAGTAAAAGCTGAGAACTTGTTACTCGGGCGCTTTTTCTTTTGATCCTTTGATCTTGCTTTTGAATTTGATTAGTGTCGCGATTTTTCGCTCTAAAATTGTAATATTTACCCTCGATGTTTTATTACGTCTTCCGGTGGCATATTCAGCATCATCCTCGCTGTATGCTGTTGCCGATGTTGAAAAATTTAAACTAGATTCTGTGCAATAAGGAAAACTGGAGACAGCTGCTTCGCTATAATTCGTATGCGTTTTGTTTCATATGCAAAAAGAAGTGGGAAGGATAAGAAACACAAATAAGTCCAAATCTTGTTCAAAAGCTTGTCAAGTTTTTTTTTTTTCATTTGTTTTCATTGTTTTAGTAATGCATTTATTAGGCGCATAACTTAAACTGACTTAGAAATATAAACGTAAGGCTAATTATTCTAAATATTTATATGTAGTTAAATTGTGTTGTTTTTTATGGGTAATGCTTTATTTGCTTTAAAGTAAAAATAAAAATAAGCCTAGGCTGCAAAATGAAAAAAAAAAAGAAGAAATATGTATTAATCGAAATGTAAATTTGTGAACAGCAAAACTCTCTGTCTGTCGCTCATTCCTCTCTCACACTCTCTTACATATCTCAATAACATTTTTCTTATAATGTTCCACAGTTGGTAGGCAACCAGCAGCTAATCCGAGAGTCCCCGAAAAGGGCCACCAATGTTTGCACACCAAGTTGTCGCTTGGCTAAAATCAAACGAGCGATTTTTTTTGATTTGTTTGTGGTATAAAATGATAATAGAGCCTTAAAATATAATTAGCATAGTGTACAAAAGTTTTTCACACAAAAACATACTCAGCTATATAATCCGGTAACACACACACACACACACCTATATGCAGAAATACTTACACATATTCAAAAATAAAACTTTTTTTCGCCACATTTTTACGATAGCTGTGCTTGTTATCAACACGTTTAACATACATAGATAAATAAGCTCATCGAATGACTCTGTTAGATATACCATGTATACAATATTTGAAAGTTGCCAACACGTTCAAATAAATAGTCAGCATACGCTCTCTTTTAAATCTAAATATAGAGTCTACACGTTTTAATAGCATGTGTCAGAAATATATAAAATAAAATCTTTTTAAATGCAAGAACCCTATGTACAGCGGACAAAACAACTTGTTTAAATTTTGTTGCATTAAAAAACAAAAACAATTGCCAAGCAAGGCAATGTAAAAAGTAAATAATAAAAAAACAAGTAAGAGGTTCTAGCCGGGAGCTCCCGACTAGGGGATACCCTGGACCCTCTTCTTCCAACACCAATTGCAGATATATATACTATTCTAGAAGCAACATATCAAGGTTGGTGACTCTAGCTCTGATTATTTACCAAAATTGCTCAAAAACAGGATGTCGATATAGATGTTTATCGATTGCTTGGAAACGGAGTAAGTTATCGATTATCGGAAACAAACTAGATCTGTGTAGGCACTAGGAGGACCAACAGCTAAATTTAAAGTCTCTAGCTCTTAAAGGTTCTGAGATCCTTATATACCTTCTGTCTGTTACATACATTTACATTTTGCACAAAAACATTATACACCTTTTACTCATTTTTAATGGGTTCAGGGTATAAAAAGAGTGAAACAAAATAAAGAATAATGAAAATATTTAACCAATTGCAATGAGCAGCAATCTCTGACCAAAACAAAGAAAGCTAGAGAAATAAAGAAACAAAACATAAAAATAAAGAAAAGAAAAGAATAACAGAAAACAAAAAAACACTCGAAAAGGCCGCGTCAGAAAACGCTAGAAAACTTGTTGCGAATGCCAGCAACATTTGCGATAAGCGCCAACACGCAAAGATTGGTCGAGTATGTAAACAACTCTCGTACATATATAAATATATATACAAATACATATACATACGTACAACATACATATGCCTACATACACACATACCTGCAAACATACATACGTAGTAAATACCAGTACATACCAGCTTATGGCGCTTAGAGCTTGTTTACTTATCCCCCACAGCAGTGCTAGCAAACTCAAGTGAAATCTATAAACTGCGACTACTGAGTACGCCGACTGTCTGCCCAGTATGTAGCACCACTTATTGGTTTATTTGTAAGCCGAAGGAAGCTGTAAATGTCACGCACGGATCCTGGTTTACACTGCGTATGGTTAATGCGCACTTTGCCACGTCACAGATCATTTTAATGCTGTTTGCAAATGCAATCTATTTGCTTATTGAAATATACTTAAGAACTGATCCAGTTGAGTTGCACTCTAGTCGATTTACTGTCATCTGGGATACCATAGGGCCAACAGGCAATGCATCCCAGTGACAGTCCCGTGTGCAGGGCGTGTTCTTATTTTACAGCACTCAAGTAACAGTCGACCTTTGCACCTAGCGAGCGGCGTCAGTTGCCAAATCACTCGCTTGATTCATGAAATATCTACGCGATTCCCTGAACGCTCAACAATGAACATTGAACCCAATAGACACGCCCCTTATGCCCGCCCAAACTGGCAAGCTTTCTTGTTGGCGTTTTCGAATTTGGGGGCCAGTGGGCCAAAACATTGTCGACGATGTCGTGCCGTCGTGCACCTTTGAGCTATTAAGTAATTGACGAATAGCGGCGCTCTTATATATATTTAGATTTGAGCCAGTCGAATTTGTAGTGTATTCAACAATTCGTCTATGCGACATCTAGCTCCTATGCCAAATGACGATAAATGTTGATCACCCGTAAGTTGCTTGCCAGAAGCATGAGCAGACATCAGAAGCACGTTTTGAATGCGCATTAATTGGAAATTGGAACATAAATGAAATCAAACAAAGAATATCTTTAGAGTGCCGAAGCATAAATACCCCTAGGGTCACCATGTTTTACTAGTTGAGCGATAAATCTTAGTGATTATTTAATAAAAACTTCAGCAATTTGTAAAAGAGAGAGACTTCTTGCGAACAAAAGCAGAGACACAGGTTTATCAACATCAACTCAATCGAAGATTTCTTCTTTAATGCGAAACACATTTCGTGACGAAATTAGAACACCCTCTGAATAAGGACTATATACTAATTGAACGTTTTTGCACACGCACGCCCTCAGTTGTTTGCGATATCGTTCGTTAACCTAAAATTAATGAAAACGTATTCTATTGATATTTCGATTAATTGTTTCCAGTTCTATTTGACTTCTTAGATAAGATATCTTTTCCGCTACACGTGACATACGCTTAAAATTTCAAGTGTACATATGCACATATGTCTGTACATGAGAGGGTATTAATATGAGTGTGTATTCACGAATACTATCAGAATTGATTCACATGACTTTAAGATAGCACAATTCAAAATTAGACATCTTATGTTTTGTTTGTCTAATCGCAATACATTGGAATAACCTTACAGATTGTATTTAAATTGCTATAAAGATAATACGACACTAGCTACTGAGAATAGATTACAATATTTGTGTACGTATGCTGCATAAGCAATTCAAGACTGATTGATCAAACACATGTCAAAGTATTTTTCGGAGGGTGACTAATAATATGACTAAGTAGAATATTTAAGTGTTATATAGTCATTTTTGTCCGTTTTTAAAGCAAATTTATTGTTACCACGACTGTAGAAACAATTATGCAAGCGAGTCCGACTGTTTCAATGTCAAGCATTTCCGTTACAAAATCTGGGGCAAATGAGAAAGACCTTCGCATCACATCATAGAATTTCCAGATTTTGACGCTTTAGTTGACTGTAGGCAGTGGAAATGGGTGCTGCGAATTGTGAAATGTTAAAAAAGAACCAACCTAATAGAAAAGCGAGAGCACTAAAACGATTACGCACTTCAGGGGAATAACAAAAAGTCAACACAAATATAAATATAATAAATCGTTGTCTTGCCTTTGGTAAATTAGCGTCAAGCTTTAAGTGAAAAACAAAAGTGATCTGCCTTTACGATGGAAGAATAGTAACCTGCGACTTGGAGACTGGCACTGCCTCGCTCATTGGCCGGTATAACCTTGACTGCACCTGCAGTCTGAGACGCTGCTGATAAGATAAACGCGATATAAACAAATACTAGTGCAAGCCAAGCCGCCAGCCGCCAAGCAACAGTCGTAAACAATTATTAGAGTGCTGGAAATTTTTAGCAATAAAACTAGTTGAGTGTTTCACACAAACTACTTTAGCAGAGATCACGTGAGACCTTTTTGTTATGCTTGAAAAACTGGAAATCTCACGCTAACCGGTTGCTGCTGTTTAGCTGAAAATTTAAAAAAGTTGAACTACATATGTTTATGTGTATAAAGCAATGGCTGCCGGGACACGTGATAATATTGGCAAGGCCATAGCACTATAACAAGTGAAGTGCAAGTGAAGTTGGAGTGCTTAGCAACAGCGGGACAGCTAACTGAACTGCAACGAGCGGCAGCCCCTCCCCCCTCATTATAGTACTTACTCTCACTTATTCTCCACATCCAGAAAAACAATTCAATAAACACAAAAACAACAACTCATAACAGAAATAAGCTCAATTGAGCACGAGCGGTGAGTGCTGCATAATTTATTTGATGCATTACTTATACACACACCTCTTGTGCCCACATCGAACACACATGCAAACATACATGCCTGCATATGTATACGTATTTTAAACGTTTGAAAAAAGATGATGCAGCGGATATTAACATCGTTTGAATCAGCCACGTGAAAGCCGTCAAAATGTCACAAATAACAAGCACAAAGGCGGATTGGTACTTGAGACTTGTATTTGATTATGCCACATTATTCGATATCAGAAAATATGTCAAATGTCAAAGGTATTGCCATTTCGGAAACTCTATACATATAATACTTTTTCTCCCGTGCACATAATTACACATACACTGACGCACGTGGCATACTTTTAATAACTGGGTCAAAAGACATAAAAATTCATCTATTTAAATCATTTAGCAGCAATCAAATGCAACGTGGCACCATCTGATGGACGCTGTTGACTCACCTGCCCCACACAAGCCCCGAACCCAGAGTCTCGCCTCGCAACATGCCCAGCCAAAATTGAGTGCATTAATCACAGCCAGGAAGAACACATACAAATACTTGCTGGCACATACGCACACACATATGCACATACAAAAACTCACTTATACATATGTATGTACATACAGATAACAAATTTAGTGAGTTTCTCAATATTTGCAGCACGTTTGACAAACGGCACGAGAGATCGCGAGCTCTACAAAGTTGATGCATATGTATAAAACAGCACAGTGAGATATATGTGTATGTACACACATGCATATATATTCAGACACTTATATACATATATGTTTGTTTGAAAACAACTGCATGGAAACGATCATGTGTACGTGCCTCTGGCGGGGATGCCAATGGTCGAACGATGACGATAAGACTCGACGCGACTCCGAATGGCATTTGGAATCCGATTTGAAATCGGAATAAGTGTCCGCTCTGTTTAAATTTGCAGAATCGCGAGATCGCTAGGTACCAGTTTATATACATATGTACATATGTGTGTACATATGTGCGTATAGATAAAATTTGTATATTTATTAATAGGACGCAAGCATGCGGTTGTTGTTTATTTTGTAAACATCGCTATAAATATAAGCTAAATAGATCACTGAAGTGTGGATTAAATAAATGCACATCCTCGATCATTTGCGGCTTGCTTTGACGTGTTGTCTTGCTGAACATTTGTGCGTACTTAATCTACATGACGAATCTGCACCAGCCATCGAGACTTCGCCATGTAACACAAACGTAGTCAGCAAACAAACACACTTTCTCAGAATTCTCTCGCACGGCATTATCGATAGCCACTTATTACATATCACAAATCGCGGAGCACCAAGCACTTGCTTATCACTGGGTCACGGCCGGGATGGTTGGGATCGCGTTGTCGCAAAGATCCCGAAATCGAAAACAACGAGAGACAGCTGCGTATTTGAGTATTTGGCATTTGGAGCAGCTGCCTCGTCGTGCAACAAACCCGAGATCTCTCACATTGTCTCTCAACCAACACTCCCTTTTATTATATATGTATTTAAGTAAATCAGTTATCCGGTATCTGCGATGTTCGATGTGCGTCACGAGCTTTTATCGCGTGCTTGCTTATCTCTTTTATGGATGACTTGTTTGTAATTAAGTTGTTTTTTATTAAAGCAACGGTAGAGCGAATTATAAACATTGTAGATATACGACGGATTCGTAGACGCGTGTTTACTTGAAGTGCCGATTTAAGCAAACTGCCAGGAATTAAATGATATCGGGCACGCCAACGATCGCGATAACAATGTTGACGAAAATGCTAAGAACCTCGTCCTCGTTATTCAACTAATTTGTTCTTGCATTAAGCACCTAGAAACCATAACAAGCGATCGGTCAACAATAAGAAGTTATAGACGAATCCCAACGAACATTTTAGGATTTAAACATGACACTCAAAAGGGTGGCTACATTCCTTACTCCAAGTATTTCATTTTTGTCTAATTACTGATGTGTCCAATTGGTAAAAAAAAATAAAAAAATAAAAAATCGAATCCAGTTTTCATGTCAAGCTTTATTTAATGGCTCACGTGATGTAAGCGTTACATGATTAAATTGAACCTTGAATGCTCAATAGCAGATATATGTACACATGTGCATCTAAGCTCGCATACATAATTAATATACATACATACATATTCATCACATCTTTAAAGGGTTATTTTAAAAACAACAGCAAAACAGCGTCTATGGTAACCAATTGGTAGATGGAGTTTTTAACTTTCCTTTATTAGCTTGTTTCCCGCGTTCATGCAGATAAAGCTGTTATTATTTTTATGACTGTTGCATATTTCATTATTAAGCATTTGACTACCGTAAAATATGTGCATACACATATTGGGAATCACTTAAAGGCGCAGCGGCAGTGGACGAGACACTGGGGACACCAAAATAGACTAATAACAATCAACAACAACAACAGTTGCTGACCTTCAAAAGGACACCGACTGACAAACACGCACGCACATGTGTGTATGTGTATGTGTATGTATGCCTGTGTTGAGCCAGCACGCCCACAAAAGCCAATCAAATGTGCGGGGCCAATTGGCTGTTTTTGTTGCTATTTATAGCCTTATAGCATTTTGGCCGTTGACATTTAGTGGGAATATAAGCTGACTTTATAAAAACCAATCAGTCCGGTCTCAACCCAACCTTTTATTTATTTATGTAATAAATAGTATTTTATATATGAATGTACTATCGACCAATAGCCCCAAAAACAAAAATTCCAATTGGAATGAATAACATGGTAAATAAAATTCAAGTTCAAAATAAAAATACAAAAAGAAGAAGAGAAAGGGGTAAGCCCCAAACTGAGCGTCACGTTTACCCAATCGTGTGTTGTATTTTGCTTGTGCTTGGCAAAATGTTTGCATAAATAAATACATAAAATAAAAATCCATTTTGAAAATAGATTCGAAGGCGTCAAGCAAACGCGAGTCTGTCTACCCACGTTTTTACTTGCTCTTCGCTTTATTTTATTCTTCAACTTGCTCAACTGCCAAAAATAGCCTTACGATCTACAGCCAATCGCAACTCACACACACACACACACAATTGATAAACTGTTACAATGCCGGTTGAAAACTAAAGCTACAACTTAAAGAGATGAATTTAAAAATAACACTAACAATAATTTATAAATAAGCTTAACGCGCACAGGTGAAAGTGAGTGTGCTTGTTGTTTTTGCAGAAGTTGTTGTCGTTTTCTGTGGCAAAGGCTTCCTTATTTATACCTACCTCTCATACTTAACCGGATGTGCGGCATGACCGTTTGCTTCGCTCCAGTAAGGCTCCATGTTGTTGTTGCTGTGACTGCGGTGGCTGCTGGTGCTGCTAGAGGCTGCGATCCTTGGCAAAATTGCGATGGCTGCTTTGCGTGGCTCCGTCCTCTGCTGCTGCTGCTCCTGCGTCAACGTTACTTGCAGTTGCGGTGGAATGGTGGACGGTATCGCTTTTTACGTCAATGCAGGAAACACAAGATAAAAAGCCGACGAAAGAGCGCACAAATTTATATGACAGCAAACAGGTTGTCGGCCACGGCGAATTTATATGCGGCGAGTTACAATTTTTTTTGCTAGGTTGTATTTTGTGGTGGGGTAACTTTTAATATTACACAAGTTGACTTGCTGAACAACGTATTTAAATATTCCACAAACTTAAATATTTAGATTTTAGTTTTAAGCTGTTTACTTTTTATAACAATTTGTATCACACTTAAATATCCAATACTCTTTGCACAATTGCGACACCCCTAACCGTTTTACATGTAGCATACCATTTCGAATTGTCCTTCTGTTTTTGTTAAAATTGTTAAAGGAGTAATCTGTTTCCGATAAGGAGCATCACTTGTCTGTTTACTGTAAGTGATGACTGTGCTACGTTTATCAGCAGCGTAAGTCTTTCGTTTTTGTGACTGTGCCGATAACGGAGACAGCAACGGGTGCGATAAGGCCTTAAGTACACCACCACAGCACTATGCTTGCATTTATATACTCGCTGATATATATGTGCTAGGCGGCTTAATTCTTACTGAGCGATAGAAGGTTTCGGGATGTTTATCAATGTGTCAATTTAACAACACTTGTTGTACCACTGTAAGCTTTGGGCTTAATATTTAATTGTATTAGCCTGGTCTGCCCCGCCCGTGTTAACTTGATGCCCACACGTTTTCTGCTAGCGATGCTGCTGCGTTCGAAACCTTGAAATTTTTTGCACTCGCGTCTCGTTTTGGTCGCGGGACTTGCTCTCTGCTAAACACGCACACCGCCACCAGCTCCGCACCGCACAGTACCAAAAGCGAACGATTGTTGAAAAACGTGATTGGTTTTTTTTTGTCACACGGCCGCGATTTACACGTTTTGCACTTATATTATTTTATATTTGTTTTATTAATACACAACTTCCTTCATTTCACAGTGGAATTTTACCAGCACCCGCGTGTTTGTGAGCTTTTCGTTTGCTTGTATTTGTGTATTTTACTACACAACAATTTCAGATGTATGTGTGTATGTATGCCTACAATTTTGTTGCTGCTACTTGCTTGACTGTTGCTATAATTTTGTATTTTTTTTGTTAAAACACTTGCGTTAACTGCAAACATCAACTGCTCACTTCGAACGGTCGAATTGAAATGAATGAAAAATACACGGCGAACGGGCTAAAATTAAAACCAAGACAGCAAACCCAAATTCAACGTATGGACAGCTGAATACCCTACACAGAATACAAACCCTATAAATTTAATATATTTTCTTATAATAAACAGGGCGTTTCTAACTATTAATAATATTTTTCAAATAATATAACAAATTCTGTTTATTCCTAAATGTTAAAATTGTTGTATATATGTGAACTTTATATAAGCCTAATGTGGTAAGTTGTTGAGAGTGTTTACAAGCCACATTACAGTTGAACTATACTTTAAACAAAGAGTGTACATATACACAACACGAGACCAAAAACGGTGAGCAAGTTGAGAGAGCAGATGACGTGCCTGGGGTATCAGAGAATGAAAATTGCAAAAGAGCTAGAAAACGTGAGAGAGCGAGAGAGAAACCGCCCCGCTGACTCTGAGCGAAGCACTTTGCCAAGTCATGTTTGGCTGCGGCTGGCACTGCGAGTGAGTGTGTGTTGGTATGCGCTAGCTTTTAGATCTCTGTGAATGTGTCTGTGCGTGCGTTGATGTTATCGCATTTCGTGCGCGGCGAACGTGATTGCCACAGTGGGCCTTCGAAGAACACAATTGATCATATTTTTGTTGTATTTTTATTGTATGTACATACATGGATTAGCTAATCAATCAAAGGTATACATATATCAAATCGTAGAACCAGACGGATATTTGTTATTACTTACAGCTATTAACATTTTTTATTTTATTTAGTTTTTGCATTGATTGTGTTATGAATATTAAAAGAAAGTATCGCACCTATCTTAAAATAATGTTTTTATCTTCTATAAATCTATATATTGTCAGTTTTTATTTGTAAAATAAGCATTAAATATTTGGCACGTGTAAGACTTATAAGCACTACGGTGCATATTTTGATGACTAGACGACGCAACTTTGCAGGCAGCCTGCACCAGGCATAGCATATAAGTGCGGTTCATGAGCCTATTTGAATAAAACGAGGGAACGTACATACATATGTTTGTATGCATGTATTAACGTTCGCATATAGAAATTTATATATACAAAACGTGCACATAGGTACATATGTATGTATGTAATATGGTCGTTATGTACGAATACGAAAAGCACAACCATTGTTGCGCGTAAATTACTTGCATGTACGTGCATATACATATGTATATAAACAGGCAACTGTATATGAATAAGTATCTGTGTTATTAATAAACACTTAAGATGAGTGTAGTAGTTACTGTTGACAATTGTTAAAAATAAAAATGTATATACATATGTGCATAGTCCAGGCGTACATAGTTTTTCTTCGATTTTTATTTTTTTGATTGATAATAAACATTCACCCACACGCTTGCACATAAAGATTGCCGTTATAGAACTCAGTGGTCATCGGGGCGTGCGTTTCGTGCTCTTTACAGTTGTTTCTGTTGGTGTTTGTCTGACAGCTTTCAAGTTGAAAGGCAAGCGCAAGCGAAACAAAAACAAAAATAAATAAACAGCGACGTAGAACCCCAAGGCAAGTTAAGCAAAACAACAGCAATAACAACGGCAGCAGTACATAATAAAACACGTGAACGTGACAAATTCCAAAGCGATTCGCAGCTGTTACATTGGGCGGCGGCACCATCAACGCCGACATTTGACGGCGAATTGCGACGAAGCGAGGATTGCCTGGCAACAAAGCGACTGTCTCACAGATACATATTCACGCGAAACGCAAGCTCTCATAGTCGGGTAAAATTTTGTTTTTATACATATTATTAGTAATCGAAATAATAATCATACGCTGACTCGGCCGTTCATTAACAGCGCGATGAGCGGTGGGCGCACCGATATCTCTATCTCGCTTGCATACACACACACTTTTTAATCTCCCTCTCTCTATCTCTCTCTCAGTCTCTCTTCGCGATGTTCTCCCTCTGTGTTATACGCGTGAGCAGCTTTTTAATCAAGACACGTTGAAAGCGGCCACAGCCAGCGCAAAAAATTCATAGCGCATGACGTAATATCTCACGCGAGGCGAGCGTGTCAGCCAATTCACATACATGCATACAAATAAGTATGTATGTAGAAATATGTACATACATATATGTATGTATGTCGGCTGTAAGTCACAGACTCACACAGCACACATGCCAGTTTGTTGTTGGTCACGTGTTGTGCAAATGTTTTAGCTGTGTGCGTGCGTACTATCAGCACAGCTCTTTGTTTATACATACATATATGTAGTACGCGTACATACATATATAATTTTGTTTATTTCATTTTATTTTCCAGCACTTTAATTAAATTTAAATGCCAGCGGTCGCTACTCAGAAAGGCATGCAATCTATTTTTAGCGCTACCAAAGGTCAAAGCAAATCAAAGCAACAAGTCACTGCCCAGCACGCTCGACTAATGTCACAAACGTGTCCAAGTCCAATGCGCAATGAAAATGGGCGCTGGCTGAAGCAGCTTGCATAAGTAAGCTGCATTCCTGTTTCTGCTGTTTTTCTGATCTCACAGTCAGCTGTACAGTTGCATTTGTACAAACATACAAATGAATGTATATATGTAGGTATTTAGGAATATTTTTCATTTTCCTGTTGACACGTGCAGCGCCGCAATGCAGCCACTATTTGCTAATGGCGCATCAGATGTTATTAGGTATACGTAGCGTACTCAAGCCTACCAGCTTTGATATTACACATACGCCCAGAGGAGCACGTGCACGTCATAAAGCTGATACAAATAGCTCAAGTTACCCACACACCTTGCCCCACATTATGCCCCGCAGCCTTATTATAACTTAATATATTGTACAATTGCTTAATATACAGTAAGAAAAGTAGATATTTCTATTTTTGTATCTACTCGCAATTTTGTTTTTAAAGTTGGTTTTTGTTTATGTCACGTGTTCGAAACGCCTTACGTGGCTTGTAAATTTCCATAGATGTGAAATGCAATGCGACACAAAGCCGATACAACAGCAACTAAAAAATGAACAAAGTTGTTTTTTTTTAATAAACGAGGCAAGCGGCGTGATAAAAAACAAACACTTGTGGATTGTTTATGTGGGCATAGTCCCAAGCGCTGACTGAGCTAACTTATGGTCGCATACATACATACACACAGTTGTATGTATAAGTAAGTATATTTGTAGCTATGCATGCGATTATCTGTATTTGTCTCTGTATCTGTGGCACTTACTGTATCTTTATTGGCCTGTTTGCGTTTTCTCAGCTTACATTTATATATATATACATATATATATATATATATATATACATATAAATATAAATATATAATATATATGCATATATAGGTGCGCACAATAAACTCATGAGCTGCTTGTTAGCCATTGTGAAGCTGTTCAGCAGATGTGCACATTCACAATATAATATTAGAATAACAAAAAATAAAACATTATTAAAGGGTTAAAAGATATATTAATTATTGATTTGAAAGCAATAAGCAACAAATATCAAGAAAATTTCTCAGTTATCAAATAAGTACAATTATGAAATAAGCTCGTATTGCGTTTTAAAAATAACCAATACTTTCAAGATTTTTGTAAAACAGAGTTTAAATAATAGGACAGAGCCGTTACCCTTGGCGATGCGCAGTTTTCAGTTCATATTCACATAATGATGCTTTCATTCAATTACTCAATTATTGGCCAATAGTTACAGTAGGCATACTACTAGACATACATAGTGGATTAAAAAACATTGATCAATTTGGTATACCTTTTCATACAAAATGTTGTATAAAACATTAAATATTATTTAAATTACACTCAATACCCGAAACTTAGGAAGATTTTTTCAGCAATACAGAACATAAGCACGATTCTACAGAGGCACACGGCTCGCGCTTTTGTGATTAGTTGTGAGTCGCCTATTTTCAAGTTGTTGGCATGGTTAAAGAAATTAATCAGGGACCTTGCAAGTTCGAGTTTTACCAGTATAACCCATGTATACATATTTGATGTTAATTAGATCTAGGAACTATCATTCATTCATATGAGGATATATTATAAATACAAAGAGAAAAATACATTTTAATAGCTTTATGTGTTGTAAGACAAGTATTTTATTGTTCGGTTTCGCTATAGTTAAACACTTCCAGATCGATTTTCGAATAGCTGACAGTTAAACACTTTAAAATTTGCACATAGATGAACATTCATAATTTGTACGTTAAATGTATGTACGTTCATATATATATTATCTGCAATTGGCACCTCATATTAGTATAAGCTAATTAAATTTGTCAGCTGGGGGCGGTACAGTGCCTTAGGCAGTGGCCAGGCCCAAATTCGCTTGGGAGAAAGGCCACGAAACGGGACAAACAAAATGGGTGTGTGCTAACAAATTTGGTTCATAAATTTACTATATTCGATTAGCATCACATTTAATATATGGTTGAACAGCACTACGTGCATACATATATATACATCGATTTTTTTATTAAACCAAAGAGTCGTGCACACTTTTGGCTCATATAAATTAATAGCGATAAAGTAAGAAGCAGAAGACATATGCTTATCAGCCTGCCAAAATTTTCATTTTAAAGTAGAGGTGAATTCAATAAAGGTGTATTAGTTCACTGATAAAAGTACAAGAAATATATAGAACTTGAGTATTTATATATAAGTTGATGTAGATACACTTGTTGTGTAAACAGAATTTTCTTTCAATCCAGCTGCAGTAGGAAATCTCGGATAATATTTTAATAAAAAATGGTTCTGAGCAGTCGGCAGTCGTAAAACCCGACACGTTTTAGCGTGGATAAACAAATGAGTGATAGAAAGCCCCAATACGAACAAACGCGCACACTACTAATAGCTACAATCTCCGAGTGGAAGATGTGCGGCAAAATTAAAATTTTTGCATTAATTAAACGTACATAAAAAGTAGTACATTTGATGCATAAAGATCTATATATATTGAAACAAAATGCACGTTGGGCTTGTGCGGTTTTTACAACAAATGGGGGTAGCCCCGATCAGGTGTATTAGCTGCGCGGATAACTGAATTGTACCCCTGAACGTTGTGTCTCAAGCTATGGCTGACATAGATAATTGAATAATATATTTTTGAGATCCAGTAAAGAATCAAATTCAATGTGATGCATGTAGCGGATGCAACTTTTGAACAGCAGCTTTCATTTAAAAGGGTGTGGATTTGGCGAAAAGGTTCAAACACGTATTTTCACAAAAGTCTTTGAAAATGAATGTGAATCCGTTTGGATGGTTTTGGTTAATTGTCCATAGCTATAGGTGGAATTCAAAAAATCTTTCAAATGAGGTAATTAACTACGTGTGTGTGGCTTTGAAAATATGTATGAACCCGTTGGGACTAAACTTGAAACTTCGCCCATGAAACACCAGTCTCTCATTTCTACCAGGGAGCGGCGCATTATTCAAAAAGTGTCTCAAATGAGTTCAATCAATGGTATCTCATGCTTGAGGACGATCAAATAGTAATCAAAAAAGTTTCTTACTAAAAGTACTCGTGTGTGGAATTTCCTTAAGTCCGCGCGTGACCCTTAGCACAGTAAAAATTTCAGCTTGTCAGCTTCCCATTTTAACCAGTCAGTCAAACATTCAAGTCAACTGTTTTGTATATAAAGAGGTAGTGTTAATATTATTATGTATTCTCTAGGAATAATTTCTAATAGAAATTTTCTAGATAAATTAAAGAATTAAAACCTAACGGTCTCACAAGTAAGTAACAACACTGTCCGGCAAATAGATATAAATAAATGATGAATTCATTTTACAGATTTTAGTTATGTGTAATAACGAGATGCAACAGTTTGGGGAGGGTAGCTTCTAGTCGAGCAGCATTGATCTTAATTAGTTTTTATTATTATTTGCATTTCATTTGATTTCAAAGTATTTTTTATTTGCTTTGCGGTCTCGAGTTCTATGTTCGAGTCGCGCTTATGTAAAACTTACAAACTGTGTTACACGTTTTGCATTTAAATGCTGCCGTTGATAAATCAGACAAAGCGGGTTTTTAATTTCCTATCTTGAGCTTGAGACTCTGGCGACAAGGTGACGCCGAAGCTTTGAACATAGCTATTGTTGGTGTTCATATATTTTTTTTTTTTTTCGATGTTATCTCCATGATAGAGATCTCAACCAAAACTAAGCTAAGATATCTACTACTACTAGTAGCTATTCCACGAAGCCCGTGCCTTGTAGCAGCGACATCGGCATATGTGGGCACGCTTGCAGCACACCTTGGTGTTAAATTTTCTTTCAGTAAGATGAAAGCCATCCTTGGTCGTCATGAAATATATTCTTAGCATCTCTCCTATCTTTGTCTGACGTACGGGGGCTTAATAATAGTGTTTAACTTGCTATTATTATTATTTCCTAATACTCGGCGTGCTCCATCCGTCTGGTTAGAGATTTAAAATTTACATACTTGTGTTTGTTCGCCAGAAAAAGTGCGAAGCCGCCAAAATCGATATATACCAAATATATACCAGCTGGAAGTCTGTTTTAAACTGTTATTGGGGTGTCAGTTATACTTGTTGTATTATTATGCAGTCGATAGTACCTGAGTGCATAGTCCCTACTTGGTTTTATTTCAATTTTGTATTTCATGGTCTAGTATTATGGTTTTATGTATTTTTTGTTTCCTCAGTTTCTTGTTAATTGCTAATTTTCAACGTTCCTTAACTCTCGAATTTGACTTTGGTAATTTTGAACTCAGAGAAAATCATCCAATGAGATGCATTTGTAAGTAATGACATCTAATTTAATTAATGTATGTGACTTTTAGGCACAGTTACGCTGACAATGGCGAGCTAAAATACTAAAATGTAGCTTATAATATCGTCAATAAGGAACGACAGCATATCTAAAACTTAACTGGACTGCCTAGCTTTCTGTCTCAACTGCTGTAAACAAAATAACCCAAGGAGAACGACGGGTCTCGGCGTTACGCATACGCCACGTGTACATTTACACCGGGCAGAAGAAGACGTTGTTATGCCAATCCAAAGCCGAGAAGCACTGACAATGTTGCAAAGCAGTCGCAGCTAATGCTTGTCATGTCAGTTACATCGGCCCAGTTACGAACGAAATGTATCCACGTCTATACATATATACGTACCATGTACTCTAAAGCAGGGCCTCTTGACGCACTTTTCGTATCGTAACGGAAATACACACTGTGCGACTGGAAATGTGCGCCTGCGGATGACAGCAACAGAGCTGAAACGTTCTAGAATTTGGAATTAAATGCGTCTTAAGAAAAAATATCCATTCCGTTATGCATAGACATGAGGACAAATTGTTCTCAGTTGGAGAGTGATTGACGTGGCTTACGTGTGCTCCGAAAGTCGTATTTTGTGCTCAGGTACTTGAATAACTTTCTTTTACTGTGCAAAGTGATACCTGCTGTGCATTGAAAGTATATTAATTGCACAATGCAACAGCCAAAACGTGATAAGACTGCGAGTTAGCAATCTAACTTCGTTGGTTCTAAGGATGGTGGGTGCCCCCAAACGAAAAATAAAATTACAATAATTAGCTTTTAATAATAAAATCGTTCAACTTGTGAGCAAGTTATGGTGGCGTTTATCAAATTCTAAAAATCAGCTAATAAATTACAAATATGTTTTGGGGTGTTACCACCTCTACAGCCAGGCAGAGAAGCTGTGTACTTTAAAATTGTACGCAGAACATGGCATTCTTATACCCTGCACCCATTGAAAATAGGTAAAAAGGGTATTATATATTTGTGCAAATGTATGTAACAGGCAGAAGGAAACATCTCCGACCCCATAAAGTATATATATTCTTGTTCAGCATCAACAGCCGAGTCGATCTAGTCATGTCCGTCTGTCTGTCCGTATGTAAGAACGCAAGGATCTTAGAAATTATTAGAGCTAGAGACTTGAATTTTGTTTTCGATAATCGATAACTTACTCCGTTTCCAAGCAATCGATATCGGCATCCTGTTTTTGAGCAAACTTGGTAAATAATTAGAGCTAGAGTCACCAAAAGTGATATGTTTACTCTAGAATAGCATATATATCAAGAATCTTTCATTTTATACCTATCGCAACCTACCCGCTACTGCCTCGTAGCTATACATCAAGTTAATAACTCAACTTGTATTCCCCACCAATTTAAGATAAAATTTTAATGCAATTTACTTTTTGAAAATACACAAATATACTATGGTACAATAAGATATACTGTATACAATTTCCTTAAGATCAGTTGAGAAACACGTGTTTGCGGCACCAACGCAAATTGCAAGATTTTCTGTATACATGTACACACACATATTCATCCACGTCTGCATCGAACTCTATTGAATTGATATATCAACAGCATCGCAATTGCGATTGTATTGTTTTCTGTGCTTTTATTTTATTTCGTTTTGTGTTAACTAAGATTCAATTATTGGTGTGGCTGTTTGTTAGAAGCGGTGGCAAGTGGTGAGTGGCGAATTCGAGCCCTTTCGAAGAAACTATTTTTTTGTTTGGCTGGTGTGGCTGTTGAGTAGAGATGGTGGCAAGTAGCGCAGTTAGTTGCGAATTCAAACCTTGCCAAAGGAACTTCTTTTTTTTAATTTATCTTTATTACTACAAGCGAGCGTGTAGAGCGAGCTGCATTTGGAATTGGAATAAGAGGGTTCAGGATATCCCCTAGTCGGGAGCTCCCGACTAGAACCTCCTACTTGTTTGCAAATATATTCAGCTACGACCGAGAAAAAAACTAAGAAATATTTTCGCAATAAATTGGATAGCAGAAATTTTGGAGGCAGTTTTTGCATGGTCAAAAATCTCAACTTTGAAATTCAATAATAAATTCCAGATAATTCGCGATCCATCGATGACCGTGATATATGACCGTATAATATTCGAGAACAAAGGTTTTTAAATCTTTTCTGTTCCCTATCTCATAGGACTCAAACTCGTTTTTGAAGCTCCTTGGGTACTTAGGTTTCAAAAGCAACCCCTTCTTGATGAAAAATGGAAGTCAAAAATGTGTACTTGCAAATCAGCAACAGAGTGTGTATTGATAGAAAATCTTCCACTTACATAACCATTACCTTAATTCAACTTAGCACCGATCATAAAATAATAGACTTAAAAAATAATAATCTGATGTTTTCTCATGGTAAATAAAAGTATGTCTTCATCGAAATTATGCCTTCCCTGTTAAGTTCTTAAATTTATAATATTATCTTTAAATATGCCAACTTAAATGCGTGGAATCGCTATCTAGGGCATCATAGCTTGATATCGTTTAATAGGCGTATAAGAACGGATAAATTCTATCATGAATTCAATCATTCTGAGGAATCGTTATTGACATATGCTATAAGTAACTGTGCTATCATTTTTATCCTCTTATTTCTTATATCATTATATATAAATATCAATGTCACAGTCTGTTAAAAAGGAGATTCGTGCTAAATTTAAACATGTAAATAATAAATGAATCTAAAACCCCGCTCACCCTTTAAAATGACCGCTGTGAACAAACAAAAAAATTGAAAACAATCGCTGTAAATAATTAAATTTTGCAAATATGCATACATCAAATGCCCGGACTATGCGACTGTTGAGCTGGCGGAGCTCGCATGTTCCCGAGTCCACGAGTCAGCCAATGTGCAACACGTGCGCGAGCACTTAGAAACTGCCGGTTGGGTAATTGAGCAAAACTGGACGAGCAGCATTGAGAAAATGTATATAAATGTCTATATATATGCCTCCTTAGTAAATGGTAGCGTGTATTACTTGTCTGGAATAATTGATTGACTTATATGTATGTTTGTGTGTTATATATGTACATACATATTTATCTTTATATGAATATACAATTTACGTGCATATGAATATATGGTATACTCACATTCAATTATTGCAGACAAGTTAATTCATTCTACCATTAACTAGGGAGGCATTGCCTTATTGAACCGATAATTGTTGTTGCTGTTATGCCGGTCAAGTGTTAAAATTGCACTTCTCAGCAAATGAATTAACAAGTATATAATGTGCAGTAAACTGATAACTTTTTTTACGAGGCAACGCAAATAACAAATGTAATAAGTAGATCGTGTGAGATGACAAGCGTAACAAAAGTGTACATAAATATGATACTTTGTTAAATTTTGGACGAGTGTCATTAACAAAGCATATAATAAATACCTTTTTGTAGTTCACATATTTAATTTAAATGAACCGGCAAATTCAAATGCTAGCGAACAGTGTGAATGGCAATACCAGACATGCAACACTGTAACGTTGCCAGACAGCAGAAATATTATTTGGATGGCAGTTTCGATTTCGTCGGTTGCCAACACTGCACAATGCCGAGTCAGCTGTTCACAGTTAAGTGAAACAATTTTACTCACATTCTAGCAATACTTACCAATTTCGTGCAATAATATAAGGCAATATATTACAAAACCAACGTGGAATATTCATCAACTAGCAACAATAAGAACTCAGCTGATTATCGTGTAATGTTCCGGGAAGCGCCCGTTGGTCAATAAAATGGCAACACTTTGCTTGTTGTTGTGGTCCCCTGTTGTTGCCAAGGAAACGAGAAACCCAAACACAACAAGTTACGTCGCAGCTCGGTCGATCTTCTGTGTGTGTGTGAGCGCCACACTTCCTTCCGGTCTAATTTTCATATCAAATGCAGGATATCCTAAATACAGGCAACGAAAATAAATTTACTTTTTATTTCTTTAAAATTAACTAAAATAAAATGACCAAAAAGTGCAAATAAATTACTTTTGAAATGTACATTATTTGCCAGGATACCGACAGAAGTCCTGGATGATACTATACATTTGATATGGTAAGTGCTAGAAAAATCCATTGGGCTAATTTAAGTAACCCACGCTCTGTCCGTTCGCCTCCCTCGCTGGTGGGAAAAATTTCATATTTATCTTGAAAAAGAAAATGAAAAATGAAAAATGAAAAACTTTGAAGCAACCGTGAACTGCCGCCAGCAAAGATCAAAAGCACATAACTTTTTCCATTTTGCCAGCATTACTATCGTTTGTAGCATTTGTGGCACAGTAAATGAGTTTTCATTGAACGGGAAAATGAGAAAATTACACCAACTTACTTACTCCTCGACTTTTCCAGCGCAAGACAGTTTTGTAAAGCTCCATATTTAGAGGCAATTAAGACGAGTCCTATGCAGACACACAAACCAACCAACCCCCATATCCAGTAACAATTTTATAGCAACAAGGCAGCGCATATTTATGTATATATGTATATGACACAGTCAGCCGCGTGCACCTTCACATCCAAGTGGCGTGTGCGAGACTCTTACGGCCATGGCCGGTTGCACATTACAACGTGAGCGGCTCCGAACCGAATGACCACCAGGTGTAAAACAAGCATCTCGGTGCATGTTTCCGCTTTACTGCCCCGCACCATGTTTTGCTTCACTGCCTGGGCCGAAGGTGAGGCGGTGCGGGGGCGTGCTGGGTCGGCACATGCCAAGCGAACGCACCCATAATATCTGTCAGAGCAATTGACGACTGATGCCTGTTGTGATGACTGTCAACAATACATACGCTCATCATCAAAGAGCACAGTTTCGACATGCTTATTGTGATATGAGTTTGTTAATTTGCAACGCGAAGCTGCACATGTGCTTTGGCTTAGGTCAAGCCTATTTGCCATTCAGCTAAGTCCAAATTAACTATTTCAATTAGTTTGCAACATATTTGGTTAAATACCCATAGAACCATAAAAAAATGCTGACCACAGTTTGCCCACAGCCATGCTGACTGCGTCTCTGGCAATTCTCTGGACCGCATTTTTGCAGCTAACCTCCTGATGCAGTAGAGCGGATGCTCCCAATTTTAACTAATTAGTGCAAAGGATAGTTGTCGGGTAACGTGTTCTTCCGTATGACATATGATAATATTTACAAATTACAAACGATATTAAATTTGTAGGGAGCGTTTTTAATTGTTGGAGGTAATTGAGTTGAAACATATTCAAATAACAACAAAACTAATGTTAAAATGTTCATGCCATTATTTGAAGCACATACTGAAAGATAAAAAAGATAAACTCAAATGAAGTTTGATAACAATAAAATGCAATTCATAATTGAAAAATATTTGCGATGATAAAATTCCAAATATGCACAAATATGATTATTTCCTTTGTATATGACAAAACCAGTCTGAAACCTGTTTATCTATCAAGAATCAACTCAAAACAAAAATTTGCTTCAACATCTTTTCGTCATACTCGGCATAAACAAGTCTATCGGTACATTAACGAGTTTGTGACAATATATGCCTGACACTCATAGTGGACTGGGACCAACACATACTAGATGGAAGGTGCTCATGGTTTTCGGTTCATGGTTGTGACTGTTATTAGATATATGGGGTCACGTTAAAAATTTTGGAAGGCGCTAGAAAATTAATGATTCTTAAAATGAAAAGTTATGAAATACGTGCAAGTACCTCTATTTTTAAATTTTGGAGTATATGTATTTCTTGTATAACTCCATATAGAAAAGAGGATAAGATAGTCTGTGATCTCGATTACACATATCCAGCTCTATGCAATAATATATTTCGTTTCTCTCAAGCCATTCCCTAGCGAATCTGTCGGATCTCTCATTTAGCATTGATTAAGTATTGCTCGTAATTTATAATATTTATTTCCCAAATCATTTGGGCCTAAGAGGGTAGACCAGTCCACAGCGCTATAACAATGGACGAATATTGGTCTAAGTGATTCGAGGGTAAACTTATTTCGGCTACTGCGGTTACCTAGCTGAAAAATAAGTTAGTTCAGCGAGCAAGAAATAGTTTTTAGAACTAGTTATGAAGCATATTCTGGGCGTATACTCTCGACTAAGGGATAAATGTTGTTGAGAAAATGTGCTTAGGGGCCTGTTTAGTATTAACTAACTTTTAAGTTTGCCGGCTCGAGATCAATGTTGGTCGTAACGGGTTGTTTTTGCTAGCTTTTTCAATTTTTCGCTGCTTTTAATTCTCAAGTGGTTATAGCTTCAGAGGACAAGTCCTTGCAAATCTGGAGATATACCCCAATCGAACTTGATTAAAACTATCATCAAAAAACACAACAACTAAAACTCGATGCTGTTTCTGATGCTACTCCATAGTAATTCCTGTTGTTTTGCGACAACTGGCAGCTGTTTTAAATCTAACATTTTTCTATAAAGTTTCCTTGTCGAGGATATGCTGTCTTCCTTCAACCCAGTCGAAACTTATCTGAACCGAACAAATGTTACCTTTTCGGTAAAAGCGTCACGCTGACTGAGCCACCAACTAACTCTTCCTACACCGACACAGCTGCCGCTGGGCATTCAGGACCTTGACGTTAAAGCATTTCCAATGGGGTAGGAGAGGCTCAGCGCCAAAAAGTATCCTGAAATGGCCGTCCTCGTTGGCAGGCCATTTGCGTAACGTAGTTTGGGCCGTGCCTAAACGCATTTCTGTCTCGCTTGTGCAGCTGAGTGTGTGTATTCTAGACACACCACCACTAGTGAAAAACGCAGCAGCATATTGACCAACTCTATTAGCAATTAACTACCCCCTACGCCCTGCCGTTGGCACTTGAGCTCGAGCGGCCACCTGCCCGACAATAATAGCAGCCTGAATATGATTCGTGCTGTAGTTGCACATTTACGCTCGTAGCAAGCACAGCAAACGGGACACCACTACAACAACTGCAACAACGAGACCAGTATCGAAAAGTGAAAGATCCCCGCAGAGGTAGTCAATTGAAGCAAAGCTTACGGAAATATGGCAAACGGTTGGTAAAGTAAGAAAAAATTCGAGAACAAAAAAAAAATGTAACTTATTTGATCAATAATTCGCCATGGCGCGTCCTTAGTGATTTGATATTAGTGTGAGTGTGTGTGTGTGCTCTGTGTTTATGTCTGTGAATAGTTTGTGTGTGTGTGTGTGTGTGTGTGTGTGTGTGTGTGTGTGTGTGTGTGTGTGTGTGTGTGTGTGTGTGTTTCTCACAAGCTGCATTTCTCACACGTTAAATTTGTGAACTTGTCCGCATGGTTTCACTATTTGATTTGTATACTAATGCCCAGGCACCTTGTATTTCCTGGAGGGCAACGCATTAACCCTCTACTTGCAACACAACTTTTTGCCAGGACAGCCCCACTCCAACCCAGTCACACCCCTGCACACCCCGTTAAATGACGCTCAATCGCCGCTGACTTCGTTTATTGTTTATAAACAACAGCTTGGACTACAAGTTCGACTATATGACGTATGCCGGGTCGTCGTTGTCGTCGGCGCCCTGTTACCTCAACTCCATCACTACTTCTATGCCGGCCCAGTCCCAATCCTGCTCAAATTCCTAGTTGCCGTCTCCTGTCTGGACACTCCACTGGCTGGGCTGGCGTTGCCAGCGGCGTTTCGGCAAACATTATTTACATTAAACCGGTTGCCCAGTGAACAACTGTGGGCCAAAGGGAAAACACAAAGATGTGCCAGAGAGCGTGACTTTGAGTGAAAATTCATAAATGCAGTTTGTGCAATAACGGATGTAAATGTAAAAGTCAATAAAAAATATAAAAAAATCAATTAGATAAAGGTATTTGCAAAAAAAAAAAAGTGTGGTGTAATAATCAGATGCGTTTGGCGCGGAGCTAAAGTGAACAAAAAAGCGGCTGTCTTCGGCACGCCGAAGATTAAATGCCCTTGGGCATTTGGCAAACGGATTTGCTGAAAACTGAACCTCTTAATTGCTGAATATTGTAAAAAAAACAAAATCTCTTTATATGACCGATTCTTCCTATAGAGCTTATGATATGGTAGTAGTTAAATATCAACAAAACTTTTCACATACGTTGGTACATAGTTAAACTAGTAAATGCCAAGACATCTTGAAAATTAACAAAGAATTCTTACAAACATTTATTTTATTCCGAGCACTCGTTTGGGATCTGGATGAAAAGGTGGCTCAATCAAGGGTTTCAAACAAATGTACTGCTTGCTCATATAGTCTCGGCTTTTTATACTGATCAACATATCGTGATTCGTGACTATATTTTAGTATGCTTTAAAAGGGTATACAAATTAATAAAAATAAAAAAATGAAAAAAAAAGTACCTACCTCTTCTTATAAGAAGATGTACTAAGGAAACAGATGCATGTATTTCAACAAAATATATATATATATATAAATATTTCATGCAATTATTTAATTTAATTTAAGCATTTGATAAGGGAACGAGTGCGTCTTGAGAAAATATATATATCAATGCTTTTGGCCATATTTCTACATTTTTACACAATGAATAATCAAAGAGGTCTATAAGTACAGTGTAATTAGTCCTTGCCACCAACACACACCCACCTACTTGAAAGGCGTGCTACAAATGATATCTAGCGCCTAAAAGATGCCACTAAAACGAATGCAAACCAAAATGGCGTCTTTCTGTTCGATAACAAAAGCAAACGGAAATTTGTGCTGAATGAGGGCTACTGTTGTTGCTGCTGTTGTTGTTTCGAGCCGAAAAGAAGAACAAAGCGATGAGCAAATCAAAGTATGAAGAAAATACCTGTGAAATGTTTAATTTCATAGCAACGCCCCATCAGAAGGAGTCAACCCCCAAAAGCAAGTAGACAAGCAACAATGCCATCAAGAGAAAGAATATCAACAAAAACAGCAACAACAACAAGAAATTCCAAATGCATAGCACATCATATAGTAAGAGGCATTTGTATGGCACTTGATTTTGGTCGGAGGCAAATTGGGTTTCTAATTTTAGCGACGATATTTTAGACTTTGTAGCGTTACAATGAGTACAATAAATTTTCACTTTCTTTACAGCTGTTAGGAACTCAAGTAACTGAATAAATTTAAGCACCGCAATTGCCTTACACCGAGAGAGCGAGAGAGATAAATAAAGAGGACTCAAGAGAGAGAAGGAGATCAACTGCTGTCTAGTCAACGAATTTCGCATCGAAAGTGCAAAACTCTGGCCTTTTACTTTAACCAAGCGACTTGTAGAATAAAAACATTTTACAAATACAATTAAGACCTAGATTGTAGAGCATTAAGCAAATGAAATGAGCACACGCTTGGCAACCCAGCGACAGTTCATCATCACGACGAGCGCCGCCGTTGAAGCCGCCACAGTAGGTGCCAGCCAAACAGATCACAAGGAACAGCAGCAGCTTGTGCCTAAAGTTTCTGGCGATGTGCTGTCCGTAGAGCCGAGGACACCAGCAACACCGACGACTCATGCTGAGGAGTTTGAATTCTGCACCGAGGATGGAGTTGTTGTGGCTGCCACTTTGGAGGATGTCATGACACAGGTTGCCATATTTTCTCCTTACATCTCATATAAAATCAAAAAATATACAATGGCTTTCATTAATTCTGTTATTGTTTCAGAATTGCCAGCTCTTACAAAAGAAACTGAGAGACGGCATTGACGATGACACCACAACGACCACCGATCAATTGGAGGTCATTCGCGTAGTGCTGCCCATGGATACCAGTGACTCGAGCGAGGAAGCGCACCTTCACGCCCATATCCATGCCGTTAATAATGTTAGCAGCAGCGAGCCCGGAGCCACAGGCACAACCAACAACACAACCACCATACACACTTTGCCAGGCCTGAGTGCCATCAAGAGTGGCGTCGATCTAGCGCAACAAGTAGCCAATGGCCAATTGACCGTGGTGCAGGCTACCGAGGATGATGAAGGCACACCATTTATCACTGTAACGGGTGAGTCAAAATTAAATTTTATATCTAGCCGTGTTATTCTACTGTCTGTTTTTCTTATTATTGTATCATTCTGAATAGAAATATGTAAGTTATACATTTAAATTCATGTCAAAGGGCTATTTTATAACAGACAGGACTATAATTTAACTTTAAAACAATATAAAAATCCGAATGGCTCTTGAAATGCTTTGAATTGCTGCAAACCGTTCTTGTTATATTATAGATTGGTTTGGGATGCCTCAATAAAAAACATATCTTTGAAACGTTTCAGTTTATAGACATCGTAAAAGCTTCAATAACTGAAAATTGAGAAAGACTGAGGCTATTAATAACTCTCCATCACATAATTAATGAGCTGTATAACAATAGAAGAGAAGAATTAGATCAAAATCTCGAGTTTCTTGCATACTACTGCTCGACATCACCGGTAGTTCTTTTTGTTGTATTAATCCTTAACTCATCTTCTATAAACGCAACTAAATCGTTTTTTGGTAAAGTTGATTCAATTTGCATTTTTTATACCGTTGTAAAGGGTATTATAGTTTTGTCATTGATAGGTATATAGGAACGACCAGTGGAATTGGTCGATTGGTTCTTGTGCGAACAAATTTCTTGTTTATCAATATATATTGACTATACCTGCCATTTAAGAGTTTAAGAGAATGTAGCTAATATATATGAGCCAAATCTAAATAAGATCGGATTACTTTTTTTTTATACTAAATTGTAAGAACAGGTTGTAAATTGAGTTTTTGTATGACAGAATATTCCGCTTTCCAAGATTATTTGTATTAGGCGCAGCATTTAATATATTTGAGATACTGGTTCTTGAAACGAATTCCATTTCTTTTAATTATATAAATTTTAAAACTTTTGCTTGTCATATATTTTCTAAATTTATATGAAGCAATTCAGCTGTTAATCATTAAATGGCCGTTCTATTGAATATTACACGATGTACAACTTTTCATATGCCAATAAACGGGCTTATTTTGACTTCTACCCAAAATTGGTACGAAACAAATAAAAAATATGGTTGAGTAAACGGAATGGTTTAGTTATTAGTTCTTCTTATTTCTTTCGATTGCTCTTCGGCTGTTTTTTTTTGAGAAATGGTTTAGTTTCAGATTCGGATCATATTAAAAAAATGCGTTGAAATTCCAGGTTCAGTTCAAAACAGCAGTAAACGATTTTTTCCGGGCTCTGTTCAAATCAGCGTGGCAATATTAGAATTTTCAACATTTCAAAATCGATACCCGCTCTATGCATATGTTTGTATATGATAAGTTTTCGTCCAGACGTTTTTTAGTATGTCATAATTTGATTTTTATTTACAAAACAATCAGAAGATCCTACAAAATTTAAAAAAAATCTTGAAGTGCCACTGCCTAGAACTGCCCAGATATGTACATATATGTATGTCATTAATTTGTAGCCAGTGGCACACAATTTTTTAATTGTGACAGATACATTTTTATTATAGTTAAAAAAGCGAAAATTTGCCTGACTTTGGGCGAGCGACAAAAAACGCGCGCAAACCCTGGCGGTTTATCGCGTACGCTCACGTTGGCAGAGTCGTGCGAAATCAAAGCCAAAAAAAAATCCAGCAAACAAACAGCAAACGACAAAAGTCGCGCCTTTGTAAACAAACATAATCACAGGATCAGCATGTAGTCCCTGGGGGAGGAGCGGGCAGGGCCATGGAACCAGCTAAATCCCTGTGCATTTTAAACGTTTGCTTGATATCACAATTAAAGCGACTTAATTTGAAAACTGAAACGAGCAGAGATGAGCGGGTAAGAAGAGCCCAACATATACACTGATAGACACCGACAGACAGATAGACGCACAGACTCAACAGTCACCCCGTTGCGGATGATAGACCTACCTGTGCAGAGGTAGCCTTAACAACAGGACATGGCACCAGTTGCGGCACGTGCAATACAAAGTAACGAAAAGTGTGGCAAAGTGCAGCTGTGTTTTCAAGGGGAGTGATACCCTTCACCCGTACACATAATTATTATATTCCACTTCAGCGCTACACAATGAATTAATCGAGATTACACTTGGTGAGCACTATCTATAGGGCAGGATCACACGCTGCCGACTTCGATTGCGACTGCGACTGCGAACAGCGAACTGCACAAGGAGGGGGGCGCCGGAAACTAGAACTGTTTGCCCATGATACTTGATTTTATTAGCGCAAATTACCACCACCAGCGGAGCTAACAACAAATACGGCAAGTAATCACAACAAATTGAGGTGGGATGAAAATCAGAAAGGGAATGGGATGTCAGAGCAGGAGGACAGAAGCGCGAGCACCCTTCACGCGGCGACTCATTAATAACCGCCCGCTGTGTATTAATACTACTTATGCCCTCTAATAGGGTATGTCCACTATGTCATTGTACATTCAATCATTCAGATATAACAGAAAAATCCTAAGTGCATATAAAGTTTATCAGCAAAAGAGTATACAGGTTTCGACGTTCCAATAATCTGGATCTTTCCTATTGCTTCACTTCCACCCACTGTGATGAATATTTGACAATTGAAGGTGGACAACGGCCCAACTTCAACACAATACTCGAAGATTATATAGGAAGAACACTATCTGTCGCCCCCGCTCCATTCAGCTGTCCTTAAACTTACCTCTCTCACACATAATGAGAATGTTTCAATTGATACGATTTTAAGGGGTGCTCATCAAATCGACGATGCAGAAAAAGCTTAAAATTTAATAAAGGCAACAACTAAATATGGAACGCTGAAACCTCAATCATTACCAGCTAGCTATAGAAGAGCTTAACTAAGGCACCAAAGTGGTTGTACGTTAGCTGACTGTCCGGGAAAATCAGCATATGCCAGGCTTCCTTTAATTGAGTAAACAGCAAAGTTTTCTAGATCGCAATCATTTTCAAAGGCAAATCGCACTTCGTATAGAATCGTGTGCTATCTCAGGACCGAATCGAAGCCAACGTTTGAAGCTGTATAAAGCGTTCTGAATTCAATCTGCCAGACCCTTTTCCAAGCAAGGTGCAGTCTGTTTACAAAAAATTAATTTGTTGTTTTTGATTCGACTGCAGCAGCTGCACGGATAAACTGTGAGCATAGCACAACAATTGTTGGGGATGAGGCCCCTGCACATTTCCAAGCATATAGAGAGTTTACTAATTTCCATGGAATCCACAAAAGGTTTTTAATATTCATGATGCATATTTTTTTTGTTATCTTGTCGTCAAAAATATGTGTATCTGGCCAGTCCACTATTGTTATTAACAAAATATATAAGATTGATTTACATAAAAATGTTTTCTAATAATCTAATCGATAGTTTCTAAATAGGAGATATTCTGTACTCCGAACAGTAAACATTCGTATGGATTATATTTAAATGCAGTTTATGAATTAAGTCATAATGAATAAGTAAATAATAATTAATAATATATATGAACCGATTATATGTTACGTTTGAGGTCGATAAAAATATTTTAAATTTTTGAAGCTAAAGCATGTGAACTTGCTTTAAAATTAAAACTAAAAAAGAAAGGCTATCTTCGGCACGGCGAAGATTTAATACCCTTACAAACCAAGCCTTTTCATAATACTCATGGTGCGTTGCCCGTTATCTAAGAAGCACAGTGAAAAT
The DNA here is from genome assembly GCA_037075305.1 of Drosophila kanekoi. Taxonomy (NCBI): domain Eukaryota; kingdom Metazoa; phylum Arthropoda; class Insecta; order Diptera; family Drosophilidae; genus Drosophila; species Drosophila kanekoi. The sequence goes on along the minus strand of JBAMCE010000131.1, from coordinate 834,066 downwards.
AGTTAATTTCGAGTATGGTTAAGATATCTTTAAAAACAACAAGTTTTCCATACAGAACCTTCATTTCGAACGATCGTTCCTATAGCAGCTATATGATATAGTATTTCGACATAAATAAGATATTGTATAAATGTAGGGAGCATAGTGAAAGTTATAATTGGCGAGATTGTTAAAGAGTTCTTAATAGACTATGTTTTTCATACAAGAACCTACATTTCGATCGATTGTTCCTATGCCAGCTATATAATATAACGGTTCGATCCAGCTGGTTTCGACATATGTACTGCGTGCATCAGAAAGAGGGACTTCTCCAAAGTTTCATGACGATAGCTTTAAAACTGAGAGACAAGTTCGTATAGACACAGACAGACCGATAGACGGATATGTCTATATCGACTCGGCTATTGATACTAATCAATAATATATATACTTTATGGGATCGCAGATGTCACCTTCTATGCGTTATACATTTCTCGACAATATAATAATACCCTCTGCAAGGGTATAATAGTTTGTTTAAGATCAACGAAATCAAACAAGACAAACTCCTGCAACATAATGTCTAGTTAAAGGTTAGTCACTGGGATCGACACGTTTACACAGAAATTATGTTAAAAATATAGCTGAAGTCCATACCACCCTTATTCACTGTAGGATCTGTAATGAAGGCTGTTATCTTAAGTCTCCTAAGATCTCTATCTTCTGAATATGTGGACTGTAAGATGTAAATGTGATTCTGACTGTTATAATATAGTCAAATTATTAAGTCGGAATGTCTACAATTTGGTAAACGAAAGCATATTGATTGGTCAAATTGAGTTATGGCTAGAAAAGCGATTTTATCGTTCTGAATACGATTCTGCACGATTAGAAATGTACATGCATTGGCAGTAATCATAGTAAAGTTGATCTTAGTTAAAATTGCATTCCAAATTTTTGTCATAGAAAATTTGCGAAATAACCGAAACTTCAAGATAATAAGTGGTTTAGTCAGAAACCACACAGCTACTTTTCATTTGACTTCGTTGCCTTGCTAACCCCAGAAATGTCTTTAAAGTCTAAAAGAGTCAATGTACCTGAGGCTTCATACTTAAACATGTGTATGTCCATGCTAGTGTCCACAAATCCACATTCAAGCAACTGCAATGGACACCCACTGAGTACAACTGGCCGCGTGTGCATTTCATAAAGGACCAGAATTAATATCCGAAATATTTGTTTGAATTCAGGAAAAACTGAATTAACACAACGATGCCGAGAGAAAAATATGTGAAAAATACCACGCGTGCACGCAGTGCCAAAGTGGCAGGCATATGTGGTATCTTCAACAACAGCCCACCCAACAGCCCAACACCTACTGTCCCCATCCACGGCGAAGAAAAGCGCGTGCCGGCAGCAAACGTTTTGGTTGGCCAGCGCCAGGGCATGCAGCATCCGTTGGGGGTTGCTGAGAAAGCGTGTAACTGCACTTGTGTGTGTGTATGTGTGTGAGCTAGGCGTGTGAGTGTGTTCGTGAGAGTAAGTGAGAGAGTCGCTGATGTCCTAGCAACCACCAGGCTGTGTGGCTGCGACAGGGTAGGCAGATGGTGGCAGCTCTGCGCCCGAATGATTGGCTGCGTTGCCTTGACGCCGACGTTGCCACATGCCGCACTGCCTGCTAGCAGTTGCTGTCTCACTTGCACCAACAGCATCTTTGGGCTGCTCTCGACACTTGTTCAGATCCCAGAAAATGCGACTTTGAGCCCGGAATTAGCTGGCGCCGCTTGAAAAATAAAACGCTGCCACTCCCGTCTCCAGCTCTAGCTCCAATCCCGAAGGCTAAGGGTTTGGGTTGGATTATTTGCTACGGCGACTACGTTACCTGCTGCCAGGGGTGGCTATGGGCGGGCAGGCACAAATCATAACAACGCAGCATCAAACCAAGAACCCACCCATCCACGGAGCCACCAACGACAACACCACCACCACCACCGCTGTAATTTAATTCGTCGCTGCGCCGCCGCCGTCATCGCCGTCGTCATCATTATTTTTCGGAGGCATATTGCTAGGATAACATTTGATTTTGAGTTCAGTTGTAATTCTACCGTGCATACGTTCTGGTTGCTCTTGCTCCGTTGCTACGTCACAACGTTGCCAAGTCGTATTTCCGCCATTACATCGCCCGGGGGCCACCCACCGCACACTGTTCACAGCAGCAGCAAGTTGTGCGGGCTTTTTCCGATTTTCACTTTCACTTTTCCTTGCCACTGTGAAACAGTTGCCCAAAGCAACCGGGCGAAAACATCTCGGCTTACAATCAGTGGAATCTGCACAGCCCGCTTGCGCTTCCGGACATGTGACTGCTGCAGCAGCTGTTCAGGAACACGTTACACACGTACCTTTGGCGCCACAGTTTACTCATTTGCGAGCTGACCTCTCGAGCATTAAAACTGAACGAATGCATTCGCGATTCGACTTCGACTCCCAGACGCGTCACCAACAGCAAAAACACCTGCACCATCATCACCAACAGCAACAACAGCAGCAGAACCCGCACAACCCGCACCAGCATCAATACCATCATCTGCCCGAGTTGGATATCACTCCACCGCCGCAGATCACTGCCGCCGCTGCCGCCTACACGAATCTCCTAGAGAAGTGCCGCTGTAAGCTGCAGCCACAGCACCACCACCACCACCAACAACAGCAACAGCAGCAACCACTAGCTCCACATCACCACCAGTTGCTGCCGCAGCATCAGCACCAGCAACAGTTGCCAGTGGCGGCGACAGCAACTACACTAGCGCCGCTGCCAGCCGCCCAGCTGCAGTTGCAACTGCACCATCATCATCATCACCATCACCACCAGACGTTTGTGGCCACCGCCAGTGCTGTTAACTACAGCAGCTGTACGGCAATTGGTCCCGCTGCCGCCTCCTCTGCGACATCCTCAAGCTCAGTAGCAACTACAGCAATGTATCACCACCACCACCACCGACGTCACAACAATTTGTCCTATTGCGGTGGTAAATATTTTGCATAGCCAACAATTTCAGTTCGAATCCTATCAATGGCTTTTAATTGACGCTCTGTTTACACTCTCCGTCGTGAGTGTGAGTACGAAGTGTTTGTGTGTGTGCTTGTGTTTATGTGTGCCAAGTTTGGGCCATCAAACAAAAGTGTCAAGTGTCTTACTCATGCATCTTTGGCCATGTTGTAAACTTTAAATTAAATGGAGTTAAGCGGCTGTCGACATATGTGCATATATCGGTCCATCCAAAGAAGTCGCAAACTTGATAAATAGAAGACATTGACAGTTCAGTGAAATATTATCTAATATCACATTTTTCTGAAATTTTTTCAAACAAAACATAGTCTGACAATATTTAAAAATAATATAAACTATTTATTTTTTCAAACTTCTTTTAATAATTGAATAACAGTTGTACAACAAATCATGTAATTTTATGTTAAACTGAAAGCGAACATCAATATTTTCTAATGGACTTCTGATTTTCTTCTTTCTCTCTGTTTCCTCAATATATGATCACATTCTGATAGATCATTGTAAATATATTTAAGTATCAATATTTATTAGATTGCTGGTAGATTGGTAGATTGCTTCCCAAGTAGCCACACATTTGGATAACTGCATAGGTCTTAGTGGAACTTTCTATGAGCTAGTGCTTTTTATAAGTTAGTTTATATATAATATAAACTAAAATGCAAAAAATTGTAATGCCCACTAAATATTTTTCGAGTTAATCAAGTATCTTATTTGTCGAATTATAAAAAACATCACTTGCGTTTTCGAGAACCCAGATAACGTGACTTTTTAAGAGATAACCTGAACTCAGTGCCACGTTCATTCTAACTCGTATCCCATATAATAGGATATGCATTTAATATTAGCTTCGGCTTTTATAGTCCGAGCGTTAATGAATTTCAGGGCTTAATATGACCCTAAATTGTGTGTATATTCCAAGTCGCAAGGCTCTGCCTTTAAAAAATTAGTTAATTCTAATTTTGTTGGGAACTCTGGGAGGGACTCGAAAAATATTTCAGATCTTTATATAATATACGAGTGATGTTTAAAGAACCATGTCTTAAGACAAGTAAGAGGTTCTAGTCGGGAGCTCCCGACTAGGGGATAACCTGAACCCTCTTCTTCCAACACCAAATGCAGAATATATCTATACTATTTTAGAAACTACATGTCAAGTTTGGTGACTCTAGCTCTGATTATTTACCAAAATTGCTCAAAAAACAGGATTTCGATATCGATTTTTATCGACCTGGACCTGCAGCTAAAATTTCTAGCTCCTATAGGTTCTGAGATCCTTGCGTTCATACAAACGGACATACGGACGGACGGACAGGCAGACGGACATAGCTAGATCGACTTGGCTATTGATGCTGATCAAGAATATATATAATTTATGGGGTCGGTAATGCTTCCTTCTGCCTGTTACATACATTTACATTTTGCACAAAAACATTACACCCCTTTAATCCATTTTAAATGTGTTCAAGGTATAAAAATATTGTATTAAGAGAAGGGCAAACGGACATGGCTATATCGACTAAGTTTGTCATTCTGATCAAGAATATACATACTCACGGGGTTGACAATGCTTTCTTTTGCCTGTTACACACAATTGCACAAACATACAATGCCGATATTACGTATTTTAAATAGGGAATAACAATTAGCCGTGTTTTAGCTTAAGTGCGAAGTGCGCGACTAGCAGATGCCGATCGGCTGTGATACAAAAATTCCTGCTTCCTTCTATACAAATATACATAAAGACACACACGAATACTATAGAAGATTCGTATTCAAATTAGAGAATATAAATGTCAAAAATGTGTTCTTCCAATTTTGCGAAAAGCGAGGAAAGGTATCCAAAGGGTTAAATATTCTGTACCTGTCTTTACTATACGAGAGACAACATACCAATTTTGGTGTTTCTTTAAAGCTCCGAGATAAGTTTGAAAGACAGGATTTGGATATCGGTTCTTATTTATTTCAGACGGACCTAGCTAGATCGACTCAGCTCTCGATACTTTGTAGTATATATACACTTTATGCGGTCTGAGATGCTGCGATCTGCCTTTTTACATGCATTTGCTCATTTCTGGTTCTTAGTCAAAACTTATATTTGTATATAAAGTCAATTATCGTCAGCGATGATTTTCTTTCGGCTATATTTTAATTTTTTTCTTTTTCCAGTCTCAAATTTTTAAATACACATTTATAAGTTCCTCCATGATTTAACATATTGTAGCCTGCTCCAAAAGGTATGCTCCATAACGTTTTGATTTGAAAATTAAACTCAAGCTAAGCTAATACGCATATAAGTTGCAAGCTTGTATGTTTAAGCAGTCATTTGTTCAAAGTCATTTTTAGATCGAAATTATTAAAACTGTGTGATGTAAGCGAAAATTTCGTATAGCCGGTAGTTTTTAGATTTCAAAGCGCGAGAAGGAGGAAATATTTTGACGAAATACAATATATTGGTTATCTTTAAATAAATTTTATTCGACTGAATAATTTTATTATAATATGTATATTATTATTTATGTTTTTCATATTTGGCTGTTGCCTTTCAGTTTCCGGTCAGGAGCAAAACTATCAAGTGCAATATGTTGACTCGGAGCTGTATCATAGCAATTCCAGCCAGACACAAATGTAAGTTCATCAGCATAGGCAGCATGGCCTCACTGTTTAATATTTTGTCCGTCCACAGGACGTATCCGTTCTGTCCGGTGGGCGACTACCAGAGCAATGGCCAGACATACTACTCAACCTCGGCAGCCACCGGTAACTATACAGCCACAACGGCAGGGAGCACAGCGAATGCACACTCCACGACACTGCCGTACCTGGTTCCAGTGGACGATACCCTGCTGTTGAATGGGTCCTCGCAATCCCACAGCCGGGACTCACCGCACAGTCTGACGGTAAGTAAAAAACGAGAGTTCAGTGAGCCGGTGACATGGACTAACCATTTGGCTTCAATGTAGCATGAGGTATCCTACATACAGGAGGCGCAAAGCACACCGCAAACGCCCACCTCCACAACAACCACCAATTCAGCCAGCGGCGGCAGCATCGGCAACGGGGTCGATGGGGCGTCGCCCGATAGTGACCAGAGCGCCATGGCCACCAGCAACAAAATTGCCTCGGCAACGGTGAGTAGTAGGGGATCTGTTTTAGCCATGAGTAAGAGCATGGTGGGTCCGACATGCTCTGCCCAAGAGCAGCAGTAGCAGCGACACTGGCAGCAGCACTGACAGCGGCTGCAGCTGCGGCAGCAATAGCAGTAGCAGCGTTGCTAACATCTCTCTCGCACGCTTGTAGATTAAGTGGCTATCGCGCAACTACGAGACGGCCGATGGAGTCAGTCTGCCACGCTCTACGCTGTATAACCACTACATGCAGCACTGCAACGAGCAGAAGCTGGAACCGGTGAATGCAGCCAGCTTCGGCAAGCTGATACGCTCTGTGTTCTCCGGTCTGCGCACACGTCGCCTGGGTACACGCGGAAACTCTAAGTATCACTATTATGGCATTCGCATCAAGCCCGGATCGCTACTAATACATCAGTCCATGGAGGATAAATCGCTGCAGGGCTATGGCACCCCGCCTGGCAATGGAGCCATCGCCAACGTCAGCAGCAGCAACACCAGCCAGCTAACCAGCTCAAATAGTAGCAATGGAATGACACCGTCTTCTGGCCAGCGCAATGCTGGCACCAAGAAGCACAATTTCAAGCCAGAAACCTACGAGGCATGCATTCAGGTAGGCAATGCGTGAATTCTTAAATCCGGTTCTAAGCATTAATCGTTCTTCATGTTCATCTCGCTTGTAGTACATAGGCGACGGTGCTGGCGCAATGCCAGTCTTTCCGCCCATCGAACTGAGCCACAGCTTTCACACTGAACTCACCCTTGATGATGTGGACACGTTCCGTGCGCTGTACCGTGAGCACTGCGAATCATTTTTGGATGCTGTGCTCAATCTGGAGTTTGGCACTGTCGAATTTTTGCTGCGTGACTTTTGGCGCACCTCGGACAACAACAATCTGGACGAGTGCGAGGAGGAGAAGTACTTAAGCAAGACAAAGCTGTATCTGTTGTGCCACTGCGCAGAAGTGCAAAAGTTTGTTCGCGAGGTGAGTACGGTGGATGCCTCGAATTATGAATGTGTTCTGTAAATTCTGTAAATTCTATGAGAACAACTGAATATAGAAATCGGACATCGTATATTTGAGGCAAAAAAACAAATGCATATTACAGTAATTATTAACGGAAATTACAAACTATGATTAAGTATTTAAGCTTATTATACCCTTGTAGATTGTGTTTTAATTTTGTCCTAAAATTTATGACGTATAGAAGGAGGCATCTCCGACCCCTATAAAGTATATATATATTCTATATTCTCTAGTAAAAAATTACAATGCCAAGATTGGTCGAGATATCTTGAAAAACAAAAAGTGTTTCTTTTAAGAACTTAATTTTCGGGAGATCGTTTAATGGTTGCTATATAATATGGTAGTCCGATGTAAATAGATGTTGCAAATATGTAATGAGCATAGTCAAGAACCTACATTTCGAACGATTGTTCCTATGGCAGCTATATAATGAAATGGTTCGATATTGATAGGCCTAGGTTTGTTTAAGAAACAACACAAGAAACATGATATCTTCAAAAAAAGATTTTGATAAAAGAGCTTAATTTTCGGCGGATCGTTCCTGCCGTAGAACGATAACTATATAATTTGATACTCCGATATTTTTATAACCGTTTATATGAACAGTATTAACTGATTTTTGAATCCTACTTTAAAATAGGTGGACTATCAGTTCTACCAGAACACAGTGGACGTCATAATACCAGATGTACTCCGCTCGATACCCAATGCACTAACACAAGCAATTCGCAACTTTGCAAAGAACCTGGAACTGTGGCTGTGCGAAAGTATGCTGGGCGTGCCGGAGCAGCTGTCGCAGATCAAGACCAGCGCCGTTTCGGCATTTTGCCAGACACTGCGTCGATACACATCTCTTAATCATCTGGCACAGGCGGCACGCGCTGTGCTTCAGAACGGTTCGCAGATATCCCAAATGCTTAACGACCTTAATCGCGTGGACTTTCACAATGTTCAGGTGCGTCGATTAAATGCAGTTGATCTTTCAATTGTCGCAACTAAAACAAAAAACGTAAATTTACTATGTTATAGGAGCAAGCCGCCTGGGTAAGCCAATGTGCACCAGCTGTGGTTCAGCGTCTGGAGAATGATTTTAAGGCGGCACTGCAGCAGCAAAGCTCATTAGAGCAGTGGGCCAGCTGGCTGCAGCTTGTCGTTGAATCCGCGATGGAGGAATACACAGGCAAGCCAAGTTACGCGCGAGCCGCACGTCAGTTTCTGCTTAAGTGGAGTTTCTACAGCTCCATGATCATAAGAGACTTGACACTGCGGTCCGCGTCAAGCTTCGGCAGCTTTCACCTAATACGCCTGCTGTTCGATGAATACATGTTCTATCTGGTGGAGCACAAGATAGCCGAGGCGCAGCAGAAGACGGCCATAGCGGTCATTTGTGAGCGCATGGTAAGCACCAAAGCACCTACAAACGAGAGTGCCATCTATTAACTGTCAACCTTTGATCAGAAGAAAGAAATGGACTTTGAATTCGAGTGTCAGTTCGCCTACATAACCAGCGATGGGGAACAACAAACAACGGCTAGCTCGGTCAATGGAGCTGGTCCATTAGCTGCTGCTGCAAGTGCCATTAGCACGGGCAACGAAGCCAAGCGTCTGAAGCAGGAATGAGTGGAATGCAGTGCTACACAAGCGAATAGCCTGGCTTTGTATGTATCGAGTAATCATATAATTTATGTTAACTGAAATTATTTGACTATACCTAATCGATTCCCCATTCAAAAGGTCCGTTTCAACTGTGCATTTAAAACTTTAAGACGTGTGTATGCATTGGTGTATTAGGTTGTAGATTAAGTTCTTCTCAACTGTAAACATAATCAGTTAGCTTTTAGGCATATGTATGTTTGTCTATATGCAAGCAGATTAAATATTATTATATATTTAAAGAATTGCCCCCACATTCAAGTAAGGAACCGTCCAAGCAGCAAGCTAGTCACGCCCTTGAAGCGTTGGCCTTGTCTGATCTGATTATGTATTATTGGGATACACTTTAGTTTAAGTATATGTGCATTAGTATTTGTGAACTTAGCGTGTAACTAAACTATGACACTTGTGTTTAACCTTAAGAAAATGCTATTTGTTACATCAGTTTTGTCTGGTTTCAACGAAAATTGTACAGCATAGTGCTCGGCGCATACATGCACCACGAAAAAGCACACACCCACAATTGCATATGCATGTGTAGGTACGCACAAATAAACATCAACCATATGCACTGATTGCAGAACTGTATAGGTTAGATTTGGCTGGAACGGCTTGCTCAATGGAAAACTAAGTTAAGTAAACTACAGGCCTTAAATGTGCAAATATGAACACTGAATTTTTAAAAATAATACATTTTACTGCATACCTACGTACATGTGTGTTATATCTGAAAAATCAATAAACACACACACTTATATACATATATGTATAGATATATTTAAACAGCAACTGAAAATTTGGATGTTAATTCCTGAAGCATATACAAAGAAACAAGTACAGAGAAATATTTTAACAGAGGCACACAACAAAGTATTTTATGCCATTTTAGGTATTTATTCTAGCAAAACAACCTTTTGTAAGCCATTCAACTAGAATTAGTTAAACGCAGGAGATACAAAGTAAGAAACTCACAGAAATCTAGTCTTAGAAGAAATATCGCTTGCAAAACAAGAACATTTTGCATACGGCAAGGTCCGAATTGTGAAAAACGAAGTCACAACCAATCAAAGTGAATTCTTATATTACTGTCAATATATAAGTCAGTATATTATTCCTATTGTGCTAATGCTCTCAAAATTTTAAATCTGTATGTTTCCCAATATTGTTGTATGACCTATCTTTAAGAACTGAGTTTAACGATATCATTGCGCAATAAAAAACTCAACGTCATTAAGTTTACACAAACTGTATAACTGCCCGATTTTGTGGTACAGTTTTAATAGAGACGCGAAATCGGACAAGTGGTCTTTACGATTGCTTTCCAAAAAAGAATTGTTCGAAACAAAATAAATTATACAAAATTTATTGCTCAATCTGCAAATACTAAGCTGAAATCTTGAGCTTTATTGGTTGTAAAAGCAAAAAGCTAAATGAAACGAAAACAAAATGAAATATCAATTCAAATCAAATCTACCTATTTATAAATGTGAAATAAAGATGTCCTAAAAGTAAAAAAACGTTTTTATTATTATCGAAGGGTTTACTACATGAATTCCGGACCATTCCAGATTGAGAGCATTTTAAATAACCTGTCTATCACAGTAAGAGTAGGAACTCTTATTTGTAAAATATACTGCCAAAATAAATACTTCATTACAGTCCGTTTTTTAAGGATGCACATCTAAAAAATTACATCTAATTTTGTTGGAACTGCCTAATTTGGGGATGCCTTGAACCACACACAATAAAAACACTGTTTACATTGTCTTGGGCTATAGCCAGAGATGCCATAAGAAACATTTCGAATTCATTTTATGTATACGTAAGCAATATCATGCACCATACCTAGCGGCTGTATCTTTCTTTTTTCATAATTTTACTCGTTTAAATTAAATTTTTGTATCCCATTACTTAAATATACCTAGCTATAGCTTGATCTCATATACATTTTAATAAAAGGTTTTGGCTATTATTATTCTTATAAAATAATTTGATAACGACGGTATATAAGCTGATTACTAATTTAAGTAAGGCCGAGGATTATCAATTACAAAACCGGTTCCTCAGAATGGACTAAAACACCGCCAAATTTTTAATTTTCAAGATCCTAGTTTTTCAATAATCCTAGTTTTTATTTGACATTTTTAAACTTCAAATTAAACGAGGAAGAAAGGCTATCTTCGGCACGCCGAAGATCTAATACCCTTGCAACATTTTAATGCCGAGAAAATGGTTAATGCCGAGCTTGGTGTAGGTTTATTGATAAACAAAAAAGACTTTTAATCAAAAACCTAGTTTTCGACCGATCGTTCCTATGGCAGCTATATGATATAGTGGTCCGTTCTTAAAAGGATTTTGCATATATATGAGGAGCTTAGTAAAACTAGTAAATGCCGAGTTTGGTCAAGATATCTTGAAAAACAAAATGTTTTTTCATACAAAAACTTAATTTTCGACCGATCTTTCCTATGGCAGCTTTATGATATAGTGGTCCGATCCAGCTGGTTTTGACATAAGTGCTGCGTGCAACAGAAAAAGGGACTTCTGCAAAGTTTCTTTAAAATAGCTTTAAAACTGAGAGACTAGTTCGCATAGCAACAGACAGCCGGACAGACGGACATGGCTATATCGACTCGACTGTTGATGCTGATCAAGAATATATATACTTTATGGGGTCGGAGATGTCTCCTTATATGCGTTACACATTTCACGACAAAATTATAATACCCTCTGCAAGGGTATAAAAAGATAAAAAGAGCTTTGTGAAATTTACAGGGTTTAAAAGTGGATAAGCATTGTGTGCATAATACCAAAACGCAAGAATACCACGTAAAAAAATATTTGCCCATCCATTTTTGGTGAAAACAGGTGCCAAACAACTAAAATTATTCTAATCAAAGTAATATTTCTGAAAACCTGCTTACCAATTTTGGAGTGACTTGTAAATAGCGACTTATGCTTACCTAATGACCAAATAAATGACGTTCTCTAAATGTTATCTCCTGTCTTGACTGACTGACTGATTAATGATCAACGCACACTCCAAAACAGCCAGAGCTGGGACGCTTAAATTTTCACTCTGATTGAGGTGCCTTTTAAGACATCTCGTCTTTGGGAAATCCATCCGCAAGTGTGGAAAATTCGTAAAAAACTTTTAAATTAACCTTATTGTTTGTTTTTGGTATATATGGGGGTAAGATCTCGATCAGTTCGGCTTTAAACTCCTTTTCACAGATCTTTGTGAAAATATATTTAAGGTTTTTCCACACTTTTTGCAAAATTTACCCCTCTTGGATGATAAATGCGGATGAAAGGTTATAAAAACAAAGTTTTAGGCTTCGCTTCATCGGCCTCTGACTTATTATCAATGCTCCACACAAAAACTAAATCGTTTTTGAAATTCCCCTCGCAACACTAGAATTAAATTTTCTACTACTGAGCTTTATAGTGACGGGTAGACGGGCGTGGCTGGATTTACTAAACATATCGTCCTGTCCCTGATCCTTCACAATACCATTATAGCAAAGACAATATAAATGCAAAGGTGTGTTTCCCAATACATTTGAATGGGCTTTTGAATTTGAAGTCGCTTTTCTTTTCTGGCTTCCCGCTCTTCATACGCTAGGCTACCCGAATGGCTCCTGCTCACCGAAGTTTATTTTTACGTTTGATCGACTCTGAATATTTTGGTTAATTAATTAATATAGCCTTAGGTAAAATCGCTAAATTGCAATGAAAAATTGAACAATAAAACAATTGTATATGAAAAAGACCACCTTGTGAAGTAATTATCTGCATACATTAGCCCACGTAAATTGTTTTTACCTTCATTTTAATTCACACATTTCAAATGTTTTGTTGGTCAGCTAAAGAATTATAAAAATAAAGTAATCAAATGGCTTAAAATTTAAAAATTTTTTTTTTTTTTTTTATTTCAATTGTGTTGTACAAATTGATTTTCTAACAACTCTATACAAAAATTGTTTATTTTGCTTAAAAATTTGATATATAATACACATATTTCTTACTTACAATATATAATTTGTTAACTGCTATTAAATAATGAATATTTTAACAAAAAATTTATGTACTATAAATATTGATTTTGCGAAGTGGCTATGGAGAGATGTAAATTAGAATTGCAAATATTTTTGATGGCTTCAAATAGATCGTAATAATCATTTACATTATTTGTTACTTGTAATAACCTTATTTCAGTTACCTTAAAAACTGTTTGTACTTTGTATTTAAAATCTGAGGTCTTGTTTACATTCATGTAAACTGAGTCCTGAATGATCGGCTGTATACGTTGTTTTCAAGTCTTTTAAGTTGGAGAATTTTGACAATTCGTTTGGAATTCTTTCAATGCTTCTCGGTTTTGGTTGGTATTAATATTACATTGTTATTAATATACATTTCATTTACAGTTAAAGTAGTATACAATCTTTTAGGTAAAAAATATTTACATACCATATATGTAATATATAATATATTTCAAAAATTTAATTGACTCTACTTTCAATTAATAATACGAGAATTCGCACTTTAATTATAATCTTATAAATATATATATATAGTATATAGTTGGTATTATTCTACCAACATCTGTCACATGAATACTGGACCGGCAAGTTTTAGGTGGTTGTTTTCAACATTACCTTCAGAAATATTTATATAGAAAATTCGCTGAAAATGCTTATAAATGCCATTTTTATGTACAGTTAACAAGTGTGTAAGTATTTGTTAAAGGCGTGTGCTTCATGTTTCGTTGTCCAAAATTTTTATGTTTGCATTTAAGTAGAAAACCATTTCAATGTTTGTTGAGTTAGGTTTTTACAATTATGCTTGTTATCTTTTCGGTAGCCAGAAGGCATGATTTGTAAATCAATCGTCAATAGTAATTACAACATAGACTATCATAAAATTATTTTTTTTTTGTTGGAGATCAATTTCAACAAATTCTCCTTATAGTCAAGATTTTGGAATTAACATAATTTATGTTTCGTCATTGTTGGATTCGGGAGATTAAACAATTACAATTACTATATTATTACAATTAATTCTTGAGTTTTCTCTCAAGCGTCAAATATTTGTTAACGGAACTTCCTAGTTATGTGTGACATATTAGTTAATGCTTGAAACATAGACATTTATTTGAAAGATCCCTTTCAATATACATGGAAATATTGTATTGCGACAAAATTGCTATTTGCGACTACAAAGCGTGCGGCCAAATTGAATAATAAACCTATTTGAATCAATAGGATCGAGCTACATACACACGTACCTAAACTCACGTGTGTTTATATAGGGCGAAACTGCACAGTGCACACATATAAATCAACTTAGAATTAAAGTTTTAAGCGTAGCTGATGGGTGAGCCTTAAAAGTAAACCTAACACTTAGTGAGAATAATATATATGTATGTATAAAAGGGCGGCTGTTCCCTTATATAATGCGATTAACCAGAGGCATCTTTCGACGATTGTACGTGGGCGGCTGCTGCTGCATCACTTGGTGCACCTGCTGCACCTTAACTTTCTGGCCATATTTCTGTTCGAGCTCACCGGCAGGACCGATGGCATAGTTAATGTCAAGCCGTGCGCGCTTGGGTGACCGATAGCCATCATTCGCATTCAGATCGGCTGGGTTAAGCTCAATGATGTTCGATGTTTGACCGTGGGCAATAGCGTGACGCACTGCCTGCTTGTCATCCTCAATGTCGATGGCACCGTACAGCTCGTCAACCTGACGGGAATAAAATTACGAATCATAAACATAAGGGAAACAAAAATAATATAAGACCTAAGGCAAGAACCCTGCTGGAATTCGAGCACTTATTAGTTTATCAATCTCACCTCAATGTCGAATTCGGCGCTCTTCTGCGCGACCAGCAGCTGATGATCAGTTTGCAGGTGATTGACAGATTGGTTACTTGGCTCATACTCATGAAGCACGTGGTCCTCCTGAACGTTATCTTCATCATCGCTGTTCATCCAGCTAGAAATTGCAGTAAATGTGTTAACAGTGTTCATGGGAAATACTTTTTTTTTACTTACTCAACATTATCATTGTCCTCTTCTTCGACGAGCATCGTATCGATCATAGTGTCATCAAAGTCGTGCTCCTCTAAATCAGAAGATTCCTCAATCTCAGATTGAGAATCCAGCTCCACGTCAGAATCGGCCGATCCATGCTTCATTTCGCCACGCTCCAGGGCCTCCAAATGCTCGGGATAGACCATGGCGCCACGTATTGCGCTTGGATCCTTGCGTGACCACTTTTGCACCTCCTCATCCATCTTACAGATACGTTCTGGATTCATGGCCCAGCGGCATCCCTTGCGTTGATTTCCGTTCGTTGCCGGCCGCTCAATCTTCTCAAAGCACTTATTCAGCGACAAATTGTGGCGCACGCTGTTCTTCCAGCCGCTAGGGGCATTCTCAAAATAGGGAAAGTGCTGGCACAAGAAACTGTAGATTTCCGATACGGGCAGTGAGCCTGCACGCGAATTCTTGAGCGCCAGCGCGATGAGGCAGGAATAGGAGTAAGCGGGCTTCGGAAAAGCGCTGTTCATGGCCGCCGGCAGCTTCGCCTTCTGTTGCAGTGGCTTGACATTGTTACTAATGCTGTTGTTGTTGGTATTGTTGTTGTTATTGTTGCTGTTGAAGCTGTTGTTGCTCAGCGCCGCAAAGGACAAGGGCGAGGATGACGTTGTGGGACGGCCAATAGAAGAGGAGCAAATGGACGAGGGCGACCCAATGCTGCTCTGCACATGCATCTGATGATGCGGCGAGTGGGCCGCCGATGCAATGCTTTTTGGCGCATTGCCCCGTTTCTGGACACCGCCCGCGTGTAGCGTCGCAATGTTATGCAGCGGACTCGCTTCACGATCCCGCTTGAGCACGATGTTGCCATTGGAGGTGAGCGGTGCGCCGTTGGGGGACTTTGCCGACGTTTGATGCTTTAGCTTGTTGTATGTGGCGCTGTTGGCAAAGGTCAGGCCACCAATGCCGGGACCCAGCTTAATGGTGTTGGTAGCGCAACCAACCGTTAGCAGGCTAGTGTTTTTGGCAGTGGCTTTTGTCTCTTCCAAGCCGGACTGCACCTTGCGCAGCTCAGTGCCCAGATCCTTGCGCACAGCATCCACTGCCGACGAATTGCGACGCTGCAGTGCAGAATTGGTTGCCATTGTAGCCGGCGCTGTGGTACCACCGCCGGTCGAAGCCGACGACGAGATTGGCAGAGCCGAAATTTGCTTCGGTATGTGAGCCATCACTTGCTCTCTGCGCATTGAACCGGCGCTTACTTTCATCTGTGCTGGGGAGAAGGTCAAATGCGATTTGTGCTGATCGCATGGAGAGGCGGGCGGCACCTGTCCAGCCGCAGATCCCGCTCTGCTCTGCGTCGACTGCGCACCACGCGACTTTTGGGGCGATCCAGAGCCAAGCAATGAATTCGAGCCGGAGTTTGAGTTGATTAGCGGCATCACGGAAATGGGATTGACACATGCCCCAACATCCGCATAATAATCAGCTGTGGACCAGAAATTGGCGCAAGAGCCCATCCACTTGGCTGTGGGAGAGGCGTGCAGCGCGCTGCTGGCCAGCAAATTTGCATTTGCATTGTGTGTCGACGATGATATATTGCTGCTGTTGTTGTTACTATTGTTTATAGCCGAAATAGCTTCCAGTGCGTGATCTAGCGAGGAGGTCAAGTCACTTGAGCTGCCCACAACATTCGCAATCTCTGCCCTTATGTCCACATCCAACATATCCTGCATGGAGTCGGATACATAAAACTCCAGCGAAGGACCCGCCGCTTCCTGTTGGCAAATATACATTGTATATAATCAAATTTATTCGTTAGCACTCTTGTCTGCAGCTTTACAATTCATTAGACAAATTTTAGCGCGACAAACATAACCGTTGTGTTCAAATGGAAATCTATAGGACCCAGCGAATTTTAGAAAATTCAAGATTTCATTAAAATATACTTGGAAATCAGCACCAGGTGCGACAATCAGTGCCCCACAAACACAATATTTGTAAGATTATGTGCACCTAGATGACAGCTTCTTAAACCTTTGTAGTGTTTTATCATGAAATCTTTACCGTATAGTCAATCTTATTAAGTATACTAATAGATTACGAATGTTAATGTTTTTTAAGAATAACTTTTCGTTTAATAAGATATCTATGGCTAAATATTTTCTTTTCCACATTTTCACCATTTTACGAGCACAGCATTTACGAGCTTCACATATGCATCTGCTTAATCGTAAGGCTAATGACTTTCAGGGTATTAAATCATCGGCGTGACTTGAAAGACGGGGTGACCAAATATTTTAAATTACTCCCAACGGTGTTAAAAATGTTGACAACTGTCGTTAGATTTTAAAACAAAAATATAGATATTGTTTTCCACAATATAATGAAAGCATGTTTACATATTCCTTCTCAATGTGCAACTTGTTGACGTTCGTTATGCATTCCACCACATAAACATGCGTTCCTTATACACATAAATATGTATAAATGTATGTATACACTTTTCCTTTTCTACGTGCGGTAACAAAAAGAACTGCGATGTTTATGGGAAAGAAGCAGGAGCCGTTGTTCAAACCAGTTTTACGCTCAAGGCAGGCAACGAAAGGCAGGCACAGGCTGCATATGGCACAAAACATACTTCTGTACATATAAACATATAGACACATAAATACATATGTACATATATAAAAATGTATGCAAGTAACTCGGCGCCAATGTAATGTCCAGCAACAACAAAATTGACTTACAGCACATGCATTTAAAACATGTACACATACGCACATGTGCATAATAGCGCCTGAACTTGGAACATACAACATACATACATACACATGAGTTTGTATTTAGATACTTACATATTTATGTATGTACATATGTATGTATATTTTAGTCAGAGGAGGCAACCACCATAAACCGGAAATCAGTAAAATTGAAAGTTTTATACAATCACAGGCTGAATTGACTGTTGAGAACGTAAAAAACATAAGCAAACCTGTGAACAGTACATCTATTTACATATGTACTTATGTAAAAATAAAATATACATATATGTATATGTACATATACATATATAAGTATAAGCTTACTAAGGTACATAGACACACTTACATACATATATACATATGCACATAATTATTTCTTGGTCTAGCTCAAAGATCAAATTCACAGTATGTATACCACAAATTACAGCCGCAAGCTAAGTCTTATTATATGCATACATTCATATATTATTCTGCATAAACATATTCTCATATTTGCTTGAACTGCAGGCAGGCAACTGGTCGAGCTAAAATCAACCACCGATGGGAATGTTGCCGAGCTAAATATGTTGCAGCAACATTTACTTCAAGCTGAACGAGACAGGCTGCCGGTTAACAGCATATATATATATATATATATATATATATATATATATATTTTATATATATTTATATATATGTATATGTATACACAACATGGTGTTTGGAAGTACGAAAAAAAGGGAATAAAGCCATACATAAACAACAATTTCGCAGCAGCGACTCCACTACGAACAGAGCAGGAATACAAACACCGCGTGCGTGTGTATGCATAACAGCGAGCAACGAACAGCGACGTTGACGTCTTTTTCATGTTAAAGGCGATTGGAAGAGAACTCACTGAGTACACTCTGCTGCTCTTTACGATGAAAACATAGAACATCGACCGCGCAACAACAGAGTTCTCTGTTGAGCGCACAAGCAGTACAGTTGGCAACAAAACGTTCTGCAAATGAAACACCACCAGAGCGAGCTAAAACTCAGCGGTCGTCTGAGCACTTTTTGTGCTGAGGGGACTGCTTGAATTCTGTTACGATAAAGGGTAGTAGGCGCCAGTTTAACAGTAGACCGCACATGTTGAGACACCCTCAACATCAACGTTTTGTCATTTCGTGTTTTGATTATTAGTGGCAACTCCATATTTAGACGCACTTTACAAAAAAGCTGCTAGCGCCTGTTACTTGCCGGTGGGGGCGGTTTGGTGGCAAATGAGCGTGTGTCCTTGGACACATTCCAACTCATTGACCCGGCCCTGGTTCTCGTCTGCTCATGCTGAAAAATCGATAGATGAGGCATACTCATCGCCGCACGCCGCATGCTCCACGAACGATGATAAGTTGCATAATTTAGCAGGATATCATAAATGTATGCACGGCGGAAGTTCTTTTATCAGTCCCGAAAGTGTTGTGGGATGTAAACACACACACTCTCGTACACATCTTGGGTCTGGGTAGCTTAATTTTGGGCAATTATTCACGGCGTTTCCAAGTCTTTGCAGCTCCCACAAGTTCTGCGATTGTTTATCGTACTCTGAAATCTTTTTCCCGCTTTGTCGATGTCCATTCGCTGGAGACCAGCTAATGCAATTCTGTGCTCTTCCCCTTCCGCTTTGGTCTCTTGCGACCAACACTATTTTGGGGAACGGCAGGTGTTGCACATTTTCGTTTAATGTTCTTGAAAAGCGCCAGCTGCCTTACCATTGACAAGAAGAGAAGAACCCAACCAGGAGCGGCCGATTAAATGAAAAACTTAATGCAGCGCAGTGGCTTGAGCCTACTGTTAAAAATATCTTATATTGATAAGTTCTGAGTATTCCTATTCGGGCACAAGATGTTTTGAAACTGTATATTATAGTAAGATGGTGGCATATTAAAATGTTTGAAGTATGGAAATATATCTCGAGAAAAAAAATTCAATCGCATTTCTGGACAAAATATACATATTTAGAATATTTTGATGAGCAGAAATCTAATATATGTACACATAATTTGTATATTCCAGAATTCATTATTAAATTTTTTATTTTCAACATAATAACTATATGCACTACATTTGTGACTTGTAAATAATTATGCAAAAATTAAGTTACAGTTTTCGTGTCGAGTTTTCCATGCTAAATTACATAAATAATTAAGGATTGTCCTACTCTTCTTTCTTCACTTTTATGGTTCGGCATTTTTTTATATACATATGTATGTATATGTAAGTATTTAAAATGAGTGCGTACGTGCGTCTACATGTGAGTGTGCTCCGATAACCTTTTGTCAGGCTAGCAGACAGACCAGGCGGCCGGCAGCTGCAATATTGAAACTCAGGGGTTGTCCCTGTAATCGTACAGACCTACACATATACATACATTGCGAATGAATATGTTTGTATGTATGTAAGCTTATATTAACACATAGTTGGTAGTCTGTAAGTTGTGAGCTGCATTCCCAAGCGGAATGCTTCTAATTTGTTGTATTTGCTGATGTTCTTGGGTGGTAATTCCATATCACCTGCATAGGTACGAGTGTCTATATATATGTACATATGTACATACATATGCAAAAGGTTTGGTTGGAGTTTCAGTGTTCTCTCTCTCGCTCTCTGTCTACCCGTCAACTTCTCTCTTTGTTTGAAAAAAAGAACGTTTTTGAAAAAATGTGCCGAAATAAAAATGCATTAAACAGGCGGTCAAAATTGACAGCAGGCAGTCGACAAGCAAAAAGGGAAAATATTTCTAAACTTTGTTTTGGACCAGCTGCTGCCTTCTGATAACCTTTCGAGTTGTGCAACATTGAAATGAAAATATGCATACATGCTGACATGATGTATGATTGTATGTACACACGTACGTATGCAATTGAGCATTCGGCAGGCAGCATGTTGAACACTCAGCGTCGCACCCTTGGCTCAATTTATGTCCTAGACAGTACGCCTGGGGTGCAGCATTTCCTATGCCACATTTTTGTTTGGGTTTTGTTTTATTTGTGTGAGCCTGTGTGTGTGTGTGTGTGTGTTATAGGTAGTTCCTTTTTGGTGCCTTCGCCTTTCCATCTGCCATGCATCTTCTGTAGTTACTACAACCTCAGGCTGCTACATTTCTTTTTGCGCCGCTTTCACCTTAAAATTTTAATGGCTGGAGACTCTGGCACACAAATCCAAATCCGATCCCAGGCGCAGGTAGGATAAGGAGTCATATATACATATATACATATACATATACATAGCCCGGCCATCTTGCAGCCCACTTATGTCTTTTCCGTACTTATGAGCGCCTATTTGTAAATTACATTATGGTCCAGAAAAATCCAAAGCGCACACACATACACACAATTGTACGTATGATACCATATGGTAAATCAGTTTTAAATCTGCAGAATTTTTGGGATTTTTTTTTGGTATTGTTTCCTTAGTATTATTAAGTGAAAAATATAAGTTATCCGAATGGGATCCCAAAGGGTGTCACTGCAAACGGTACGTGTGTCTGGGCCGTGAGAAAATCTATGCGGCATACAGCTGGGCGCTCATATTAAAGCAACAAACGAACGCGGGCAGCCAAAAAGAGAGACGGGTTGCCTCACATGAATGTGAGTCTGAGTTTATTCTTTTTTTTTTGTGCTGTGGTTTGTGGGTGTCTCATTTACTCACTCAAACTCAATTTTGCCGGCCGGTCGGCACGTTGAACTTTGAAGTTTATGTACATATATGTATGTATATTTTTGTTTTTTAAGGGAGAGCAAGAGAAAAAGCTTTCAATGGGTGACCGTTGAGCGGTCGGTTTTACTCTTATCCCCTCACAACTAGCAGAGTTTGAAAGCCACTTATAAGATAAAAGCGTTTTGCTGTATTTGCGTTTCTTTGTTTCTCCTTACTCACTGCATACACATACATACATACATACATACACAAATCACACTTGTGGCTGCTCTAATGCGTATGCGTGTGTTCTGTTTGTGTGCTAGTTTTTGCGAGTTGGTACATGTTGCATTTAACAGGCGCACATGTTTCAATAAATGCTTGCCGATTATCATGCTAGTAAAGTCAAAAAATTTGTAGGAGGTCAGGACTAACATTAATATTAACTAAACATGATTGTGTGTTACTGCGAGGCACATGTGCAAATTGACTCCGAAATACGAAAAACAAATAAAATACAAATGTGTGTTTCCCCAACTACAAAAAAGCAGCGGCCAACAAAATCGAGGTGAACGTTTGGCCTTCAAAACATTTAAAACGCAAAAGCAGAAGATACTCTAAGAGACAAACCAACGAAGCAGCAGCTCAAAGAACACTGACAAAACACACTCATATACGGTAGATACACATGCATGTCCATGTATTGTTCAACAATAAATGTTAAATACTTACGCATGATTCTCCAATGGACATTTAGCGAGGTTAAGCTACTAGTGGAGCAGAATTAGAATTCTGCTGATAAAAATGATGACAACAAAAGCCCACCCCTCGTTTCCCCAACTCAAACTCCAATGAACAACAGAAACGTTTTCGCCGCTGGTTTTACTGGAAACAATTTTTAGTACACACAACAGACCTGTTGAGTCAGCCATAACATTGGCGCTGCCCTAACATACACTTGGTCTCCACACACAAATATAGCCAAGTTAATAACCCGAAAAATAAATACTGAGGCATACAAGTAAAATAACAGATTAACGCCTCAGTAAAGAAGTAAATTTTATAAGAATGTATGATATTATCGGATCTACTCTAAACAACGGGTCTGTTCCGGTTATGATCGCCTGTTTGTCTCCTAAACACCCCCATAAATCAACGGTGTCAATGAGTGCGACTTAAAAGCAATTTCAAAGCACAGCGATCGCAAATACATATGCATAACTTTCATGTGTACATTAGTGTGCGAACTACTCGCTGTGTTGGGCTGGCGAATATAAATTTAAAATTTGAACGTTAACAGCGAAAGCGATTGACGACGAGCACAAAGTGAGCGCGTAGCAAAAACACAACAACAATGCTTCGCCGCGCAATAACAGTGTGAGAGAGGGGTTCGAAGCAAACTGATCTTGAGGCGAATACGAAACAGTGAAGGCCTGTTCAGATGGCAGGGGAATGCAGGTGCAGAAATACTAGGAAAAGTTGGCGCTGGAGAGCTGATACCGACAGCTCTGCTTTTTAGACTGCGGAGAATTCGCATAAAAACGATCGTTACAAATTTGAAAATGAACGATATAAGCATATGCCGTTGTATTGGTTAATGTGCTTATATGTGTTACCGGCCGACAAATATGAATTTACTCATTTTTGTTTGACTGTGTTGCTTCTTGTTTTTCTTGAATTAATACTCGCACATGTGTGTGTGTACATTAATGTTCGTACAATTGTACTTACTGCATATTTACTGAAGAAACCCTCGTGTATACTGCTTGAATAATCCTCCAATTCGAACATGTTGTAGCCTTTTATTTTGAAGATTTACTGTTGCAAATGAGATTTGTTTTGATCAGTTTCCTTTAGTCTCCTTTCTTAATCCGTTTGTATGTACAAAAACCGTTACGCGTCCGGTATAAGAGAACAACCGCTTCTTTCTCTGCACTTTGAATTTTATGATTTATAATACACATGTATTATTTCTTATAATAATTACGTTTGTGTTTACCATCATTTTATTTAGCTACAAGCACATTTCTTAATTCTTTTTTAATTGACTTCACTTTATCGGCAAAAATAATATTTACAAGCAATCACAAAATCCCGAACCGCGCACACGTCCGCTCTGTACGGCCTTGTTGTTGCTTTTGACTAGGGATTTGATGGCGTACTACGATATCGATAGTTCGATAATCAATAGATGAGAACACGATATTTTTGTACGATAACATAAATATGGTTGTGACTTCGATATTATTTAAAGTCGATTAGAATTAATTGTTACCATCAGAGCACTACATTTTGTTACGAAATCAATGGTGAATACATGAAATATTTTGATCACTAAAACTGTCCATACCATTACCATATATGCGTTTTCAGCAGCACGTCATCTACGTATTTGAGCATTCTAATTTAAATCATAACGGCCATTCCACTGTAACAGGTACAAGCAAAATATAGAAAACGTAATTTTATTTCAATGGTCTTGGGGAAGATATTGGATTTGACAGCCAGATATTATTATTTTTTATACAAAAACTGAAACATACAGTTCTTCTGATTAAAATAAAAGTTGTATATAACAATATATCGATATTTTGGTGCTCCAATATCGTAAATGTTAAGCGTTATCGCTCAATTAAGCAGCAAAAGTCAGCTTACAGACTTTTTGAATAAATTTGTCGCCAATTATTATACGAAGATTTTTTGATTAGAAATTTATTATTTTCTGCAACGAAATAACCAACCTAACGCCAGGACTTTTATTAAACAAAAAAAAACCTATGTAACCTGTACATATTTATTAGTTTTTTTAAAAGTTATGCAGATCGTATAAAGAAATAGCAAGAGTTCATAAAGGCGCTTATTTGTATTAAATAATGAAGTTTATATATTATATTCAGCAGTTTATGCAGCACTTATAGTGCGCCAGATCTTATGGAATATTGTTACTTGCTTTTTAATATATAAATATTGTTTTAGTGGTATATTTTATAAACCATTGAAAATTTGCTTTAAAAAATTAAAATTAAATGCGTATACTAATTTTGAATTGAATACCTTTCTTTGTATGGATATGTATGTTCATGAGTACCATTTGAACAATTAAATTTTAAATTCACAATCGTACAAATGAAGTATTTAAACATGTTTAGGTTAGTTAAGCTTCGTTTCGATCTTTTACTGTATAAAAAATATATAATTTCCTTTCGATTTCCTCAGCATTAACTATTAACTGTAACAAAATTTCCAATGCAAAAAAATTCAAATTTAGAACATTTTTAAACTTAAACAAGAACATAACTGCGTTTACGACCAACGGCTAACTAATTGCAAATATTAAATTTACTTATTTATAGCTTCTACCAAATATTTCCCTTTTAAATCGCAAAGCCGCCTCCGTAGCTGGGTTACGTACAGACGCCGACTTCTTTTTGGCCGTTTTCGGAGTGGCAGGCATCTCTTTAAACCCGTGACGGGTTTTGGGTGATGCTAGAATCTCTTTAAAATACTTTTGGGTGGGAGTGCAGGGCTCGACTTCCACGATGCTGGACGATGTTTTAAAAGTTTCAATTCTTTTTCGTTCTTTCTTGGACATGACTGTTACATAACCGGCACTCGTTTTAATACGTTTTGGGATATGGTGATTTTCTTCGTCGGAGCTCTTTATTGGGGACATTTGTACCACTGTGGGCTTCTTTTTCTTCGTCTTCGTCTGGTGCTTAGACTTAACGGACTTGGCATTAATATCCGGTTGTGGAGACAGTTTTCGGGCCAGCGATTGGGGCTATAAAAGTGAACGTTGGGCACATATAAAGAATTGACATTCCAAAATTCTTTTGCAACTCACCTCTTTATTTGCTGCATCAGGCGCAAGCATCTGCATGGCACGCTTGATAGCTTGCTTGGTGGCTTGCAGACGTTTCACATTCTTTTTAATCTTAGTCGGGTTATCCGACACCGATTTAGTTGCAGCTGCGGCAACTAAAGCGGCATTGGCGGTGTCGGCGACGCAATTAGACAGAGTAGCAGCGAACAGGCGACTCTTTAGCTGCTTGCCAGCTGCGATACGCTGAAGAATTTTTGAAATTAATTATATTAGTCTATTTCAGTTATATGATTGGTTGGCTTACTTTTTTCTTTTCCTCCAGCTTCGCTTCATTTGCCGCCCGTATCAGAGTATCGCAATATTCTATATAATCACTGCGACTCTTTCGCTGGACTACTTTCTCTACGGACAGTTCATCAATGGTCTTCGCTTCCGACATGGGCGTGGGAGTAGGCAGTTCCTCCTTATCAGCTTCGACAGCCACATTAATTTCGTTATCGCTAGCTGCTGACTCACAGTGTTTGGCCTTTTTATTCTGCATTTCCGTTAGTACACTGGTGTCAAAGCCATCGACAGCTCCGCAAAAACTCTTTGACATACGCTTGCGCTTCATCAGTTGGACCTTTTCCTCGGCAAGAGTTTCTATGAACGATTGCGATGGCTTGACATCGCTGCTTAACTGTACACTGCGACGTTTCAATTTTGGTTTCGGTTCCTTAGCGGCTTTATGTTGATCCTGTACGTACAGCGTTTGCCGACGCGACTTCTGGAGGGGATTGAACATTTGCCTCAAGTGCGATAAGTCGCAGGAGGAGAGCTCAGCCAGAAGTGCTGCCTCTTCCTCACGCTTTTGTTTGGCGTGGAATGACGACGATTCGCTGTTAGGTGCCAATGACTTGACAACCACTTCTTGGTTCTCTTCACCAGAAATTGGCGTTTCTTCTTTAACAATTGGCGACTCATGAAAATTAGCGACTTTTTCGTTTGAATTAGATTTTTCATCCTCTGTAGTGGTTTCATGATCGTCTGGTGTCGGCTTATTACAAACATACTTTTCGTTTTCACTTGATTCTTCACCAGAATCGAGCACTTCATAGATGCTCTTGCTAGTATTTTTTTTGGCCTCTTGCTCCTCGCTCTCATTCGAACTGGAAAGGACCTCTTCTACCGCTAGAACGTTATCTTTTTGGAACTCTTCGCACAGGTTCATGCCAATTTGCGGTGCTGTTTTGTTAAGAGGATCGGAGTTAATTGGCTTTAATTCTGGTGATTTCTCGCATGTTGATAGCTTGTCGACTTGTTCGACTGCCAGCTGATCTGCTTCTCTATTGATATCGCTCTCATTTTTATCCATTTGTATCGATTTTTCAGTCAGCTTTTCTTCTTCGGTTGTATAATTTTTCTTAATTTCTTTATTTTCTTCAGGATCCTCGTCACCACTGCTGTCATGAACAATAATACGACGCCGTTTTTTTGGTTCCAAGTCAGCTTCTTCTTCAGAGCCAGACGAGAAGCACAAAGATTCAATATTATTGTCGTCATCTTCGTTATCGGAGACTATAAACGACATTTTTTCATCAGAGTTACTTTCATCAGAGTTATCATCAATTGTGTCCTGACTGCCCACAGATTCCCCATCGTGTGGTATATCGTTTTCTTCGATCTCATGGCGGACGGAACTGTCCATTGAGTCGCCAGATTGATAATTATTAATAACCTCTACCTCGCTGGCAAAAAACTCGCACACAGGACGATCATCTTCTTCATCTTCCTCTTCATCCTCGTCTTCCCTTACAAGACTTCCGGTGGGTTTCCCTTTAGCTGTCTTGACGTTCTGTTCCTTGTCTTCCAACGCTGAGAGAGGTTTTATCATATCAATTTGTGGGGGAGGCGGATTATGCTCATTGGACGCATCAGCTTGGCTCAATAACGGCTCTAGCTTTGCTAGAGGAGTTGAGCTCTTGCGTCCCTTTAAGATTATTGGCTTTAAGGGTGTCTCGCTCTTATCCCTTTCCTCGCTTTTAGCCTTACGATCCGCGAGGCTATAAACTTCTCCCGCAGGCGTACTAACGCGTGCTGGGGTCTTTGGATATTTCTGCTTGATAGGCTCATCTACTTGAGCATTGCTATTGAAGCCTACAATCTTCATGGGCTCAGACAGTTTTTGTTCTACCAAACGAGTCTTTATATTAGGTGCTAGATCTGGCAAACGGACATCTTCGGTTACATGAACATGAGTACCTTGATCATCACTCTCAGGCGGCACATAGAGCTGGTTCATGGATATATCTCCGTCAGTTGTAAGGGGTTTATCAGGGATTGCAGCAAACTGCTTTATCTCCTCTTTATCTTCAATAGGTTTAGCTATTATACCGACTGGGTCGTCATTCTTGGTTACCCCCACATTGGACACAATTATCTCATTGTCAACTTTTGGCATATCCTCTTGGTTTCCAATTAGAATGTCTTTAATCTTGACCTTAACTTTGGGAGTTTTCATTAATGTGGGCCTATCCCCCACTGTAGTGGTAGTAACTGATTCCTTAGGAACGCCTTCATTAGAGTGCATCGACTGTCGTGCTTCAACTGGCGAATCTACAATTTCAGTGGCTATTACAATCGACTGTTTTGATTGTTTTTTTTTTGCTTCAGGTGAATTTTTCATATCAAATTCCTGGTGAGGCGTATTGTTTACAGCGCGTCCAATCACCGGAGGCGTTTTCGACATTGAACGCGTCACACGCCTCTCATCTGGTGGCGTACCAAACTGTGACTGCATAGGTCTGGTGTCAACAACGGCAGCCTCAGACTCTTCGGCAACGACGTTCATTTTGACATTGTCAGGCTCAGCCTTTGTCTGCACTTGCATGTTTGTGTTAGAGTCTTCTTCATTTATATCCTCTGGTAACGGCAACTGTTTACGAACAGATTTGGCCGGCGTGCGGGTGCTCCGTTTGACAGATGACAAGGTCAGAGTAGGGGTGGCAGGCTCTGGAGTCTCTCCACGGGCCACTGACAAGCGGGTGGCGCGTGTCGGAGTCCTCAAATCGATTGTTGCCGAGTTTAAGCGAGTTCTGCGCATTGGACGCGGAGATGCTAGAACAACAACGGCGTTCGATTACGTTCTAGTAAATACAAAATGTACTTACCGCGGTCGGCGGGCACATCAAGTATGGGCGTCAAAGGGCGACTGTCTGTATCCAGGACAGACAGGCGGCGTATACGAGCGCGAGTTACTAAAAGTGGTAAAATATGGAAAGATATAGTGTTATCTGGCTTTAACAATACATGCAGATTAGGGCGAACAACACGTTTTTTCTGTTCATGGTGTGTCATTTTGAATTCAAACGATTTTCTGCATGAAACATAACTAGAAGAATAACTTACCACGTGGAGCGTCGTTATTTTCGCCATCCATTCCAATTTTCTTGACTTGCAATTCTTTAAAATTTTTGTTAATATTTAAGATAACAGAAAAATCTTACAATGCAAATTACAATTGTGAAATCTCAGCGACAAAGCAAACGACGCTGAACTTAGGGATGAAATAACCAAGCATTGTAAGGCGAGCAACGCCTTTTAATTTTAAGATTTACTGCTGCAAATGAAAATTGTTTTGATCACTTTCCTTTAGTCTCCTTTATTAATCCGCGAGTCTGTACAAAACCCGGTATTTCATTATTTTTAATACAATTATTTGTTTCTTTAAATAAATACCTTTTTATTTACCTTTTTTTTTTAAAAAAACATTTATTAGTTATTTTAAAATTGGCTTCCCTTTATCGGCAAAAATAATATTTAGAAGCAATCACAAAATCCCGAACCGCGCAGACGCCCGCTCTGTACGGCCTTGTTGTTGCTTTTGATTAGAGATTTCATGGCGTACTACGATATCGATAGTTCGATAATCAATAGATGAGAACACAATATTTTTGTACGATAATATAAATATGGTTGTGATTTCGATATTATTTAAAGCCGATTAGAACTAATTGTTACCATCAGAGCACTACATTTTGTTAAGAAATCAATGGTGAATAAATGAAATATTTTTTATCACTAAAACTGTCCATTCCAATTCCATATATGCGTTTTTAGCAGCATGCCATCTACGAATTTGAGCATTCTAATTTAAATCATAACGTCCATTCCACTGTAACAGGTACAAGCAAAATATGGAAAACGTAATTTTATTTCAATGGTCTTGGGGAAGATATTGGATTTGACAGCCAGATATTATTATTTTTTATACAAAAACTGAAACATACAGTTCTTCTGATTAAAATAAAAGTTGTATATAACAATATATCGATATTTTGGTGCTCCAATATCGTAAATGTTAAGCGTTATCGCTCAATTAAGCAGCAGTCAGCTTACAGACTTTTTGAATAAATTTGTCGCCAATTATTATACGAAGATTATTTGATTAGAAATTTATTATTTTCTGCAACGAAATAACCAACCTTACGCCAGGACTTTTATTAAACAAAAAAAAAAACCTATGTAACCTGTACATATTTATTAGTTTTTTTAAAAGTTATGCAGATCGTATAAAGAAATAGCAAGAGTTCAATAATGAAGTTTATATATTATATTCAGCAGTTTATCCAGCACTTATAGTGCGCCAGATCTTATGGAATATTGTTACTTGCTTTTTAATATATAAATATTGTTTTAGTGGTATATTTTATAAACCATTGAAAATTTGCTTTAAAAAATTAAAATTAAATGCGTATACTAATTTTGAATTGAATACCTTTCTTTGTATGGATATGTATGTTCATGAGTACCATTTGAACAATTAAATTTTAAATTCACAATCGTACAAATGAAGTATTTAAACATGTTTAGGTTAGTTAAGCTTCGTTTCGATCTTTTACTGTATAAAAAATATATAATTTCCTTTCGATTTCCTCAGCATTAACTATTAACTGTAACAAAATTTCCAATGCAAAAAAATTCAAATTTAGAACATTTTTAAACTTAAACAAGAACATAACTGCGTTTACGACCAACGGCTAACTAATTGCAAATATTAAATTTACTTATTTATAGCTTCTACCAAATATTTCCCTTTTAAATCGCAAAGCCGCCTCCGTAGCTGGGTTACGTACAGACGCCGACTTCTTTTTGGCCGTTTTCGGGGTTGCAGGCATCTCTTTAAACCCGTGACGGGTTTTGGGTGATGCTAGAATCTCTTTAAAATACTTTTGGGTGGGAGTGCAGGGCTCGACTTCCACGATGCTGGACGATGTTTTAAAAGTTTCAATTCTTTTTCGTTCTTTCTTGGACATGACTGTTACATAACCGGCACTCGTTTTAATACGTTTTGGGATATGGTGATTTTCTTCGTCGGAGCTCTTTATTGGGGACATTTGTACCACTGTGGGCTTCTTTTTCTTCGTCTTCGTCTGGTGCTTAGACTTAACGGACTTGGCATTAATATCCGGTTGTGGAGACAGTTTTCGGGCCAGCGATTGGGGCTATAAAAGTGAACGTTGGGCACATATAAAGAATTGACATTCCAAAATTCTTTTGCAACTCACCTCTTTATTTGCTGCATCAGGCGCAAGCATCTGCATGGCACGCTTGATAGCTTGCTTGGTGGCTTGCAGACGTTTCACATTCTTTTTAATCTTAGTCGGGTTATCCGACACCGATTTAGTTGCAGCTGCGGCAACTAAAGCGGCATTGGCGGTGTCGGCGACGCAAGTAGACAGAGTAGCTGCGAACAGGCGACTCTTTAGCTGCTTGCCAGCTGCGATACGCTGAAGAATTTTTGAAATTAATTAAATTAGTCTATTTCAGTTATATGATTGGTTGGCTTACTTTTTTCTTTTCCTCCAGCTTCGCTTCATTTGCCGCCCGGATCAGGGTATCGCAATATTCTATATAATCACTGCGACTCTTTCGCTGGACTACTTTCTCTACGGACAGTTTATCAATGGTCTTCGCTTCCGACATGGGCGTGGAAGTAGGCAGTTCCTCCTTATCAGCTTCGACAGCCACATTAATTTCGTTATCGCTAGCTGCTGACTCACAGTGTTTGGCCTTTTTATTCTGCATTTCCGTTAGTACACTGGTGTCAAAGCCATCGACAGCTCCGCAAAAACTCTTTGACATACGCTTGCGCTTCATCAGTTGGATCTTTTCCTCGGCAAGAGTTTCTATGAACGATTGGGATGGCTTGACATCGCTGTTCAGCTGTACACTGCGGCGTTGCAATTTTGGTTTCGGTTCTTTAGCGGCTTTATGTTGATCCTGTACGTACAGCGTTTGCCGACGCGACTTCTGGAGGGGATTGAACATTTGCCTCAAGTGCGATAAGTCGCAGGACGAGAGCTCACCCAGAAGTGCTGCCTCTTCCTCACGCTTTTGTTTGGCGTGGAATGACGACGATTCGCTGTTAGGTGCCAATGACTTGACAACCACTTCT
This sequence comes from Drosophila kanekoi, assembly GCA_037075305.1. Classification (NCBI taxonomy): domain Eukaryota; kingdom Metazoa; phylum Arthropoda; class Insecta; order Diptera; family Drosophilidae; genus Drosophila; species Drosophila kanekoi. Next base: position 802,486 of record JBAMCE010000131.1, on the reverse strand, counting down.
TGGTTCTCTTCACCAGAAATTGGCGTTTCTTCTTTAACAATTGGCGACTCATGAAAATTAGCGACTTTTTCGTTTGAATTAGATTTTTCATCCTCTGTAGTGGTTTCATGATCGTCTGGTGTCGGCTTATTACAAACATACTTTTCGTTTTCACTTGATTCTTCACCAGAATCGAGCACTTCATAGATGCTCTTGCTAGTATTTTTTTTGGCCTCTTGCTCCTCGCTCTCATTCGAACTGGAAAGGACCTCTTCTACCGCTAGAACGTTATCTTTTTGGAACTCTTCGCACAGGTTCATGCCAATTTGCGGTGCTGTTTTGTTAAGAGGATCGGAGTTAATTGGCTTTAATTCTGGTGATTTCTCGCATGTTGATAGCTTGTCGACTTGTTCGACTGCCAGCTGATCTTCTCTATTGATATCGCTCTCATTTTTATCCATTTGTATCGATTTTTCAGTCAGCTTTTCTTCTTCGGTTGTATAATTTTTCTTAATTTCTTTATTTTCTTCAGGATCCTCGTCACCACTGCTGTCATGAACAATAATACGACGCCGTTTTTTTGGTTCCAAGTCAGCTTCTTCTTCAGAGCCAGACGAGAAGCACAAAGATTCAATATTATTGTCGTCATCTTCGTTATCGGAGACTATAAACGACATTTTTTCATCTGCACTTTCATCAGAGTTATCATCAATTGTGTCCTGACTGCCCACAGATTCGCCATCGTGTGGTATATCGTTTTCTTCGATCTCATGGCGGACGGAACTGTCCATTGAGTCGCCAGATTGATAATTATTAATAACCTCTACCTCGCTGGCAAAAAACTCGCACACAGGACGATCATCTTCTTCATCTTCCTCTTCATCCTCGTCTTCGCTTACAAAACTTCGGGTGGGTTTCTCTTTAGCTGTCTTGACATTCTGTTCCTTGTCTTCCAACGCTGAGAGAGGTTTTATCATATCAATTTGTGGGGGAGGCGGATTATGCTCATTGGACGCATCAGCTTGGCTCAATAACGGCTCCAGCTTTGCTAGAGGAGTTGAGCTGTTGCGTCCCTTTAAGATTATTGGCTTTAAGGGCGTCTCGCTCCTATCCCTTTCCTCGCTTTTAGCCTTACGATCCGCGAGGCTATAAACTTCTCCCGCAGGCGTACTAACGCGTGCTGGGGTCTTTGGATATTTCTGCTTGATAGGCTCATCTACTTGAGCATTGCTATTGAAGCCTACCATCTTCATGGGCTCAGACCGTTTTTGTTCTACCAAACGAGTCTTTATATTAGGTGTTAGATCTGGCAAACGGACATCATCGGTTACATGAACATGAGTACCTGTACCATCACTCTCAGGTGGCACATAGAGCTGGTTCATGGATATATCTCCGTCAGTTGGAAGGGGTTTATCAGGGATTGCAGCAAACTGCTTTATCTCCTCTTTTTCTTCAATAGGTTTAGCTATTATACCGACTGGGTCGTCATTCTTGGTTACCCCCACATTGGACACAATTATCTCATTGTCAACTTTTGGCATATCCTCTTGGTTTCCAATTAGAATGTCTTTAACCTTGACCTTAACTTTGGGAGTTGTCATTAATGTGGGCCTATCCCCCACTGTAGTGGTAGTAACTGATTCCTTAGTAACGCCTTCATTAGAGTGCATCGACTGTTGTGCTTCAACTGGCGAATCTACAATTTCAGTGGCTGTTACAATCGACTGCTTTGAATGTTTTTGTTTTGCTTCAGGTGAATTTTTCATATCAAATTCCTGATGAGGCGTATTGTTTACAGCGCGTCCAACCACCGGAGGCGTTTTCGACATTGAACGCGTCACACGCCTCTCATCTGGTGGCGTACCAAACTGTGACTGCATAGGTCTGGTGTCAACAACGGCAGCCTCAGACTCTTCGGCAACGACGTTCATTTTGACATTGTCAGGCTCAGCCTTTGTCTGCACTTGCATGTTTGTGTTAGAGTCTTCTTCATTTATATCCTCTGGTAACGGCAACTGTTTACGAACAGATTTGGCCGGCGTGCGGGTGCTCCGTTTGACAGATGACAAGGTCAGAGTAGGGGTGGCAGGCTCTGGAGTCTCTCCACGGGCCACTGACAAGCGGGTGGCGCGTGTCGGAGTCCTCAAATCGATTGTTGCCGAGTTTAAGCGAGTTCTGCGCATTGGACGCGGAGATGCTAGAACAACAACGACGTTCAATATCGATTCCGTTCTAGTAAATAAAAAATGTACTTACCGCGGTCGGCGGCCACATCGAGTATGGGCGTCAAAGGGCGACTGTCTGTATCCAGGACGGACAGGCGGCGTATACGTGCGCGAGTTACTAAAAGTGGTAAAATATGGAAAGATATAGTGTTATCTGGCTTTTACAATACATGCAGATTAGGGCGAACAACACGTTTTTTTCTGTTCATGGTGTCATTTTGGATTCAAACGGTTTTCTGCATGAAACATAACTAGAAGAACAACATAGCCGCAAGCCAAGCATTTTTATTGCTACTTACCACGTGGAGCGTCGTTATTATCGTCATCCATTTCAATTTTCTTGACTTGCAATCCTTTACAATTTATTTTTATATTTAAGATAACAGAAAAATCTTACAATGCAAATTACAATTGTGAAATCTCAGCGACGAAGCAAACAACGCTAAACTTAGAGATGAAATAATCAAGCATTGCAAAGCGTGCACCGCCAAAATGGCATGTGCATGTGTTAGTCGCTTTCCGATGATTTGCAACACTGCTCACAACGTTGCACAAGAGCGCTATTAAAAAGTTTGGCGCCAATGAAATCTTCGGAAATATGATTTGAATATACATGCACCAGGTATTTTGCTTTAACGAATTTTATTTTTGTCAAAAGGATAATTTTGCAGCCTACTTGTATATCAAGAGTATATTTATAAATATAAGCAAAAATGTAATGACCTAAACTGCAAGCCAGGTTTGAACCGAACCGCTTGGAGCCCATAATTCATGTCATATTTTACTACAGAAACATACAAATTGTTACATCTGAAAATTAATTGTTTGTTATGTAAATATATACATGTTAATTTTTAGCATTGCATTTTCATATTTACACGCTCATTATATCTACAAACTATACTTGTTTGAATGAGCAAAAGTTTAACATGCTTAGAAAACCACAATATCGTAATAATCGTATTATTCGCAATATTAAAAGTAAATCCGTTTTTGGGCAATGGCCGCATTTTATAAATTAATATCAGTAGTGATCATGTTTGGAATGAAACTTGCTTATAAGTTCCTCTAAGGATCGATCCAAAAATATTAATGAAATTGGTTAAATCCAAAAGATTATTGCTCCGGGTTGCATATGTAAAGCTGTTATTGAACTGTCATCGAAATTTGTCAACTTAATTTTTAATAAAGAAATTTAGCGAACCAAAATAAGTAAACGTATAGAACATTCAGGATTTGGTGTTACCCTTTTGGTAGAAATTACTTATCATACACCCCTTGCCATATATTATTTATTATTATTTATTTATTTGACCGCATATCAATGTACATTAGTATCAAAAGCAATATATATCCTGACTGTACTGACTTACTGATGGTGATAAACGAACATATTTAGTTGTTATGTAGTGCCTTGATAATAAGTTTAACGCTGTAAACCGAATCCTAAATTTTCCCTGTCACTGGCATTTATCCACCGAGAGGACGGATTTAGCTAAAAATGCTAAATACATCTCAAATTAATTTTCACAAACATCTTTGACAATGATTTTAAAGCCGATTGGATGCTTAATACAATAATTTAATGCAACCGTTTTCAGCCAATGTGAATGGAATCTCCAAAATCAAACAAAACTTACAACTTCGCCCGAAAAATCGTTGATCAGCATTTTCCGAAATTAAAGCTTGGAAAGCTACTGAGCAAATTGTGATACACGACTCCATCACACAAGGTAACTCCAGTAAAATTTTTAACTTTCTAACTTTTGCGCATTGGCCTGTGCGTTGATCAGTCAGCCAGTCAGGTCAAGCAGATTTATAAATACAAATGTAATCATATTCTCTTTATTATGTGACAAAAATTCTGTAAAAAATTACATAATTCAGCAGTTAAACAAAATGTTTTTAGATCCAATTATACATGCATGTTCAAATCATATTCTGTTTAGCAAGCTCTGGATTAAATTGGCTATTGTACTTTTGGACTATTCGCGGCGTAGGGGCCGGCGTGTTTGCTGCATTGCTTGGCATTGCCGAATCCTTGGGTGCAAATAATTGTTCCTGACGACGTCGCTCTGTAGCTTCACGCAACAGCCGTTCTCTGCGCAATCTGTTTAATTTATCGCGCTTTGCGTTAGTGGCCAGATCTTTGTTTATTTTTTCAATCTTGTCCCTTTTATGTTTGTGTTTCTTGTGTTTTTTGTCCTTTTTGTGTTTCTTGGATTTTAACCTGCGCACTAATACAGATGATGCTTCTGGTGCTGGTGTGTGTTTTCGTCGCTTGTTCGAATTTCGAACAGTCTGTGTTTCTCCTGGGATCAGTGTCTTTAATAATGTGAGTGGATCTTGTGACAGCTTTTGTTTTAATTGGATTTCAGTTCGATCGAAGTCCACATTTTCCGGACGTTTTGGGGCCAATTCATACCAACTGCGCACCTTGAGAGCTTCATTTGTATCCTGCCCCAGATAGGTGAGGTATCCGATTTGTTTTTCATACTTTTCTTGTGCTTCCTTTTTTTCCTTTTCCAAATCCTTGTTTGTTTTCTTTACATGACTTTTATAATCCGCAAATAGATTTACTGCAGATGTAACACCAGAACTGTGTGTTGCGGCCACTTCTAATGTACTTTCACTGCTTCCTTGAGCACCAGTCCCTTCTATTACGTTTTCAGCCAAACCCGATTGACGTCTCAAATAGTTGATACGCGCTTCGCTCTCCTTTAAGAGTTTGAAAGTTGATAGTAAGCTTATCCATGGTTATATGTTTATTCTGATTACTTACGGCCAATTGCAATTTGTCCAGTCGTTTTTTTTCGTCTTCCTGAGCAGCTGCTTCATCCCGCCGCACTCGGGCAATATTATCTTTAGTGCGCACATGCCAGCTATAAGATGTTTTAATATTTAATCAATAGTTCATTATTTTATACCACATTTATGTTTTACCGTTTTTTGGGTAAGATATTCATTTTGTTGCAGTTGTTGTAAAACTAAATTGCCAATGTAAACAAAACGCGCTATGGTGTGAATGGCAGAAACAGTGCTGAGTAACGACGAATGTGTCGCGTGAAAAATTAAATCAATTTGTACTTGTTACAAATATAATTTTATTTTGTTTGCTGCACATCAAAGTAGCTGTTGATTATTTAGCATTTTATTTTAACACTAAACTTTGAATCTACCCCTACATGCCTACACAACTCTGAATTGCAGTTTTTGACAATTGGCAAACGCTAAGGCGAATGGCAAATCAAATACTCATCTGTCAGAAGGAAGAAAAGGGGACACATTTAGGAAAAACTGCAGCGCAGCAGCAAGAGTCCCGACGAAAGTAATTTTAATTGTGAAAATTTCTTAATCAATTGTGAAACAAAAATTTCCAAGGATAGGCAAAGTTCGCGTTGTCAACCAAACTAAACGCGCGCACGACGCCCGCATGTAGTTAAAGCATGGAACAGCGCATTCTAAAGCAAGACGGCTACTTGGATGTGGGCGATGACAGCAGCAACGATGGTGTATTGCCTGGCGGAGCACCAGTGTTCGAAATTCGCAACATCGTTTATCATCCGCAACTAAATGTGCTGCTTGCGTTTGGTGTCAACAATCTAGTGAAAGTTCTAGATGTCAATTCCGGCGTTATACTTCAGACGTATCAATTGAGTACAAATGGTAAGCAGCACCAGCAGCACTAGTGTATACACATATATATGAATGTATGGAAAAAAAAATTACTACACAGACGCACAAATACAAATACACGACAAATGTCAATTTATTGCATTGTGTTTTGTAAATTTGTCTGTATTCGTTAAGTTCCAATATGCATACATACATACATTTGAATGCAAGTGTATTGGTGCATGTTTGACAGGAAACGTTGATCGGATGCAAGGATATAATATTGTTTTATTTGATATGGTCTTGATTGCCATAGAGAGTAACTCAAGCAATCCTGGAGTTTTATTTATTTAATTTTTATTTGTTTGTTATTGTTTTACTTATTACGCAGTTCACGCATATGTTGCGCTGACATGTGTACATATTTATGTGTGTCTACATGTGTATGTATGTATGCCATTGCTTGCTCATTCAATCCAACTAATTGCAAGCTTTGATGAAATGAGATGGCGGGCGTGAGTCGTGAATTTTCTGTGGCAAAATCTGTGCAATTTTGTCTCACCTAGCATTATTTTTTTACGTTTTGCAGCGGACAGTGTAATCCATGGACGCTACATGCCATTGCAAGATAAAATCTTGTTTTGGGATGGTCACAATTTGGGCCTACGCGGCGACTACAACGGCGTTTTGCTATTAGACACCATACTGCAGGCGCCAATCGGTCAGAATGATGATTACATTAAGCTGGAGCTTATATTGTCAGAGGCGATCATCTTTCAGAATTGCATAAACGAACTGGAGAGCGAAGGCCTCGAGTGTCCGTGTGATATTAGCAATGAGCTGACACTGAAGATTAACCAGGCTCAGCTTAACGTTAAGAAGGGCATAAAAGCACAACGCGTAAGTTTATCATCAATAATGTTTACATTTACATTAGTCGCCATATAAGTACATGCGCGTATAATATAATATTCAATATTTTTAGAATTCAAAATTATTTTAATTGTCGCTTACATGGTCTTAATGTTTCTTGAATAGCGGTATGTCGTATAGACGTTATAATATATTTGATTTTTGTATTTAATGTTGCAGTGGAATACAATTTGCTTGGAGGTACCCTATTCCAGTCTAAAATTGGTAGCAAACAATGTGGTCATTTTGCTGAAACGTTTGGAACGACACATTCCTGTACTGGCCATAGCATCGGCTATCAATGAGCGTCTAACGGACTTGTTAATGGGCTCCCGTTTGCCGGACTACGGCTGGAATTTTAGCAATTTTCAGCGCGTTCTCATGCACTCGGAAGCAGTGCGGCGCCAAACATTTGAGAAGTGGCCTCACATGGATTATAAATGGGCGCTGCCAGATCAAATGGCACAAGCCGGCTTCTATCATCAGCCCTCATCATCGGGTGAAGATCGTGCCATGTGTTTTACATGTAACGTGTGCTTGGTTTGCTGGGAGAAAACAGACGAGCCCTGGAGCGAGCACGAGCGCCACTCACCTCTATGCCCGTTTGTTAAGGGTGAATACACTCAAAATGTGCCGCTGTCTATCAGCTATGCCACCAATCCAGCATCGACCTCGCCAGGCATGGGCTTTGATATAATTTCTAACAGCGATTATGCAAATGTTCTGTGCACGAGCTGCACTCAGTCAGGCGAGCTAAGCGTGTGGAGCATTGAGCGTCATCTGAAGCTGATGCACAGTTTCCATGTTCCCACACTGCTCAAAGAGGTTTTCGAAGAGAACTTTGAGTGGGCCCGTATTACGGCCATATGCGTGCTACCAAATGCGCGAGCTCGAACTAAAGTCAACTATGTATACTCGGAAAACTATAGTGGAACCGGAAACAGCAGTAGCGCTGCTCACGCTGCCAGTATACACAGCAGCGGCAAGTTTGGCGGCGTTAATACACAGCATATAACATCTACATCGACCCTGCGTGCCGGAGTTGTGGGCTCCAAGATAGTACTTGGTGTGACTGTGCGGCAAAGTAGTGGAGAGATGGCATTACGTATGGTGGTGCTCAACATTGTGGAGTTGGATAGGCACAGCGAGAACTCGGCGATCATCAGCAATGACAGTGGCAGTGTCTCAAGCATTGGAGGACAGCTCAAAAAGACATCTTCGCAGCTAGGTACCAGTAAGTTCTTTTCAACTTCTTGCAACTTTACTATTGTGTGCAAATGGCTTGGTGCTTATATAAATTTGATCCGTTCACTTAACTATTTCTATTTCACTATCCCAGCTTCCAGTGACTCAAATGTTGTTGCCAGCCAAGTGAGTCTTGAATCCTCGAAGGACGATGACAACAAATCGTTGACGCCATATGAAAAATTTGCCGACGGCTTCGATAGCAACGGCTTTGTCTCCGCTTTAATGACTTATAACAAAAACAATGATGTCAACCAGAGCGGAAACAACTCTTCTGTTCTATACGACTTTGATTTGTCCACGTTATCGCAAATACTGGATAGTAATCTGGACGATTCTTCCTCCGGGCTAATGGTTTCCTCAAATACGGTGAATGTTAGTAACAGCTTGTTAGGCATGAGTAATGACATGGATAAGCTTATGGATGAGGCCGAAGTGTCACATCAAAATAACAATAACAATGACAGCAACACGATAGGCGTAGGCCCCACAAGTAACAACAACAACAACAATAATATCATCAACGGCAACAACAGCACTAGCGACAAGTTGACCGCCAGTGAAGAAATTGACTGCCTAGTGGAAAGCTGGACGAGCGTCAAACGCATGAATGCCATGGATGACGCCCGTAGTGCGAATGGAGTTCCATTAGATTTTCAGGAAATTGTAGAGATAGCGGAAATTATGCCCACCAGTCCCAAGTGCAATCAGCTGCTGGTTAAACTGATGCGCACCAAAGCTCCAGATTCGGAACCCACAAAGATCATAATGGCCACGGTCGCTAAAGAAGATGAAGAGCAACACAACTTACCCGCGGATATAGGTAAGTGAAATATTTTATTATTCTTATAAATATGAAGAAATTTATGTAAATTGTTTAAATTGTACATGATATAAAAATAGATACATTTTTTACAAATTCGAATATTTTTAATACATGAATATTTAGCTTAACTAACTATACATTAGTAAAATAATTTGATTTTAGATTCGTATGAGCGTATATAAATCAATTCCGTCTCACTAAAAATTGTACATGATTAACTTTTTACAAATTCGAATATTTTTAATACATTAATATTTAGCTTAACTAACTATACATTAGTATAATAATTTAATTTTAGATTCGTATGAGCGTATATAAATCAATTCCGTCTCACTATGTCTAATAAACTGTTATTTAATTTTTAATGCAGATGAAAATAATTCAGAATGCAATGTAGCCGCACAGTTGCTCCTTTTTGATTACGATGACATGCAAATCTCCAATGATTATACTCTTGCCATGACCTTCAGCCGTGCAAAGTGCCCTAAACAGCTGTGCATCCTGCCTCCATATGCATCGTCAGCTTCATCTGATGTGAAAGAAGCGGGCTCCGTTTGTGTGGTGTGCGCCGATGGATGCATTGAAATTTACTCCTTGGCCGATTTTCAGGCCACTTCTGTTATCGAGGAAGAGGGTGAGCACTTTGAAGCCGTGGTCTATTGTCGCAACTTGGACAGGCTTTGCTGTTGCTCGCGCCAGGGGGGCATGCTGTTTTATTCGCTTAACGACGGCGACAATGACTCTGGCGATGAGTTACTGGAAATGGAGGATGACTGCAGTACCACGTTGACACATGCTATGGATTTGAGTGTAACCGATGGAATTCGAAATGCAGGAGGAATCGACTCAGTTATTAGCGATCCGATGGTTTGTGTGGATGTAAGCAATGAGGCAGCCGGCAGGACATCAAGTCAAAACGCACATGTGCAGACATCACCATCGGTTGCATCTTTAATGGGCAACAACACAAATCTGTTAGCATACAAGACCACTGACCTGTCGCTCGATGACCTGCGCGTGTTGTACGCACTTACGCAGTTCGAAGAGAAGCTAACAGTGTACTCAGCTGAAGTACCAAGCTGCTGGAACGATCTGGGCCAGGTACAAAAGCAGCGCAAGCAATCGCAAAATATGCGTCATGGAGGCGATGAGCGTGACTTCACACGGACTTGGCGACTGCACAACGATGCGTAAGTCGTTGACCACTAATATTTGGGTTTCATGTTTTAAAAATGTTCTGTTTTTTTAGGACCACATGGGACGAGCACATAATTGAGCTTAACTTGGCACAACCAGTTTCATTGGGCCATATCGATTTAAAATTTACTGTGTACCAGCAGTGCTCTAATCCAGCAGCCATTCAGGTCACCCTACTCAAGCAGAACACTAATGGCTTTGGCTACAGAATGAAAGGACCACACGCTAGCTATAAACCCAACGTCATTGATGATAATATTGACTTCTCATATAGTGAGGCACCAAATAGTAAACAACTCATATTCTTTGCTTTATACACCTATCTGTTCATTCCTAATTTACAGTTGCCAGTGAGAATCCGGTACTCAGTGAGGAATATCTATTGGCCCACAATGCAGAAGTGCTAGCCGGCCCCATAGAGCTCTCTTCATGCATTGATTTGTGTGATCAAGGCGGTACCGCCACCTTAACCTCGCCCAAACTGTTTAAGACACGCACACGTAATTTTCTTCTGCATATCAAAACCGTATCGGATCCGTCCAAGGAGGGACAGAGCAAAACGAGAGGTTTGTAAGCGCTGAAATATAAATGAGAAATGAGAAAAGTTTGATACCATACCCTTGCATAATAATACAAAGTTAAAAAAAAAAGATCACAAGTCACGTTTGGTTTTCACTTGTAACATAGAAATAAACATAAAAACTGCTTGAGCAAAATGGATCAACAAATTATTTTTCAAAGTTTTCTATAAGTTTTTTTTTTTATGTTGATGTTAGGTCCGGACCAAACGAAAAAAAACTCAGCTTAAGATACACCGCTATTTCCAATGTTTCGGGATCTTTATTTAATTGAATAATTATTTGCAAGGGTAGGTGATTCTCGGTGTACCGATGATATATTGCTGATCGTTGCCTTCTTGGTTTTGGTCACGCTTTTTACTCCCCAACAATTGCAGTTTCTTCTGCGCGACGCAAGAGTCCGCACCAAGTTGAAGATTGTGTTTATCGTACGCGAAGCAGCAAAATAAATCCTACGCTGTCCAATGCAAATCAAGCCCATGTGAAATCGGGAAAATTGAAAATTGTTTCAGTTTTGAGCGGTCCGCTTTTGAACAAATATGCGAACAATTCAGAACTTCCACATGTTCAAACAATCGTCGTACCAAAGCATTCGTTGAGGTCTCAGTGGGCTGCATCTGGTCCTTTTGTTCGTCGAAACACCGGGCAACTAATAGGTAGTTCCCGCCGTTTCTGCAACTTTTCCTGTTTTATTTTATTTAATCTGTTTTGATCATAATATTTCCTCGTTTACTGCAGGCTGCGATTGGTTACACGAGATCTCGATAAGTGTGCGCGCCGTGAAGTCACATAGTCGCATAAGCAATGGGCGCATTCAGCGCATTGCCATGCTGGATAGTAACGGACTGTTGGAACAGCTCTTCCGCATTGCCAGTGATTCTGAATCAACTCCACTGACCAAGAATCTGGCACTTGATGTGCTCAACTGGATTTGTTTCATCCGCTTAAATCGCTTCCGATCGCCAAAGTCGGAGCGTCTCAAGGACCAGATAAACAAACAAACAGCAGCTAATATCAACGATCTGCTGGCGCAGCAGTTTGAGTGCATTTACTTGTCCGAAAAGCACATCGAGAAGTTGATGCGCAACTGCATAATCTATAGTGAACGGACCACTGCGCACAAATGTGTTAAACTGTTGATCATGCTGACAGAGTAAGTACAGAATCAATCTTATTTGTTATTTGTAATATAATGTAAACTTTTGTGTTTCTTACAGAGGCATGGCCAATCTTCCCCGAGAACTACAGAAACATGCTTCTCTAGATATCAGCATTAAAACTGCAATAACCAATACGTTCCATGAGCTACCGCGAGCACAGTGCGCTAGTGTGGTGCGCTGGTATACGATGCTCACCTGCGCTACATCCACTGCAGAGTCGCACAACAGCATTTCAGAGTATGCTATCAATCTGCTTAAAGACATAGCCAGCGAAATTGATAAACGATGGGACCCACATTGTGCACTGCTGAGCACGCGTTTTGGACTGTATGGCTATCCCTTTGAGCCGGAAATTTTCGACTTTGATTTCCCCAATATAAATCGACATGGATCGAGCTCGTCGGTGGCACTAACAAGTGTGATACGAAGCAGTGCAACTATATTGCCAGTGACAGGTCTCGACATCAAGCGTTTGAGCTCCATAGGTGCTAGTCTATAATTTTATGTTGGTTTCATATATTAATAAATAACTATTTGCAGATGGTGTAGACTTTCGGACCTTTCCGCATCTAATACGCGGAAAGAGTATTAGCAATCAATTACGTGGACTGTTGGAGGTGGTGCAGCTGCATTTTAATTGTGTGCAAACATCAGAGGCTACACGCATTGATAACATTGACAGCGTAGTCAATGGTGCTGCCAGTGTAGTCATTGAGGATGTTATGATGATGCCAAAGATGGTTGCGACCAAAGGCAAGGATGAAGAATTGGTAAATTTTTTGAAGTTATATTAAAATATTACATTTGCAGATATTCTTATACCAATTTTATTTTTAGCTAAACGATTTGGTTAATGATGTAGAGTGTCTTGTGGAAGAGATGAAAGACAAGGATGTAAAAACCGCTTTTGGTTCTTTTGGCATGGTTAATGGCTTTAAGGATAAAGCTTGTAAGTTTATTTTGTATTATGAAAAGGTTAATTGGGCTATTTTTTGCTATTATTGGAATTTTGTCTCAAAAATTATTTCAGCCGTATCATCTCTCACCGATTTGGAGCATGCTTTAAAAGAGGAGGTAAAAATCGAGAAGGCCGCAATCATTGATAAGCTGAAGATATCTAAGTTTTTGCCACAGCTCACACTTTGGAACAGTTACATACAAAAGAAGTTTGGCATAAACGAAGAAAACTCTTACGATGCCTTTGGAGAGCTGGATAACTGGGAAAAGCCCGTAATGAAGTCTTGCCTCGATGTTCTACCTGAAGAAGCTTCGTTTTCACAATCGTCAGATCAGTCCCAACCAGCATCACAAACGGGTGGGAATGAAAACTCACAGAACATGACAGACGATGCCGTAGAGCGAGAGAAAATCTTGGAAAATTTGAGTGCAAATCCTTGCCCGCCAATTGCTTGGCACAAACTTCTCACCCCCCCGCCCAAGTTAATGATTGTTGTCGACCGCATGCATTCGGGCGCCCGTCGCTTTGTCGTGCTTGACTTTGGCCAGCACATACTACTAACGGATGTGGTAGTACCCGCTTGCGATGAGCTTACGTCCCTCAATATTGATATTTGGTGTTTTGACGAGGAAACGGACTGCACGCGCCTTGTGCAGGTGTCAGACATACAGACCAAAACACTGGTGCTCAGCGATATGCAGCCACCACCTATTTGTCGTTATTTGAAGTTGACAATCGTTGGACGTATCGGTATGTCTTCCACCAAGTGTAAGGTTCCGCTGGGAAGTTTCTTTGGTCATCCTGTTGTACTGGAGCATGATGGTTATGGTGATCAGCTTGTGCGTTTTGTTAAACAACCAGCTCAATCGCTGCAGACGCACCTTAAGTCGCTTAATGCACTTTACGAGGATGTACACTGCCGTTACAGCTTGGCCAGCTGTAAATTGATGGAACTTCTGTCGCCTATGCGCAACAGCGAGCTATCCAATGTAGCCCATTTACAGGCATTCATTAACAAGCAACGTGATGAAGAGCTCAGCTGTGGTATGGACAATAACAACAAGGTTGTTTCTCTATATGAAGAATGCATGCTGTTACAATACCAAATCAACGTTATTCGAAATGTGGTTCTGCGTTTGGAACGTGCTTTATCGCCCAAGGTGCTTCGTTCGCCTACACCTCCTGTACTTATTGAGGAGACGTTACGCAACGCATCGCGGGATAAACTTCGAGTATTAAGTCTTAGTTTGGTTGAGGTGCTGTTGCACTTCTCTATTGAGTACGGTATTAAGAACATACTGCCCGTGCATCAGCGCTTTAATGTGGTTACTGCTAAAACACTATTTAATTCCTTGGTTGTTTATGGCGATGCACAATTGCAGTTGACAACATGTTCCCTACTGGTTCGCATGTGCTGCTTTCAGCCTTGGTGGGGTGACTTTTTGGCTGACACTTTCTGTAGTTTATTCTCGGCGCAGAATTGTAAGGCATTTCCACAGGATCGGTATGTTAATTTATTTGCCATCAAAGTATATTGTGTACTTATTTAATTGATTTTTTCTATTCTACAGCATCTTCTTTTTGCTCACATACTTGGGGCGTCGCAGCATTGCAATGGGCGCTTGTCGTTCCATAGTTATAGATGCTGTGCTCAAGACGCTAGTTAAGTTGCTGGCGCCTATTTCGCCGTACTATAAGTTCCAGTCGGAGCAGCCCAGTACTTCAGCCAGTGCAGCCGAACGCAGCGCAGCCATGGGAAGCACGTCCGACCTTCAACTGATCACGTGGCTTTTATTGTTCCTTTCTGTCTGTCTAGATGACAACAATGAGCGCAAAGATAAATGTGAGAATCTTTTACCTGGCACCAATTCGCAGAATACTAATGCTATATATCAACACAGCGGCGGCACGATGGGATTTTATGAGCTGTGAAAGCGACTTTACAAAGACCAGACCCAATAATACTCCAAACAGTAAGCAATTGCGTTGCTTCAAGAAGCGAATAATACAACAGAACAAATACTCTGTTCAACCCTACACAGACTGGGGCAAGAAAATCTACATGATACAGAATGAGGTAAGACAATATAATTTACTATTGTAAAAAGCATCAGCCACTTGCTCAATTCTGAATCCTTAGCATCCCGGTATATTTATGGAGCTGTCAACTAAATCTAAGGCTAGCGGTGCAAGCAAAGCAACATCAACAGGGGGAAAAATCAATATGGTATCCAGTAGTATGTGTGCGCCTAGCACCAATGCCAGTGGCAGCTCAGTTAAGGCCGCTAGCACTTCCACATCATCGCCTAAACATCTCGACGGCTTGGGAGCTAGTACTGATGGAGACAGTAACTTTGACAAGGGTCTAAAAACGCTAAGCATGACCAACATCAAAGTGGTTATTCGTGGGTTATTTGCTCTGTTGCTTGAAATGGATTTCGATTGCAATATGGATCAGTTTCTTCTAACGTGCAAAGTAATAGCGCGTCTAGTGGCTGCGTGTCGGCCCTCAGTGAGACTATGCAAAATTGTGACAACGGCACAACTTGAGCAGCTCGTACGTTTGGCCGTGTGGAACGATCAACAACAGCCCTGGGCGGTGCATGCAATTACTTGCCTACTCCAGGTGATATTTCATTCAGTTAATTTTAGAAAATTGACTATTAGTATTTTGTCGTTTAGGACCTGTTGGATGCAGACAAACAGTACAGGGATAACGATGCGACACCCACGAACGATGGAGTTCGTTCCATTGTGACGACAGCTGTACAGGAGACTCGCGATCTTTTTAGTGATTATAGCTGTAAGTAACTTTCCTTATCAGATATTGTGTTATATTCTTGCAAAACGGGTATGGTGAACATTTATTTGACAATTTTCGATCCGGTCCGTTTGACTTTTCAAAACCATAAAAGTTATTAATATTTATAGTAATATCGTTAGCATTTGCCTCTTGCTTGAGATCTCTTTATTTTTGGGTAAGTTGGTTTACGTATCTGGACAATGCAAGGGTGTATTTAAGCCTCGGCAATCGCTCGATGGTAGTCTTCCATTGCTATTGTGGATTGGATGGTAGTTGCGCTTACCACTTATCTCTACTGGTTTTTGAAAATATATTTCTCATTTTTATAGCATCATTTTCTTCCTCCGTCGCACAGGCTGTGCTATATATGCCGACAGCAAGTGACTTTTATCCGGAGGGTAAAAAAAGAAACCTGAAACCGCAGAAAAAAAATCCCATTGACATGGGCTTCAGTTCTAGGAGGCCCAAGTGGGGACGCTGTTCCCTGGGATCCCCCGAAAACCGATGCTCATGTTATCATATTACCTCTACTATACTACACCAGTATTTATTTTTCTTTTAATTTGTTAAACATTGCTAATCCGTTACAGCTGCCAAATACAATTACCTACCTTCTCTGATCGAATGCGAGGATACTGAGTTTGACGAGATGCTGAACGACATCGATATGATCGAGCGCACAAAACCAATTACTAAAAAAGAGAGTAATGCGCTTTGCAAGAATACGTTTAGCTTCTTTTGCAAGTCCATATCCATCGCTATGGATACACGTCTGGATGCTGGCTTAGAGCTGCACGTGGAAGCACAGCTGCGTCGTCTGACGAATCGTACATCGCTAGATTTGTATTCGTCGCTACCGCAAGTGCTGACTAATGAGTTCGTATCGGCACCACCAGACGCTGCGCCCTGGCCAGAGTATCTTACGCAGTTGTGGTCTGGCCCAGATTATAGTGGCCGCAACACATATATTATGCTGAAAAACGTATTTGATTCTATATTGGCCGATCTGCATTATGAGGATACGTGGGTGCATCTGGAGCAAGTTTTGCAAATGTGGCTAACACTTAACTGCGAGCTGGCCGATAAGCCTTACACGACGGGCATTACCCAAACGGATATACCAAAAATTCCATTTGGTGCTAATGCAGTGCAAGGGCTTTTACTGGCTCTGGCCTGGCACAATGACATTAAACTGCGCACTTGGTGCTTAGGCTTCCAATGCCTATTCCTCGCTTGTAATTCGTTGCCCATTGGCGACGATGTTTCAGACTGCACGCGTATTAATGAAGTCATTGTGAACGATGAGAATTTTGAGAAGATGCTGCTGCGCTTTTTTTCCGGCTACGGCATGAGTTCCTCTATAATTACAAATCGTTGTGTAAGTTACGTTCTCCTGGCGAAAAGACCCATTTTGCCAAAATGTTTTATCTACCTCTTTCAGGCTGGTCCTACCATTTGCAAGCATCTGCACGAACTTCTGTTATGGCTTCATAGCAAGAACGAGAGCTGCGGAGGACTCATTCCATGTAAACGTCGCCTTAAAGACATTCTGTTGCATGTCGTGCTGCAATTGGTACAGCCTGGCGGCTCTATTAGCAACCAGCAAGGTCCAATCGATGCTCAGAATCAGCTGGTACGCGATCTGCTTTTAATGCCCAATGACAAGGGCGATCTAAACATTGCGCTTAAAATTATCGAAAGTGTTTGTAAGTAGCGTAACTGCTTACTGGCGAAAGTCAGTTTTAATTTTTTGTTTGGTTTTTTAGCGTTTCTAGTCTTCAACAACATTTCCAATGGCGAAAAGCTGCAATGCCAGCGTGGCAACGAAAATAGCAATGCTGGCAATAATTTCAGTAATTTGTTTGCCAATGTCTTGGGATCCGAAAATCCCGCCAAACAAAATGCCAACATCTGCGATAATTCGTTGATTATAAACCTACTCAAACTGTCCTCGCATATGGTTCTAACGGAGATGCCCAGACAACCTAGCGTATGTTAATTCAGCCAGAGGATACCATAGTTATTAATGGCTTTTATATATTATTATATACTACAGGAAGTCACCATACCTGAAGAGGAGGAGCTGTCTAATCAAAGCCAAACAGATGAAACGAAAGCTGAGCAGCTGAACACAGAAGGGCATCGCAGCAAAGTCCCATGCATAGCCGATTGGGGTTCGTTCTTAAAGTTTTTTTTTTTTTGTCATATTATTAATTTCACAATTATTTTTCTTGCAGTGCTGCGACAGTTTCCCACTATGAAGCGCTTGTTTGGGGCGCTCTCTCAGTGCTCAACGAATACGTTTACTATGATGTCCTCGAGCTGCTTCTTTTCGCTCAAAACGAATATGGTACTGGATGAGCCACAGACCATTGCAGATGCCGTTTTCAGTTTGATGATCACTTTAAGTGAGAGGGCCTCAAATCCACGTCTGGTTGTAGCACCTATATGTCAATATCTAGAGGAGAGTAAGTTTTTGTTTTTGTGTTCTAGACACTGGTTGGCATTGTATTTTTGTTACAGCCACCATACAACGCAATGCCACATTACCTCGTCTTCAACTATCGGAGCCCTTCCTTTGGTACATATCTAAGGTGCTGGAAGTGACTGCGGCTGTGCAAATTTTCACACAGCTAGGTGGCATACAAATCATTTGTCATAATTTGGTGCGACTTAACAAGACTATTATAAACATGCAACCGGGACTGGTAAGTCGCTACTTGGCCAAAAGTTATGCTATGGAAGTTTTCAGCCAAAAGTAGATTGAGAAATTGCCAATAATTGTCAAATAGTATATATGTGCTACATTTGCTTGGCCAAAATTTATATTTTATTATTAGTATATTGATAATAGTATATTGATAAAATTAACAGATTACAAAAATTTTCATAACGATTGTTACAGTATTGCATTTGTTTACTTTACAACTAGATCTCAATGATTATGCAACATATGACGCGTAATACTCGGCTCAAGCTCAATAGTCCTGTTAACAACACTAACACTTGTAAGAAGACAACCTCAAGCACTGGCGCTCCAACTACGACAACAGCAGCACAGCCGTCAAGGAACGGCAGCGCCCAATATGATGGACTTATCAACTTTGCGCCCTTTTCACATATAGTATCGGAGAATGATGCGGCGCAAAGTGCCGAAATGTTAATTTCAAATCCAAATGCCACCCATAGACGACCACGGTCGCCAGCATGGAGCTATATGTTCTATCCAAATGAGACGCACGTTGATTTGACGATAACGCTGCCCACAGCCATTTTGCTCAAGGAGGTGCAGCTGGTGCCGCATACCTCTAGTTTGGCTTCATGCCCTTCTGCTGTAGCTTTGGAGCTTTCTCGTGATTATGGTGTTGGTTCTATTCCCGTGGGCGCGCCCATGGCAACCACGGGCCTTACCTGTATACGTCTTAAACTAGCTAAAGCTGAAGTGGCTACCAGCATTGTACTCAGACTTTACAAGTAAGCAACACTAGTTGGTGTCACTTTCCACTTACAGTTGTAACAATCATTTTTTTAGACCTAAGGATTGCGGCAATGTGGGGCTAGTACAGATTGCTGTTTTGGGTCAGACCATCTTTGGTAATCGAATGCAAGGACTTCGCAGCCAAGGAGTTTTTGGTGAATCATTCGTTGCCTGCTCAGCACCGCTAAGCTCGGCCGCGCTGTCGGCTATGGATGTAGATGCGTTACCGGAGGATGATGCTTTCGCCAAAACTAGTATCGGCTGGGTGCGCATTTTATCTCGATGCTTTCATGTAGCTGCTTTGCAACCAGATAGCAAGTTAGCAGATTTAATCGCTTCGTATCCGGCTGCATATCCCGGATTTTTGGAGGCCTGTTGCTCTCTGCTGAACATTATGCCAATGATACCTACCTTTGCGCAGCAGCATCTTGAGACTATACTAATCAAGCTGGGGGCGTACAATCATGAACTTAGTTTGCAGCTTCTGCGAACTTTGCTTTGGCATACCACTCCACAGGGTAAGGCGCAACTCAGTTGCGATGTCAAGTACTAAACTAATATTTGGCCAAATATTTTTGCAGTGTTTAAACTCTCCAACGATGCTGTGTGTGATCTCATTTACCAAGTGGTCACTGGGTCAACAGCGCACATGCTTGATAAGTTACGCGTGCTTTTGGACTGGATTATGCAACTTCATGACACTTACAGCAAGCAGGCCCGCTGCAATAATCCGCAAAGCGGGTTTGTCAAGGTTATTGCCTCAATTTTATGGCAAGTGCAGCGCCAACAACAGGTACCCGATCTGCCGCAGCTTATTACACCAGCATTTTTTGAGACTTGCTACCGGTGGATAGCTGAACTTGAGCATGATGAGCCATTGAAGAGCAGTTTCGATGCGCTTATATGTGCGCTATGCTACATTAAGCCCGAGCTATTTAATCAATTGCTAGTTAAGTTGGGTGTGAAGTTGGAGCAGCAGCCTCGTGGTAAAACGGATGATAGCAAGGTGCAAAGCGGCTGCGCTTGGTTCCGTCGCGAAGGCACTGAAAATCTTACACAGTTGCTGCAATATCCGGCTTTTCTTAAGACACTCGCACTGGCTTGCCAGTCTCCAGTGGCCGTGTATCAGATGTTGGACTCGGGTTTGCCGAAGCTACTGGCGCATGCCATCTACGAGTACTGCACACATATGTTACAAACAACAGAGGTGCAATCTGCAGTGCCAACGACCGCAGCTTCTTGCAGCAATCAGGTTGCTGCTGGTGGAGATTCTTCTCTTACCGACTTTGACAAAGCGGAGGCGAATGCCGGTCTGGGCACAGTGCCACTGCTTAGCTCTGCGAATGTTCCTAAAGTGCTGGACTTCTTTTCCGAGTGCTGTGCGGAGGGTCCCATGCGTGACTGGCTGGGCACTTTGCAAGGCTCAATGTTTTGGAAGCCACTGCTACAGCTGCTTTGCAACACACACTTGGCACAATTCAGCAAAACGCTGCCCATGCAGCAGACGTTTATTCGTCTTGAACGGGCAACAATCAATTTCTTTACACGTGTGAGTGCGTGTCATCCAGCCAATCAGGAAGTTCTCACTTCGCTGCTCATTGGCGCCATCATCTGCAAGCCATTGCGCTCTGCGGCTGGCACTCGTCCAACAATATCCGGCTTTACACGGCAGTTGGTGTTACAGTTATTGCTAGAGAACGAGCACATTACGGTCTCTGTGCACAGCCAACAGCCATTGCAGCGCCGAGATACCTTGTCAGCCATCATTGGTGGCACTGGTGTTGCGGGTGCCAACAACAGCTTACCCATTGCGTCCGTCAATCATCATCCCGCCAAACGCAGCAGCGCCCATCAAATAATCTTCAATGTCACTACGAGCACCACTTGTCAGGAGATCATGCAGAACTGTGTTAGTGGTAAGTGATTCTAATTAAAACCTCTAAATTAAGGATAGCGGGTACAGTATTTGATTACTCAGGCTTGATTGACAGCCATTACCTATTACTTTGCATCGCATACAACTTTAATTGAACGCGTACTATTTATTCATTCATTCATTTTAATAACGTACTTTAAAAAATTTTAAACTGATACGTTGTTAAAGGTAAAAGTATGTCATTAATGTCGGACTCTTTTAAGTTGCAGAATGCGAAAGACATTTGTATAAAGTTGATATTTAGATATGACTATTTGTTATTTTTTTTCTTTAATTAATTTTGACTTTTGATTTCTTAATTTCATTTTTGTTACCGTAGTTTATAGTAACTTAGTGTACCAACAACCAACAGATCAGCGCACCGGTGGTGATGGCTCAGCTAGTATTTCAGCTGCTGCCAAGTCAAACGACCCCAAGCTCGATAAATCGTGCTTCATTAACTTTAACAATATGGATGCAGGCAGCATGGAGTTTCTAACTGTTGGTGCTGCGGTGGCGGCTAAGGACAAGCGCATCAAGGATGCCAAAAACCAGGCAGCAGTTAATAAAGACAAGGAGACCCAAACATCAGGCATGCAACTGTTACCCATCAGTGAGTGAAATAAATAAACGCACATAAATCGCAATCAAATATTAAATATATTTTTTACAGATACCTTTAATATTGAGGAGTTTCTACTACAAGCGGCGCATGCTGGCATTGGCAGTCAGTTAGTTGTAGCAGAATATCCGGATATACTGTTGTCTGGCGATGCCACTATTTCGCAAGTGTTGGCTACACTGCAGGATGCTGGTCACTCGTTATCCTCACCCTGCCTTTCATTGGATTTGGTACACCAGCGTTCGTTGGGAGACGTAGCTACCGAATCAAAGAAAATCAAGGCTGCTTGCACTGAGCCATTGCCGTCTCCGTTACAAAGATTTTCCAGCAGTGGCGGTCTATCACTGCTAGCACATTATTTGCCTACTGTATATCCCGAACACATGGGCCGAAAGGCCACTTCGGTTGCGGCTGAGAAGGAGAAGAGCCTACCACTGTCCGATTGGGTTAAGCTAGAGCCCAATGATGAGATTTATGAAGATTTGGAAGACACCATATGTGAGCCGGCAGCTAAACAAATAACTGTTAGTTCTGTACCGCAACATTCATTGGCTGCTTTTGGTCTGTTTCTACGACTGCCTGCCTATTCCGATGTTCTGCTTAGGGACAAACAGCGTGCCCAGTGCCTCCTGCGACTCGTTCTAGGCGTCACCGGAGATGGCGATGGCAGTAGGTGCAGATTCTTTACATATAATTTTTTATTTGCTAAGCTATTCTGCTTGCTCTACAGATGACATCTATAGCCTTTCGTTGGCACCATCTTTACCAACATTGCCGTTTGAGGTTTTCCGGCAGCTACTGGATAGTGTGTCACTCTCCACGGATGACGGCGTGCTATTGCGCCGTGTTGTCATTGAAGTAGGCGCCATGCATCTTGTGCTCAACTGTCTAGGCATCTTCTCGCATCAGTCACATAACAACAAGATTGGTGCATTGATAAGCGAGCCAACATCTAGTGGTAACAGTAACGGCAACGGGAACGGCTCAGCCGCAAAAACTAGCACAGCAGAGGAACCCTTGGCGAGTACGGCGACATCGGATGATAAAAGCCATATATACTGGGCAAAGGGCACTGGATTTGGCACAGGCTCTACGACACAGTCGTGGAACGTAGAGCAGGCACTTTTGCGCCAGAAGAGTGAGGAAGAGCATGTGACGGTGCTGTTGTTGGTATTATCAAGTTATATCAACCCCGGGGATTGCATACCCAGCGATATGCGCGGAGAAGATATTCTCGCATACCACGATGTGCGCGCTGTGACTGGCGACCTGCCGCCAATTTTCCAGACTTTGCTGCAGCAGTCGTGTCTCATACCAGCGCTTAGCTCTTACCTGCGCAACGATTCAGTTTTAGACATAACACGACACATTCCTCTCTATCGTGCCATTTTAAAGCTGCTGCGTGCGCTTTCCCTATCTAAGAATTTGGTTTCGTTACTACAGCCGAATGTAAGCGGAGAATGTACACCACCCATTGCGGAGCTTTTAAAGAACATGAAGACCTGCGTTGATACGTATGCCAAGCGGCTTAAGTGAGTCACTCGTAGATCGATAACAGTTAAAAGTATTAAGCATTCTTTTTTTTCTGCCAACAGGGTCAACAAAAAGTCCAACATTAAAGGACAAACTCATCAGCTGACTTTCAACATTGATGATGGCGATGACGAGGGCCTTGCTCTGCTCATACCGGATATACACGAGACCTGCGTGCTCGTCCAGAAGACGACCGATGCAGATGCTCTCATTAATATGTTGCATACGCATGAGGATGGCATGGGTTCATTGGAGCGGCCGCTCAGCAAATCAGTTGAGCAGCGCTATCTGGAGCTGATGAAAAAACGCCAGTTCGATACATATGATATGATTGTAGAATCGGACAACAACAGCTTTCGATTTGTTGTTTCACATCATTTTGAGAAAATGGTGCGTTTAGCCGGCGATCGATATCATCCCTCACGTGTCAAGCGGCTGGCGCAGGAAGCGGTCACGCTATCTACCAGTTTGCCGCTAAGTTTTAGTAGTTCTGTCTTTGTGCGCTGTGATACGGATAGATTGGACATAATGAAGGTAGTATAAGATTCCATTTTGTGTGATTTATGCTACTATTTATATATTCACACTTCATCATTAATTTATACTTATTAGGTGCTAATAACTGGTCCGGCGGACACGCCGTATGCCAACGGCTGCTTTGAATTTGATGTATTTTTTCCACCAGACTATCCCAACTTGCCCATGCTCATCAATTTAGAGACCACTGGTCGTCATTCGGTACGCTTTAATCCCAATCTCTACAACGATGGCAAAGTTTGTCTGTCAGTGCTTAACACCTGGCATGGACGACCCGAGGAGAAATGGAATGCACAAACCTCCAGTTTTCTGCAAGTTCTCGTCTCCATACAGTCCCTAATATTGGTGCCTGAGCCGTACTTTAATGAACCGGGCTTTGAGCGCAGTCGTGGAACACCCAGCGGCACCAACTCGTCGCGCGAGTATAACAGCAACATTTATCAAGCGTGCGTTCGTTGGGCAATGTTAGAGCAAATACGGAACCCATCTCCCTGCTTCACAGATGTAAGTTTCAATTATAAAATGACTAAAGCCCTCAAAACCATGTACATTTTCAGGTAATTCACAAACACTTTTGGCTAAAGCGAGAGGAGATTTGCACACAAATCGAGGGTTGGATTGAGGAGCTAAGTAAGCCACAATATACGGAACGTGCTAGTCGCACTATATCCTTTAACTCAATGGTGTTGCGACGACATTATCGGCATCTACGGGAAGAGCTGGCCAAGCTAAAGCCACCGCGTGGCCTGGAAGATTTAGATGCGCCTTTTAACCCTGTGGCTACGCTGCCGCCTATGGATGTGTCTTCTACAACGTCAGCCACCACAACGATAAATGCGCAGGTGGGCACTGATGACTCTCTGGTGCCTGAACTGAATCTAATGGTTGACAACGGTGATAGCGATATGTCTATGCCAGCTGATTTCTTCAAAGATATGAAGGATGAAGGGTTGCTGACGGGCGAAGAGGAGGTGGTCGAAATTCTAAGTGATACGGAGAATGAGAGCAGCGTGTGGCAGGATAAAGAAGAAGACACACCATAAATTGCTCCCTAATGCCGCTTTCGTGCACTAGACACTTTTATTTATCGTTATAAGTTTTGTTTAATGCTCTTTTGTTTTGTTTAATTTTGTAAGAGAGACTGCAACTGCAACAGAACTTGGTGTGCTTTACATAAAGAAAAACATATTAATTAATGTTATCGATGAAGATCCCCTTGAAAAATTAGTTAAAAAATATATTAAACATATTTATCAAAGTACCAAACGTAAATCACCTTTACAAATGTGCATTGAAAAGAAAAACTGCACTGAAACATACACTAACACCCTCTAAAAATCTACACTTCTATCGCAACTTTTAAAAATGCTTCATTAAATGGATCTATCGGTATATTGAAAGTAACCATGTGTGTATAGCATAAAATATCACAACTTTAACAACACCACCAAAACTAAATTAATGTATATTAAACTATGTATGTAGTGATTTAGTTAAATATTTACAAACAAAATGTGCAGAGTTACTTTTACAATAAAAATGCTATGCATATTAAATTTTGTTTCTCCAAAAGCCTATTAGTTTTTTTTTTTTACTCTACTTAAAATTTGGTGAGATATACCATAAATAATTATAGGCTCTGAAGCAGCGTTGAAATTAAAATTAATAACAAGTAGGAGGTTCTAGTCGGGAGCTCCCGACTAGGGAAAACCCTGAACCCTCTTATTCCAACAGCAAATGCAGTTCGCGCAACGCACGCGTTTGAAATATTGAAGATAAATTAAATAAAAACACTTTCCTTGGCAGGGTTTGAACTTGCAACTTAGAATTTGCGCTAGCTGCCCCTGCAATTGCACAGTAGAAACATAATTTTTGGCTTTTTGTAACCGATCTTAATGAAATTTTCTACAGTTTATCGTATTGTAACATAGAATATTAGTGTATTCTCAAAAATTCAATTGCATTTAAGTTGTGGCTTAAATTGGTGGGCAATATAAGTAGGGTTATTTACTTGACTTATAGCTATGAGGTAGTAGAGGGAAGGTGGCGATAGGTATAAAATGAAGGATACTTGATATATATATAAATACTATTCTAGAATAAACATAACAAGTTTGGCGACTCTAGATCTTAATATTTACCCAATTTGCTTAAAATACAGGATGTCGATATCGATTCTTATCGATTGCTTGGAAACGGAGAAAGTTATCGATTATCGGAATTAATAAGTAATAATAATAATAATAATAAGTAATAAGTAAGTAATTTTATTAACTACATACACTTCCATGTCAATAAAAAGAAACTACAAATGGATTTTGAAGATATCCCCTAGAAAACTAGATAGTTTCAAGTGAACTTACTCAATTTCAAGTGAACTTACTCAATTGCTGGCACTTTTAACATAGGCAAGTTTGCAGAATTTGCTGTTTTTCATACAAACTTTGAACACCGTTTTTTCCATTCGAAGACCAAATTTGCTTAGTACTAAGATATAAGTTGCTGTCCCAATTTATAACTATATTGTTTTTGGGCTCCCTGATCGATCTGAAAACGTGGGTACAAAGATTAAAAGTAATAAATAAATAAACATACCTATTATTAACATGATAAAAAAGATTTTTAGTTTTTTGAATTTACATGAATAACTCCATAAAACGGTATATGGTTCACTTGATAAGTACGTATATGTGTCCACACATATAGTATGTTATTATGTTCGAAATTATGATTGTTTATTTTTCTCCCTCGTTACCAATAAAATGAAAGATATAATATGCTTTATCAAGCTCATTAAGCGGTATCTATATGGCGATCTTTTCGACATTTTTACAGGGTAGCAGCTGACTGCCTTGAAACGTTTTTATCATTTACCAACTATAATTATAAATAACTTGGATGCGAGTAAAATAAGTAGAGTATAAAAATCTGTACAACAAATTCTTCAGTCTCGATACAAATAATAAAATTCATCAATTGAATCGATCAAATGAGTGCTATCTATACAGATCACCTTCTCTTCTATTGCCATTACTTTCGCCTCAATGTCTTACAATGTACGCTCTCCCTCTTACTGTACAGTTAAATTGTACAATCAATTGAGCACATTTCGACAACCTTAAAGTAAGATCTTTCCCAGCACTGGCGGCGATATTTGTTGTAGCTGGCTTCTTTGCTCTTTCTTCAGTCTCTTCCAAGCAGTCGACTGCATCAGTTCACGACGATTGCAGCAGTGAGGATAATATTGTGTTTAGTATAAATTGAACGATCGATGCCAGGCAAAAGGCTATATTTTGCCTAATTATGGAACTAAATAGTGTTGCGATTGGGGATGGGTTGCCAGTAAGTGATTGAGGAACTATTTTGCATCGGGATTTCCTTTCCTTTCTAATCATAAATACAAAAGTAGATACAAATATACGATCTTTAGCTCAAAAAGTTTACATAAGTGGTGAATTTTCAAAGGGAATTCGCGTGCCAATTACCCTTTATTGCCATTTTTGTTGTGATTCTTATCGGTTCAATGTTTTTTTATTTATTTTTTTTATTTTTTCCTTGTAACTTATTGTATGGTCTCATTTGTTGTAAAGCCAATAATATAGGGATCTGTATTAATATTTATTTAGCTGAAAATAGGGATAAGCTAAGTAGATTATCTAGTGACTTATGATTGCCTGAGGACCGATTTACTGTCCCACCGTTAATTAATTACAATTTGTCACATTTTTCAGCAAATAATTTATGCTAGTGATTTATTGACTCAGCTCAGTCCAGTATTTCGGCCAGTAATTTATTGGTTTATTAATATATTATAAAACCTAACAAGCTGAGACCCGTCTATTTATTCAATAGTTACTAGTTTGAAACTCACGCTCAATTAATCAGAATTCCAACACGAGTGCTAACAATCTATCTACCTATGATTTCGAAAGACGGACGGGAGCGGGTATTGGGAGTTACCCATAAAAACCCACGATCTAGCTAATCATATTGCCATAAAATAATGCTAATTAATTCAACCACTGTAGTTTATGTAAGTTTTATAAATAAAGCAAAAATGCACTTCCTCTTCATGATACTCCCTGATATACCTTTCAACTAGCCGAAATTAGCATAAGTCAATAAAAATTTAATTCAATATGCTATAATTATAAGTTTAATTTCATAGTTGCATAAATTAGCTGTTATAACTTAATAAGTTCTGTTTGTTTTAGGCCGATGCAGCCAAGCTAAATGATGCCAACAGGGGGCCAACACCCACAGACAACCCTCCGGCGTCACACGCTGAGAAATCCAAGCCCAAACTGCTTTATGCTATTAATGAAAATCCTGGTAAATTCTGGCACATTTTCATTTATATTATTCAGTTTTATGAACAGTTTTGTAATTTCTAATCGAACTGTTTCAGAGTGGTATCTGAGCATATTTCTCGCCTTTCAACATTATCTTACTATGATTGGAGCGATTGTGTCAATACCATTTATACTAACACCGGCCCTGTGCATGTCCGATGAGGATCCCAATCGTGGGATTATTATATCTACAATGATATTCGTTACCGGCATAGTTACCTACTTCCAAGCGACATGGGGCGTGCGTTTGCCTATAGTTCAGGGTGGAACTATATCTTTTCTAGTGCCCACTCTGGCCATACTTGCGTTGCCTCAATGGAAATGCCCGCACCAAGCCGAGCTTGATGCCATGAATGAGGCGGAACGCGAAGAGTTGTGGCAGATACGGATGCGCGAGCTGTCCGGGGCGATTGCTGTTTCGGCGCTGGTGCAGGTCATATTGGGTTATACGGGACTTGTTGGAAAGATTTTAAAGTATGTGACGCCGCTCACCATTGTGCCAACAGTTTCCTTGGTGGGTCTGACACTTTTCGAACACGCAGCGGAAACGGCCTCGAAACACTGGGGCATTGCGGTGGGGTGAGTATCAGCAGAAAACTAATATTAAAGTTTTCATTTCTTAGCGTATATGTTTTTACAGGACTACGGGAATGCTAACACTTTTCTCGCAAATCATGTGCGACGTCTCGATTCCAGTGCTTGCCTATCGAAAGGGCCACGGGTTGGAGGTGCGTCAGTTCCAGCTCTTCCGCCTGTTCCCCGTGCTGTTGACCATCATTATTATGTGGGGCCTTTGCGGTATTCTTACAGCCACAGACGTGTTTCCGCCATCGCATCCATCACGCACAGATGTGCGGATTAATGTGTTAACCAGTGCCAAATGGTTCTATGTGCCGTATCCGGGCCAGTTCGGATGGCCCTCAGTGACGTTGTCTGGAGTGCTGGGTATGCTCGCAGGCGTGCTGGCCTGCACTGTGGAATCTTTGAGTTATTATCCCACAGTTTCGCAAATGGCAGGCGCCCAGTCGCCCCCCTTACATGCCATTAATCGCGGCATCGGTACCGAAGGCCTGGGCACGGTTCTAGCTGGCCTCTGGGGAGCTGGCAATGGCACAAATACTTTCGGCGAGAACGTGGGTGCTATAGGTGTGACAAAGGTGAGAAGCAGAGCGTGTGACGTGAGCGTACTGATTAATCTTTTCCAATTTTTTCAGATAGGTTCCCGACGTGTTATTCAATGGGCCGCTTTTATAATGGTACTACAGGGCGTTATTGGAAAGTTTGGCGCCATATTCATTTTAATCCCTGACTCGGTGGTAGGAGGAATATTCTGTGTCATGTTTGGCATGATCATAGCGTTTGGCCTCTCTACATTGCAGTACGTGGATTTGCGTTCTGCTAGAAATTTATATATTCTTGGTCTATCGATATTTTTCCCCATGGTGCTGTGCCCCTGGATGCAACAACATCCGGGTGCCATTAATACGGGCAATGTAACCGTCGACTCCACATTATCTGTGCTATTGGGCACGACTATTTTGGTGGGTGGCTTGCTTGGCTGCCTGCTGGATAACATTATTCCCGGTAAGTTGTGGCCAATTGACATATAAGCTGGGAGATTAGTAAATTAATTTATTACAGGCACACCCGCTGAGCGTGGACTTATCGAGTGGGCCAATGAAATGCCGCTTGGCGACGACAACATCAACGATGGCAGCGCCACAGATTATGATTTTCCGTATGGCATGGATGCCATACGCAGCTGGAAATGGACCTACTATGTCCCATTTATGCCCACCTACAAGTTAAAGAAACAGAACTGAGGGATATTTTCGTCGTCTACAATATATATATATATAAAAGATTTGATACTTAATGATTGTATTTATGCGTGGTGTTTATTGATCATTAAAAATGTTTGCACTCATGCTTTATTACACTTTGTAACTTTAAATTTTCTACCCACTAGATTTTAAATTCGCTTTTTGTTTTCTCTACATCCGAATCTTTACCTCTCGTTATTTCTAAACGTATCTTCTATTATTTTCCAATAACATCAATAGTTCTAGTTAACGAAAGAAAGCTTCAATATCATCGCCAACTCTAAATATCTCAAATAATCATTCAGTTCTG
Source organism: Drosophila kanekoi (assembly GCA_037075305.1). Taxonomy (NCBI): domain Eukaryota; kingdom Metazoa; phylum Arthropoda; class Insecta; order Diptera; family Drosophilidae; genus Drosophila; species Drosophila kanekoi. The sequence continues at coordinate 772,415 of JBAMCE010000131.1, read as the reverse complement.
CGTTGCAAAAAATTTGTAGTTAAAATTGTTGGTAAAATTTAAACGCATTTTTCAGAGCGAGGCTTTTAAAAATAGCATATAAAATATTTTTGAAATATCTGTTAAAAAACAAATATTTCTCCACTTTCCCTCTTGTACCTTCCCCTGCTTATAAATAAAATCAACTTTACGTCTAGAGCTAAATCTAAAAACGCCGAAGGAACCAAGGCACAATCATTTGAAAAAGTATATGGCATTAATGACCGGTCGTAGAGTTACCACGGAATCTAAGACCGACACCATTTTACCTCTTGAACTATGGAAACGTTCTTACGTTCTTGTTTTTGTTTCTGTTTGATTTCTGAAACGCCACTATGTTTATCTGATTAGTTAATGGGACAACTACCCGCAGAGCTCCTGAGAATTCTGCACTAAATCTAAACTTTGGCTATATAAAATATATCAAAAATTAGTTATGTTTAATTTGGTGCACTCAACGTGTGCTTCTTTTCGAATTTGTCATATCTAAGATGTAGCTATCTTTGCCAGCGTCAAGCGCTTGGCTTCCTAGAACCTATGCTGATTATGATGGATCTGTGCGGATTGCATCAACTTTTTGTTGCCATTGCTGGCACGCGAGGATGAGGCCGAGGCTGACGAGGAAGCTGTTGTGTTGGCCGAAACATGAGCAGGCTTTTTTCGTTTTGAGTAGTAGCAGAAGATGCAGAAGCCATTTTGCGGCGTGGAACATCAAATATTTGTGGGACTCCGCGTGGCTGACGAGGTACGATAGCGCGATCCGGAGCTATTAAGTACAAAAATATAAACTTTTTTGGCGCTGATATATTAGAATGCCTTAACTTGCAGTACTCACCGCGAAATGCTAGAGGTGTATTCACGAACTGGGGTGCGAGTCTCTCGTCGGTGGTAGCTGCCACTCGCGCCGCTGCTGCTGGCGCCTGTCGTTGGCTTTTCCAACAACGACATGGTGCGATGGTCATAGGGTCGAATAGAGCGTCGTCCCAGTGTAGCATAGCCATCCAAATGACTACTAGCGCCAGCGCTGTTTCCCGTGCCGGTGGGCAGAGTGCCGTTCAGAGTGTATGAAGAGCGACGTTTCGGATTGTATGTGTTGTAATAGCCGTTGACGCCGCCCACCGCGCCATTGCTGGGACTGGAGCTGGACGAACTTTTGTAACGCATGGGCACCGAGCTATAATCATGCGGCTCATAGCGTCTGCTTAGGAACGATGGCGATGTGTTGCGAATGTCGTTCAGACTCTTTCGAGGTTTGCTTGTTGCTCCACTCGGCGCAGAGGTGACATAGTCCAGAGGTGAGCGATATACGGGCGGCTTCAGCTCAGTGCCGACGGGACTCAGCTTTAATGGTCTGAAAAACTGTTGAGTAATATCCGGGGAATGAGCGCGTGTCTCCACCTCGGGTGCATGCAACTTTTGGCTAGAACGCGCCTTCACCGCTGCCTGCTGTTCCCGGTAATAGTCCCGCACAGCTGAGGGGCCAACAATACTGCTGGTGCGTCTGGGCTTTTGCTCGTTGAAGCGGCTGTAAAAGCTGCGCCGCTTAATGCGATCGATTACACTCTCATTGGGATCGGAGCTCTCCGAGCAGCGTGTAGGCGACGACAGGTGAGAGGCGCGGGAAAGGCGTGACACCGTCGGAGAGGGCGTTGCATGCAGCATGTAGTTGTCCTCGGAGCAAACAGACCAATTGTCAAAGTACAATTCAGGCTCTTCGGTGGGAGACATAAACGTGGAAGTCGAGGCACAGTCATCCTGGTAACTTCTCGAATCCGACGAGTAGTTGGCAATGTTCTCGAACGAAGGTGTAAGAAGGTTATTGCGATTGATCTCGTGCGCAGACGAGGTGCGATAGCCCGAAGTTTGCGAGCTGCAGTTGTTGTTGGTATTGACAGAGTTGTTGTTGGTAGTATTATCCACTGATTGCTGACTCGAGCTGTTGTTGGAGGAGGCGCTCTTCATGGCGACCGGGTACGGCGGCAAATTGGAGTACAGCCCGTTGCCATTGATCAGCGCCGGGTTGGTTTTAGCGCCACGGTAGCTGCCACTTGTGTTGGTTGTGGTTGTCGCCGTGCCACTTGTGGCTCCTGAGGCGTTTCCGCTAGATGGATTGCTCAGATCCAGCATAAGACCCTTGCGCTTCTCTTTAATGCTTTGCATGTTGCACCTGGTCATCGTCGGGGTTGTCAATGTCGTCGTCGTTGTTGTTGTTATTGTTGTTGTTGCGTCTATGATGCTGCCCTTTGGGCTTTGATTTTGTATGCAGTCTGGACAGATCGTGTCACAGTTGCAGTTCACTTCAGCGGCCATGTCTTTACTTTTGGACACATTTTGATAAATGGGCGAAGTTGGAAGTAATGTGTTCTGCTCCTCGCGTACCTGGCTCTCAATGTTACTGGTGGAACGAGTGCTTCGTACGCGTCGCTGCTCGCTGTTCTCACGGTCAAAGCGACGCAGAAGTCCACCAAACATTTTGTTAACTGCGCCACTCTGCTTTCCAATGCTGCTGTTGCTGTCGACGTGCAGCTCCTCAACGCTGGCGGATCGCTTGGGGCTGACACAGGTAGTGGGCTGTGTGCGTGGCACGGACCGTTCACGCAACGAGCGTAGCATGGTGTCAAAGCGCGATCGCTTGTCGATACGCTTCTCCTCTGAAGCAACCTCCTGTGGCTTGTCCGCATCCATGGACTTCTTCTTTTGCAGTAGCATAGATGTAGACTTTTCTGGTGAGCTGTGCTCCCCTGGCGAGGCTTGTTTCTGTGGGCAAGCCAGCGCTGTGCTGGGCGTGTTCACTTTCTTCTCTTTGCTCATTGCAGAGTCACGAAGTTTCTCGAATTTTTGACCTATGGCATAGAACAGGCCCTTGCTGGGTTTTTTTTCAGGCGATTTCTCCTTCGATTTGATCACCGGACTCGACTCCTTGGAGCTGTCGGCTGGTGTCGTTGTTGTTGTGGTTGTGGGCGTAGATGGAGTCACAGGTGTAGGTGGCACCAGCTTGGATTTCTTGGAAACTTTGATAATTTTTTTAGTGGTCGTTGGACGCGACTCCGCAGATGAGGAGCCAGTGTCCTTTTCAGTCAGTGAGCTTGCTACACCTGTGGGCGTGGCTGTTGATGACTTTTCTTCTGACGTGGTCTTGGAATTTAATGCGCTCGTCGCCTTTTGCGAAGTGTCGGCCATGCCGGGTATGGCAGCGCCGCTTTGAGTTAACTTTCTGAAATCCTTGGGCATGGTCAACCTTGTGGCTGGATAGCTTTTGGGACGCATCAGTCGGCTCTCTCTATGTGCTGGATCAGTAGTTGACTCTGTTGACAACGGGGTTGGTTTACTAGGCAGTTTGCTTGGCAGCGCTGACGGTGTCGACTCGGGCAAAGGCAACTCTGGGTTACCTTTGAGACTTAGACCCAGATCCTTCATGGGATACGATTTGGGTCGCATCAGTTTAGTCTCCTTTGGTGCGGGCAATTGATTGGGTTGTGTCGCTTCTGATTCAGATGTTTTATTTACCACCTTTTTAACTTTTCGGACAAGCGCAGTTGTTGTTGTGGAGATGGCATCTGAGTCATTGTTTAGCTCAGCGTGCTTTTCCTTCGACTTAGCTTTTTTCAATTTCTTTATGGTGGACGTTTCTTCAGATTTGTCACCCCGAGGCGCTTCAGCAGCTGTTTGCTCCGTGGACAAACGCTGCTCATGCTCGTTCTGCGTGCGCACCGTAGACAGCAGCTGCAGCTCCTGCAGTATTTTGTTGGCCAGCTCGTGTTTATCGAGTTCTATTTCTAGTTCACGTGGACGTGACTGGCTTCGTCTTTTTACAGGCTGCTGTGCAGTGTTCAGGGTATCTTCCACTGCATTAGAAAACTGTTCCATGCTCTTGTTGCGGGCATGTCGCTTTGCTGTTTGTACTGGCTCCACTTCAGATTCCACATTGGGCAAGCTGTGCTTGCGATGGCGCAGATCCGTTGTTTCTAAGCGGTCACATGATCTTTCCCGTATCTCCCGTAGGAAACTCTGAGAGTCACGCTCGCGTGGTTCGTCAAAGAAGTCGGGCCGCAGAAAGCGTGAGATTCGACGCTGCGAGGAGCGTCTACGCAAGGAGCTACTGCTGTCGGACACAGCCACACTGACACCTTGTGGCGGCGGCGACAGGTAGCCGCTTGGTGGACGTCCCACCGCAGCACTATAACGCTTTTCCGGCACCTCCTTCGTAACCGCCGTTCCATTGGTGGAGTTACTCAAATATGGAGAATAGTATTTATACTTGTCATTAATGTCGCTAGTGTAGCTGCTGCTACATAACGATGATTTGACATAGTCATCTCGGCATACGCTGTTGCTGCGGCTTTTGTTAGCCAATGCGGCTGCAGGTGTTTCTTGTGCTGGCCCCTGGCTCGGGGCTCGACTTAAGCTCCGTCGATAGATGGCTGTGCTGGCTGCTGTCGTCTTGGGCGCATCCGTTTCCGGTTTGGCTGAGCAAACCTCCTCTGGCTGCTCTGGCAGAAATCCACGTCCGCTGCTCTGGCTGCGTTTGTACAACTTAATGGCCGGAGTGCTGGTAGCAGAGCCGCTCTGCACGCTTAGCGTGCGAGATAATTTGCGGGCCTGCGTTGGTGGCAGCTTGGCCAGCAGCTGCTCCTGAAAGCATTTTGGTAGGCCTGGGGTAATGCTAGAGAGCGTTTCCAAATCCTTTTTGCTCAGTCGTAAGCGCGACAGATCCAAGTCGGCCAGATCCAGCGGCTCTTCGTCAGTGCCAACGGTTGAAGTCGCATATATAATGTTCTGGGCCCCTCCATTCTCCACATTGCCTGACAGTGATCGAGGTTTGCTGCAGCTGCTTCTGAAGTGATGACCTGTGAATGGTAGAGGTAAAGGTGTAATGGTAAGTCTCGAGCAGCCTGAACCATAGGCTCCCGCCGCGGAGTGAGCTGAATGCTGTTGGGCCAATTCGCAAGCTTACCCACCTCTCTGCAGTGCATACAATTCAAGCATCTTACATAACTGAGTACCTGTACTCCGAGTCGGTGTCCAGCAGTACCTGTAAACATTTTGTATGTTTGCAACCAAAAGAACTTTGCACACTGGATCGATCTAGAGTAACATAGCGGGGTTAGCTTGTTAAAGCAATTATTTAAAAAAAAAGATTATAATGGTAACATACAACAATATCAAATTCGTTCCAATCAATAACAATGATTAGCTCACGTGCAGGAGGACATAAAAAATAACAATTTGTTGGGTTTTTCGTTTTGTTTTTTTTTTTTTTTTTTTGTATTTTGCAAATTTTCAAGTTAAATGATGTTTATTTCATTTGCAAATCGGCATATAAAATAGTTGTAGTCTTTAAATGTAGTTATGTAAGAGTATGTATGAATGGATATAAAAATATTGCTTAGTTGTAATGCTTAAAGCAGCCTTTGCGCTGGTGAAATACCCTGCTTGAGTTCAGTAAATGACTTGAAAAATGTTGTAAATCGATGATTATTGTTTATAGTTTTAGGTTTTACTGTGAATATCTTAAATCAAACTCAAATTGAGCATTAACATAAAAACTAAAACTTTTTTAAATTAATTTGAATCACAATTAATGTCAAGTGCTAGTATAACAATTATCTTCGCTACGAGCACTCTTACCTCACTTCATTCTCACATTCTTTCGCAGTGACAATCGCCAAATTTAGAATAATTTTTAATTTGTTTTTAGTTCAAAAATACAAACAAAAATAAAGTTTATGTGCTTTAAGCTTTAACAAGCGCTTAGGTTATAGTTTTTGCTACGTTTATTGCAGTATCCCTTCGGGCGCATACTGAACGTTAAGTGTATGGCTTATTAAATGCGACAAATCGACAAAATTGTTAGAGATGAAAATATGAACAATCAACAACAAACATCTATGTGAAATTCAATACTAAAACAAAATAGTTAAATCATTTTGCCAGTTGCTGCCACGCAAAATACCAGCATCAAAATTTGCATCTGCTTCTGCATCTGCATCAGAATTAATGTTGCATTATTCGCCTTATGGCTTCTTGAGGTTTCTTGTGGTTGTGATTGTGGCTGTTGTGGTAGTGCTGATGGTTTTTGCTGTCTTGGGTGGTACTGTTGTTGTGGCATTCTCTTGCTTACTTTGTTCCCGGCTGATGGTTAACTGAGGAGCTGTGGCGACGGCGACGGCGACGGCAACTTTTCGTGATGTTCTTGTAGCCGTTGCCACTATGGCGGGTTGCAGTTGCGAGTTGCTTTTGGTATTGGTATTGGCATTGGTGATGGTGGTATTTAACGGACTGTTGTTAATGGTTATAACATGCTTTGTGGGCGTGGTAGAAGTTAAGGATAAACCAACTGTAAACGAAATAAGCACGAAATATTGTAAACGGCAAACAAATTAAATAGAATCAAATAATCATTAAACCAAAAAAATATGTTATATTAAAAATATAAGCCAAGTTAGCGGCGCCTACAAATGAGTACTACGGTACGAGAATGAAAGTTGCAGTGCGTTAAGGCTTTAAAAAAAAATAAAAATAAATAAATCAACAACAAATATATAGCAGCTGAAAGTGTGTGTTGTTTGCTGATGATAAGAAAATGTGTTTGCTCTTCTCTGAATAATGACAACAATTAGTAGCTGAACATTTTTGTACATTATCGTATTCAAAGTTTTGGACATTTTTGTTTTAGTTGTTCTTAACTTTGCTAAAATTATTCAAACAGCGTGTCCTGTTTATTAATGGATAAAAATCATTGTTTTTGTTTTGTTTACATTATTTCAATTGCTTTAAAAAAATTCGTATTAAATACATTTTTTCTTGTGAATTAAAATAGCCCAGAACTCAGAAACTTGTTTTTGGTTTTGATTTGAATTTAGATTTTGAGTTTTGTTTGGTGTTTCTACCAAGTTAGTTATTGTTGTTGTTGCGGTTGTGGTTTTTATTTTGGGTTTGGTTGTGCTTGTGATTGTGGCTGATCAGCTTAAACACAGTATTAAACAGCGTGAACAAAATTAACTACATCGATAAGCCTCAAATGCATGTGTGGTCTTGTGTATATATGTGTGTGTGCGTGTGCTTAGTGGTGTTATAAATTAATTTCTTGAACAACACAAATTTGGTTTAATTATTATTAAACTAAAAACATAAACAAGAACTTTGAAACTCAAACAACTTGCTTGGTTAGCGCACTTTCCTTTTTTGGTTGTTGTTTATGGTAAAAAAAATTATATATTTATATAAATATATGTAAAACTAAAACAAATTTAAGGTAGCGGGGCCATTTGCAAACTGTACAACAATAATTAAAGTTATATGTATGTATATGTAGATATTTATTTAACAAAATTCTTTTGGTTGTCAAACAATTTGTAATTGCAAATAAAAGAGCCATGGTTTATTTTTCTTCATCTGTATTTGATTTGGATTCGTTTGTTTCTATATAATTAAAACAAAAGTGGATCGCTTTATTGTCATCAAAACTGTTTTCACTGTAAAATGTAATAAGATTATTTATGGGTTAAATTTGTAGCCGTTTAGCCGCTCAGGCTTATTGGATTGTTGTTAAGATTAATTACATATCCTTCAATGTTTGTTGTCAACAATTAAATATTATTATTATATTTTCATTTTTTTCTTTAACAATTTTTAATAACATACGAGTAAATGTAAAAGAATTGAAATTTCGTGTATTTGCCAAATTATGTTGTTCCTAATTACCTGTAAAACATATAAATATATATACATATATATATATATATGTATATATTTACATACTTATATTTTGTTGAGCATTTTGTTTAATTGGCCAAGCCAAAAATTCTATATAAATAGCTATATAATTGCGCAGATATTCAAAACTTTGAATACGATTTCATATCTCATTCGACCTTTGACAATTTTTCTATCATCATTGCAATATTGCATAACATTTTAATACTTAATTAAATAATTGAAAAATCTGGTTAAGCAAATAATGAAAATAATAAAAAATAAAACGAAAATAAATAGATAAATAAATAAACAAAAAACTGTGCAAACATCACGCAGAAAACATTTAACGGAGTCGGTTGGATTCGTTGGGCTACGAGAGCTTAGACATGACTCTTTTAAGAGGTATATATCAATATATGTATGTACATATGTTGATACATATTATGTACGTATGTTTGTAAATTGTAAAGCGGCAGCAGCATTAAAGGTTAACAACAAAAGTTATTGTGCTCTAGGACAGGTAGCAATAAATCAATAATTAGATATATAGATAGATAAAAAGATAGATATAATGGATAGATAAACATAGATAGAGAGATAGATAGAAAGATAGAGTACTACTTTTTATAGTTTCGCATCTTATTAAGATGGATATGCTATTAAAGAGATGTGCGCACACAGAATATTGAAAACAAAACTTTAAATAATTCATAATCGAACAGAAAAGGATTTGTCAAAGTAATAATTGGCTTTTTCATTTGATAGTTACAGTAAACACTTAATTAATTGCTTAAGTTTGTTGTTTTTTTGTTTGTTGGTTTTTAGGGGGTGTATTCAGGCTGCACAAACTTGTATATACTAAATAAGTAGATATATATGTAGTAGTAGTAGTAGTAGTAGTAGTAGTAGTAGGTATTCACTTGATTTGTTTTGTTTGGTTTGTTTGTGTTTTTCATTTTTTTGTTGTTGATTTGTTTCTGTTTTTTTGATTTTGTTTATGTTTTGTTTTTAGAATACATCAACAACTACTAGAAATGTGTATACAAATATATATCGAAATTGAAATTTCTTATTTACGTAGCATACTTTTGGATCTGATCTTTTTTATGATTTACGTTGTGTTCGCATCGAGAATTGCAGTTGCTTCGCTTCGGTTCGATTGGTATCTGTTGCCTGTTGTCTGCCTACTGATCTAAATATTTACTCTTTATTCTGTGATATTCACCTCTTGGCAGCGTGGCGCCCGTGCGTGAGAACATCGACTCCATTTCGCTACCCAAGTCCCGGGATATGCTGTGACGCCAGGGTGCACCGAGACCGCTGCTGTTACCGGCGCTGTTGAGGCGGCTGTCAAAGAGAGAGATCCAACGATGATTATTATAGGCACATACCTACACACAAGCATGTGTTTGCGTGCATAACATATCTGAATGCATTTGATTGTGAAGAATGTCGGACAACGTTTAGCTAAAGGACTTGCACATTGAATAGTCCAACTTACAGGCAGCATTTGGAACCAGCCCAACCAATCAACCAATTGCGTATGCGGCTCGTAATGCTTAAGAGCTTTAGCAAACGTTGTCTGCATCTAAGAAACATAGGCGGATATAGCAGGGTGTACGTAGTATTTCAATATTTAGTTATAGTAGTCGATAGATGATTGTTTACTATAATTGAAGTATTATAATCTGTGCTCCTTTACTTCTCACTTTGTATACTTACACTTGCTTCTTTTCTACCGTTTGAGTATAGCTATAACTAACTTGTGATCTATGCTCGTTTTTTTGGTAGTTAGTTGAACGTTTAACAAATCAAATGATTGGAGTTGTTATTTAAGGTTTAGTATTTCGAGAGCAGCATGTAAAAGATTTATAACAAAATCATTGTAATTGTTAAAGATCATAGTTCATAGTTCAGCATTAAAAGACTTGTTATACATAACTGGGTATGTGTACTCGATTCGATTGTAATAAAATGATTGAATTCTCTCTTCAGGCCTAGTGGCCAATCACTCACCTGCCGAAGGGACTGCCCTGACCCCAGAATGGCCTATGGCCTTGTGCCTGCCGCGAGATATCTGTTAGCAGGCGACTAGAATGACTGGGAAATCCGGCTGTAAGATCATTGTTGACTTTCATACGATTCGTAACAGCACGCACCTGAAAATGAAATATAATCAGTGGGAGCAACATGCATATAAACAGCTATATTTTGATCGGGAATAATATATCAACTTACACGTTGCAGCAAAGTCGAGAATAAGTTTTCCGCGGTAAGTATCTCGAAGCCATCGTCGTCATCCTCCTCGCCAGAGCTTTGAGAATCGTTGTCCTGGCTCATTTTCTTGACAGGCCTCGAGCTCCTGCGTATACGAAAATAAAGGAACATCCAAAGTTCTGATAAATACTCATAAACTGGAATAGATAATGTGTTTGCAAACCTAAGTCTGTGCGGGGTAAAAAGCGACTCATCATCGCCGCCATCACGAGTAATAGAAGTTGTGCGCATCTTCTGGAACGGCGAACTCTCATCGAACCCGCTCTCGCTGAGGAGTGAGCTGTAAACAAAGGTTAAGACACTTAATATGAAATTGGACAAGTTTGCTGCCTACCCAATCCGTTGCGATGGACGCAGTCGGCTGAATGTTGAGCGACTGGAGGCGGTTGTGTGAACTGACTCGGAAGGCTCAATGCTGCGCTCACGTGGCGTGATTAAACCTCTACCTTCCACGGAAATCGGTATAATGACCTCACGTGGACTCTTCTTAATAGGTTGCGAGATGCCCGGACCGCCAGTAACAGTTGATTGCGACATGGTCGTTGCTGTTTCCGTCTCAGATTCAGCAGTGGATTGACGTGACAGCGAACCAGAACTGTAAGGAATTACAATTATTATCGTCAATAGATACTTATCTATTTGTGGATTTCTCGCAGTTCCACTCACCGATTTGTTGTGTTGGAGTTGGTGCGTCCATAAGCTTGTTGTGTTGGGGGTCGCTGTATGGTTATGATGTGCTCTCTGGGTTCTAGGCTTGTGGCTCGCGTCTGCAGCGAGGTCTTGATGGGACTGTACGGTATGGGACCCTCGCGAGGTGGCGCACTGCGTAAGTCGGCCACTGGATGCTGCATCTCGGTGCTAAAGCGCATCGCGGGCTGCGGCTGCTCAGGAATGCGCGGCTTGATTTCCAGCTGCACCTCTGATTTGGCATTAATTTTGCGACGCGGCAACGTCGCCGACTTGAGCGTAATGGATGCGGTAGAGGTTTTCACTGCGCTGCCCAATGAGGCATCGCCGCCCGGTGAAGCTGTGTATATGGGATTTTAAAGTTTATTAAACATTAAATAAGTCGTTTTCATAGTGCGCTTGGCCTGTTGGGAAACGAACAATTAAGCAAGGAGCATAGATATGGCAACTTGTGGGTTGGTTGTTGGCTTGGAAGTATTCAATGGCCAAACAATCGGTTGTTAAGCTTGTGATTGTTTTTGTGTTTCTGTGTGTGTGTGTGTGTGTGTGTGTGTGTGTGTGTGTGTGTGTGTGTGTGTGTGTGTGTGTGTGTGTGTGTGTGTGTGTGTGTTGTGTGTCCGCGCGCTTATTTGTACATAGTAAATTTGCAGCGGCAGCGACTAGCGGCAGCTAAGGCGGCTACAGATACTAATACGTACTAACAATAATGAGCAACAAGAACAACAACGACAACAACAACAAAGACAGCAATAACAGCAAAAAAGAGCGAAACAATTCTACGAGTAGCAAAGATAATTAGCTTTAGTTTCAGTTCGGGTTTGTTGTGAGTTCCATTTATGGGTTAACAAAAAGCAGAGCAACTACACCGACAAAAGCAACAAGAAAGGCCAATTTGGTGACAGTGATTGAGAGAAACAGAGACTACAAAGAAACACACACAAAACGCAAGATGCCATGACGTTGGTTAAGCTATTTCCATTTATGCAAATATCTGCTGCAGATGTAAGTGAGTTTGAGGTATCAATAGGTAACCAGCCTCAAGGCATCTACTAGGTAACGCAACGGGAACGGAACGGATTTGGTTGACGGCAGGGCAGGGCAGGGCAGAGCAGAGCAGGGCAGGGCAGGCAGGTTAGCAGATAGGTGGATAGGTGTGCAGTTGGTCGTCGCGTGGCACTGTGGAGCCACTGCCAAGACTTACATTTCAGCCACATAGCCGCAGGCAAGGCAGATGTATTAAGAGTGTCTTGAGCTTGATTATGAAATGGTCTCGTACGCGAGCTGACATTGTAATTGATAATTGGCATCGTATTGTTGTTGCTGTTGCTGCTAGCATGGACGTGGGCATGGCTGGGGGCATACAGCGGCGAGGGCGGTGGCGTAAATAAGGCACTGCTGGCAAATCGTTGGTGCTGCTGTGCCTCCTGGCACTTCTGCTGGTACTGCTGCTGCAGTTGTCTGAATGGACTGCTTGTGGGCAACGCCTGGAATATGCTCGCCGTACTATACGTGGTTTGTGGCTGCCAAATGACTGCCCGTAGTGGCGTCGATGTCGTCCCTCCAGGAACGCCGCCCGAAAAGAGTCGCTGTTGTATCATTTGCTTAGCAGCTGCTAAAGCAATTGGTGGTCCACTGGTTGGACTGCTGCTGTTGTTGCTAACATTGCCAGTGAAATTATTGCTGCTCTCAGTGCGCATCGGTAACATTGCACCGCCCCCAAATCCGCCACTGCCGAAGCCATTGCCGATGCCAAATAATGGTGTAGGCCTGCGTATCACTAAAATTAAGATGATGATTCAATGAATATGATGAGAATGTATGTTGATGTATGTGCTTGTGCTATGCGAATGGATGCTAAAGAGCAAGAGAGAGCAGAAGGCAGAAAGTGAGAGGGAGAGAGAGAGAGAAAGTGGACAGGTGAATCTAAGACAATGATCAGTACAGAAATGAGTTTGGCATGTGCTCTGTTTACTTTGGGACTATGATCTGTTGGCATGACCAAGCAAGTTGCAATTGGAATCGGTTCAATTTGTAATTGTGAGTTTATCAGATTATATTCCAAAAGCCAAATATTATCCATGCAGCACTCCGCTGGCAAACGGTTTTACATATACATCGACAGTGGGGAGATAGTTATGTAAATATTTGGAAATACAAGACGCATCAACTGAAAGCTATGCACAAGTCTCGATAAGCAGATAAGAACGGTTTAATCATTCAAAAGTTTTTCATTTACTGTCTTAAAAGGGACATTTTAAAATGCTAAAGACTTTTCCTTGTGTTCATGAATTGGTGCTATTTGTGACAATGCTTATATTCCATTATTACAAATTTTTAACCAAAGTCTAAAAACTAACAAAATTTAAAGTGAAATTTATATATGTTAGTCCTTTTTTTTATAGCAATTATATCTCTTATCTATCTTCTTTTATTCAAAATCATTTCATTCATTCATTTTACGTTCTATTTCCAAGTAAATTAATTTAATTTGTTTCTAAACAAAATAAAAAACAAATCAAAATTGTCAGCATTAGAAATAAATGTATATTAAATGAAAATGTTTAGATTCCGGTCATTTAGTCTGGTGGAAAAAGATTGCAATTTTATATAGCTTTGATTACTGAAGATACCTTATCAAATCTGTCAAGAACCTAACCCGTAGAATTAGAAGAAGAATGCCGATATCTTGAGTATCTTAACCTAATATAAGAATACACATTTAAAGTCGTTCCCTAAAGCGATAAAATAGGAAAATTTTGGATTAATTTATAATTTAAATTATAAATTAGAGTTTCCCTAATCAGTTTGCTGAGTGTGCGTTTTAAGAATTCGCTTAATTGCTTAGCCGCTAGATGTGTGCCTGACGCTATTGCTTGGTAATGTATAAAGAAGTGCTGGTAGTCAACTCGAAAGCGCTGCGGGTTTAGCTTAGTTTATCATTATAAGATATTATCATATATGGACATGCAGTTGCATTGGCCACTTACCCGGCTGTATTGCGTTTCCGATTATGGCGCGTGCATTCTTCAACTTAAGCTCGCGCTCTTCCGCTGTTATCTCGCTAACGCCAATTGTCTCTGTTTGGGCGCAGAGCTGGTCCAGTTCCTTGTTGGGCTCGTTCTGAGCCTGTCGCAGCAGCGCAATCGAGTTCTCCATAGAGCGACGCGCCTCTTCAAGCGAAATGGAGGTAACAGAGTTCTTGGAATCGCTGGCCTCTAGAGTTCCAGACACTACTGGCGAAGGTGGTGGAGTGACCAAGGCTACCTGTGCCTCAGCCTCTTGAGCGGCGGCAGTAGCGGCGGCCACCTGCTCCTGAGCGCGACGCTCACCTGGTGTGGGTCCGGCCACAGGAGTAGGGTTTGTGGCCTTGCGCTCGAACTCCTTTCTAAAACTGCCTACGCTAACACCGGGTATGCTGAGCTTTTTAGGCTTCTCCAGCGCTGTCGATGCTGAAGGCGGCGGCTGAAACTTTTCTGCAGTTTCTAGGATACGCGACTTACGGCGATCCGCATTGAACTTGTTAAGTGTGGACTCATCCTGCAGGCTACACTTGCGGACGAAGGGTGCTAGGGGAGGCGGCTGCGATGCAGAATTGCTGCTTGGCGTGGCTTTTCCTGTGGAACTCTCATTGATCGCATTCACCAAATCGGCGGTCTTATGTTTGTTCACAAATTTTTTTATCACTTTGGTGGCGTCCTTCTCCTCGGGTGCTTCTACGACCGCATCTAGTTTGGGACGTGTTGACTGTCGCGGTAGCGCATTGGCGAGTGGTGCAACTGGTTCGCTAATAAGTTGCTCGCATAGATTGCCAACTTGCTGCATATCCTGTGGGGAGTAGCTGGGCACCGTCGTGGACGTTGACTGCTCGTCAGCAGGGGTAAAGCTCTCAGTCTCCATAGCGTGGGGCGCCGTTAATGGTGTTGGTGCAAGTGGTGCAGTTGGTGTTGGTGCCGCTAGTGACGGTGCTGTGGCTTCGCTGATCACAAATGAACTATTGGCCGGCTTCTCCTTCTTTTTGGCCGTAGTGCCGGCAGCGTTCTCGGTGGAAACCGTGGGCTGCAGCTTTCGCTTGGCTTGCACGGGGCTCTGGGCGGGTGTTATGGTGCGTGTTGGTGAAGGCATCAGTGCAGCTTCACCACCAGCTAGGAAAGCGTGAGAATCACCAGAAGAAAGAAAGAGACAAAGAGAGAGAGAGAGAGAGAGAGAGAGAGAGAGAGAGAAAGGGAGGCGTAGTTTAATGAGTGTGGTTAAATGAATTTGGTTTCAAGTTGTTTAGTGCACTTGAGTGTGGTCCATTTGATCGTTAGGTGGGTAACGGAGTTGGAACAAGGGACCTGCATGAGCAGCAGTTAGTTAGTTGGTTGGTCAGGGCACATTGTTGTGTATGCCAAGTTAGTTCACAGCACTTTACAATATACAAATATATACAAAATTGTGCAAGGAGGAGCTCTAGGGTCGTATGGTCTTTACAAGCATGATGAATTTAGCATTTGATATACGATTCAACTCACCAGCAACCATGTCAAGAATGCGACGCTCTGCCTCGGTATTGGGCCCACCAATATCACGTATTGAGCCCACCGAATGCGAGCGTTGAACGCGCTCATTGGCCGCAGCCTTGGCGGCTGCTGCTGCAGCTGCTGCACCTTCTGCCGATGGTACCACCAGCTGATCTGCGGTAATGGCAGCAGGTGTCAGTGACAAGAGTACATCTAGGCGAACCGGCGTTTGATTAGCCAAATCCTCAGCCAAATCAAGGCAGGAGACATTGTCGTTCTCGTTAACCCACCAATGCGAGCAAATCTGCTCGATGGTGGCTCGCTTCTGTGGAGACACCGTCAACATTTCCCGAATAAGTGTGGAAGCACGCGACGGCTTGCGTGGCTCATAGTAGTCGCCCTGGCTGATCTGTTTGACAAGTCTTTTGAAGTTGGAACCATCAAAGGGCATAGAACCGTAGACTAGAGTATAGAGCAGCACGCCCAAAGACCAGCAATCCACCTCGGGTCCCTGGTAGGGTGTGCCTTCTACAATCTCCGGCGAGGCATACAATGGTGACCCGCAGAAAGTGCCGAGCAGGCGCTGATCATCGAACACATTTGACAGACCAAAATCGGCAATCTGTAAGAGAAGAATTTACAAATATTCCGAAGGATTAGCTGTGGACTAGTTTATCAATAAACTATTAAGTAAATAAAGCTCATAAGCTTATCTAAATGCAAAAAGGCTACACTCGACAGTATCTACTAAGATCACAAGCGAGCGCTAAATACATTTTATGTATAAATAACAATAACTTTATTGTGAATGCTGAATAGGCTTAAAGTCGAAGGTACAAAAAGAAAAACATGATATCGAATTGTTTATACAGACAGACATCACTAGTGTCTTAGTTATTGACACAACTATGCGTACATATATTTACTTTTTTTATTTATTTTTTCCCGTATAAATAATATGATACTTATATGTTATATACCCCAAGTTAGGCCTAGGGTAAATTAAAATAGGTTTTAATGTCTAATTATGAATTTTTAGATTTTAGTATTCCAATCTTACCTTGGCATTGCCCTGTTCATCGAGCAGTATGTTTTCTAGCTTCAGATCGCGATGGCATATTTTGTGTTTGTGACAATAGTAGACGGCCGTAGCCACCTGACGAAAGATGCGACGTGCTTCCTCCTCGCTAAGCACCTTGCGTTCGGACAGGTAGTCGTATAGCTCACCGCCAGCGGCAAACTCCATGACCAGCACCATTTTCTCGCGGTTCTCAAATACTGTAAGTGAGTTACTCATATTAGGATAAATATAATGTTTTATAGTGTTCCACTTCGAAGAATACCTTCATATATGTGTATAATGTTGGGATGCTGGACTGAGCTCATGATTTGCACCTCTCGTCGAATGCGAACGAGATCTGCCTCAGCCTCAATTTTACATTTCTTTATCGTTTTGATGGCCACCTCCTGCCCCGTTTCCTTATTAATACCAAGCTGCACTTTGCCATATGTGCCTTGACCTAGCTTTTTAATAATATCAAATCTGCAAGGATCATGAAACTATAGTATTTAAATTGGCAGCGGACGAATTACTTACCTTTGTCGCAGCTTCTTGCGATGATTGTTCATTTTGACATCCCCCGTGTTGGATATGCCGCTCAAAATATTGTCTATTTGATCCTGTGGTATGCCCGACCTATGTCCCATGCTATTCGCAGCAGCATCCAGAGCAGCAGCTGCACCTGCAGCCGCTTCCGCCGCCGCCCCATTTGTCGAGGAGTCGGGTTTGCTTATCACCATGGCTATGGCTGTGGCTGTGGCTGTGGCTGTGTCTGTTGTCGAGTCAAATTACTGCAAACGAAACAGGAAAAGGGCAGGTCTATTAGCATATAGTTCACTTGTTCCAAAAGCAAATTTGTAGTTTGCCATGAGCAAAAACAGAACACACACGTCGCTGCACTCATCCATCAAACGTTTAATCAAACGGGCAATCAATTAATTATCCACGATGCGCCTCCGAGATGAAAACAGCACCAGCAAGACAGGGCCTTCACAAATCCACACTCGAACTATTTTTTGAGTATGCTAAGGCAGGGCAATAAATTAGCTGCATGACGAGAAGATTTGCAAAATCTTAAATTTGCATTCCGAGTAGAAAGGATTGGTACCATGAGATAAGTTATAATCTTATATTAAGTGCATACATTATTTAAAATAGTTGTGATGAAGTTTAAAATAAAAACAAACTCCAAGATAAAAAACATATATCACGTTAGGGGTCCATTTAATTTATATCTTATCATGAGGATCGAGAACCGAGACAAACGAGACGTACCGTACTAAAACAAGTTAATAGCTACTTAAAAAAGTTTAATTTAGAAAACTAATCCATCAGCCTTTTGTAGGAGCGTATCTATTAGATACAAGTGCAATGTGCTACATACGTATACATGAATACCTATGCAAGTAAGTTTGAGAATCTAAGCACTTGCATGTGACAGTTATGACTTAAAAGCGGAGGAGAGCCGCATAGAAGGTATTGACATACACGTTGCTTGGGAATGCTCCAATTATGAATGTGCATTTGATAGCCGCTAAACTAGAGTGTAATCACATTAAACGAACACTTATACAAACAGAACGGGACAAGAAAGAACACCTATGTTAGGCACTTCGAGACTATAAACAGCCTCCAAAAAATTTTTTCTTAACTTCGACCATATAATTCCCATTTAATATAGTAATAATATTATAATATTATTAATCCTTTGTAGGCAAGTGGGGAGAATAGTGAAGCTTATTACTACTAATATACCTTGAAAGAGAACCATTTTCCACACAAAACATTTTTTTCAACTTGGACTTCCTACAGATATAAAGTAGATCTATGTTGTTTAAATTTTTGCAGTTTTTTTTATAATAGACGACCGATTAACCTATGGCAGCATTATGATAATGCGGTCCTTTCCGGCGAATGTCTATCGGCAAAAGTACTGCTTGCATTAAGAGACACACCTATGAAAAGTTAATTGACATTTACTTGAGAACTGAGGGACGATCTGATATTGGTACCAATCAAGAAACTTTATGGAATCGGAGACATCTCTTTGTGCCTGTTGTAGACATTGGTACGAAGCCAACCAGAACTACAGTTAAGAGTAACCCAAGACACAAGTAGCACACCAGGCAGTACTAGACATCCGCAGCAAGCCATTTGCAGTGCCTGGCACGAGTCACACTCTCAATAACAGACAGCTAGACATACACATACACACACACACACCCAGCCACAGCGTATAATACTGGGTTTATCTTTGAGATACTGGCACATGCATTACAAATGAGTTGGGGGCGCGTGCTCAACAGGAATAAATAAATTAATCTCGGCACGCAATAGTATTAGCGCTCATATATCTTGGGGCTTCTGGGGTTCTTTGAGCGGTTGTGCGGTGCAACAAACACTTTTTAAAGTGCGCTGAACTCTACTCGGTCATTTTCGCATCAGGCAATTCAATTTGTGTATCTGCAAGATACAATAACAATTCGCGGCGTCCAGTGTTCTTGTTTTTGGCACACGGAACTCAGTACATGTCATTGGGCAGATAGCGCAACAACTAACTACGTGCCAAGCAACGGGCGCACCGGCGTGAGGAGCCAAAGTTGGACAGACAGCCATCAGAGATAAATACGAGCAACGCAGTTGCCTCTCACCTCCCCCTGCTTCATCTCATCTTATCCCAACCCATGCTGTGCCATGCCATGCCATTCCAAGGCAAAGTTGCTAAAATATCTGCGCTTGCTTTTCCGTCAGTTTGGAATTTCTTGCATCGTTGTCGTTTACGTCAAGGGAAAATATTTTCCTTTTTTTTGTAACCGATGCTGGTACTTTTGCCTCTTGCCTCAGAGCAGGAGGAATGACAGCCACAACAACAACGAAAATACGAATTATAACAGGCGGTCATATAAATATGCAAATGAAATGTTATATCTGGGTCAAGTTGAGCACCACATTTGTTGTTATAACAGTTCCATACCCCTGTCGTACATTCTCTATTGTAGAATCCTCAAACATTCAAATTGGTATTGCCCTTGACAGAGATATTTCGTTCTGCCCCTGATGAGCATTTTAATCCCAGCGAAAATCGTATCATTTAATCGCATAAAATTTTCAATGACCATAAACTGTTGATAAAAAAAATTGTAGTCGATGTTTTTGGTCTGCAAAAATAAATCGATTCCCTAATATAATTGAATTTAATCTCCGACAAATTATTTTTATTTGCGGTGTTTATGCATGGACACACAAATAAGCGTATCAATATCTAAGGACGATTCCATTATAAGAATCTGTGTCCATTTTTAAACCCATTAATTTGCTGTTGCTATTCAGGCACATTTAACTGACTAACTGAACTGTAACCAACGTACAGCAAAAAATCTGAAATAATTAATTTCTTTTGCATACTTTTGAAGGTAACAAGTATTGAATTTAAGAAATAAGCAAAATAATAATAATCAAATGGTTACTCGGGTTGTTTGTTGATATGTTTTTATATGCCAAGCCCCAATCAGTGGATTGACACGGAAGACACGAAGAGAAGGCAGACATATCATAAATAAGAATTAATGTGCTCTTTTTATACCCTGAACCCATTAAAAATGGGTAAAAGGGGTATAATGTTTTTGTGCTAAATGTAAATATATGTAACAAGCAGATGAAAGCATCTCCGAGCCCATAAAGTATATATATTCTTGTTCAGCATCAGTAGCCGAGTCGATCTAGCCACGTCCGTCTGTCTGTCCGTCTATCCGTCCGTCCGTTCGTATCTATGAAAGCAACGATATCAGAACCTATAAGAGCTAGAGACTTGAAATTTCAGCTGTAGGTCCTCGTAGTGCCTATGCAGATCCAGTTTGTTTCCGATAATAGATCATTTACTTTACACGTTTCCAAGCAATTGATAAAAATCGAAATCGAAATCCTGTTTTTTCAGCAAATTGGGTAAATAATAAGGGCTAGAATCATTAAAAGTGATATGTTTACTCTAGAGTAGTACGTGTATATCAAGTTTCTTTCATTTTGTCTCCTTCCGCCACCTCCCCGCTACAACCTCATAGCTATGAATCAAGTTAATAACCTAACTCGTATTATGCAACAATTTAAAATCAAATTTTAATACAATTTACTTTTTGAGAATACACAAATATTCTATGGTACAATTAGATATACTGTAAAAAATTGCATTAAGATCGGTTAAGAAACACGTGTTTGCAGCTAGCGCAGTTCGAAGAATTTCTATACACACACTCAACGTGTCTGCTTCGAATTCTATCAACAGCGATAGTATTGCTTTCCATGCTGCTATTTTAATTCGTTTTTTTTCTCAACAAGAATCAATTATTGGTGTGGCTGTTTGTTAGAGGCGGTGGCAAGTGGTGTGGTCTGTCGCGAGTCCGAGACCTACCCAGGAAACAATTTTTTTTTGTTTGTGTCTGTTGAGGAGAGACAGCGGCAAGTAGTGGTGTTGGAATAAGAGGGTTCAGGGTATCCCCTAGTCGTGAGCTCCCGACTAGAACCTCTTACTTGTTTCTCTTGTATACTTGAGACGAAATAATTTATATGTAGGCAAAATTATCTCACAAGATTTTTAGTTACCCTTTATTAAGTTTCTGGATTAGACTGCAACGGCAAATACCTTACGATCGGCCTAATATCTCAATGTACAATACAGTTTTCATGGTAGGGTGGGCAGCAAACGATTGCATTGATTGGTGGGGAAAATTGTATCGGCCTAGCAAGAACGCAGACGGACGTTTCTGTTAGTAAAAAGTTTAGTATAGTATATAAAAGTATACAGGCATTGCTAGTCTAATCGTTTCTGTTAGTAAAAAGTATACGTTTATATCGAAAACACATGAATGCACCTTGCAATATGAAATAAGTACAAACATAGTACTTTCATATATGCGGGGAACATTGCATAACAATAAACAAAGTATTCTAACTTTCGGCTATTCGCCCGATGGTTTTATAATATTGTAAAATATATTAAAAGCTAAATCATGTAACCATTCAAATGTAAAAGTTTATTTGAATAGATAAGAAGATAAGAAGAATACGAGGTAGGCAACTCACAAATATTTAACAAGCATTCACAAACAAACAAATGACATTGCAGAAATATTTTCTGGTACGAAAAATTTTACTTCTGACCTATATTTATGTAACTAAAGTCTGTAAAAATTAGTTGAACTTTTGATTGAATCTCACAATCGGCAGGTGAAGACACTTGTTTGTTGAAATCTTTGCTCTATCTAAATACACAAATATTTCGGAATCAGACGATTTTATATATACGCATGCACGTACACACACAAATTTTATTGGATAGACAATTAAACCGAACAACTGGCAATTTTATGTGTCAATAAGTCAGAATATCTTGGCCTCGAATCTACGTTCAATGAACGCAACATAAACCAAATAAACATGGACATTAATTGTGTTAAATAAATAAGACGATTTATTGTCATTATTAATTTGCGTTTTTTTATGCGGGTGCGCTTCACAACGACATTATGAATTATATTATTGATGAGATGAAATACGTCTGACTAGACGGAGATGCATGTCCTCAAAAGCCATAAAAGAAAAGTTAAGCTAACGGCTGCGACCACACAAAAGTTAAGAGAGAGGCAACTGGAAGATAAAAAACATTCATGAAATAAATAATTAAAATGTTGAGAACAAAAATATAATATGATTGTTAATGCAAGTAGCCCAAAAAAAAAAAAAAAACAAAAAATGTGAAAATAAATAAAATAGTATAAAAGAGAACGAGCAAGACATGTCAAGCATTTCCTTTCCTTGCACTAAAGCTGCCACACCAAAACACACATATACCCACACACTCACATACCCCTTACAATGCAATGGGCGGCCGCCATATGCTGAAAAAGTTTTTCTAGCCCTGAGTACAACAATAACAGCATCAGAAAACGCCGTCAGCCGTCTGTGTTGTGTCCATGTTGGTGTGTGTGTGAGTGTGTTTTGGGGAAAACAAGAATTTTACGCTCTGCTCTTTATGCCGGTGCAAAAACAGCTCTGAGCAGCGTTTTCATATTTCATGCACTGTATTGTTGTTGTTGGCTTTTCATACCCTGTATTTGGTTAATAGAAAGGCATAATCACTTATAAAATATACATAATCTCGATCAATAATAGAGCCTATCTCTAAGTCTTTCATTCAGTCTTTCTGACTATACGAACGCGATGATCTGAAGCTACATAACTTAGGCACTTCAAATTTGGAATGTGGGAATCCTATACCCATTTTTCGCTATCGATTAGTATCGACAACAATCTTCTACTGTTTGGGCATATCTTCTAATTCCGACCGCTAAGGGTTTTAATATATGTATAAAAATAAAATAACAGTCCAGATGTATAATCTTGCTTTGTGGATTATGTATATCATAAAGATTTGACAAGAATGTATATATTTTCTATAGTATGGGGTTGAGGGAAGAAGTATAGTGGGCGCCTATCTTGTGTTTCGGTCTACAATAGTTATACATTTTTATTAAAGTAATCTGAAACTACGCACAGGGTATCTCCTTGCTTGGCATTTTCGATTTGAGCACTGCTCTATTTTTGTTTTGTGGTTTTGTTGTTGTTTGCAATTTGAATTTTTAATGAGTGCGTTTTATAGTTTCGAGTTGGATTTCCACTTTAGCTATGAGCTGTTTAGTGAGAAGTTGCGAATGACTCTTTGAAATTGAAGCGAACCGAAATATATGGCTTCTTCTTGAATAATAATCGCATTGTTTTTGGTTCTGGTTATATTAGTTGACCACATAGTTGAAAAAAGCGTTCCCACTATCTCATTTCTATTCAGGCTGCATCTATCTCACTCCCTGATTCTCTATCTCTATCGCACTGTTTTTGTAGCTGTCTATGCCATTGCCATCGCCGCCTTTTGTTTGACACTTGAGTTGTGACATTGCTGCCATTGCCATTGTTTGATGTTGCTGCACTTGTTGTTGCTCATATTGCAGTTGTTATTCGTCTTGCTGTCCACTTTCACGGATACTGCATTTGGCAGTCAGTTGACACGTAAATGTTTGGCCTAATTGCCATTTTGAAAATGTTTGAACAACAAATTTGTTTACATATTATTGCCAGAAATAGCTAAGAGGGACTTTATAATGAACAGAATATCAACAAAGTTGCATATCCAATTAATAGTTGACGATTTTTACGTTTTAAGGCAATAGTTATATATAAATAATGTTTAATAATTAAGGAATATTCTTGTACACTTCATTTGGCACATTGAAATTTAAAAAATTTAACATAAATTTTTGCAAATATAATTATACAATTTATTTTTTATTATATCTAAAGTGTTTTGCAAGGAACTAAGCATTAAAATGTATATTCCGAAACACATCCCCATATCACACTGATTGAAATCGTACACTGCGTATACGTAATGTGTAGAAAGGCAATTATATTTACAACCTACTCTATTTGAACAAAGAAACGCCAACGGGGTAATCAGCTTCTTCTCCACCCTTTCTTCGGACACAGCTTGGCTTTATCCGTAATTGTTAAATAATGTGCAACCTAGTTATAAATAATTTTGGGTAAGTTTTCAGATTTTTAATTCAATTGATATTGAAATAGTTTGGTTATTGCACACTTTCTCAACAAGATACGGAAATGTTGGTATAAATGCAACCAAAGGCGGAAAAATTGTGTTGAAAAAATAAATTCCCATACAACACTATCGACAGCAACGTCGTCTGTATTTAAAATCTCGTATCTCGTAAATGAGAAAAAATTAAAAGAAATTTTTAAAAATAACTTTCAGCTAACACGCAAGCGGAATTTTTATTCGAGCAAAAGACCCGACCAGCAACGAAAAGTAAAAGCGCCAGCGACAAAAACATACCCAACTAAATAGCACACGAACGAGGAAGCAACTTCGGTCTTCTCTAGAAGAATCAAGCGGGGTAATTTCTCGGGATAACGCCGTTGTACATAGATACACACACACACACACACACACACACACACACACACACACACACACACACACACACACACACACACACACACACACACACGCACACACGTACACACACACACACGCACACACACACACACGCACGCACACACACACACGCACACACACACACACACACAGGCAATCGTACAATTGGGGTATTTTTTACTAGTACTGCCAGTTGTCCCTGTTGTCTGGGCATGATAAGTAAGTGAGCACGCATACATATATATATATATATATGGTAGGTATATACTTATAATATGTAAGTATTTACCTCGAATGTAGATTTCTTTCAGTTTGATTTCTTTTTCGCTGTTGTACGGTGGGGCATGTAACTTTCATGACCAACCCACCCACAGGTACACACAAAGACACATAACACACACCAATACTTATCGCACAACGTCAATTTTCACATGTCGCTTTTTGTCAAACTGAGAATTCTTCACTTAAATATTGCTCCATATATAGTATAAGATTAATGTATATATACCATGGGCTATATTCTGTATATGTATCTCTTTAGTTATACATATACTTTTGTATATATTTCGCGCTCTGGCCTTTAGCCGCCGTTGCCGTTTGCCACCTTGTTCGCGTTGCTCTATCCGGTCGACTGGCTGCAGCTCTGAAAATTTTCCTCGATTTTCCCCAAATACTGAAATGTTGAATTTCGCTCCTGCTACCCAATGCTGTTGCGGCATTGTTATCCTAAAAATAAACCCCTACATTGCTCTCATCATAGCAAGATCGCACCATTTGCATGGTCCTCTCTCACAGTTTCGCTCTTAATCCCACTCTCGCACACGATCTTGCTCTCTATTCTCGTGCGTTCTGCTCACGTGCGTCAGGGAGACTGGAAGCTTGGAGCGGGGCGCGTGCCATAGCATTATGTGTGAAACGATTGCATCGAGATCTCGATCGTGCATACAGTTTCGACTTGCTGTGTCTATAAGCGAGTGCGTTCTAACCATACGTAGTACACACCCATGAATAACTAAATTTGTACATATGTATCTACATATATGTTAATATATAGTGCATTGTATAAACATTAAGGGTGGGTAGTGAGAACATAGACCATAATGGCAAACAGCACCAGCAGCAGAAGTCGAGCACCAAATGGGAAATTGATTTATTTTGATATAATGCCTAATGCCCCCACAGATTATTATTATTACGACTCCATGTGTATGTGTCTAAATATTGTACATATATGTGTGTGAGATGGTTAATATATCTGCCTACAGTGTACACACATTGAACACATTCAAAGGTCATGTGTGCGGAGGAGAGAAAGCTGGGTATGCATATGACAAGCATCTTTCAATTGCATTCACAAATGATTTCTGAGCAAATACAGGAAAAGCACTTCGGTCGCCAGCTAACTCAAAGTAATTAACTGAAATAATTATTTTGGTTAACATCCAAATAGAGAACTCAGCATTCGATAATATCATGCTAACGGCGCAGTCTACAAAGCAAGAGTGGCATTTATAAGATTGTGCGAGCATTTTTTCAAGTATAATAATATTTATATGAAAATAAAAATGTTTTTGTCTCGACTAAAAGATTCTACATCGATATTTAACAGATCAAGATTTAATTTAATATACACATAAATAATGTTAGGCATTTATAGGCACAAATAAGTAATTTAAATATAAATACGTCTTTGTCTGACTGACATGTTGCCTGATTAATGATCAACGTGCAGTCCAAACTACAAACGAATTAAAATAAGATCTGTGAGAAACTCAACTTAAGACGTGATTAATTGTTTTTGGAAAATCCACTACCTGAGTGAAAATGCAAGCGAAATCATTCAATACGGTAGCAGTAATGAGCCTATTGCCCAGTGCTTATCTTAACACTGTGTGCCAAAAGGGAACACAAGGTACACTGACCCTGTGGTAAGTGTTACTTGGACTTGAAATGGAACAACCGCATTCATGTTTCAGCGTCAATATGTATTTTTATTGTGATGATCTCTGGCGATTTCGCAATGCAATAAAAAATTTGAGCTATGTCGAACATGCTCTCATCGTCCCGCTTTTCAGGATGTATTCATAGGAGTAAAGTAATATTAGTATTGCATAAGCCACACTGATATCACGACCAGCACTTACTTACTCACAGTTCAATCAACAAGAAAGATCGGAGACAATGTCAGCAACAGATGCGTCTGTATATATATTTATATTGTTTAAATTACTGACTAATCGTTAGTCAACGTGCAGAAAGATCAATTTTTATAATATTTCACATGCAAAAAGTTAAAGGAAGATGGTTGGATGAATCCTTGTTTATGTTTATATTTAATGATTGTTTTAAAAAGTCCGAAACTTGGTTTTGGATATTTTTATGTGGGCAACACACTTCTTAATGAATATGAGAAACAAGCTTAAACCAAATTCAAAGCTAGCACGAAAATGATGCTTGGCCAATCACGGAGCAAAAAGATTCATAAATATGTAAATACGTAACTTAAAGTACTAAATCAATTACCTAAGTAAGAAGTAGAAGCGCCCACCCTTGATATTGCAATTTGCGTGTATTTTATGCTAAAATTACAGAGGCTAACAATGGTAACGATAAGTGGCGGCTTGTCAAAAACAGTAGAGTCCACAAGAACCCGAATATTCTATGACATTTCTGCGAATCTAGTCAAGGGCGCCTTTTGTGCGTTCGAGAGCACAAGATGCGAAATATGTTTGAACAGGCCAAGGCCAGAATAAAACAAACCACCCTCCAACTAAGTAGGAAAAGAAAAGCCATATTAAATACGTATTGAATAACTGCACATATATTCAATTATATTGTACTTATTTTTATGCAATCCATGGTAGCTTCAAAATAGTATATGCAAATGCATTAATAAGATTTATATTAGAAAATGTTAATATATGTATGCTCAACTTTATTTAAAAGTATATGCAGAACTAAATTGGATTGTGTAATTAACAATATAAATTCCTTCGAGCAGTACGAATGCCATTTTATGGCATTAAAATATAGAGGGTACATAACGTATGTAAAATCATTCATCAGTACCCGTTGGCAGGAAAACATCCAAATTCCATCTACTATTTATCAGACAAAAGAACTTTGCCAATGCTTCATATCTCCAGCTGGGCAACCTTGAAGCAGTCCTGAAAAGAAGCCCAGCGCCAGCAACATTAATCAAGAAACTTAATCTTGTAAGCACATTCCAAGGACCCATACGATATGTGCGGGTGTGTCTGTTACTTTGACTATCTATGAGCACAGTTTAAATGTTACAAAGCAGTGGACGGTGCCCAGATACTTATTTTGTGTGGCTTACATTAGCATATGCAAAAGTGTGCAAAATGTTTCAAACCTTATCATCACTGGGCAAACACTGGTTGACAATGATGATGTGGATGAAGATAATAATGATGACGGCGATGCTGCTGGCAGCGTAGAAATGGCAAAATTGCAATATAAGTATGCATAGCCTTTTAAATGCCTATTCAAACACTAAATATTGCATTATGCCAAGTTTATCACCTTATAGTTGAAGCTAGCGCAAATATTTGCCAGGCAGCTTGCCAAGAATCAGACGTCGACTATTTATCACATGCCAGTTGGCGACTGGGCCGACTAGTTTCGGCCCACTTCCGCTTTGGGGCCACCGACAAGCTTGCCAGGAAGCAGCACAGAAATGGAGCACGGAATTGAACCCTAATTGGGGTCGGGGTACTAAGTCAGCCTTAACGGCATAAAGAGAGCTTATATAATTTCCGTACGCGTTTTGCCTGTCAGCGTGCCTGACTATATATACTACATATGAAACTCAAGCGTACGTCTACAAGCTAACATGCATACATGATCACATATGTACATGCATACATATATAATGCATTTCTGAGGATGACCCACAGACCAATCGACCCATTTCAGAGCACGCCCACATTTTCGCCGATGCAACAGCGAATACCCCGTCAAGTAAAAACAAAAGAAAGCACACAAATTGCATGACAAAAGCATTGCTAACAGCAACTACAAAAACAATGACCACAATATGAGGGCGTAGGCTTTCAATGGGCGTGCACCCAGTGTGACGTTCATCTCAGCAAGTGGCCCAAAAATAAACGCGACATTGCTGGAATTTTGCGCTAGCGATAACCGGAAATGTCATTTTGGGCTCGCTGCTCAGTTTTAAAAGTTTCAACACAGCCAAACTCTTCGCTCATGCGTGTGTACGGTTGGGTGTATGCCCATAAATCAAAAACTTTCGCTTCCCTCAAAGCATAAATAAGTAGTTACCATAGAAGTGCCCAAGTCTTTTCAATGGTCGGCTCGCGTTTATTAAAAGTCTCGCTTAAATAAATTTTAAAACATTTGCACACCAGACTGCCGGGCCCCACAACACATTACCAGCCTTCATTCCTTTACATTTCAATTCATTTCATTCAGTTTTATTTCTTTGCAATGCATGTGGCAAATTTTTTGCCTCAACTATGCGAATGGCGGCAGGCAGGCTAAAAAATGGCGCCCCGTCGCGTGCGAACTCGTGTGTGTGGGTGTGTATAAGTGTGTGAAGATATGTGTGCCGGCCATTTTCTCGCCGCGCTTAATTGACTTTGCATGATGCAGAGAGCGTTAGTTATGTTATCCCCTGCCCTCAAGTAATGCGTTTCTAGCATTTTTGTTGGAGACCTGCTAATTGTTGGCCCAGCGTTGTTTGTCGTTTTAATTTACGTTTAAAATGAAAGGACGACTCACTTTAAAGCCAACTTATCCATATAAAGTGCTATTACAGACTAATTAGAAAATAACATATTCAAGCTTGCAGCAAATTAGTATCCGTCTTTGGGATAAGTAGAAACATTATTGGTAATTTCCAAAACATATATACCTTGATCAGCCGAACTTATTACATCTTTTAATTTATACAATTATAATGCGTACACAACTTTTTATTAACATTATTCGAATATATTTCTCGTCATCAGAGATAGGATTAAATTAAAGATTGCTTATTCTAAAAGAAGGCCTGATATATAAGAAAAGGCCTGATATATAAGAAAGATTGAAGCTCTGCTAACATTGAGAATCAATCGGGGTTTCTTGCTACTGTATTTTGTATGATTCTACGATTTAAGATACTTGATAATGGGTAAATGTTTTGGGGCATTTATGAAACAATGAAGAACATATTCATGATCAGGATAACCTAAATCTGGCCATGCTTTTATGTATGCTTTGTACACAAGAGTGCGTATACGAATACATACTAATATTTAGGTTTTGGACGCCCGGCATCGCTTCCCGTAGTTCAAATATGAAATAAATGCATATTAGAGGTGCAGCCTTGACCTTGTTTAGTGCATGTATTTAAGCCCCCTACATTTTATGACCCTGTTACAAAAATATGAAAGAACAGACTTTTTAGAATGAAGGAGAAGTACATAGAAATGTTTGTCGATGTACGCGTAAGATTGTGAAACCCTGTAGTTCTGGCAGAATCAATCGACACTTGGCAGCCAGACCTGCCAATTGCCAATAAGTGATGCAGTCCAAAAAGTCGAAAAATTGACAAATACGTAAATTATATATATTCTTGATCCGGACAACGAGCCGAATCGATTTAGTCATGTCCGTCTATCGGGCCCTCTGAAAGAACGCATCGAACTCTAGAAGAGCTAGAGAAATTATAATTAGGTATTCTATTATATCATAGACAAAAGGACTTTATAATGTTTCTCTATATCTCCTCATGTTTTCATTATATCGATAAAGAGCGATTTTGAGACTTGGTGTTTCATGCATAAACTATTCAGAAACCATAAGAGCTAAATATACAAATTTTGGTATGTAGGCTTTTGTATACTATAGATGTTTTAGGAATATTTTTCAATCAAATTGAAAACTTATGCTCTATCGGACAACAAACAGAAGTTACTCAACATTTAATCTTCAATAGTGAGGCGCAGGCGAAAGAAGAAGCGCTGCGGTTGGGCAAGTTGAGTAGTCGGCCTCATATTAGTTTGCTTGTTGCGTATAAATGCATCTTTAGAAGCATAATCAAGCTTGATTAAGCCTAAGCGTGGACCTATAAATCAAAATATTATGTACGCAGTAAATAAGTCGGAACCGGCCGAAACTACATAATATAGCTGTCATAGAATCGATTGTTTAAGAAGCTTGTTTGTATATTAAGATGAATCGGCATTAAAATGTGTTGTTGTATAGCAACATATTCTGTTTTTCAAGAAATTTTTACCAATCGTAGCATTTACGGGATTTACTTTACTCACATTTCTGCAAAATTGAAACTGCATGTGCCTACAAATATTCGCCATGCCGAAGATATTCATACTGTCTACATTTTGATTCTTCTTTGGTTAGCTTACTTCTAACGGTTAGCTCTTCATGCAAACTCGTTGTTCTATTCCGCACATTTCCGACAAGATTTGGTCATTTTTGTAAAAGTGCATTCGTTGTTCTTGCGCAAGAAAGAATCAGTTACAAACAATTTGTTTTTAATAACAGAAATAACAGATAGCGATGTCGCTTCTATACTGAACCTAAGCCCTATCCCTTATGCTTCGATCAATAACAAATCGGTGCCATATAGAACATCGAATTTGCATTAAGAGCTAAGCAACATTAGAGAAAAACCGAACAAAATTAAAAAACAAAGTTCACCTGCCGCCAGAACAACAGGGTAGCTATGTCTCGGTATTCCAATACTATACTTTATATAAGGTACCTCCAGCTAGTTATATCTTTGATTTAAGGGCTGACAAAAGCTTCACAGTAACTCAAACAAAACAAGCAAATCAAACGTCTAGTCAGGAGTGCCGACTGGGTGACACAGCCAACCATGGGTAATGTGCCGTCATAAACATTCTATACCTTAGATTTCTTTCTTTCTTTCCTTAGACCCACACTTAAGGGTAATGCGATTTTCATTAAATTCGGTGTTTATTGGCCGATCTTTATTACATACTCGGGACATTGAAATGCGTTTTTGAAGGTAAGGTATTGGAGATATCAAGAATGCTATGTTTTTCATTTCAAATTTTTTTAGACCTAAACACTTATACACACGGACAGAACGACCGACAAGGCAGGATAAACTGGTTGGATACTGAGCAAGAATATTTATTCATTATGGTGTCGGATATTGTTTCTTCCGACTATTATTTACATTTGCCCAAAACTATTATACCCTTTTGATGGCAAATTTTCACAACATTTTCATTTTGATCGTAATGGGTTTCTGATAAAAGTCTAAGCCCTCTTACCCATCTCTCAATTATCCATGTTATGGGCAGAACTAGTGAATATAAACAACAATGAAAATTACCCGCATTAACAACAACAAAAGCAGCAACATCGTCGCCTGGTTATCACTCATTTACTTAATTGAGTTGTCATTGTCGCGCTCCATTTTGTTGCACTTGGTTTTATTCTTTTGTGGTCACGTCGCAAAGTCCAAGTTGTGGGTAGTCAGGCGAGGGGCATTGCAGCATTCCAAAAGATATTTTGTAATGGCGACGGGGGAGACATAATAGTGGTTGCCAGAGTCTCCGCAGCGGACTTTTGTTGCCATAATTTACGGTTGTAATTGCGCACGTTGTTGACTTTTAGTGTTCCGCTTTGTTTCGTTGTTGTTTTCTGGCTTTATGTACGGTTATTCACAGTACTGCGACATATGCTGAGAGTCTGTGCCTCACTTGACGGAAATTACTTGTGGCAACAACTTAATCAGCAACATTTGTGTGCCAGCCAAGGTAGCTTTTAGGCCACTTGAAGCAGCTGAAGAATCTAGATGTGAATTAAAAATATTGAAGAAGCGTCTGCTAAACGAAGTAATTTATGTTTAAGCTTCCGGACCTCCCGCTTTTTAAATTTTTCTTATTTTCACCTGTGTTCAACTGTGGCGTCCAGCTTAAAAGCTGGATACAGCCATTTACAAAATATGTAATTGATAGTCTTTCTCGTACGACTCATTTCAGTAGATTTGCAAACTTTAATCAAAAATCGATTAAACTAACTTTCAATATCAATATTTCTTTATCATTCTTTTTTTTCTGCTTGACATATTCACTAAACTCATTGATGACAATTTTCCAGCTCTTCAATCTGTCATATAATTGTAAGCAGATCATTCACTTTTTGATAGCAGATTTTTATTTGATTTATATGTTATTTTAAAAATCCCAATAACTATTTGCCTGTGGCAAAATAATTGAGTGCACTGTGTTTATTCACGAAAAAGAGTATTCTGGGATAAGCGCTTTTAAAAAAAATTTCACTCAATATGTCGATGATTCGGATTGTTTTAGGTGGTGTGCAGAAAAATTGGATTTGTTTTATGATGCAACACAAATTTTGCTGTTTGCATTGCAGTTGCCAACTCGTACAAGCATATTTACATACTATATATAATATAGAGAGAAAAGCGAGCGACCGAATGGTGTATTCGCACATTTATATTTAATTGAAAAACTTTGATTGGATTTGCATGAATCATTGATGAAAAAGATTGTTAGTCCTGAGGGTACATCTTGCGATGCTCCAAATAAGAAATGTTGTCTCCTCTGACGCAAAACTAGTCGAAGATCAGTGTGTATTTCGGTTATTCCTTTGACATTTATGCAAAAACTGCCTCGCTGTGTTTGTAATTTATTTCGACATTTAAGTGAATGCGCGGAGAAATGACAAACTGTCGGACTGTTTATCTCGCAGTTGGTCTGTCTGTCCGGGAAGGTCGTCACATGAGGGCGCTCTGATGGCTCTGGCACACTTTTCAGGCGCTACCCTTAACGCCACGCACTGACCGATGCCCACCGAAGTGGGCTGCCCATTTAATTGCGAATTTTTTGCTGCTTTAAGCACATTAAATTAAAGAGCACAGTTTTACAGACACGAGGGAGGGGCATGGGCGGGCACGGAGGCATGTATTGCCACTGAGACGCATGTAATTAAAATGCATTTTCAAGTTGTTTTGCGCTTTTGCCGCTGCTCGTTGTTGAAGTGCCACACGCGGGGAATGGGAGTGCCTGGGAGAGCACAGAAATTCGCAAGGAGCGTGCACAGTTTTGCAACTGTTGTTGCCATTTAGTTTAGTTTAGTTTTTGTTTTTACGCCAAAGTGCCTTTTAAAATAAAACAAAAAATAATGAAAGCATAGAACGTCAAGAGGTGAGTGCTTTTCTCGTGCTTTGGATGAGATGCATTTCCGCAGATCATGTGCATGCCATTAGAAAGAGCTAAGATTTCATTTCTGAAAATGTTAAGTTAAATATAATATTAAAGCAATTCATAAACATTTGTTTATGAGATGTGGCTTAGATCTCAAATAGAAAATTGTGCTGAACCCGTCGATCGAAGAACACATATAAATCTGAGTTAATGGAGTAATTTAATCGACAAAAAATATCTTGATAAAACTTAGGTGGAATGCAGCGATTTGCGGGGACATTGATGAATTTGACAAAATTGTTATATAATATAACATTCTAACTCCTTACGTTGAAAAACAATAATTGATTTAAATTATTGTTCCCATTCCATAAGGTTGGTTTAGTTTATCAATAATATATCATCCCTCAATATTCCAAAGGGTCTGTGGACTTAATCAGTTCCAATCATGGCAATAAAACTTTTCACTAAATAGTATTGTCTCATGTGAAATCTTTTTACATTTCTGTTGAACGCACACTGTATTGTTTACAAATCGAATAACCTTGCAATTACTTCGATGGTTGTGTTTATGACTTGAACTGCAGATTGGCAAATAAATTTGTATAAATTAAATGCATAAAAAGCAGTAAGCTTGCAAAGCGAATAATGTCAATATCAACAATAACTAAATATGTGGCACTAACACTTCATCGAAATAAACATAATGGACTTTGTTTTGTGGATGGCTCACTAAAAATTCCACTCGTATTATTTTCATTTCTGAGTATCTATACCTTTTTAATGGAAAACCAAACAAAATATATTTGTTCATTTACTAATTATTTATTATCTTTTCACGTCAGTGCATACTTCGTTTTATTAGCGTCTAGTTGATAAGCATTGAAACCGTTTGGTTGACGTTTCGTTCTGAGTCCTACTCCAAACACATGACGAGGTGGCCGAGAGGTTAAGGCGTTGGACTGCTAATCCAATGTGCTCTGCACGCGTGGGTTCGAATCCCATCCTCGTCGAGAATTTTTTTTCAATTTATTTAATCTATCGAATTCATTAAAGTGTAAGTATTAATACTGTCATTTGTACTTCGATAAAAACAAAGAAATAAGCACATGAAACATTTTAATACCTTGAACTCTCTGAAAACCCATTGGTTTTGTGGAAATGTATATAACTAAAAAACATTTCTGTGTTACCATACAGTAAATAAATTCTTGATCATCGTCAGTGTCCGAACCGATATGTGTAGCTATTTCCGTTTGTGTACTTGTAGAAGAGCTACATACTTGAATTTTAAAATTATTTAAAATGATCGAAAACTTGTCTCGTTTTCATGGAATCGATAAAATCCGATAGCTAATCCTGTTTTTTAAAGCGTATTTTGCAGTTCATAACAGTTTCGCGTGCAGATCCAAAATAAAACCTTTGGCTTTAGTATACGTACACATTTAGTCATTTTTTAAGCCCGAAAAATTACTTAAAAACAACGCTCCATAAAAATATACCGCATTACAATTAACTATACTTTAATCACTTGACTGGATAAGTTTACAATTTAATTCCACAGTTTAGCATTTAATACCCCAAAATCAAGTTCCCAAATTTATAATTTAATGTGGTATTATTAATAAAAAAAAATTTTGTTTTGGTCTGTAACTTGAATTCTATAAAATAAATATAGCATGAAATCATGAGAAGTATACCAAAATACATATTTCATATTAATTACGTAATTTTATGCATATTCATATACATACATATTTAGTCCGTTTACGTGGCCTGCATTTAATGTTGGGGGGTTTCTGGATGGTTAATTTGCGGTTGTAACGTTTGAGTAAATTATGAATGCATTTCAAAGAACCACTTTACATTAACTTCATTACAGACACTTAAACAAAGTCTTTATATGAAACAATTTGTCCTGGGTGATGAATGACTGATTGGTGATTAACACACCGCCCAGTACGGTTAAAACAGGAAAGCTGAAATATTTGATGTAATTACCCAATGGGATAAAGATGCAAGAATGAAACTTTTTGGTTAACATCCGATCGGATTTCAACTCATTTCCAAAGAAAATTCTTTAAATTCATTTGAAAATTGTTTCACACTTTCCGCAAAATCCATCCTTCTTTGCTAGAAATGAGTGTAAACAATTTGGTGGATGATGTTTCGGGTTTAAACTTTTATATCTATGAAAATTCTTTTTCAATATAATTAGTTAACACAATCTAGTTTATAGATATGTAAGTGCCGATTTTTTTTTTTATTATTCCAGTAAAATATTATTTGCTGTCTGAATAATAATTTTGAGGAGTAATTTTTTTAAGTAACCTTTTATTTTGTGAAACTAATTAATACATTTATTGGTATAGAAGCTTGAAAAACAAAAAGCTTTTCATACCAGAGCAAACGTTTCCATTGCAGATATATGATATAGGGGCCCGATATTATAAAATTTGGCATATATATAAAGAGTTAAGTTAAACTTAAAATTTTCGAGTTTGGTCTAGATATCTTAAGGACCAATAAATTTTTTCTCAGAAGTAACTAATGTTCGGCTGATCGTTCCTAGCTTTTGAGACTACAATTTTAAAGCTGAGAGACTAGTTTGCATAGAATAAGACAGACGGGCTAACATGGGTACATCAATACACCTGTTGATTCTGATTTAGAATGTATATACTATACGGGCTAACATGGGTACATCAATACACCTGTTGATTCTGATTTAGAATGTATATACTTATAACATAATATCCTCTATAAGGTTATAAAAAGGATTCAATTCTACTCAGCATTAACTTTACCAAATGCTGAATTTGTATATTTTATTATAATTTAAAAGAAAAGGTAGCATAGAGTGACGAATTATTCAGCAGGTTATCCGAGGGATTCATTCAAACAGTTTATGGGATTGTTAAATCATCAAAAAGAATTTATTCCATCAATTTAAATATCAAAGTTGCCCACAATGCCGTGGGAAAGATATGGCTGCTGTGTCCATCCTTCGACTGGCTTGAATATGAAGAGGTGTCCTTGATATTATCGCCCTTTTGTTGTTGTTGGCTATTATAAATGGCAAATAACGTTCTATACAAAGACATATTTATGTTAACAAATATTCCCAAAACGAAATAATTATGTTAATTACAAAGTATGTGCTGCAGAGAAGAGTATATAAACTCGTCCCAACTCAAAGTAGAATCAAAGAAAACACATTGACATAAAACTATTTTAACAACCATAAAGAAAAACACAACAACACGACATTTAAGTAAAAAGCTAGAACAGAACAAATGATTTTGTTGGGAATGGGGAGAGGAGCACACATAAAACAGCTAACAATTTTCATATTTTTGGCGCAGCGGGACACAGGAAGCTGGGAGCGGGGAAAATGCGGGAGCACAGATAAAAACAGAGCCCAGACATAGAGCAGAGAACAAAAGAGCAAAATACTATTGACTAGGCGGAAGACAGTCACATTAGCCGTTCCACCAAGTGGGCGTCCGTGGAGTACACAACCGTACTATTTTATATACACATATATATATATGTGTGCATATGTATGCGGAATATACGAGCTAAAATTGCGAGCTTTTGTCGCACATGTGCGTTACTCGACAGCATTTCAGTTATGCACTCTTTCAGTCTCAGCTGTCAAACATTTCGAATCATAGCGTAGACAAATGGCGCTAAACAAGCTACCAGCGAGTGTGTGTAAGGCCCTCAACCAAAGGCAGCTGCTGTGAGCGTCGAGTCATTGACGTTATAATCAAAAATCATAAGACGCTTCACCACCCACGGCAGCAGCATCAATAGCAAAGTTCTTAAGGCTTGCAAGCAAGCACCAACAATGTAGGTCAGTCCGAAAATAAAATGTCGAAAAACAAAATCAAGTAGACTCCAAGAGAAGCAAGCAAGGCCAAACTGCGCACTGAAAATTCAAATACCCTTACTGATTCTAAAAGAATACAAATTTGTGAATGATAAAAAATTCGTATTAATATAAGCTAAAATGTTCACTAATTTTTGATTTATTCGCAAAGTTTGGGCCTGACCTGTTGATCACATTTACTTATATTTAAATAATGATTTTATTTTTGTAAAAATTTAGATTATTTAATTTATCGAAGATTATTAACTGCCAAGTTTGTCGAACGATCTCTCTTAATATATTTGTAAACACACATATCCTTTTCAGTGCTACATAAACTGTGGCCAGTTTTCTTAGGCCAAGTTTTATCTGTTGTCACCGTCGACGTCTTCTAAGGCAGAGGCAGTCAAGAAAAAACACACTGACAACAGCGTCCTCAGC
Source organism: Drosophila kanekoi (assembly GCA_037075305.1). NCBI lineage: Eukaryota > Metazoa > Arthropoda > Insecta > Diptera > Drosophilidae > Drosophila > Drosophila kanekoi. The sequence continues at coordinate 734,668 of JBAMCE010000131.1, read as the reverse complement.
GGGGACAGCAAGAAATGCAGTAGCTGCACCAGCAGCAGTTGGAAGAATAACAACAACAACATTTGGAACTACTGTGCTTCCTTGAGTAAAGCAACTAACTAAAAGTTTTATTGGCAAAGCGTGACGAGGGGTGGTCGGGTATTGCTGGCAGCGCCTTGCCGCAGCAAATGGATTAAGAAAACGTCGTCGCCGTCTTCGTCGTCGTAGATGTCGATGTCGCTCCTTAGCTGAGACGACAAATGCGTAAGCTTTGGATTCGGATTATTTGCTGCTCTTGGTAAGAATACTGTTTGGCGGGGCGAGTACTCAGCGTGGGCAGCGACGCTTTATAAACAAGTGTTGATGGCAGATTTAAGCGCACTTCTTATGGCCGAAAGCTGCAGCCGAGCCCCAGGACAGAAGCAGCTTGAATAAATGGGATTACACAAAATTTTGTGGCTGCTCGAGAGCTCGCGGAGAAACTGTTGGAGAACTGCATTGAACGCTTTTCAATAGCGCAATGAGTTGTCATAGTTGGTGGTTGGGTGTGGTGGTGGTGGTCGTGGTGGCATAGTTAATGTAGAACTTCTTGTGGTGCTACTGATTGCTATTTGTTTGTTTGCTGGCAGCATCTGAGCGAATTGCATGGCAACTGCATGGCCATGTAAATTCAAAAAGTTTCTTCCTTTTTCTGTCTCTCTTTATATTTTCGTGTCTATCACTGCTTGTTTCTACTGCACTTTTATTAAAGCTAATTACAGTTGAGGGCGAGCCTTAAAGCATTTTTCGGTAGATGGGTCAAACGCGGCGAATGTGTAATTTGCCACACCCCGCACGTTATTCAACCATTCGAAAGGGATTTTATTTAGTCCGCTTGCTTCAGACCTGAACTTTAGACATAATTAATTTCACAAAAACTGCGTCAGGGACCACATAATTAATCAATATAATAAATTGTTGTTGTTATTGAAGCTGGGTGTGCGCTATTCTGGTAATTGCGTGCATTCAGAAAGGGATATAATACGGATAAAGAAATAAATATTATAATAAATATAAAAATGCGTTATTTAATTCTCCGTTCCCAATGAGGCAGATAACATCTCTTTGTGTGTGTCTCTCCTATTGTATAATCACTGATAACATAACGTCAGGTCCATACGCCTACCACGCCCACGTTGACCCCAAGAAAATTATAGCAATAATCATAGGGTCAAAGTTTTAGTCAACAAATTGGATTCTGTAGTGTACTAATGATTTCTTGAGATTTAATACTAATCTGCGCCTGTGCCGATTGCAACTTTTTCGATTCAAGAGAAACCAAGTCAAGGAAAGCTAAAAAGTTGTTAACGTTATTTTTCATACTTTTCTTCTGTTTTCTATCAACAGTATCCCCATGAACATTTGACTGCTGGATAACTAATAAACTTTACAAGCGGTGGCTTTTATTTTATATTTTCTCTAGTTTCCAAACATTAGGTCAAGGCTTCAAACCGGGTTTGAACCGAACCATTTTGAGCCTAGAACTCGAGTTTTACATTTACCATAAGCCGAACTCAAATTCGGATTGTGTGACAAAAAACAAAGGACCTAAACCTGAAGAGTTGGTTAAAAATAATATTTTTATTTAAATTGATAATATTATTTTGTTTCGTTAATATGAATAATCAACTAATTATACCCTGAACTCATTGAAATTTGGTAAAAACGGTATAATGTATTTGTACAAATGTATGTTACAGGCAGAAGGAAGCATCTCCGACGTCATAAAGTATATATGCATATTCTTGATCAGCATCAACAGCCGAGTCGATCTAGCCATAACCGTCCGTCTGTCCGTATGTATGAACGCAAGGATCTTAAAAACTATAAGAGTTAGTGACTTGAAATTTTGTTTCCGATAATCGACAACTTACTCCGTTTCCAAGCAATCGAAAAAAATCGATATCGAAATCCTGTTTTTTTTTTTTTTAGCAAATTGGGTAAATAATAAGAGCTAGAGCTAGAGCTAAAGTCACCAAAAGTGATATGTTTACTGTAGGATAGTACGCATATATCAAGTATCTTTCATTTTGTACCTATCGCTACCTCCCCGCTAATACCTCATAGCTATAAATCAAGTTAATAACCCAACTTGCATTGCCCATCAATTTAAATGCAATTAACTTTTTGAGAATACAAAAATATTATATGGTACAATAAGATATACTGTTGAAAATTTCATTAAGTTCGGTTAAGAAACACGTGTTTGCAGATAGCGCCGTTCCAAGAATTTCTGTATACATGTACATAAAAACATTCATGCGCGTCTGCTTCGGATTCGAGTGTATTGTTTTCTTTGCTGCTATTTAAATTCGTTTTTTTCTCAATAAGACTCAAGCATGGGTGTGGATTTTGAGTAGAGGCAGTGGCGAGTGGTGCGGACTCTCGCGAGTTTGAGCCCTACCGAGGAAACTACTTGTTTTTTTTTTTGGCTGGTGTGGCTGATGAGTAAAGACGGCGGCAAGTAGTGTGGTTGGTTGCGAGTTCGAACCCTGCCAAAGGAATTTTTTTAAATTTATCTTTATTACTACAAACGAGCTCGTAGCGCGAGCTGCATTTGGTGTTGGAGGTATCCCCTATTCAGGGTATCCCCTAGTCGGTAACTCCCGACTAGAACCTCTTACTTGTTTTAATAAGTAATAATGGGTATACAGATATGACAAATTGCAGATAGAACTAAAAGCAGACATTAAAAACTTTTAAAAATGCTAGAGCAAAGGCTGATGATGATGTGGAAATCGGAACAAAAGGGCGAGGCATTGGTTCAAACAGAGTACCTGATATCCCTGTTGAATTTGAAACATTGGGGATATGTATACTCCTCTAATCGAAAGTAAAACCAAAATTGTTTTGTACAGTTTTATTGTTATACCTTGAACCCACCTAATATTGATTTGATTTACTTGAAGAGGAAGAAAGTTATCAATTATCGGAAACAAACTCGTACTGCGAGGGCACTAGGAGGACCTACGTTGCAAATTTCAAGTCTCTAGCTCTTATAGGTTCTGAATTTCTTGCGCTTATGCATATGGACGGATAGACAGATGGACATGGTTAGATCGACTCGCATCAAAATGCTGATCAAGATTAGATATACTTTCTGGCGTCTGAGATGCTTCATTCTGCCTGTTACATACATTACAAAAAGTACAAATACTTATTCCCCTTTTACCCATTTTTAATGGGTTCAGGGTATAATAATTGGGACAGATCTAGTCGGGAGAGCTCGACTAGAGGAAACCAAACGAAGCGCTCGATAGAGGTAGCATTACACTTTGTTTGCTTAGCACCTCATTGGGTTTACAGAAATAGTTATAAATTAACTTACAAAAACAAAAAAACGAAAAAAAGAATCCTTTGACGAAGTTGAAATTGTGGCTATGTTTAACTGACTGAACCATGTTAAATGTCGTTGGCTTATACTTTACAACCATAATAAAAATGTAGTTTTCATTTGAATAAAAAAAATATTGTACTACAATATAATGAACACCGCATAATACAATCGCAATTTTAAATATATTAATAGAATTCAAAAAAGACACGCATATGAATCTGCGCCTTGCGGTTGCTGTCACGTGGTTAGCCAATAAAACAACACGTGTTTTTCAATAAGTTTTGTGTTTCTTAACCGATCTTGATAATGTTCTGCAGTTAGTCTTTTTTTGCAAAAACAAAACAAATTTGTGGCTTAAATTTCAGATGCTAGACTTTTTAGGTTTTGATCTTCGAGGTATTCGAGGGGGTCAGAGATAATTCTTTTTGTCGTTTTACACGCTGGCACAAAACCATTATACGGATTTAACTAATTTTTAAAGGGTTTTAGGGAACAAAGGCTTTGTGTAAGTGTATTTAACAGGCAAAAGGAGGCTCTGCGACCCCATAAAATATATCTACTTTTGCGGTCTCGACATGTCGGCCTGTCTGCATATCCGTTTGACAATCTGATAAACTTGCCCCGATGACATGATTCTCTAACAAATAACTTGGTATTGCCTTAGACTTACGCATAAATATACAAACACACTTTTGGATGGCCTCAAAATTTCATTAAGATCAGACTATAGTGACAGACCTTAGGGAAGAAGATGCCAATGTGCAAATTTTATGTATGCAAAGAAGGAAGCTTGAGGCAGCTCTGCGATGCGTTCAGGTGTATCTCCTAGTCGGCAATCCTAACTTACTTGTTATTTGATGTTAATTATAAAATAAAAAGTAATAATTTTGGCAGACAGTTTAGGTTTCCGTGTAGCATTATGAACGCCTATTCTTGTGAATTGCACTTAGTTAAGTCATAGCGCGCCCTTAAACTTATCACCTTCAATATGAATTCACAGCCACGCTCCAGGCCAACAGCCACAATAGCAAAACATAATAAACACGCAACCTCCATTATAAACAGGCCGTGCCACGCCCCCAGGATAAGTACTAGCGCCATTTTCTCCGATATATATGAACCTACATATCTATTTGCGACTATCTCAAAGTTTCGAGTTGTTGTACAGTCCATATCCTTGACCTTATTTGGGGATAGAAGTATCTGTACATAACATGGAAAAGGAAAACGGAGGGGGCGCATGCTACGTGAAAATGTCGTTAACGTGATATCGCGGATATACTGGGTATTGCTGCAGGGTCGGGGGCGAAATGGAGGCGTGAGGAAGCATCGTCTAAAGTGTTGATTTAGTAGCACAGTTGTCTTGGAATCAGCGTGGCAGCTCCTAAAGCGCCGTTTTAACAGCAAACATGCTGGCAGCCTTGACCGATATTTCAGTGGCAAGCACAAACACAAACACTCACCAGCACATAGACGGGGACACCTCCCTATACACAAACACACACACTCACACACATCGAATAACGAAAAAGTGGCAGAAATAGTAAGCGCTGCATGTGAAAATGTTGACGCCGCTATAAGAGTCGCTGCTACAGCTGCACTTCAGCAAACTTTTCCCAAAATGCGCCGTCATATTTTATGCACACTCAAAATCACGCATACACATACCCACACAAAGATCCATACTCACACATATACATAAAGCATTTTAACAAATGGCATCAAATTGATTTTGCCACGCTAAGCATTTTTGGGTTTTAGGAGAAGTGCGACGCCCGCCACCATCTATTCACCCAATGTGTTCGTTTGTGTGTGAGGCTGCAAGCTTTGCATATTTACAATATTCGTTGCACCGCAGAGCCAGAGCCAGAGCCAGAGCCCGAGCCAAGAGCATCATTCATCTGCCACATTCATATACATATACATACATATGTATACATATGTATACTCAAATTTAAATATAAATACCCTAGCTACAAACATAAGACGCGGCATAACAAATGTAACATAATATTTCTAACACAACTTGAAAGGCTTTTCCACTGAAATGTATCCATTCTTGCATATTCATTTAGACTTCCGGATGATTATCATGATTGTTATCCGTTGTTTTGTCTAATCTCTTATTTAAGCTCAAGGAGTTTAATATTTAACTATTTCCAGTGTGAAAGGCCACGAACGTTACCTTTGTAAGTCATATGTGCGAAGAAAGGTTTTTGAGTCGAACGAAAGTATATTTTCTGTTAGGAATGTTAGGTTCAATTTATAAGAACTCAGTCTCTACTTATTTTTTATATTTATGAATCTTAATGTCATGTTAAGGTTTAATGTTATAAACTGAGTCCTAGTTTCCTTTAGGTTCATTGTATACGTTTAATTTTCGAACATCACATAAATATTTGATTAAAAGTTGCATCTTGAATATACATTTATTATAAAATATACTCTTAGTCCGAATAGAAATAACCTATGCGATTTGTAAATATTTGGGACATAAAAGTTTAAAATTGTTAGAAAGAGTTTATTAATTCTTGTTTTATATGTTTAAATAATTCTTTGCAATCTTCAAGCAGAACTCTTCCACCATTTCTCGCACAAAAAATATGTAAAACTGCAAATATGTACTGATATATATGTATATATATGAATATATGTGTTTATTTTTATGGCATAAATGAGTATTCGCAATTTTTTATGATGGCGCGCACGGCAAAGTGGCTGCATTTTTCCCTGATTTAAAATGATTGCATGCTGCAGAGGGTGGTGGGAGGATGATGGGGCAACAACTGGCGCCACATATGCATATTGTTTGGCTTGGCGTTGCGCGTTTCTGTAGGTGCGGTGTAGATCTTGTTGCTTTAACCTGACTATAATTTACCGCCGTCCAGATACCACCTTGTCAGATTTAAACATTTATTTTCCATGTTTTGCTGAAACGCATTTGAGTTGACGCTTACATTAAGGTATGAACAAAATTAACCATTGACACATTAAAAAGGAGTTTTTACTAAATTAAGAAAACAAACGAATAGAACTGTAGCCGAAAGATGTGGAATAATAACGAATAACTCAATGCAATAGCTTTGGAGCATAGTTTGCTTAATTTTGTCGATAGACCTTACTACAGGATATCTCTTAATCGCATAGTCGTAATAACGTACAATACGAGGGCAAGGCACCGATGTAATAAAATTTCAAATGTGAAAAATATTGCGCGAGTAAAGCTGCGCCTTCTCAGCAACTGGGATTGATGCTGCAACGTCAAATGTAATCTGGTCAAGAGCACAACAATGTGCTTCACAATTAGACGAGAAGAGACGCAAACTCTGAAGCTAAACGGACTATCCTTAAAACAAGAAGGGGAGACAAGATACCTAGGCGTCACCCTGACAAATGTCTAACTTTTGCCAGTCTGGCCAAACATTAATAGCTCCTTAAACCCGAAGCAAACTATCCCTCGCCTGTAAACGATTAGATTACCTTTTAAATGTGGCAATAATTTAATATTTGGCGATACGCAATACAGATCTGTGGCTTGGCTTATTCATCGCTATATAATCGGAAATGAGTGCACTCCCGTCAAAGTGCGACTCTGCGCAGGATGACAGGACCTCTATTTTATGTGCATAACAGCGTACTCTGCAGAGACCTAAAGATCGCCTCGGTGAAAGAACAAATTCAAACCAATAGTGCCCAATGTAACAACTGGTTAGCCGCGCAAGTCAACAGGCCTGGTAGCATCCTTCAAGGGGCCGTCCCATCAGGAGGCAAAAAAAAAGTCTGCTTTTACCCTTCCCACAACGACAACATCCACGCCCATCTACCTCCAGGGCGACGCACTAACCTACCCTCAGGCCAGCCAACTAACAGCTCAATTGCAGAAAACATGTAAACGACATAAAAAAATGTCTAAAACAATCAAGAGTCTATATTATAAAAGTCCGGCGACATTATTTAAATAAAGACACACTTCTTATTTTCCACATAGACGAGGAGGATTTTCCGTACGGTATAGAATTTTCTAGAATAAATTTTGTAAATGAGCTTACTTTCGAAACTTCGATATTACAACCTTTAACCTGCATATTTCACACAAGAAAAGTGTGTTATGTGAAAAGTGTGAAACATGTACGACATAATTTTCACAATGATATTTAAAGCTGAGTTTTATGCCGATCGCATGTTAGACAAGCTCTATATATATATATATATATACCATCAGTTACTAACTGACCAATTGGTGATCAACTCACAGCCCAAAACGTATATACATATATATATAGATAAGAAAGCACATAAATTTGGATTTGAATTTGAATTATGCATCAATATATTTTAAATATGTATGATGTAAAATTAAAACAAAATTAAATAAATGAACACTTTATTTATAATTTTATTGGGCTTCTTGAATGTAAATTGTATTTTATTTAACAATTTTTAACAGGCTTTGTGTGAAAAACTTTATTGCTCATCAAGACATTTTGCCCATTTCACTATCTTCCCCCGATTGGGCTCAAACTCAGTTTGCAAATAGCTTACAATAAGTTGCCACTAAGAAGCAACTACCCGCTTCCCATACCAATTAAAAGACTGATCCTCTAGCAGGCGCTTCCATGCTTCGACTGGTGCTGTTCAACATTTTACTCTTAAGTAAACTACCCAAGCAATTTTCAAATGAAACTAAAGCAATTTTCCCTTTTTCTTGGTAATACACATAAAAATGCATTGAAGCAACCAGGTTAAATAAATGCTTCAATCTCCTTGAGCTTTATGGCTCCACAACAATAAAAGCAGCAACAATAAAAACAACAACCAAACAACGCCAGGAAAAGCTTTTCGAAGGCGTTGGCTTGGACTTTCCACATTTGCCACATCTCTCACAGCCTTCAACTTGAGTGACTGACGGGAAACGCATCAAAAATGTGGCTCGGTTTTATTTAACTTGCAGATTTCATTAAGCCCAGCTCAGTGGCAGTTTCAGCTACTCAAGAGGCTTCGCTCGAGTATTACAGGAAACTAGCAGAGTACAGCCGGGTGCACTCAGGTTGGAAATCTCTGGAGAGCTGGAGAAGCAATTTGTAGCGCCTTTGTGTGTCTATGTATGTCTGTATGTGTATTCGTGTGTGGACGAATGAGTTAAGAGTAGCGTACTTCTGTGTTTAAAATACATGCAAAGAGTTTTTTGTTGCATTGTTAAAATAGAATATTTACTCGGCAACATTGTCTAATTGCAGAGACTCGTAGAGTTGGAATTGGTTGGGGAAGTGGGTCAGTCAGCCTTCGAGCGGTAGCCAGTCCGAAACCAACAAAAAGTTTTTCATTCCCGCTTCTTATTGGGCTAACAGTCGTACAAGTTCGAAATGATGATGACGGGCTAACAAAATTCACTTGCTCGTAAAGCAAATCAAATTAAAATCAATTAAAATTAACAAGCAAAGCAGCCGGCAAACCAGCGACCAGACCACCCCACAGCGCTGGCTGCGACGCCTTCGCGAACGCCGACGCTAATGCGAAATGCCAAGCGAATGAATCATGCAATTTGCCGTGCTGCTCTGCTCCTCTTCGCTCTTTACCTTTATTGCTGTTAATGAAGGTGCGGCAGTAAGTAAGTACGTACATATGTATGGATGTATTTACTTATGCAAGTAAATTGAGACGCCGGCACGACATAATAGAAATAATATTGATAAGCATAGACATTGAGGCAGTAGAAACGTCACAGTTAAAAGAATGCATCCATTTAGTATGAGTAAGCGAAACAGCTAGATATAAACAGAGGGGGAGAGAGAGAGAGAGAGAGAGAGAGAGAGAGAGAGAGAGAGAGAGTGAGAGAGAGAGAGAGAGAGAGAGAGAGAGAGAGAGAGAGAGAGAGAGAGTCATCAGCCAGGTGCTCAGCGATATCGTTGCGTGCAAATATTTAGCACCTTATCGGCACGTTCATACATACTTAAATACATCTGTACATCCGCACACATGGAAGATACATATATAAGTGGCGTTGGTCGTCAGTGTCTGTTTTAGTAAGCATATGTGTGTATTGAGTCAGCGCGCAGTTAACAGCCCACTCATCAAGAGCCGCCTACATATACTTACACACACACACACATGCATACATTACCTTCAATAGTAAGGTGAGATTAATGCTTGCTGCCTGTAGAGAGCATAGCTAAATTAATTGAAAACGTGTTGCATGCATCGACTGGCGCCATCTAGCGCTTTGTTCGACACTTAGCTTATGCGTAACCATTTGTCTAGCCAAAAGGTAAGCAACATTCAGGCTGTTGGCCCATTTAGCACGCTGGCCGAATTTTACATTTGTATTGCGCAGCTCCTTGTTTTTTGGTTGTTATTGCACAAAGTACAACAGAGAGGCGACAAATGTAAGAAACACAATAACAAACAAGTAGAAAGTTTACTCACCCACCCACACACAAAGTAATAATACATTTAATACACATTTAAATACAGAAATTGTATTCTGTTCTTGTTGGGTCTCTGGCTGCATTTCAATTTTATTGGCACAAGGTAACAAAAAAAAGGCAACCGCCCACGCTGCAAACGCCAAAGTTTATGCGGTCGCTGCAGTGCTTCTTCTTCTTCGTCTTCTTTATGAGCGACTCGAACTGCACTGAAATAAATATGATATTGAATTTCAAGCTTGAATTCAATGTGCCAGATTTACAGTTGGTCACAGCGTAGGCTGTGAATGACTCAAAGCCTGTGTTCTTAATAAGGCGTTAAGAAAAAGAGCTCAAAGACTCAAAATGAGATGAAAGATGAACTCACACGTGCACAAAGCACGCAGCAGCGAAGTGGCTGCAAAACGTCATAAAGCAACGACTAGAGAAGAAGAGTCGCGGCGAATGAGCGAACCGCGCTCAGCTGAGCGTATGACGCTTTTGAAGCGCGACTTTAAAAGCGTTAGCGTAGGCATATACAGAGATGCAGGCAGCTGTCGCTCACGTCATAGCGTGTGAGCGAGACAAATACATATGTATTTTGCCTCTGTGTGTGTGTATGTATGTACACAAGTCTACTTTTGAATGCATACAATCATTGCACTTGTGTTGTGTTAGGTTGGGGTATCTTGAGGCTAGTGCTTTACACATTTTTGTGTGGTAGCTATGACTCTTGTGTGGGTGGCGCTTACAAGGCTGCTGTTGGTACTGCTTCTGCTAGTAGCTCATTCACAATAGACTTGTCGCAGTCGGCGCCACCGCAGCTGTCGCTATTGTTTGCTTTGCAGCTAGCACAACAAACAAATGTTTTTTAGAAATGTTTTGTGCAATACGCCACCCAAGAATTGTACAGCTAACTGTTTTGCTGTGGCCACAGAGAAGCCTTTCGAAGGGTACACAATTATGCAGCACGGTTTCACAAGACTATGAACTTAACATACATACCTACAGATAAATATATATATATATACATATATACATACCTATATTCATATAACAATTTGTGCGAAAAGGAAAGAAAATCTGACACAGCAGCGAACAATAAACACATATTTAAAATTGTGACAGTAAGTAGCTTGTAACAATAAACAACAACAATAACACTATGGACTGTGCAGGAAAAACTTATCACTAACAACTAGTTGCAAGTAAATGGTAGCGCAAGGCTTAAGCAACATAAATTCGTTTTATTGCCAGTCGGGCGAAAATACAGCCAACTAATAAATACTGCGAAAAGCTGCTAGCAGTTTGTTATTTTAGCAGTTGTTCAACAACGTCAACGCACAAGCTGTTTGCACATGCGTACATAATATGTATATACGTACTTACATTCATACTTATTTACATTTCGTTTTACGTACGAAATGTATTTAGTACATACATACTTTGATATGTATTGGACACTTTGCTGTGGTCAAAATGTTTGAAAAAAAGAAAACGGGCATAAAATTGGGCAACAAACGAAACTGACAGGGACAGAAACAGAGAGAGAGAGAGAAAGAGAGAGAGAGAGAGAGAGAGAGAAAGAGAGAGAGAGTGAGAGAACGCGTCAAAGTGGGAGAGCGATATCAGCGAGTGGGCGACGTTGTCGACGTCGTCGTTGCCGGCGGCATACATATGTATGTATAAAAATGTGTTTAAATATTTCAGCTTAATTTTCGTCTTAAAATTATATATACACATATACGTACATATGTATGTATGTATGTAATGATTTTGAGTTTGAAGTCGAAAGCGCAGATGGGAACGCGAAAACGTATACATGAATATATTTAAATATTTATATTTATTATATTTTTCGCAATGGTTAATTTGATTAACGGCGAAAAGACACAAAGCCAGTTGCGCTGGCGTGCATTTGTATGTGTATGCATACAAACATGCATACAGGAGCGTTAGAGTGAGAGAGAGATTAATTAGCGAGCGGCTTGCTCAACTGATTAGCTTTTACGCACAAGTCAAATCAAAACGTATGCTTGCAATTAATTTTAATATTCTCATTCATAAAGAAACAAGGCGCTTCGCACAGCAACAAAAACATAAAAGTGTATGAGGTGAACAAAGCAAGCGGTGAAACTAGCGTAGTATTCCAATAAGAATAAAGACGAGGCAACAACAAACAGCAAACAGCAAACGGCGAGAGAACAAAAACCAGTAGCCGCCCAGCACTTTCATTTTCGCTGTCAGCGACAAACACAAAAAAAAAAAAACAAAGAAATTATGTAATTTGCTAGCGTGCTGCTTAAATAATAATAACAGTTAGTGCCAAAAAAATAAAAAGTATAACGAGCACCCACGCACACACACTAGCTCACAGGGACAGTAACACACGGTGCCCGTGGACGGTCGGTGGGTAAAGCTATCGCTAATTTGCTGCTTGAGAGGCGAGGCCCCCACTCACACAGCCGTAAATACTCACTCACACACACACACGAATGAGAGAAAATACACCCACTGGCATTCGCACGCACACGTGCACACGCACTTACCGTCTGCTATTTGTTGTTGATGTTCGCTGTTGTTGTTCTTGTTGCGCGCTCACACATACGCGGTATCTTCTAGCTGCCGTCGTTTTGTAGTAGTTGTTGCAGCTGCTCATAGACCCAAAGGCCGCCAAATGTTTCCATTTTCTTAAAATGCAGCCATCGGAAATGCTTTGACTGGCACCAAAACACAATGCACCGTTTGATTGGTACACAAATAAGCATAGGCAATTGTTATGGCGAAGGCGGTATACAAAATATAATGCGTTTACACACTTGCATGTACGTACGCGTAAGCACGCATGAATGTAAATATGTAACGTGTAGATAACTTTAACGGCTAATTGCGCTTTTAGAGGCGGCGTTTTTGTCGCCAACCGATTATTTTTTTTATTATTATTTTAACAACAATTTGACATTTAATTATGATTTACCCGTGTGTATATACGCTTGAATAGCGTGAGCTTGTTGTATTGACACGAACATAAATATTTTAAATTATTTTATAATACACAACAGCAAAGCGGCATGCGGATCACAGAGCACTCACCGAAATATAAAATGTTACTAAAAAAAAACTCTGTTAAATGTTTCTTATAAGAGAAGTTTGATAACAGAGAAGGGATGCGCACGTGACAAGAATTGACACGAAAGACACATACGACTCTAAAACGTTAAGCCAAATGAGACGAAGTACAATGTTATCACAAAATGTTCCTTTTGGTTGAAGGTTTCGTTGTTAAATAATTAACGTGATTTCGGAACAGTTTTACTGCTAACTAATAGCACCAGTTTAATATATAACGCATACCCGCTACAAAATTGCCATCTCTAGTCCGAGTCCAATGTACAGTAACAGCTGTCGCTCGTTTCTCAACATAGCATATCGATATATTTAAATATTATCAACTCGATAGTTCTGCAGCTTTATTCGTAGAATGGAGCATATGGAATTGTATTTTACATGAGATAAGTCAACTTACAACATAAACTTGTTGTTTTTTTCAGATAAATGCTTAGAGGAGCGCTTAGCGTCCAAGAACAGCGAATGCACGTCTTCAATATCATCCTTAGAAATCTGATTGCGCCCATTTACCTTGCACATCTGGTGAGCCGGTGTCAGTAGCTGGACGGCATAGCGTAGAGTTGAGCTTGTACCAATCTCGCTGAGACGCGAAAACGCATTCTCCTCCAGCTGGAGGCCTTCAGTCTGGGCACGCAATTTGATTATCTGCTCCATGTCTGAGGTGGAATACAGAAGCGTGCGTATAATGAGCAAACGATCGAGCAGATCCAAAGGAATACCGTGCGGTGAGACTATATCGGTGGTGCCACTGTTGGAGAGCAGAAAATTGCTTATAAATCTGTCGAAAAGAAGAGGCGTTGACAAGGCTCACCGAATAACGCAGCGTCCTCGATTGGTGGCAAATATGACAATGGGCGCAATAGGCGACTCTAGAGATTTGTGCAGATAGGTGAAGGTCTCCAGATCCAGCATGTGTATCTCATCAATAAACAGGACGCCAGGCACTAGCTCAGCAATGCCCTGATCAATGTACTTGTTGACCACTTTGTTAATCTCCATGCGCAGCTTGTCTGTGAGTAGCAACAGTTAGTTACCAGACTCAAGGAATTGTAGACTTCGTCAAATTTACCTGTGATTTCGGTTTTCTTGGGCTTCATCAGCTGGCCCATCATGGAAAGCACATCTTGGCCGCCCTGGGGGCGTGCATTGGCCACATCTAGATCATGGAGAGTGACATCCTGTATAACTTCCTTCTTCTTGTGCACATCGCCCTTGGGCAGTGGCACATACTCCTCTGTCTCCAAATCGAACTCGGTGGCAAAGGTGTCGCTGCGTCCCTGACGCTTCACGGCGCCACTGTTGGCCTCAATGTAGATGACATCGCCCACCTCGACCTTCTCCTTTTGCAGTGCATCGAAAATACTTGGGTCGAGCTTTAGCTGCTTGGTGCCCTTGGCGGTTTTGAGACCAATAACCACGTTGCTAATGGTCTTTCCGTAACCACCCATAGGATTCTCAGTCTCTACTGGTGTCAGCTCGGTTACTTCTCCTTCGTATACTTCTTTGGTCTCGCGTATGCGCAGCCCAATGGAGCGCCGGAAATTCTCCATGAGCACTTCGGTCTTCTTGATTTCATTGCTAAATACTTCGGAGCCGACCATCGGGCAAAATGGAACCTTGTTACCCAACTCCTGTGCTATAGCCAAAGCGATGGCTGTCTTGCCAGTGCCGGGTGGGCCAGCTAAGAGCAGGGCACGGCCAGCCATTTTTTTTGATTTAATTAGATCAACCACGATGCCGGCAGCCTCGCGGGCTGCCTTCTGGCCAACCAGGCCAGCGGCGCTCTGTATGGCTGCCCCGGTCTCGTCCAGACCGAGTCCTTTCACGTGGCTGTGCGCCGCGATGCGTTGGGTACGCACAGTGCTCTTAACTTCTTCGATTTTCATGATTTTAAAAATAAATTTAGAGACGTTTAGTAGCTGTTGTACCGTTGCCGATGCAAAAGCAAAGCAGTATTATTTATTGATTAAACAAACTCTATAAAATGAATAATGTTTTTCGCTGCGCACGCTTCTTTTTCTGTCACCAACACAACAACATACATATGTTGTTTTCGGCATCTAACAGCCTAACATTCTCTCAAATGTTATTAACAGCGTGCATAGAATCTTATGTCAAAGATGCCGCTAATCGTTTTTCAGTGTAAATTATTTTCAAATTGCTCTTGTTAGAATGTGGTTGTTTGAGGAACTGTGCTTTTAATTATCATTAATTTGCTGCGAAACATGCTCTGAGTAAATTTATCAGCGGCTAACCGCTTGCATTTCATATATTTTAACAGTACCGGAGCCAAGCAGCGCGATATATATCGATATATCTTGCATTGGCTTGTCGTTGTCGGCTATTATTTTTTCGCAACTCGTTGCGAATGTTTCTTTAAAGAAGAAGCAACCTGTACCGTGCGCTTTTGAATTTTGTTTTTACTTTTTAAAATTGGGGTCATTGGCTTAAGTTAGATTCTGAAAAAAACACATGAATACTTAAACCATAATTTTTTAGATTTGGCGTTCATATGCCACAATTTAAAATAAAAATGAATAAAATTATTCTGAAATACTGTGGAACCTTAAAGATTATATTGATATATTTTTATATTTAAAAACATTAAAATTCGGCAATGTCCAGACTCGTTATTCCTTAATAGACTTGTCTAAATTTGCCAATTTATTTTTAGCTTACCATCCGATCGGCCTCAAACTAAATTTCAAATCATTTGAGGGGTGTTTGTCACTTTTCCAAAAATGTATTCCTCGTTGGTGGAAATGGGGATTAAAGATTTGGTGGGTGCCGTTTCGGGCTCAAATTCATTTCCAAAGATCTATATGAAAAATCATTCGAAACAACTTTTCTCAGAATCCAAAATTCTTCGGTAGATACGCGATTCAAAGATTTTGTTGTGTCCGATTTGCTTCAAACGTTTTTTCAAATCCTATAAGAACTTAATGAATACGTGTTGCACTGATTTGGGAAATTCCACCCACAACAGTGGTAAATTGTCGGGAAACGTTAGTATGCATGTTCTTTGTTTACCATCCGCTCAATTTCAAAATCATTTTCAAAGCTTTTTAAGAACATTTATTTTATAACATACTTGCCACGGGCAAGGCCGGGTTATACATGCTAGTATATATAGAAAAGTGTCTAGATTCATTAGTCTAGCATACGATCCAAACTGTATGAGTAAGGAATAATAAATTTTAACTGGATTTACTCTTCGGGCTTCAAGCGCATCCAAACATCGGGTCTTGGAAATTTTCACCCAAAACTGTAGAAAGCGTATCTATAAAATTTGTTTCTTTAATATCCAATCGGCTTCAAACTCATTTTCAAAGATCTTTTTAAAAATAAATATATTTCACAATTTCCCATAACTCATCCCTCCTGGTGTATGGGCTTAACTCATGTTTAGCCAAATTGGGCTTAAATTTATTTTAAGAACATATCGCATAAGAACTAGAATACGCGTTTTACCATGAGCGAGAATATTTTGTTTATTTTTCTTTCATTTAACCCACTAGAACATTGTCATACTTTTACAGAGGATATTACAATATTGGCACGCAATGTAAAACACTTCGAAACAAACAAATGTATGTATTATTGAACAGAATCAAGACCCGAGTCGATGTAGCCATAACAGACTGTATCGTAGTTTTTTTTGGTATGCACTGGTGATTTTAAACTTTTTCTGGGATCTTTTGTTATTAAATGGGAACAATTATACGGCAATAAAGCGTAAGTACAAAAACGTTTTAAGCGTTATATCTGCAAGGGTTGATAGAAGTTCTTTCAGGATTTTAAGTACAAAATAATTTAAATGTGAAGCATAAAAGCCGTTAGTATTTATACATGTTTATTTTCTAATTAAGGTAGATTCAATTCAATTTGATTACAGGTCTGGCAGGATGGGTGGACACGTGCATACCAAATGCTTGTCGCCGTAGGCATCGTCGATTCTTCCAACAGTAGGCCAAATTTTTGCATCGGGCTTTACAAACAACTGGAGGATAATATTAGTGAAGTCAGTTTTGTATGAAAATATATTGTGTTATGTGTTTTACACTTACAGCTGGGAAGGCAGCCTGCTCACGTGTGTAGGGGCGGTTCCATTTGTCCGAAATGACCTGGGCCTGTGTGTGCGGGGCCATTTTGAGCGGATTGACGGTTTTGTCCATGCGTCCTTCCTCAATTTCGGTAATCTCTTCTCGTATGGATATCATCGCATCGCAGAAGCGGTCCAACTCCTCCTTATCCTCGGACTCAGTTGGCTCGATCATCAGCGTGCCGGCCACTGGCCAGGACATAGTCGGGGCATGGAAACCATAGTCCATTAGCCGCTTAGCCACATCGACTGCCTCAATGTTGGCCGACTTTTTAAGATCTCGTATGTCGAGTATAAACTCATGGGCCACCAGCTGTGAGTTCTCCGCCTTGTAGAGAGTTTTGTAGTGCTCTTCCAAGCGCTTGGACATGTAGTTTGCGTTAAGAATAGCAACTTGAGTGGCCCTCTTCAAGCCACGACTACCCATGAGTTTTATGTACGACCATGAGATAGGGAGAATTGCCGAGCTGCCAAAGGGCGCTGCGGAAACGACACCAAAGCTGTGCTCCTCGCTGCTTAGTGGACTGATAACAGGGTGTCCAGGCAAATACGGTGCCAAGTGTGCTTTAACACCGATTGGACCCATACCAGGACCTCCACCGCCATGTGGAATGCAGAAAGTCTTGTGCAGATTCAGATGGGACACGTCGCTGCCATAGTCGCCTGGCCGACACAGACCAACCTGGGCGTTCATGTTGGCTCCGTCTAGATACACCTGCCCACCATACTTGTGCACCAATGTACAGATGTCCGCAACCGTTTCTTCAAAAACTCCCATGGTGGAAGGATACGTAATCATCAGGCAGGACAGCTCGTGGGCGTGCTCCTCTACCTTATCGCGCAGATGCGCCATGTCAATGGAGCCATTTGAGAGGATGCGTATGGGCTCCACCTTTACATGATAGTAAATGGGCTCTGTTAATAATTATTAATTGTTATGCAGTCGCGGAGTTACCTTCATGCCGGCCATTTGAGCAGAAGCTGGATTCGTGCCGTGCGCGGAAACAGGAATCAGGCAGATGTTGCGATACCCTTCGCTGCGATGCTCATGGTAGCTCCTAATAGCACGCAAGCCAGCGTACTCGCCCTGAGCGCCAGAGTTGGGTTGAAAAGATATTTTATCATAGCCGGTTATTTCACACAAATCTTTTTCCAGTTCCTTGAACATTTGATGAAAACCCTGAGCCTGCTCAACAGGTGCAAAGGGATGGATGTCTGTAAAATGGCGGAACGAGCAGGGTATCATCTCAGTCGTTGAGTTGAGTTTCATGGTGCAGGAGCCTAGTGGTATCATGGAGTGCACCAGTGAAATGTCCTTGTTTTCCAGTTTCTTCATATACCGCACCATGCGCGACTCGCTAAGGGAAAATTATCTGTTAAGTTGTTAGTCCTCAAATCCGTTAAGCCTGGGTTGGAAACCACACGTTACCTGTGATAGCTGTTGAAAATGGGATGCTGCAGGAAAGGCGATGTACGCAGAAACTTGGAGTTTTCAATGGAATTTTTGAGCACGTCCTTGCGCGCCAGCAGCTCCTCCACCGTTGTTGGTGCCTTGAAGGTCCATAACAAATCATTCACATCTGCTACACTAACCGTCTCATCCAGAGCTACGCCCACTGTGTCGTCGGACAAGTAACGCAGATTGATGCGTTTGTGATCGGTTCGCTCTTTGAGATCCTCCAGTGAAAGATCTGCCGAGAGCCTCACGCGCAGCGTATCAAAGAAGTTTTTGTTAATTATCTCATGGCCAGCCTCCAGCAGACCCGTCTGCAGAGTTAGCGCAAAGTGGTGAATGCGATTGGCAATTGCCTTGAGACCTTCCGGACCATGGTAAATGGCATACATGGCCGACATATTTGCCAGCAACGCCTGCGCTGTGCAAATGTTACTGGTCGCTTTGTCCCGGCGGATGTGCTGTTCGCGTGTTTGTAGAGCCAATCGATAGGCATCATTGCCGTCCATATCGCGGGTGACGCCAATCATGCGACCTGGCATTAGACGCACAAGATTTTGCTTGCAGGCAAAGAACCCGGCATGTGGGCCGCCATAGCCCAGGGGCACGCCGAGGCGCTGGGATGTGCCGATGGCGATGTCCGCACCAAACTCAGCAGGCGGACGAAGCAGAGTGAGGGACAGCAAGTCGGTTGCCACAACTACTAGCGTCTAAGAGTGAAAAACGGGATAGTAAAAAGTTATTCGTCATTAAACTTTGGGCAGAACTTACGCCATTTTTGCGAGCAAGAGCTGCGATGTCCTCGAAGTCTTTGACGTCACCGAACGTATCTGGATACTGCAGCAGGATGCCAGCCAGTTCGCGACTGGGAAGATCTGCCTGCTCGATAGGACCCACAACAATCTCAAGCTCCAAGGCTTCAGCGCGCGTCTCCACCACAGACAAAGTCTGCGGATGCACTTTGTTCGACAAGTAGAGCTTCTTGCGCTTGTTGTGTCGTGTGGCCAGGCACATGGCCTCTGCGGCGGCAGTGCCTTCGTCCAGTAGCGAGGCGTTGGCTACATCCAGACCGGTGAGCTCGGAAACAAGAGTCTGATAGTTGAGTAACGATTCGAGGCGACCTTGGGCAATCTCTGGCTGATAGGGCGTGTACTGTGTTGTCCATCCGGGATTCTCGAAAATGTTGCGCACTATCGTATGGGGCACATGGCAATTATGGTACCCCATGCCAATGTAGGAGCGCCACAGCTGATTCTTGAGCGAAATATCACGTATGCGTCGTATCAGCTCGTGCTCGTCTGTCATGTGAAAGATTGGAAAAATATTTAGAGTCAATCGTCAGTCAACGACAGCCGTAGCGACCAAAATCAAAACAGCAGCAGATAAGAGCGAGCTGGCGGACCTATTGAACCAGACTTATCGCTTATCGCTAAACAAAAACACCCCAGGAGGTCCCGAGCTGGCAAGTGTCGGCATAGTTGTTTTTCGTTTTTAGATATTTTTCCGCTACTTACTCAGAGGCTTGTCCAGGCTTAGATCCCGCTTTAACTGTATGCTCTGTGGCACGGCCTTCTCGGTGAGCTCTGCCAAAGACTGGGTTACAAGAGGGTTAGATCCTGCGCTAGTCTCGTCATTTATGTATAGTAGAAGCTTACCTTAAAGCCCAGGGTATCGAGCATGGCAACAACATCCGTCTTACGTGGGCCAATGTGGCGACTAGGAAAGTCAGACTTGGTGGGAAAAAGTACATCCTCCACGGATGAGGTGGCCAGGCAGCGATTGTGAAGCCTTAGCACTATGCTGCAGCTGCGTTTCGTCACAAGTCGTTGCATTTTCGAGCTATATACGGCCAACTAATCTACAGTATTTAATGATTTAGTAACGGTAGCTGCGATACTTTAGCTGCTCTCTCCTGGCACGTCTAATTTTCACGGCTGTCAACCAGCGACTGTTCGACTATTCGTCCATTCGAACTGATAGAGCGCCGCTTGGACTTATCGCTTTTTAATAAAGATGTTGCCGGGCTCTCAGAGAATTGGAGGTGAGTAACTTTTCGAAGCCCAGACCCAATAGCAACGATTTTTAATGTGTACATGCATTAAATGCATTACTTATTTATTTGTTTGCTTTTTCGATTAAAATCAAAACATTACAACGTTTTGTAACAAAAATATTTCGTATCCAATATTTTGACAAATTTCCAACATGAACAAATAAATATTACAAAAGTTTTAACAACAAGAATCCACATACATACAAAACGGAAAAATAACATTATAAATATAGATTTTTTGCATATTTTTCTTTTGTTGTTCATGAACTGAACTGAAGCCCGTAATTTTTTCTGACTACCTTTATGAGCATATATGTAGTTTGCTCGATTTGTTAACAATTGCTTACATATATATCTGTCTGCATGTAATTAATATTAATATTGTTACTGACTGAATATATATATATATATATATATATATATATATATATATATATATATATATATAATTTATATCTCGATCTATATAAATGAACTCGGATTGCGTCTTCATAAAATTTTTCTAATCATTTTGATTAACTTTTTGTTTCTCTGCTTGGTGTAGTAATAATTCTTGAAGCCATTTTTGTTAGCCATTTTTGAACTGGTTTTTGCATAATTGAAATTCTCGAACTGCAAATGTATACATGTATAATATGTTTATATATATATATATATATATATTTGTAATATAAGTATTTATTTGTATATGTGTACATATGTATATATGTATATTCAACTATTGTTAACGGCTGCTTTCTGTCAGTCAATGAACATTTCAAACGTTCCAACTAACGCGTCATTGTGGTTTCATATCGTAAATATTACAAAATTGAAATTCTTTGAAGAAATATAATATAATTGCAATTGAGTGCCCAGTAAAGAATTCAATTAGACACAACTCTTAGAAGATTCATAGATTTAGTAATATTTTTAGTAAGTATTTGAAGTATTCCGTATGTATAATGCTCGCATGTAAGAGTTATTTTGTATAAAAATCGTTTCGGTTCTTTCTATGATCAGCTAGGTGGATTGGTGCCTTGAATGTAGATGAGGTAATTGCAATTCGCAAGAAGCCAGAATGGTTTAGTGCAAGAGTTTCCTTAAAATTCTGATGTGTATATAATTAAGATTTTATTGGTTATATTTGTAGTTAAAGGTGCCCCTAAATATGTTTTTTGTTTGTGTTTTTTTTATGTAGTTTACTATGTGCAAATCCTTTAAAAGTTTATGTGTATATTGCTTGAGTGTTTCGAATTTATCTTTTTGTTATAATTGCAACGAGTAAATTTGTAAGCATAAAGTAATTTGTTTAAGCTTGTGCTTTGGGCTCAGAATGTGACATGCTTAGATGATGATAACCGCTGCTTAAAGGAGGATGCCCTATGGCATATCTGGCTCACTCTTTGCCACACACGAGTTGGAGTTTGAGCTGTAACTACTCTTGTACTGCTGCTGACCCAGGGAAGCGCTGCTATTGCTGCCCAGGGCACCAGGCAAGGGGCTTATCAAAGGTTCTCGTAAAGTGAATGTCATCATGGGATTGTAGACGCCAGTGGAATATGTTTGCAAGCTGGAGCTAAGGCTAGAGACGCCAGAGTTGGTTACCGGATCACTCAGGCGACTGGTAAATGAGCTAGTAAAATTGTAGGGCGCAAATTCCGACGCTGTTGTTGTAGCAGTTCTGGTGGAAGCATGAGTGCTCGGTGTAGAACTTTGACCGAGAGTACTTGAATATGAGATGCCTGTGCTAGTGCTGTTTGTGAGAATGTTATCACAGCTGCTACGCATGCGCAGATCCGCGGTTCTACCGGCTGGAGAGGCACCGAGCTGGGGAGCAATAGCGCTGCTCGTAGCTGGAGCTTCGGTAGCTGTATGGGTAGTGAGGTATGAGTGGTGGTTGCTGCTGCCCGCTAAGCTACGGGACATGTGAGGTGAGTAGCTGCTTGAGGTGGTCACATCGAGCATGGGGTCATGGCTGTATTTGTGAACAGTCAGAGTGTCGGGGATATTGCTGTAGCTTTTGGTCGTTGCCGACGGAGAGACAATGGGTGAACGGCTTGCGGGACGCGGTAGTGTTTGCTTCTCAATTTGTCTCTCTGTCAGAAAGCGATCGTAGAAGGTCGAGGTGACGGTGGTGTGCCGAATCTCTAACTTCGCTGGCTGGTAGACGGGCGTATTGGAACGCGTTGGCCTGTTCGGGTCATAGGGCTGGCGATAGGGCGATATGGGCCTAGGGAAGCCATCGACGGTTGGGTTCGGTGTTGTTGTGTTATATCGTGTGGCTGTTGTTCTTGACTCATATGGCGAGCTCAATGGGGACTTGCAGGCTGAACGTTTGTCGTCAGCATACTTGGCGCAGGTTTCTTCTAGTTGTCTATCTACTTTATGAAACTTAGTTAAACTACTGCAGCTACTTAGTTCGCTACGATTATCGTCTAAATAATTTGGCAACATATTATCACGTCTTACCCTATTACTTTCCCGTTCCTCTAGCTCCTCCGTCTCCCGTCGGCGTCGCGGCGAGAGTTCCCTGCTAATATCTCTATGCGAACGATGATGTGGCGGACTGGTGGCAAGCAGTGGACTGCCCGTGCGCATGGACTCCACGGATCCCAGTGAGCGATGCTCTGAGCTAATGCGTATGGCAGGTGTGTAGTCACTATAGCGCTGCGTTCCACGTCCTCTACTCTCGCTCCGACTGTGCGTCAGATCTTCTGCTGAGCTTTTTTTGCTGGCAAAGTGCAATGAATCCGAGAATAAAGAGTCTATATACCGCTGACATTTCTCCTTCTGATACGACTTCTCCTCGCACAAGCTGTCAATGGACTTGATGCTGCTCTTAATGGAGCTCAGACGTTCGTTGATGTTGTCTCCAGTACGAAGCGGGACGCCCGTGTGCGTCCCTGTACGAGTGATGGGCGATGTTTCCTTGAAAAAAGGTAATTATTAATAAACACTTGTTATTTGAAAAAGCTTATTATGCGGCACTCATCAATCACTTACCCGCATCAGGCGACTGCCTAGAGCGTCGAGTCCCTCAGAGCTTGCGGCCGCGGCCGCTGCGCTGCTGATGTAGCTGCGACTAGCTGATGCTGAGGCTGACGGCTGATCTGCAAGAGTCTTCTTAAGAATACGTTGTAGAATTTTAGAATTCTCCTCCATAAAGCTTAAAACATAATTTGTGTTGCCCACCATTCGTTCCCGTGACTTAGGTCGCCACGAGTCCTCATAGTAGTCCTCGTCCTCATCGCGAAAACGAATAACTTTAGGGCTAGTGGGGCGATACGAAGTCGTCTCTTCTCGCCGATAGTCGCGATGTTCTTCATTCTCGTCTCGTCGCATAGCTGATTTGGGAGTTGTGGGCGCTTGGTGCCGAGGACTTTGCTCGCGGGACTTGGCTGCTTTGAACTCCTCATAGGAAACCGAAGGCGAAACCACATCCTTGAGTTTTTGATTGAATTCTTTGTAGTCCTTTTGGGTCTTGAAATCAAAGCATTGCTCCTTCTCTAATGCAAGTATGCGTTTATCAAGTTCTTCGGCAGTGGGTGGCTCCGGTTTACTCGGCGAGTAAACTAAGCGCTCCAGGCTGTGTACCGGGGTCTTGGGTAGCTGATCATCTAACATTTTCTTTCGCTTGATATCATCGATGGTGGGTGAACGGGAACGTGACTTATGACGGACAGGCGACTTCAATTTCTCGTCCAGGAGGCGTATGCGGTGCTCCAGCTCCCCGGTAGTCGGTATTTCACTGTCGTCCGGACTCGGATCCAGCAGCATTTCAAGCGGATGAATTGGTGGCTTTTTACTGGGGTCATTCTTACGCATAGCTAGATTGTCTTTGGACTTGGAACGCACCAAATCAAGTACGCGGTATTTGTATTCCAAGTTATCAGAGATTGGCAGATCATCTATATGCCTCTGGCGACGAGCAGGAGATGTGTAGGGGCTTTTTTTATTGACGGTGCACGATGGTGATGTGTGCGGTGTATTCTGTCCCTGGCGTGTCGGTGAAGTGTAAGGCGATTTTGCGGCACTCTTGTCCTTACGTGAAGGCGAAACATGTGGTGACTTGGTCACTGACTTGCTAGCTGGTAATGTAAACGGTGATTTTGTATTCTGTTTACGTGCTGGACTGCGGGAACGTTCGACGACCGGAGAAATTTCTCCTGCCACAGGCACGTCGTCCTCCAAGATCTTGCCTTCGCATAGCTCAATGTACTTGCTTAGGTCCTTCTCATGCGATAGCGAGTACTGCAGTTTGATCTTGCGCTCGATTTCAGTCAGTCTCTGCTCTACATCGATCTTCTCAACGTCCTCGAGTAGTTTGATTTGACGCTCGAGGGAGCGAAAGCGAGCCTCTAGCTCTTTGGTGGACGGCAGATAGACTGTTTTTCGTTTTAAATGATGCTTAACTGGATTCGGACCCCAATCATAGTTGTGCTCATTTTCGACTGTCTTATCTTCCTTCTGCTCTGCTGGTTCCTGGCCTGGTGTACGACTGGTAAAGTCTTCAATTTCTCTGCTCAGATCGGATATGGCTTGTGCCTGCTCAATTTGCTCAGCAGACGGATTGTTCTCTGCGTGAACTAGTTTACCATCTTTGGATTTAACAAGATTGCGATCGTTCAGCTGCTTTTCAAGTGCTTGAAACAGTCCCTCAAGTTCCTCAGTATTGGCTCGGGTCAATCGGCGAACTTTCAATGCTTTTGGTTCATTATCCATTAAAAGTACCACGGTTTTGTTATTAGCATCCACGGGGCCAATATCATTAGAGGTAATAACAAGATTAGTTGATGACTCGTTGGTTGATTCTTCGCCTGATTTAAGATTTTCCTCAACAGCATCTGATTTCTCAACATCTTTTTTAAGGGGCCTATCTTGAGCAGGAGTAGTTGAAGTTTTTTCCTGGTCAGCCGATGGATAAGTTTTTTCCTCCACTTTGTTTTCTTCTTTGTCTACATTAGCTGGAACTTTGTGTTCTTCTTTGACGGCTTTTTTTGTGTCGGTCTCTTTGCTACCAGCTTGGGCTGTTTCTTCATTTTGTAAGGTTTTAGATTCCTTTACAGTCTCAGGCTCAGAAGTTCCAGTCGTTGCTAATGGAGCCTCCTCCAACTTTTCAGCTTCGTCATACTTGACGCTCTGATTATGACTATCTTTTTCGTGCTTTCTACAAGTCTCACTCTCTTCGATTTGTTCGGAAGGCTGCACCAACACATCCTCAATGGTAAACCCGGGATCAGGGATTATTGTTCCATTTCTAGCACGCTCTTCACTTAACTGCTGTTCCAGTTCTTCCAATCTGCGTCTCAAATCATCTGTTGTAAGCTGTGCTTGCGGCTTCCTGTGTTCACTGTCTTTGTTGAGCAGCATTTTAATGTTAATGCTTATGTTGATGGGTTTGTCCGACTCTTCTAGCTCACTGAAGTTCTGTGTGTAGCGCACCAGCTCCTTGCCAGTTTCTATATTAGTGCTATGATGCCGGGGAGAATTGTCGTCGTCGTCGGTATTTTGTGGAACCTTTTCTTGTTGTTTTTCTTTTTCACGAATAGCTTCCAGCAACTTGAGACTGTTCTCACTCAGTTGCTTTTCTAGGGCTAGAACACGTTCTTCCAGTTGGGCTTCTGCTTGGTGCGAGGTGCTCGGCTTGTCATCATAACTACTCATCCTCGATGCAACTTCGGAATCACTTGCACAGCGCTGCTTGTAGAATTTCTTGTACAATTTCTTTTCCAAGAATTGTAAACGATTTTCCAGATCAGACCTTGAAGGCAAATCGGAGAAACGACGAACCATTCGCTGCGCTTGCCAGGGTTCGTAATTTCCCGATCTGTAGTAAGCGGTGTTTGCAGGTGCTTCCGATGTCTCATCGCCCATTGGTGTGGGTCGCTGTTGCAGCTGTCGCTGTTGTTGTAGGCGCTTTCGCTGGGGATTGATTTCGCTAGGTTTTAAATTCTCCTCGCCCGGTGACACACCTTGCATTTTGCTTTGCAGCTCTTCAATGAGAGCGCGCTGCTGATGCTTCCCTGGATCTATGGTTCTATGGTTTGGTGGTGGTGGAAGCGGTGGGGCTTCAGGTATATGTGCCTCGATGGCGACATCTACATGACGAGGCGACTTTATCTTTGGCTCTGATTTTGTTTCAGTTTCTTTCGTATCCATGGCATGCAACGCTTCATAGCGGCTCTCCAAATTCTCAGTTGAGGGTGGTTGTTTTCTAGCTGGCTTCGGATCTTCCTCCGAGTCATCTAACTCTGCAATAACTTCCTGCTCAATACGTTCTAATGCCTCCTCGACAGTTTCGTTTTGGCCGGTAATGTAATTTTTGCTACTCATGCGGCGCTTCAGCCTTTCATAACTTTGATCCAAATCCTCCATAGAGGGAGGCTCAGAGGCTCTCCTTTTACTCAACTCTTTAAAATGTGCGCTTTCTAGCAGTTTAGTCTCAAAATCTGATTCGAATTCTGATTTAACTGCATTAGTTTCGGTTGATAAAAGCTGCTCTAAGCGATTGCTAGCTGACTCGTATTTGGTATCAAATGCTTTACGTTTTTCGCCTTTGGGATCCGCTACATCGGCTGCCTCTTCGTCAGCAGTCACTGATGTACTAATTGTCAAATTATCGTCAAACGGTTTGATTGATTTTTGAGTATTTTCCTCAGTTTTATTTTTTGCAACATTCTCCCTTTCACTAAGTTGATTTCTCTTTTCTGGATTTGCTTCATTCGCATTGGAAGTGCTCCCGCACTCAGCTTCATCCTTCGACTCCAGTTTGGTGGTGCTGCGCTGCTTTTCCAAGGCATTAAACCGTTTTTCAAGCTCCTCTGTTGATGGCGGCGTTTTACGCTTGACTACCTCCACTTCCTTCTTTTGCTCTGTACTTGATGTTTCTTTGCTCTTCTCAAGCTTGGCTTTTCCGTTTTGTTGTGCAGGTTTTTCTTTATTTGGTGTGTCTTTTTTTTTTGCGACTTGCGCAATTTCTATATCTTCGGCTACGTGCCTTTTATCTTCAGAACTTTTTGGATCATTCGCATTTGGTGGAGCTGTGTTCTCTTTTTGACTCGGTTTCACTGTTGTTTCTCCTTTTTCAGCATTATCAAATGCCCTTGACTGATTTTTATTATGCTCTAGTCCCTCATCAGGTGGCTCTTTTTTCACTTTTGCTGGACTGTTTTTTTGAACACTTATTCTTCGTTCTAGTTCATTATAACGATCTTCGAGCTCGGCTGTTGAAGGCAGTTTTTTAAGGCGTGGCTGTTCTGATTCTTGACGACTTCTAGATTCCTTTATATGGACTGTGTCGCTTAGATTGGCAGGTTGTTTTGTATCCGTCAGTGATTCTTCTGATTTATGCAGCTTGCTAGTTTTTTCGCTTCCATTTTCCCCTTTTGAGCTGTTACCAGCCGTTCGTTCCTGATTAGTAAGCTCCACGGGAGTCTTGGTATTTGATTCACTTGAACTAATTTGTTTTGTCAAGGCATTATAACGTATTTCGAGATCGGCTGTAGATGGTATGCGATCTGGCTTCTGAAAGCACTCGACATTAAGTTCAGAGTCTTCTAAACGTTGTTTCTCAGCACTTAGCTGCTTTTCCAGAGTATTGTAGCGCTCCTCCAAGGCCGCAGTGGTCGGTATGTACTTTGTACACTCTACGTTATTACTTTTCCGTTTGGGCTTATCCTGACTGAAACGTCGCTCCAGCGTCTGAAATCGTTCTTCTAGTTCAACTGTCGAGGACCTGGTCAGTGTTTTGCGTCTGGGATCTCGACGTTTACTGTAGGCACTACTCATAATCGCAGATAATGGGCCCTTGTGTGTTTCTATCGTCATGTTTAGCAACTCTTTGTAATCGTCTTTGTTTTCGCCTGGAATATTGTCATCGCGTATTTGGGGCATGTCAGTTATAAGTTCTCGTATGGGTTTGTCTTCCAGGTCGAATTGCAAAGCCGTTGCTATATGTTCAGTACTTTGGCCTTCTACAAGAGAACGCTGGTCTTCTCTGGCCTTAGTCACTTCCGAATCCTCAACGCATAAGGAATATGCAAGCTCCAGTCGCTTCGGACGCTCCACACTATTCACACGCTCAAAATACTGATTGGTAACGCCATCATTACTAACATCGTAGCGATTAGTTGGGCTTTCTTCTTTCACTTCCATCCTGCGTGCAGAACCTCCAGCATCGGCTGGATTAACCGATTCGGTATCTGACATTACATATATTGATTTGGCCGTAGACAATGGACTAATGCTGGCCGTGCTAAGGCAGGTGGCAATGTCCGGTAGTGTAGACAGCTGCAAATTGCTGGTGATTGGTAGAGTGTTTGCTTTCATGTGCACCGGATCCACTTTACTGGAGGCCATAGCACCTGCTGCCTGCGCCCAATCTAATTCCCGGACATAGCCAAAACGATCACTTTCCGTGGCACTGTCCTCCTCCTCTTTTGGCACCGGCTCCTTTTCATCGCCGCTGTCTGTTCCCATTAGCATGAATGGTATTTCATGTGTACTAGGCGCCCATGATTTGGGCCTCTTTCGCTCCACAGTTGGATCTCGCATTGCTGCCAGCTTAGGCTTTTCTTTGAGCTTACGCGCCAGGTTTGCTTTGCGTTTGGGACTCTGCTCAATTGATTTGGGATCATCGTCATCGCACAGACTGGTGTCTGTGCTAGAGCCATCTTTTTCATCTTCGTCCTCTTCACCATCGCTGTCCTCACTGTAGGAAGAGCTATCGCTTTTGCCTAAACGTGATCGCAACTTCTGTGACTTTACCATTTTGGCATCAACTTCATCCCGGAACATGGCCGCGCGATCCGCTTTTATCTCCTTCCACGTTAGACTGTCCCGTCGTTGCCGTGTGGCATCCGTATCCCGCCAGAGCAACGTCTCCCCGCGTCGTAGTTTCCTCTCTCCTGCCGCTGACGACTTGCTATGAAGCACCGCTGGGAGAGAGGGCTTGCGAGCTGGCGGTATGGCACCCAGAGGTGCACTCACACGTTTGCCTTTGTTGGTGATTATGGCTGGGCGGCCAAGAAGCAACTGATTGACCGGCAACTGATTGGAAGGCGTTTGACGCGTAGAAGTGGCCGTGGTACAAGCGGTGGTCAGTATGACATGCGCCTGCTTCTGACGCTCGCGCAGACGATCATACTGCTTCTTTAGTAATGATATGTCCAATGCCAAGCGATCCTTCTGCTCTGTCTGTGGCTTACCTGCCCCAGAAGAGCCTGTTCCCACAGAGCCGCGCCTGCCCCAGTTCAAGCCCCATACTGTGGCAACGGCTAAGCGTGACTCGTCGTCTGAGTGCGTGTCTTCGTCGTCATAGTAAAGTCTGTAAAGTAATATGATTTGTAGCTGCAGCTAAGGCATTCTCAAATTTGCGCTTACTGTAATCCCTGCTTGTTGCCCATTGGCGCAATGTTATACAGATGCTTGTCCCTCAGATGCTTGATATCGGCTATTGGTCCAAGCTGCACCACCTTTTCGATCAGCCCATTGGAATCAATGAGATGTCCATTCAGCAGCTCGTTGGAGAAGGAGCCCATTTTACCATAAAAGTCATCAGCAGTGCGTGCATTTAAAACTCTCCTGTAAACACGCAGATAATACATATTCATGAGATTGAAGGAGTGTTCTGTTCGGGTGTGCCCGACTAGGAGTTACCCTGAGCTCGCCCATACACTTCTTCACACACAAGAATACAATTACATTCACTCATTATGGAAAAAAAATTGTGTTTTTACGATCATCGCGGTAAGGGTTGGGTTATTTAGTAAATCTGTATTTCTTAAAAACTCCAAAATATGCTTAAAAAGACGATTTCGTTTTCATGGAAACGGAGCAAATTTTTTTAATGTTATGGAATATGTTAACTATGTTAACCAACATTTTATGTTTGTAGTTATTATAGTTGCTAGCTAATATAGGCGTGTTCTTACATACGAATGGACGGACGGACAGGTGGACATGGCTAGATCAATGGATGATCGCGAATATATTAACTTGACGGGTTCTGACTTTGTACAATACTACTATACCCTTTTTACTTCAATGAGTCCAGGGTATATAAAATTCTTAAACTAAAATAATTTTAGTCAAACCTTTGCTTGTATTTGTGAATACGTATGTATAGAATGTAACGAGAATGATTGTTAATGTAGCTTGGCGTTGGGTTCAGAAGACTAGAAAATTTTCACTTGTTGAAAATATGGTTTAGTTAAGTTTATTCAACTAATCCGGTTTTTGGTTCTTGGTAAACGCAACAGTGAAATTCCGGGCTAAAATTGGTTTGCCTCTTTGATTCGGCTACACATTTCGTAAACATTAGAAGAATAATATCTGCAAGCGCTTACAAAACTTCAATAAATAGAACAGTCTGTTGGCACTTAGGCTGAAAATTGGAGCACACAACTTGTTTCGACAAACAGGAAAATCGCATTTGGCAAGCGAAAAAACTTTTGGCAAACGATAGCAACCTTGCGCCTTCCACAAGCCTTGACACAATTTTGAGCCGCCCCCAAATTGAGCCAATGCACAACTCATCCACCCCACTACTCACTCTTCGAGAAGACTCCACAGAACTAGGGCCGTGCGTAGCAGCACATCACTGCCCTCAATGAGCACCAGATCCCAAACACGGAGAACACAGGACATCGGCAGGCAGGTGCAGAACATGGTCAGGAACCACTGCATGGTGAATACATTGGTGAGCGGCGGCTCGTAGGCATTTTCCATGGGTCCCTGTAGTCGCTGCAGATGCTTGGCCAAACGGGGCAACTTTGTTTGCATTAATTCCCGAAAGACACCCATGTCCGCTTGAAGGCCGCCCATAGAGCCGTAGAAATAGCCTGTGGGCAGCACGCCCTCTACCAAATATATCATGACCTTCATGGACTCCTCTTCTTCCTTGTCCATCACTTGCAGTATTAACGCGCCAAGCATGTTGAAGCCCTTCGAGGCGAAAGCCGTTGTCAAAATTTGAACATCAACCAAAAAATGCTGGGGAGCTTACTTGACAGTAGCCCACCTCTGGATTGTATCGTGCATAGCCGAGCAGTATGCGCTTGAGTTTTCCCTGGTTGATAGATCCTGCGGGGCCTGTGCATAAATTGGAGCCAGTGCGGTGCAGATCCTAATGGGAAACCGTTAGCGGATTCTAGCTGACTTGAGCATAGCTAATTGCCTCTTACCTTAACGATCTGAATGCCCAGCTCCTCATCGTCCTCACGCCACTCCTCGCAGAAGCACTTCTCGCGCTGTTGTGCCCAGTCCACATTTTTCGACTTCAGATACTTATCCGCTAACGACAGCCATAGCTGAGAGACCAAAAGCATGAGAATAATCGAAAAACCAAAGGACATGGCTGTCCCTGCTTGCTCCCACATACCTTGCGCCGAAACTCTGGCGGGGTGCCGCCTGGCAAGCGGGCCACCAACTTCATGGCATGTAGCCATTGATTATAATCTGAGGCAGCATCATCCGCACCAGCATCAGTGGTGGAGGCCGGCGTAGAGCTCAGCATGTTGTTGTTATTGCGACTTCGGCTGGGGGCCTTGCAGTAGCCGCTGTTGTTGTTTTTGCTCGTGCTGCTAGTGGGTGATGTTAGGCTGACTTTCGGTGGCGGTGGTGAGAGACTAAAGCGCATTTTAGGCTGTGCATCGTCTGCAAAAGTTGTCAAATTAAAATGTTTATTAGCTGCATTTAAATATTAGCCACTCTTTGTAATAAGTTAATTATTTTCTTTGGCTATTTCTGTCTGGCATCACTTACAATATCCGTGCAGTAAGCAAACTTTACCCAAGAATATTTATAAGCAATTAAAAAGATTTTGTATGGCATATAAGTACGGTTTGTTTCGTTTTTAAAAGAGCACGCGCGAAAGAGAAGAAGAAAAAAAGGAATATATGTATATATAATATATTAGACACTTGTTCAGTAAAACATTTGAGACCTGAGGCAATGAGAACGAAATGTTAACAATGAGCGAAAACTTTGAAGCAAGCTTGAAAACAATCTAAAAATAAAAGACTCGCCGCATAGTGCAACAAACAACAAGCAATGGCATATTTAATTTGCAGGCGAGCTTTGTGCCACATTGTGATAAAATATGCTGCAATGAGAACGACAAACATGACAAGCCACTTTCTACTGCGGAACGTGCGGTTGCTTCTGCTATCCTTAGATGGCTTTTATGTGAAGCTGACCATGATATTTGTAATAATAAATATGTGTGTGTGTGTGTGAGTGTGTGTGTGTGTGTGTGTGTGTGTGTCTGTGTGTCTGTGTGTCTGTGTGTCTGTGTGTCTGTGTGTCTGTGTGTCTGTGTGTGTGTGTGTGTGTGTGTGTGTGGGAGCTACCAGGCAACACGTGTGTGTATTCCAGTCGGTGGGAGGTGTGCATGGACATGAGTGTGTGTGCGCGTGTGCGTGTATGTGTGCATCGATATCTGTGCGCTGACTGCTGACAGGCTGACATGTCGCATGTGGCGGCAAGTACTTAGTTATTTGCTCTTGGTCGTGGCCATCCTTCAGGACGCCCATGTCCGCCACTTGATACGTTGACATTCTGGTATGAAAACTAAATTCACTTGAGCTGGTTTTATCTGCGCCTTCAAGCGTATAAATCTTCACTTTGTTGTTATAGCTGCTGTTGGTTGTTTCCTTCACTAGCCATACACGTGCCCTTACATATACACACATAAACACGGACACAATCTGACGCGCGTCAAAGGTCAAGTTGTTAAAAGGAATTGTATCGGTCTGAGTTTATGGTAGCTGCATAGATTAAGCGTGCTTCGCTTGTTCCTTTTTCGAATATATTTTATGTGTTTAAGTTGTTTCTTCTTTTTCAAATTATTTCAGCTTTTGTATTTTCATCTTTTGCTTTATTTAATCGATAAATTTTTTTATTTGTTTTATTTTTCACCGTATAGCTGGTAATTTGATTTCTGTGTCGTTTGAAGTTTATTTGCTGCATATTGTCTGCGTGGGAATATATTTTTTGGTATACGTGACTTAAATGTTAAATAACAAATTAACGTCAAAAAGTTAAAAGCTTTAAAAAGTCAAAAAGAAAAACTCAATTATATCCACGTTATGTCTAAGTCTTCTAAGTCTTGTCATTATCTTAAAACAACTATTAAATCGTAGCCCCCGGGATAGCAAAAGAAATTTTAATAAGCTATAAATAAATATTACTCCTAACTACCACAGCGCTATCTATTTCCCGGGTTGATAGACTTGCATAGAAATGTGCAGAACGCAGAAGGAGATATCTCCGACCCCGTAAGTCGAGTCGTATAACTAGAGTGTATGGATTCGGTTGGCAATCGGCAATCGGTCGGTAATCGGAAATAAAGTGAAAGAGTTAGTGTTGTAACTCTAAGCCATATGTCCGCCAGGGTAGCGAATCGTCGGCCTGATAAAAATAGTGATCTTTCTTGCATATATTTACTACATAAAAGTAACTCAAAGAAGCGCTGGAAATCGCTGCCTCAGTGTTTTTATAAATATTTGAGGGCTGAGTTTTGCCAATGCTGGAAGATTTACAATTGTGTTTGGACTATCAATTTGGATTTAGAATATTACATTTAAGGGAAATGATATTCAATCGACCAGCAGACAGGATATTTTACTTGACCTGTGAAGACTTGAGTCTATATTTGAAGAACTGCCTCCAAGTGCAATGTGCAAATACTACAAAGTACTAAGTATAGTAATCAGTACTAAGAGCAAACTGAAAATAGCCTGCACAAAAGATGGAAAATCCGATTAATGTCTTTCGCTATGATGAGCAATTTAAATTACATTTATTTTCATCATATTTTGTCCCCTTACTACAAATAAATTTGAACCTTTTTATACCCTTGCAGAGGGTATTATAATTTTGACTTGAAATGTGAAACGCATAGAAGGAGACATCTCAGACCCCATAAAGTGTATATATTCTTGATCAGTATCAACAGCCGTGTCGATATAACCATGTTTGTCTCTCCGTCTGTCTGTTTCTATGCGAACTAGTCTCTCAGTTTTAAAGCTATCTTAATGAAACTTTGCAGAAGTCCCTCTTTCTGTTGCACGCAGCACAAAACCAGCTGGATCGGGCTGCTGCCATAGGAGCGATCGATTGAAAATTAAGTTGTATGAAATGTGTTTTGTGTGTTTATCATTATATCTTGACCAAACTCGGCATTTATAAGTTTTAGTATGCTCCTCTTATATATGCAACATCCTATCAATATCGGACCACTCTATCATATAGCTGCCATAGGAACGATCGGTCGAAAATTAAGTTGTTCTATGGAACACTTTTTTGTCAATCAAGATATTTTGATTAAACACAGCATTTAAAGATTTCACTACGCTCCCTAAGAGATAACCTTTCTTTCTCGTTATTTTTAAGTTTGAGTTTTAGTAATGCATGCTAATTTAAAAAAACTATTTTAATAAGGGAGATTGAAAATAAACTAATAATTACCAACTAAACAAATCATTTCTTTAAAAAACTCCTTAGCGTATTTACAACGCATATTACAAATACAAGGCTAAGTAAGTAAATGTACATTACAAACAGAAAATTGGAAAATATATAAAATGTATTGAAATTTGGTGTAAAGGAGTCATCGAAAAATTTTGCGCAAGCAGTCAAGCATAATATCTTTGACCATCATGGGAATTGGCATTTCTTGCGCTTCCTTCATATATATCGCTATTCATTATAATTCATATTTCATCAAATCAAGCTAGAGCAGTATTTTAATTAAAAACGAGGAAGAAAGGCTATCTTCGGCACGCCGAAGATCTAATACCCTTGCAACCTTTTAATGCCGAGAAAATGGTTAATGCCGAGCTTGGTGAAGGTGTCTTGATAAACAAAAAAAGGCTTTTAATCAAAAACCTAGTTTTCGACCGATCGTTCCTATGGCGGCTATATGATATAGTGGTCCGATCCAGCTGGTTTTGACATATGTGCTGCGTGCAACAGAAAAAGGGACTTCTGCAAAGTTTCATTAATATATCTTTCAAACTGAGAGACTAGTTCGCATAGAAACAGACAGCCGACAGACGGACAGACGGACATGGCTATATCGACTCGGCTGTTGATGCTGATCAAGAATATATATACTTTATGGAGTCGGAGATGTCTCCTTCTATGCGTTACACATTGCACGACAAAATTATAATACCCTCTGCAAGGGTATAATAAAGCACTTCCTTGAATTTCAATGTCAGCAATTTTGATTAAATTAAAAATCACAGAAGTAGGCTCAGTCATAATTAAATTGGATGTACAGCTCAAGCGAATGCAAGGAAAAAATATAAAATGTTAATTGAATAAATTAAAAGTAGTCAACAAAGTCAGCTTTTTCATATCTCTAAAGTCTTGTGGGAATGCTTGCGGCAACATTCTCAACGTGTATACATTATGTACACTGCTAAAAATACATAAGTAATTATTTTATAAGCTGTATATATTATATAAGCTGCTTACAGATAATGCCAGCAACGAAATGGTTCCCATTTTCATTTGTGTTTGCCAAAATGAGCGCAAAAAGAAAGCAAACAATGAAATAAAAATATTTTAGTTTACAAGAGTTCTCGGAAATATGAATCTTAAGAGCGAGCTGAAGATTGTATGTAAAACTTTATTGACAAGTAAACAACAGGCAAATAGCTAATTCATTGCTAATTGCACAAACACTTATGTAATCAGCCTCAAACGTTGGAGCGCACAAATTAAGTGAGGCTCATAAAACAGATTTAGGACCCGATAGGCACGTTTGTCAGGCTCCCTACAAATGGAAATGTGTGGACTCGAAATTATCCCACAAAGGGATACGTGCTGCAAGGCAAGATTTATATAACAATGACTACAAAAAAAGATACAAAAAGCGTTGGCCAGTTTTAGTTGGGCTGTGTGTAATTATCTTAAATGCACTTCAAAGTAACAGGGTACAGTCAGACGTGCGTGTGTGTGTGTGGCTGTGTGTGTCCATGTCAAGGCTGTGCCAGTCAGCTTGAACGAGCGCTTGACTAGGCCTTGACCAAAACTGGCGTACCCCTAGCTGTCCGTGTATGTATGTGTGTGCTATATGTTTATATTTGGCCAGCCAAGTGATAAAACGCAAAACGCGACACTTGGCTTAATGAGCCATGCGCACATTTGGCCTATGTTGTTAGACGTAAAAAAATCCGCAAGCAACTAGCCCCGTCCGCAATCAGGGCCGTATCCTTACGAGCACGTTAGAGTAGCACACACAAACACTTATCCTCGGGGAATGCATCGGCGCCTGAGCAGCGTCACTTAGTCTGCAGCAATGACACTTTATTATGTTTATTATGTAATTCCCTTTTCCCCTCCTTTTCCTTTAGCCTAGCAGAAACTGTAGATGAATCTTTTAAGCCAAAGCGCCAGCACGTTCAATGCAATTGGCGTCAATTAAGGCTGCTTCAAGCCAGAGAGAGGGATAAGCGGTGAGGTTACATAATAAATTAAATGCTGTATGGTTCATTAACCATTAATTGAGCCCTATTGCATATATCGTTGCGAGTGCAGTTTGTTGCGTTATCAACCTGACACAGACAAAAAATTTAAATGCAGTTTAAGCTGGCACTTCACACGCATACATGTACAACTACGTGCACATATATATTACGTTGCGTTGTTTTGGTGCATGCAGCGCTCACGTGGCTGCCAGTATTGTCCTGTTCCTGAGTACCAGTGTAACCGTCTCTATATTTTAATGGCTCTCCAAAGTGGGTTGGCATATTAGTTGTTCGCCGATATTTAAAACCCTTCCTATCACAGGCTCTCTCTTAAATTTTGGTCTATCTTTTGCATAGCTTAAATTCTCTCGCTTAATTAAAACTCTTTTTGTAGAACATTTATCATGCAATGGGTTCTAGTTGATTAGCTGTTTGCTGACGGCAGCATTCTAATCAAAGCCAATAAATTTGTCCCAAATTGTGGCCTGTCAATTTCAATAAGCTTTACATTCAACTTAAGCTTTTTCCTAAAAAGGACTTAAGCTTTTTCCTAAAAAAAACTTAAACATTTCTCTCTTTCCTCAAGTTTACATAATCATGTTCAGTTTGCGCCTTTCGCATATAAAAAAAGCGAGATATTGCTCAGAAATCATCTGCCTTTTATTGTTGTCTTTCTAAGCATGCCGTAAAGCGGAAGGAAACGACACGCAAAGGACCAAAAGCTAAGGCGAACTTTGTGAAAAGGGCTCATCCTGCAACGCTGTAGCTGACAGATTGAGTCTTTTTGATTGGATTTAAAAAATTGAAATTGAATGTGCGAGTACAAATAATATTCATTTTCAGTAAACAAAATTATTGCATATTATTATAAGCGGAAAATGTTTGTAGTTTGTAATCAACTAAATGCTCAACTCAAATACCTTTGCAAACGTTTACTGCAAGATCGGTAATTCAAGTTTAAAGGCCAATTATTGTCATACCCAATATGAACAACATTTGAGCCTAAGTTGTTTCTTGGAATGTCGAAGTTAACTAGAAAAGGACAATACGGAAAATATTTCAGACATAAGATATGTATACAAATAGCAACAAATAAACATATTTGGCAGTGGAAAATATAATTAGAATCCAATTTTCGCCCATTAAATTACCACACAAATTCTAATTATGTGGAAACACTTAGCCAATCTATTCCTTTGCTAGATAAATAAAAGGAATCAGGGTAGAAAATATATTGACTGTAACTCTATCTCCTACGAAGAAAATTTTTGAAAATCTAATTTTCGACCAAAGACAGATAGTTTTCAATACTTAATTATATATATACCAAATTTACAAAACACCTTTCCTTTAACAATCTTCCCATTGTTCGACTTTGAAAAGGAATTCATTTAAAACCCAAAAAAAATTCTTTTATTATAAACATTCAAGCGCTCACTTATAAACTATTCAACTAGAGTGGCAGAATTTAAGTTTAAACATGGCCATTCACTAGCAAGCTATAAACGAAAGTCACGGCTACTGTTGCCCGTTTAAAGAGACGCGTGGGTGCTTTTATGCGTAAGTGGATAGGGTTGAAAATTGTGACTCTGTTTCTCGCTGATTCAGCAGTAATTAAAATTAAATGACAGGCGCGAAGGGTGGGATGATTCAACTCACATACACACCGGCACCACTGACATAGACAAAAGAAAGAAAAAAACAAATGGAAAAAGATGCTTGGAACAAAGATAAAATAACGTTGCGTCAATAATGTAAACAGCTAACAGAATCGATAAGAATAAGAAATATAATCAACAAGAACAACACTCAATCATGCGTGTAAGTATGCGTGTGTGTGTGTATAAGCAAAGCGTGGGCGTTTTACTTGTATTTGAATGACAGACGACGTCATGAGAAATTATCTAAAAACAGAATCAAATGCTGACTGCACAAATATGTGAGAAAAATGAGGAAAATTCTAATTAAACGGTTAAATTGGGGGGCTGGAAACGGAGAAAGGGGCTTATGGTTAACGCTCAAACGCGCGTAACAATAACGAAATGGAATGTAAATTAATGCCGAAGGCTGATCCAGTCGGGGCTCATGTTGGGTTTTGGCATATTCATGTCAAAAATGCAAATGTTAATTACGAGCGGCTCCAAATAAGAGCTGTGCGCGTTATGCATAACTAATGCAAGGCGGGCTGTGTGTATGTGTGTGCGGATGGGAGTGTTTAAGCATGTGGATGCTTATGAGCTATTCGATGAAAATCTAACTGAAATGTATGCAAGATTATGGGTTTGCATATAGATATTATAGAAAAATTTACCTTTTTGTTGGTAATTGTTTTTGTTGTTGCAATTAAGTTAGAGCAATAACGTAGAGAGATTTAGAAAGAAATATAAAGACAAACAGAGATAGCAATAAATGTACAATTATAAGAAATATCAAATCTGAACACACACACAGAAGAGGCAACGCAGCTAAGCAAATGCTCAATTGCTTTGGTTGCTTCAAGGCGCGCTAAAATGTAAGGGAGCACATTAATTAATAAATGCAGAACATACATGTCAAGTGTATATTAGTATAGCAATTAAAGTATTTCATTTATCATTCAGTTTGCACAGTTTGGCATATTTACCCATGTTAAGTAAACGTGCGCTGCTTGGTATGCTACGATTTCTGCGACGGCTTTCAGTGGCGCCTCATTAAAATCAAGTTGTGGTTGTTCTTGTTGTTGTAGTTGTTGATGTTTTGTATTTGACTTTTACATTTTTGCGATGTTCGTATCAGCTGTATGTAGTTGTAGTAGATGTTGTTGTTGTTGTTGTTGTTCTCGTGGCCTATTATCGGTATGGTTCACACAATATATACATAGATATAATAAATAAATACAGAAAGTTGCTACGAGTTTATATGTAAATGACATGCTGATATTAATGTTATATAACATCCCTTGGAGCCAATATACAACACACCCACACACACACACCCTAACTCGCTCCACAAAATGCTGCTTTGTTACAGATATTAGAAAATGTTAAATTCATGTTTGCCTAATTTCTTAAAATATTTGCTTTTTAAAAAAATTAAGCCCAGATAGAATTGTTAGCACTCACAGAGAGGTAGTCAAAACCTTGACAACAGTTTTAGCTGCGCCAGATTTATAGTTGGCCCATGGGTTTGGATTAGGTAAGAGGACGGCATTGCTTTCGCAGTCGTAGTTGCCGTGCCATTGTGTGACTTTTGCACTGTCGTTCATCGATTCTTTTCTGCTAACTGGCATCTTGACCCACTTTTTGTTTTGGCGAAACCGAAACGTCAGCAATAGCAACAAGAAACGCTCGCAGGCATCTAACTTTACATCACATTTCAGCTTACGCTCACAACTTTTATTGCCAAAAAAGATGAGAGTTGAGCCTTGGAAACTGCAGGTGACCGAAGACTCCTAGAAAAATCAACGAAGCGCAGAGCCAGAAACGGTTTGACATTGACTTTTTTTACAAGCAGTTCTTAAAGGCTCATCGGGAGATTTTTGGAGATTTAAATAAGCAATTTGATTTGAAATTATAAATAATTTTAATAGCTTCACATGCGCAGTATATGCTCAATTCGTTAACTGATTATGACTTCTTGTTTGTTAAAACCATTCACGGTTACGCAATGGCTCAATAAATATTTTTCACATTACTAAAAAGTAACTAAGCTAGTGGCTGTTTTTCTCCACAGTCATGCATTTTTAAAAGTGTGTGTATGTCTGTGTGTATGTTGTGAATCACAAGAAATCGGAAACGCTTTGAATGCGACAGGCCTTACACACCAACATACTCAGTCACCGTCTCCGAGGGTGTGGGTGTGTAAGAAGAGGACTCATACAATATCAATAGTCAGCAATATACTAGCGCTCACAGAAATAGGCCGCTGAATTGGCGCGCGCCCTCGACCGCTTAACGGCAGTCGGCTCGATGAAACAAACTTTTGCTTGACATACTTTTAGGCGCTGCATTAAAATGCGCCCCGCAATTGGAATTATTGCCTTCTTCCGGTCGATCAATATTGCGTAATATTGCGTTATTCAATTAACCGTCAGCACAACAACACAAACACATAACTAATAGAGACTATGTTTTATCTGAATGCAATTATTTGCGCCTTTTCAAATAGTAAAAGTATATACTACCAATAAATTAAAAATCACAACTTCCTTCGCACGTGTGCGTGCTTTTATCGAATGCTGCCGCTGTGGCTGCTGCCGTCGAAGTCGGTCGATCTAACACACTTTTATGTGGTGGACGAATATCAAGGGTAATGCTTAGCAGCCACACAAAACGACCCCACACAATGACGACGCCAACAACTGGCAGGCGACTGTGGCAGCGCACTGATATAAAAATATAGATAAAAGAGGCAAAATACTTGCGGAGGCCAAGCTCAACAGCAGCAGTGACACCTACACGTGCCAGCCCTCTCAGATGCATTTATACATATAGAAACGCATTGGAAGCTACTCGTAGTAGGAGCTGTGTGTGAGTGTGTTTGTGTGTGTGTGTTTTTGTGTGGGTGTGTGTGTTTGCGTGCGCGCTTATGGGTGCTGCATGTCAGACAGTCTCTAAGAGCCCGCCAGTCAGTTGTTTTCATGTTCACTCGCTTGGCATTGTGTCGTCTTCAACCCCCAACGTGGACGCACACACACGCCAATACACTCACCCACACATGTATGTATATACATGCGTAGGCTTACCTGCCTACCACACACACAAGCACAGACACGAAAGCTACATTCATTCAATGAACTTAAACAACACATACATACACACACACGCACATATATAATATATATGTATCCACATATGTATGTATATATATGTATCCACATAAATATATGTATCCAAATAAAACACATACATGCGCGCCGAGTGTAGTTAATTTCCTTCAGCTTTGCTTTTTGTTCTCCGCACTAACGATGCACACAGCTGAGAGTTCCGCACTTGACTGATTTGCGTTTGCTTTGGAGCCACAATGCTTACCCGGAGGCCAGAAGGCCAGCTGTCAGTCATGCGCACTGCGTCTGTACACAGTCGTAGCTCCGCAGCTGTTTACACTGTACGAAAGCGGGATTGCTACTTACGAGTCTCCACAACGAGAATGGCAGTGACAAATTCGCACAACACCTCCTGGTGTCGTTGTAGACGATCCCTTGCAACTAGCACGCGTTCCAGCAGATAACCCATCATCAATAACTCCACCTTAAGCATGGCACAGACATCCACCAGCTGGCGCACGTTCAGCGTCTCCAAGACGCTTTTATTCCCAGCCAGGCTGCTAGCCATTCGAGCTGCAGGTCCCTTCTTGGTCGATCTTCTGCAGGGACGTTGCTCCTTGGAGATGCGTCTATCCTGACCCTTGTGACGACGGCAGCGACGCAGACGTCTGGCTTGCTGCTCTTGCTTGCCATAAATGTCGCATAGTAATGCACTCAGTAGAGTTTTGGTCTCGCTGTAATTCTCTTAATTGTGTTAAGACTTATCTTTGCCACATGCTAATTGCAAAGCTCACCTCATTTCAGTGGCCCACTGATAGAACACAGCGGTGGGTAGTTGATTTTTCACTCTGTTTCTACCGTTAGCAATGGCTTTTGCTTGTTAACAGGCTGTGTTTCGTTTTTTTATCTTATATTTGGTTTTTTTATGCAAAATATATACAAATAGAAAATAAATTAACATAGTAATCAAAGCCAAGTGTGAGCTGCTCATATTATTTAAATGTCATTTAATTTGGCCACATTTGTGAAATGTCAGTAGTTTGCATATCAGCACATATATCTGATTAATTCGAAAAGG
This sequence comes from Drosophila kanekoi, assembly GCA_037075305.1. Classification (NCBI taxonomy): domain Eukaryota; kingdom Metazoa; phylum Arthropoda; class Insecta; order Diptera; family Drosophilidae; genus Drosophila; species Drosophila kanekoi. The sequence continues at coordinate 691,893 of JBAMCE010000131.1, read as the reverse complement.
TAATTGTGTACATTGGGCTTTTAGGTTTGATCCGTCAGACAAACATCTTCGAAATAACATAAATAAAAATATTAAAAAAAATATTAGTGAGACTAGCCTGGAGCGTATAAAAAATAGATCAAACCAAAATCAATATAAACGAGGGAAAAGGTTGTTCCAATTAAATTAAATTAACATTTCTTTAAATGTATGCCTATATATTTGAATAATTTCACAAGCACTTCACGAACTGTAATTCAATAAAAAATTACAAAACTTTTTTTTTAAGTTTCCTAAATATTTTATTTTATAGCTTTATGCTGTTTAATTAAGACGTGTATAAGATCTAAACGTTCTGATTATAGCCAGAGGTTATTTTGTGACAGACGTTTCATGCCTTATAACAAAACCAGGAAGTGGTACAAAATTTAAAAGATGTCAAGCATATATATATGCTTGTTGACATGTAACTCAACATAAACAAAAAAGTTGAACATCCTTAGTCTTAGTAGAATGTGCGATCCATATGCGTATTCAGCGAGAAATTTCGATACATTCCAAAGCGCACGACATCATTGGAGAATCTCTGGGAGAGTGGAAAGAAACGCGTAGGTATGGTATAAGCATTGGGCGCATAGTAGCCATATTCAGAGTTGCATGTGCGATACATGGTATTGGTGTCCTTTTCCACGCCATAGCCCTTGAAATTATCTGCAAGCCGAGAGGAGAGATAGAGAGAGTTGAGATAAATGAACGACTTGCAATCAATACGGTCAGCTACTTACAGGGACATTTGATGTCCTCGCGTTTGTGCAGATTCTCATAAAGCTTAGCTGTCTGCACCACTGGCTTACGTTTAATAAATTTTAAAAATTCTACTTCGGGATTGAAGGTCTCCAAATCATCACAGAAATTGTCGCACATTTTGATATAAATTCGCGCTACTTTTTATAAATATAAAATTTTAGTTGTGAATTGTTTTTGTTAATTTGTTAACTGCGCTACAATTCGAGCTTATCGAACAAATAGTTAGCTTGGGCAAAGGTTGCTTGGTTACGAGATTCGACAGTGAAAGATTATTTGAAACTGACGTAAAGAAGCGCCATTCGAAAGCGACCTGCTAATGACGCCTGCGCCCTATGCGCTGTCAGTTTGACAGATGATGCTGAGTTAACCCTGTAAAAAACATATACACAAATTACCAAGCAACTTGTTTGGTCTGCCTTATACACAAAATGTACAATTTGTCCAATGTGCTTAACTTTATCATATGCATGGCGAGCTTCAGCCAATCATTCGATGGCACCTTGGCGGTCAAGCGTGGACCGCATCATCCTCGTGGCGAGACCCGACGAGTGGACCAGCATCTGACACACGAGGAACAGTGAGTTCAAGGGGAGTTGTGCGTACTTATTTGATAAATATTTCGATTTGTTAACGCTCAATCCACAGCCGCATCGAAGATGATCTAAGGGACATGGGTATACAGGCGAGCTTGGATGATATGAGCGAGGAGGAAAAGATATTCTACATGTTTAAGGTGTGTAGCTCTCATTGAGAAGTCCATTGCCGTATATCTGATACACACTCCCTCACACACATAAACAGGCTCACGACAATGATAATAACAATGCCCTGGATGGTCTTGAGATGATACAATCGGCCATGCATCTTAAATATGATTACTTTAAGAACAGCGAACGCGACGATTTCCTGCCAAATGCAAGTGAAGACCTAGATCATTTTATAGGTAAGAAATCTTGAAATATACTTATATATTAGTTGAGGTATATTCAACGATTTGATAGAGGCCATCGACAAGTTTCTACTGATTGCGGACGATAACAACGATGGGCTGCTGCACTACCCGGAGTTTGTGAAAGCCGTTACCGGCGGCAAGGAGCAGTTGGCCCTGGAGAGAAATTTGCTACGCTGAACTGAATGCAAGAGACCTCATCTGGAAACAATAATAGATATAGCTTAGTTAAATTCTAGCATTTAGCATATGTATTTCCATGTTGAGCCAATGAGACTGTACAGAACACACATACACACACATGAACACATATAAACATGTACACTCTAGCAGCATCCTAAAGCAATACTTCTATAGCACTATATAAATACATTTTTCATTTGTACTACAATACATAAACATGAGTATGATAGCCAGCAAACGAACAGGCATCAATGCCCTGGCTATAATAGGCCATCGCAGGATTGGGTGGTGTTGCAGCTGGCTCCTCGATAGCCATCGTAGGCGGCGCGCTCCATCAGCACGATGAGATCATTATAGCGCGGCTTCTCCAAGGGTACACTTTGAATTGTTATTCATACATAAATGTTTGATATGGAAAATATATTTCAATATATTTGCTTAGCTCACCCCTGGAATATTTGAATGGCGCCCAACAGCGCTCGGGCCGCCTTGGCGTACTCATAGGCTGCGTTTGGACATGCACAGGATGCGGCATACAGGCAGTCGTCGTGGCCGGCTCCCTGGGCAGCTAAGAAACCCATTATAAGATAGTCATCGCCGGAGGTAATACCCAGGCCATAGGTGCCGTCAATGCGGGATGCGGAACGTGCATAGCCATGGCCATAGCCGCTCCAGTGGCCCGCCCCCAGTAGTCCAGCCGAAAAGATCAGCACCTTAAGCAGCACAATAATCAGCAAATTGGTCAGATTCAAGCTGAGCACCTGTGAATAGCTGACAAATGCAGTAATTATGTCTCGGTTGTAATATGTAAATATGCACGCACTTGACTATTTCCCGCTGAGCGATGCAGCAGCTCTTTGGCCACCTGTACAACCACATGACCCGCCGGGCTGGCGAACATATCCTGAGCGCCCCTTAGCCACGATAGCGGTCTCATTTCAATCTGGCTGTCATTCAGTATATTAACTGAGCTCTCCAGCGGCTGCAGCGGTTGGCTTACGCTGGCTGCCTGACAGCAGCCCAGGACTGTCAGCAATGTTAGGGACAGCCAAAGTATTATTGCATAACTCGAGTTGGCTTGCGTTTTGATTATTGTTGTTGCTGTCATTGTGGACGATCGCGTGCGCATTGTTGTTGTTTTGTGGTGTTTTTTCTTTAGTTGGCGCGTCGTGACTGGTCCGAGGCATGGCGAGTGCCTGGTTTTTATCTGTCGCACATCTGCCGACCAAAATCGTTCCGCCCATACAGGTAGCTGCACAGGCAAGACCAGAAACCCAAGCCCAGGCCCATAGAGACATTGCATGTTTATGTTGTGCCTCGCTGCACCATAAAAGAGAGCACGAGGAGATTACCGGCAAGAGACATCGATGCAGCGAAAGATCGGGTGTTTTCCTGGTGTCATTAGCCTAAAATTGGCCAGACAGTTTTCCACTTCAAGGATTCGCACCTGCAACTGGCTTACCTGTGCTATTCTCTCGCCATTGTCAAATATTTCCAGGTAAACGCACGCGAAATTGAGCGTGGAATAGTCCCAGCTTAAGTAAAGTAGCACACATTTAGTTATTTATTATAATTATTTTTTGTATCAATCATCAACTCGTTTATTGTTACTTTGGTTTCTGTTGTTGCTGTATCGCCATTGGAACAGTTGGAAAGTATTTATGGAATGATTAATGAATATTAATGAATAATGCGTTTACATATAGATTCGCAATAAATTTGTTTTTCAAATGTTATTAATGTATTGTAGATGCTTAATGAGCACGTTTAATTCAATTCATGTAAATTTTCCTTTTCAAAATATCGATTTGCAATTACAGACAACAAACAAGTACATAATAGGTATATAAGTAAGTGTGTATATATGTAGATACTTCTTTATTATACTTTCACAATAATACGTGTATTTATTTTGAATATTATTTTTCAACATATGTAGTATGTATAAGAATTATGTATGTTTTTTTTATAATATATGTACTTTTGTTATTTAATATTTATTTTGTGTTTTCGTTTATTTTTGTGTTTCTTGTGTACTCTTGTAATATTTTAGCACTGGTTTCATTCATTATGCGCTACATGATATTATCTTATGTGATATATGTATGTTAGCACGATACGTGAATGGGTAAAGCCTTTATGCGTATAGGTATGACTCTGTGTGAGTGTGTTTTTACCTTCTGGTTTACATTTGTCATTGTGTAAATACATGTTTCTAAAAACGATTGAGTATGATTTAATATGTGCCAGTTGAAGATATATAAGGTATTTGAGTTGATTCAAATGATGATGTTGGGGTTACGAATGTTACGAAGAACATGTAACCAAGGGTAAATATTATTAAATGTATGTTAGCTTCGGTGCATAGCTATTAGATCAAATGAAACTCAGAGCTATTCTTGACTGTTTTTAAAATTAACAAGAACCCTTTGTAAACGGTATTATTAAATTCGTAATATGTATTCCAAGAACTGTTCGCTTTTGTAAAACACTACTAAACTTTGAGAGCTTTAATGAATGGAAATCGTTCTGAATTGTAAAGCTTATATTAAAAAGGTCTTGGCTAAAAATATGTATATCGTTTCAATTGTATATTTTTTAACTAAATAATTTAACTGCTATTTTATTTAATTTAAAATACATACATTATTTATTTTGTTGGCTGCCTCGAGGTCCGCCAACAAAATAATTAAAAACTGGGAAGGTCGACAAAACCAACACTAAAATACATATTTCTTAAAGTTTTGAACATACAATCCAAGCTAAAAGTTGGTTTAACTATTTTTGCGATATGTAACAACAAAACCAATCTAAATATTTATCTATTGTTAAAAATAATGCTTAAATATGTGCGTAACAAAATGAATAAAACATTTACTGCTAAAGCATACTCTTCAGTTAATACTGCAATAAGCTTTTTCGCATATTCATATGCGTTCTATAATATTTTCGTTGTTGCCTTGAAAATTCACGAGCTTTCAATATTATAGAAAATTTGCCTGCCTCTCTTCTTTCAATCCATTAACAATTCGGTGCCACATATATGTAGAAGTAGCCATATAAATGTGTACTATTGTCTCGAAGCATCCTTCGATATATTCTTATGCTCTGCTCTCGTATTTCGTTAAAAATTTTAATGTAACATTGCTTAGTTCGCAGTTGGTATGAGGCCCGTCGGTAGTTTGTTGAATAGTTTGCCTTTATCGGTTAGCCCAATATCATAGACGAATATTTTTGTATGTGTGTATAAACATTAACTACTAATATAAGAACTGTATAATAATATTTGTGGGTATATAATAAACATTTAATTTGTGTGTAATAGCCTTTGTGTATGCCTTGGTATGTAACATTTACTCATATATAATTATTTTGAAGTAAGCACATATATACCTGTGTATATATTTATATTAATAACCATCGTTTGCATAATAAACATATAGTATATTAGTTGAAGATTCTTTTTCTTTTTATATTGTCTTTTATCTAAGCACACGAATCCAACGAAATTTGGATTGGGCTCTTTAGTAGTTTATGTTAAGATTCATAGTTTCTCATTTTTGCTCCTCGTTTAACAATTTAATTTGGTAATTTCGTATTATTCCAATGAATTCAATAGCAAGCTAACATGTAATATACGCTTGCAAGTATGCATATTTTTGCAATATATTTAATATTTCATCAAATTTGTCTCACTAATTATTATTATGGATGTTCGATTAATTCAAACGTACTTCTCAAAAAAGTTATTCCAAATATTTTTCTTACTTTCAAATGGAATAGGTTTCAAAACGTTTCTCGAGTGTATATCCTCCAGCTCATGCTGCTAAACCAGTCAAGTCATCATCGAAGTTTCACATACTTATGGGCTTTACTTGCATTATTATTGTTATTTTGGTGGTTATAATTATACATTGTGTAGTGTAGTGTATTTTCATAGTCTTCGCCTTCTTCCTTCCTTTTTCATATTGCACCTAAGAAGTAATTGCATACATATTATATATATATATATTAATATGTAACATTCTGTTATTCTATATATATATATATATAGAGAATAACAGAATGTTATTAATAAATATATATAGAGAATAACAGGAAATGTTACATATATATTGTAGCATATTCAAATAACTTGTATCGATAGTGAAAACTATAGTAACTCAATGTGTATAGGTGATGCTGATGCTGATGCTGATGCATTTGAGTATATTTTTTGTATTTCTATGCTTATGCTCATTCCCTTATGAAACCAGGAAACTTCGGAGGCAGAAAAAGACAGTTTTCCTATAGATTAAGTGTAGTATGATTTATACTCTAAACGCTGCTTGATCTGCGTATATGTGTGTGTGAGAGTGTATGCGTGTGTGCGCGTGTTTGGATTTATTTTAAATCCAATTCATCCTCCTCTTCATGCTTGGGGTTCCATTGTTTACTTGTTGAATTTATGCTGCTGATGCTGCCTGAATCGCTATAGTCGCTGAAGGCCGCATTCTGTATGCCCTCATAGATCTTATAGGTGGAGCTGGCTCCAACGCCGCTCGAGCTCATGCTCATGCTCTTGGCAGCGCCAAAACGATCGCTTTTATAGTTGGAGGGCGGACCACCGAAGATCATGTCCGCGTCTGAGATGGAACCGCCGGAGCGCGTGTATTTACCATTGGCTGGGCTAGAGGTCGTTGTCTTGCCGTCCCCGAATATGATGTCCAAGTCGGATTGCTTCGATGCTGTAAATACAGATACAAGTTAATAACGGCATTCACGATCAACGAGATGTACATCAATTTTGCGTGGGTGCAGTTGAGAGCCAATTCAAGCGCGCTTAACACTAGCACTACTTATGCCAATTGCTTACACACCGATTAACGTGATATGTATGAAAGATGACAGAATGAGCGTTACCAAAAATGCGTCCACAAGTGATGTACATATGACAGTGAATATGAGCTATCTTAGGGAATAAAGTATAAGTCATCCAAGAGTCTCTACTCAAAAGTAGTTCGTAATGAGTGTGCATGCGTAACTTAAATGAATTATGAATCATGAAATGAATCAATTTGGAGCTCAGTTAATAAAACCTACATGCATACATACATACATAAGGGTATGTACTTATATATACATCTCTGTTTGGGGCCAGTCTATGTAATTGAATTTTTTTGAACTTTTGATAACTCCGCATTTGCTTTCTTTACTCTTTAGCACACACACTTACATACATACGTATAGAAAACCGTTAAGATAAATTATAGATAAAAACAGAAACAGTTGCAAATACATCTATTGAATTTTGGACTACTTGAAGCGACTGTAGGTAGTACTTGTTGTTGTTTTTGTAGTATTTAGTGTGGGCGTGTCTTTGTGCGTGCCGAGAAAGCCAGAAAAGAACTGAGTTTGCGGTGCGATCTATCGAGTAGTTACTGTACGGCAGAGTTCCTGTTGGTTGTGGCATGTATTTTGAGTTAGCTGTGTTTGTGAAGATTCGTGCGTGCAGGCAAGCGAATAGCAGCACTGGCGAGTGGCGAACTTACAAACAGTTTGCGGCTCATACGTCGTATACGTTATGTTTGGCTTACACTTCTAAAGTTGGCTATCAATAAAGAAAATCGATGAAGAATACACAGTGGCACCTAATTTTCTTTGGCTAACACACGATTCGCCCCCTACTTGGCTAATAGGGTTGTTATCGATTACATCTTAACTTGGTCGCTGCTAAACTCGCATTATATATGTAATCTCGGAGTATATGTAAAAGTATGTAAGTATATAAGTATGGGATGTATGTATGTGTTATAGGTTTTTGTAAGAGTATTGGTTAGTTGCGTTGATATTGCTGCTAATGCTGATGTTGATGCTGATGCTATTACTGTTACTGATGCTGATGTGAGATTTAATGACAATGGATATGAGCGTAGTTCAATATTTATTTGGCAGCCTAGCAGTCTAGGTCTTGCGCAGCGTTAGGCTGACCAGTAGCACGCCCACTGCTAGATAATTACCATTGCTCTCGGAGCGGGAGTAAGAGGGCCGCGTGTACGAGGGCAGATCGCTGGGATTATTGTAGCCGGCCTGCGAGGCTAACGAATTGGAATCGTAACCAGAGGTGTCACCAGGCAGAGCCGCTGTGGTTACAGCAGCCGGCGCACTGTAAACACTAGCCGATCTTATGCCAATAGCCGTGCGCCAATCATTGTTGGAGGCCGAACTGGTGATGGCAGCAGCGCCAACGGCACCGGTGCTAATCGCTGTAATTCCGCTGGCCTCTCCGGCGCCAGTGGCCGTGGCAGCTGTATTTGTGGTGTTAGTGTCCATGCGCGTTATGGTCTCAATGGAACTGGTGCTGTCGTAGTTCCCGTAGCTGGTCTTGTCTTTGCTGAGTGAGCTGCTGAAGCTGTTGCGATAGGCGCTGGCGCTGGCGCTGACGCTGGAGTTGTTCGTATTCGTGTTGATGTTGACATTAGAGCTCATATTGGGCGGCGGTGGTGGCGGCCCTGCTGGTGGTGGCGGTGACTTGATGGGGTTGCCATTCCGATTGATTCGTGACGAAATCGAAGACGAGGATATTGATGATGAAGATGAGGTTGTGTTCGAGGCAGCGCCGATACTAGCGATGCTAACTGACTTGTGTGGCTCCTTGTCGAATGGATTAACACGTTCCTGTGGCTCAAAGTTGGTTACTGGCTGGTAGCCGCCAGCTATTGTTGGGTTATCCGTAGTTGTATTGACGCTATCCGAAACGCTGGCAGCGAGCTTAGCGGCTGAGCTGACCGCTGTTGTTGCTGCTGCTGGCTCCTCCAGCGGTCGGCTGGGCTGTGAAGAGATCACATCCGTGCCGCTAGATTTGCCGCTTGAGGCGAACGAGAACTGCTTTCCCAGAAAAGAACCGCTGAAGGCACTGCCTCCGCTGCTGGTGGGTCCAGCGCTGCTGGGCACGCTGCCCAGGCCGCTGCTGTTACTTGTCTCGCTCGCCGTTCTGCCGCGTTTCTTATTAGCGATTTCCTACATGTCACCAAAGATTCCCGCAAATGTCTTCCTCAGGTTCTTCATGGTGTCCTCCGCATCTTCAACGACAGAGGTCTGAGTTTGCGGAGGACGCTGTCCGACCCTGGACACCGACGAGATGCTCGATGCCTGCGACGTTTGTGAATCGCGGCGCACGCCACCCACTGTGCTGGGCACCGACGAGGAAGGCTCCTCTGGCAACTCGGAAATGCTGCTGCGGCTGCTCAGCCGTCCAATGGAGCCCACGGCCGGGGAGGTGCGTTCCGGAATTGGCGGTGGTCCGCCCATCGGGGCTGGCCTGGGCCCGGCGGGCAGCGGCGGTGTCGGTGCTAGGTCATCAGTAGGACTTTCGGCTCGAGAAGAGACCGATGATCTTGAAGGCAACTTAGCAGGTCCAGTCTGTGCCATGCTGGGACGGCAAACATTCTGTATGGTGTGTACAAGCTGTAAGTAAGAGCTCAAACGCTGTTCTGATATCTGTACTCACCTGCATACGGCCTGACACCAGTTCGGCTATCTGCCTGCGATCTTCCTCCTGGCTGTCGCCAATTAGAGCGAAGGTGCTATCACAGGCACTAATAATGTACTCGCGTCCGTCTTTTCCTACCACCACTGAGACACCGCACACCTCCATGCCTCCAAACAGCTCCGATATCTGTAAATAAAGCGATATATAGCATTTATGTATGTTTCCAAGTAATTGTACATAGCTCAATTGTATCAAAATCATAATCTGTTTTCGATTTCATGCACAGTTCACAGTTCTTGTTCTGTGTAAGCTGCTATCGCAGTTATTACTTATTTTGCGTTTTTGTACTCTGTTTCGCAAGGTAACGAGTATATTAATTCCCCCTTCCGCTACGCGAATTGCAAAAATTAATATGTTTTGCATGCCAAAACCTACAGAGAAAATTTCTTATCTCCCATAATATTTAAACTTAATCAATGAGAAAGATCGACTCTTTTTTGACACACCGAATATAAAGTACAGTTGTCTATACAAGATTCAGAAATCTTTTATAAAAGTAAAGCTCTTTTCAAACAATTGTTCTCTTAAATGTATATATAAGAGATTGCTGCCACGTCCACGTTCGCACCCATAATTTAGAGGCTGTAAATATGCTGAGCACAGAGTATCGCGCAGTCGGGAGATTGCAGCTGCAACGTTTTTACTGGCTGTTGTTGCAGTTGCTCTCGCTAGCTTCTGGTTTTAATTACAAACACAGTTTGTTTTGATTAGGGGTTTGTTTTGATTAGCTTAGAACTGTGGGCATCAGATCTCTGATGGGATATACGGCCACCCACCTAAAAGCTCATAACTGAACTGACGCGCTGCTTGGCAGCTTATCTAACCAATGTGCAAATTGCAAGAATTTTAATTATGTGCATATGCGGATATTCTGAGTCAACTTTGGGCCCAGCTATATTCGATCTGAGTTGTATGCCATTTATGGCAATGATAACATACCGCAATTGATGGCATTCTCATGTTTCAGAGTAATTATTGCGGTACTCGTTGTACCCGTTGCATCATAACTAATTCCCGTAGTATCTAAGTGCAGCATGTTTACGCTAACGCGCTTTGTATATTCATGAATGTTCGAATTATTCGAAGCAACGCCGGCTGCCAATCGGCTTGTGGGGCTCAACACCGCCCAGGGTTAAAACCCACCGAAACCAAATTGTGAGCCCAAAATGTGCCGCAAATAATTCAAATCGATTTTGCAGCTATTTTGATTGGAAACGTTTGATAAATGTGCGCCTCGCTCTGGGCTGCCTTTCAGATACTTGATCATAAATGCGGCTTAAGCGTTCAGTGTTTGGTCTGGGCATCTCAGCTTTCTGATCAGGCCGGCAAAACATAGAAGACTGAATATATGTATGCTATACAATAAAGTGCTGAAGAAGAGTATGTAGCCAGCCATAATTTTATGGAGCAATTTATTGTCGTGTGGTATCCAGGCTGATTTTCTCCGGCTTTACCCGTTTCTTCAATTTTTACCAATAGCTTTTCCTACAATTCAAATGTTTCTTTTTTTTGTGATAAATTTGATGTATCGTAATGACAATATACAAGGAATTTTGATTGATCTAATTCCAAAAATGGTACTTTATTACGATAATTTAAAATGACTTTGCTTTGCAGTTAGTGTATTTAAAGTTCAAAGCGTTCAAATTGGTTTGGCTTTCATATTTGACTAACTGTTTCAAGTCGGCTGCCTCTGCTTTGAGTTTCAAATTGTGAGACTTACCTCATCCACCCAGGTTTTGTACTTCTCGGTTAAAGTGATTTGCTCGAGCATGGCTGAGCCTTGATTGGTCTTCCAATTTCCAGTGATGGATTTGCGCCTGTAACAGAGAGCAGCAAGCATGAAAACATAATAAATTAGTCGAAAAAGCGTGGATAATGTGTAGAAGCAGTCGATTTGCATTGGGAGTTCTTTGAACCCGTGGTCGAATTTCGTGAATCCAGATAATGAACTGCAATTGGTAGATAATTGCCAATTGGGCTGCATTAAGGTTCCTTTTGTTCGCTGACAGTTGCAGCTAAGCCCAAGGTCAATTGCCAGGCAGCGTCACATGCACTCGACCTTACACCCATCAAGATCGACATCGACGTCGACGCCGAAGTCGCCATCTACATTGATATCAAGTCTTTCAGCTTTTAGCTTTGCGTTGCCGGGGCCTGTCTGCGGCTTGGGGTCTGGACATGTGGTCACTTACATAAATGCCTTGTAGTTGTTGCCAATCTTTTGAATGTGCACGCTGAACTTGGCATCTATGTAGGGCTCGATGGTGCAATAACAATGCGAATCGTTTCCAGCACCGCTAACAAGTCCGGCGGCATCTTGCAACGCGCTCTGATTCTCTAGACGGGCCGTGGCCACTCCGCCATGGCAATGTCCAGCCTTCAGTACGCTGGGGAACTTGGTGAATTGGAACTGCAGTAATAAAAAGCAACGAAGTCTAAAGTTAAGACAGATTGGAAATATATAAAATAAAGTATATTGATGATACTTTTTTGTTGTTGGTTTTTCTTTCGTTTGCTGAGCAAAATGAATGTACCCGTATTAATTGGTTGGAAGAGCGCCAAATCGGATTGCGGTTCGTTATTTTTGCTCGACTTCCGATTTATATTTTGCTTATTGAATTAGTATATTATAGTATATACGATATTAAACGTGTGGGTGGAAATGTTGTTGAATGTGCGCCAAGTTTTTATTGGCTCAGAATGCAACTTTCCACGAATTTGTTTGATTTTTGTTGCGAGATATTTTCTAATTGAATACTTGTTAGTCAAGATCGATATTTATAAATAAATCGAAAATAATGCGTAGCTTACTAAACTATTTTTATGTTCATTTTTAAATTAAATTTCAAACTTATTAACGTCTTTTATTTGCTTATATCTATTTATAATAATTTCCAAGATCGTTTACATATTTTTAAAATTTTCTAATAGGCGCTGAAACACCACCGAGCTAAACACATATATTTCGGTTCACAGTCTCTCAAACAGCACATAAATAATATACAACCAACTGCACTCATTTAAAATTTATTGAAAGCACCAAAGAAAATATCAACAAACCATAACAAATGATGACGCAGACAGAAAAATTGTCGCAATTGGCGGGAGGCACAAGAAAACGCTCAATGAATATCAATGACAAAGTCTAGCGACGAGCGATGAGCGCCGAGCGCTGAGCGGATAGGCGTTCTAATGGAGCTATGTACAAACCGTGGTCACACCCCCGCATAGCAGGCATTCCTGGAAGCTGGCAGCAGCTACATACATGCGTAGTACTTCAAGTGGCTACTTGTCTGGAGGTCTTCTGGTTATATCAGCGCACTTAAAATATGCACTGTGACGCATCCACTGAAAGATATATGAAGCATTTCAGCTGGCTGCTGACGTCTACCTAGCAGCTCCCACATATTATCGTATATGCAGATTACACTCGCAGAGCAGCTTGTAGTTGTAGTTGTAGGCGTAGCATGAAGCATGCCTATGCCCTGCACGTGTGCGCGCCACATGGCCCGCCGCTTGGACCGGTCATGTAAGTGGATGTGAGTGTGGACCTGGAAGTAAGTCATAGTTATGGGGCTGGACTATAGTATGACTAAATTATTGCTTGATCTGCATGAGATGCGCCATTTCTTTGCCATGCTGTGGCATCTGTATCGGCTGGCGCTGCTGTGGCGCCAAATATGTTTGCCGCCGCGCCGAGAGCATAAACTGTGTGCTCGCACTCGCAATTAATAAAGCTGCCAAGGTAAAATAATGCGCAGAAATATGCAAGCAAGCCGCTGGCCCCTGCTAACTGCAAGTCCCTCGTCTCTCGCCCCTCGTCATTCGCTCTCACTTGTTATGAACGACGGTAATGGAGACGGAGACGGAGACGGAGACGGAGAAGGCGACGACGAAAGGCTCTCAAATCAGGCAGTGGCAGTGGTAGCCACTTGAGTAGTGCATTGTACGCGTGCACAAACGACACAAGCAGCCGAAATAGCTCAAACTTATTGAGCAGAATGCTCACTATTAAATTATTGACGCTTTTGATCGGCCGATGACGACGAAGGAGACGGCGACAGCGAAAGCCTCTCAGACCCGACAGTGGCAGTGGCAGTATTAGCCCCTTGAGAGGTGCGTTGTGCGGATGCACAAACGACTCAAGCAGGCGAAAAATCTCAAACTCGGTGAGCAGCATGCTCGCTCTGTAACGATCGCTGGCTCTCTCCCGCCACGAACCGAGTGTCTGGCTTGCTTCGGCTATGAAAGCACTTGAAACGGTTGAGTTCACCATTCAGTGCAGAATAGCAGGCGCAACGAAGTAGAACGCACGAAGACGACGACGGAAACGGCAACGGCGCGGCAATAATTATTGTGAGAAGAATTATTAAATGACAATTCAACAATTTCAATCCGAATATGAACAGTAAGGAAATTAAGAACTCCCCGTAGTGGTTTAAAAGTGTTAACTAAACGGTTTTGATGCTGAACAATTAACGAGTTACAAATTAATTATTTAGTAAAGCACGCATTCTGTGCAGTCAACTGAAAAGTCAGGTATTATAAATAATTTTTTTTTTACTTAAAGACATTATGAATTTTACATTTAAATAAATACTTCAGCAAGGAAAACGCGCGCGTTTTGATTGCGTTTTTCAAACGCGCTCTGCTCTGAAAAGTGTGGCAGACGTCGAACTCGCAGTTGCAGCATCGTTGACACAGCGACACAGTTTTCCACACTCACGCACACATAGCTGCATTTCTTTCTATTTATTTGTGCTCGAACATATTTGCGTTTATTTTTAATTTGTTTTTATTTCATTCTTCTCCTCGTTTGTCCGCTTTGCCTTGCTTCTCCGCGACGCATTTATTTTTTAAATTTTGTGCTCAACTTTGGGTTTTCTTAATAGTTTTTAATGTCGCCAATTTGTAAACAAAATGCAGCCATACAAAAATATTTCAGTGTTGTGCAATTTGGCATCATAAATCCGTTTAATGTACATATATAAACCCCAGCCACTTTTTGTATATATGCAAAGCTTTTCCAACACGCTTAAAAATGTCAATGGAAGCTGTGTGAGGTGTTTTCATATTACGCATACGTCATGTGTCTCGCTTTTGGCATTGGCCATTTTACGACTTAAGGCCTAAAATAAGTAACACGAAATATTTAAATTCCCCGAATTCGGTGTCGCTGTTTGCTAATTTATGCAACTATGGCAACAAAATGTGTTTGCATAAACATGTGTCTGTCGGCCGCAAATGCATTTTAAATATCTTTTTAATCAACCCTGATTTTTTGTGATTCTCTTGTGCGTTTCCTTTACTTGACTTTACTTTTGCTTTCGTTGGGCCCACGAATAAAGTCGTTTATGCCTTAGTCAGCATTTAAATATTTTGCTATACTTTGTATTTATTCTTGGAATTGTATTCATGTAGCTGGCCCGATTTTTATATATTGTGCCAATATATACACATCTGTTGACTTATATTTACATTTTTCATCAAAAGCAATTTTCTTAAGCGGCAGCTGTCTTGCTTTGTTCTTTCGCCACAAAACTTGGCATTTAGGCCATATTGAATTTAATTTGCCTATTTGTATTGGCTTACCGTTTTTCGTGAAAAATGTACAGGAAAATACCTAGCAATCGAATCCCATACGGCCAAACGAATTTCCGGCTTGCCAAAATCAAATCAATCGAAGGACTAAGTTTCAATGCTTACTGTGTTTAGAAACTTTATTAAAATATAAAAAGAAGATGTATCTTGCCAAAATCTCGTTAAATTAAATATCATTTTTGTTGGACATCTTCAGAATGGAAAACACAATTACTGAATCTAAAGTTTAATTTTAGTTCTTTAAGTAGACTATGACTAACGTGGTTGTGTGCGATAAATTTCCCGAAATTATCATGCGATAGTTTATTCAAAAATTGTTAATTGGCCATCGTAAATGTTCAGAAAGTGTTCATTGTTTATATGGAAATACATTTATTATTTATTATAATATTTGTTATTCATTAATACGTAGTCATATGAGAACAAGAATACATAAACACGAAAATGTAAAAATGTGAAATAAAGTGAAGTGGCAGGTATATTTGATAGACTTCTCAGTTTTATTTAAGTTATCATTCATCAAAGAAACAAGAATATTTATTATAAAATGTTTTCACTGAAACAAAACTGACCACAACTACAACAGCAAAATTCTACTCAAATAAATAGAATGTTTTGTTATCATTCAAAAATATTAAAGTTCATTAAGTCTTAATGCGAATAAACTTAGGCTGATATGTTATGTACTTTACTTTTAAACTCAAATCGAGCTGAAGAGCAGGGTTAATTATACTTTTATTATTTTTATTACTGAGTCAGTTCTTGCAATGTTTATCAAGTTTTAACACTCCGAACACAATTCTTCTGCACATCGTTCAGTGTCAATTTTTGGACACTGCACTCAGGTTCGAAAAGTCAGACAAGTGTTTAAGGCATTTCGCCTTATACAGAGAGTGATTGTTTATTATTTTACACTTGTTTGACTTTTGGCACAAGTCTGCGGCGATGGCGACCCACCCACAGCCAGTTTCGGGATTATCTGTCGGACATTCTGGTGGGTGTTGTTGTTATTGCTGGGGAACAAGCAGGCGACCACCAGAAATCCATTAATAATTTTCTTGTGCGACTTTGCAATTAAATATTATTGTACAATTAAAAAGAAATGATAAAGACAGCGCGACAAAGACAGCCAAGCCATTTAAAAAATTTCAGATTTTTCATAATTTATTGACAATGTTTTTTTTTTTGCTGTCTGCTCTGCTGCTCGTCTGTCCCCAGCTCGCATTGGGCTGAAATCGGGTATGGATATGGGATGCGAATGGGGATGGGATGGGATGGGATGGGATGGGTCTACACGGTCTGTTTGGTTTCTGTGTGGGCCAAAGGCGAGCAAATTGACGTCGCCAGCGTTTGTCAATTTGCCTGATTGTCTGTCAGTTTTTAAATTTATTAAAGAAGATCTGTCAAAGCGCAAAATTGCGAATGAATATGGAATTTTTATTTTAACATTCACTCAGAGCAGAGCGAGTATAAAGACACTTCAATAACACAAATGATAATTTGATGCATTGTTTAAGAATTCCTTGAGGCTGACTAATTGTCATAAATGCTGACAGAGAACCTCACAATTTTTAAAATTCTTAGCTTTAGTTTCTAAAACTACAAAAAAAAAAAAAGAAAAAACGATGCCGTAAGCTTCAATTATTTTGATTTTATTGAATTTCGAATAGTATAATTAAACTATGCGAAAGTATTTTCTGTTCAAAGAAACCCGAAATGTAAGACAACTATATATTTTGAATTGAAATTCAATGGTTTATAATTTTCATATCGGATCAAAGAAATTACAAGGATAATAGTATCATCAATATTATAAATCATGACTTAATTGATAAGTTACGATTGTTGGCCAAAACATATTTGCTAACGAGATTTCCTTCAATTGCTAAGGTAATAAGTTCCTCTATAATTTATTCCGTCTGTTGGTTTAACTTTCAAGCATAAATAATTGAAAAGTTATTTAAATTAAAAGTAGGACAACTTTAATTATGTTTTTTTAATTTTTAATTTCTTGTCATTAGTGCTGCCGAGTAAAATGTGCTTTTATTATGAAATTCTTCAAAATTCCGACATGAATATGTGCTGATTTCACGACACACTGCCTTCCATTGTTGTTCGTGCTTTGATTTAATTGTATCAAATATATAAATTTACCAGCAACTTAAATATGTGCATATATGCACACATTAATATGAAGATGAAAACAATTCTTTTGGATCCCAACATGGAGAAATGTATATTTTTATGACCTGCGATTGCAATGTGTGGGCAAATCCATTTGGCTGGTCAAGTCTTATTTGCTCTTGGTGCACATTAGCATTTATAATTGAATTCCTTGTTATGCATCCTGGCAAGCCTCGGGGTGCTTCATCTTGTTTACTTTCCCAAGCCGCCGGCTCGAAATAAATTGTGTCATAATCAGCGAGCGAAACCTTTTGATTTTTTGAAACAACAACAGTGCAAATATGTTGAATATTGAATATTTAATGCGGAACGTCGAACGTGACGAACGCCGACCCTTTAAAAACTGTGGCAATTTCGCATTTTGTTTATTTACCTACCCGAAACAGTCGAGAGTATTGAGTGGCCAAATATGAGAAATGCGTAAGATTTATTTTCGGCATTATGATGCCAGCATGCAAGTCACTTCAGGCTCGTATGTAGAGAAAATGTGTGTGCATAGAGAACGTATGTATACATATAAGGAGCAACTGCGTACACATTCACTTGAAGTTAATGATCCATTAAGCTTGAAGCAACCAAATTGTTTCATGTAAGGGTTGAACTGTACCGATTCGAGCCCGATATCTTAATATATATTTGTCAAGCAAATCTAAAATTCAACCCAAGCCGAAACTCAAAACGAACCATATAACGTATACCCTGAACTTCTGTAACATTGTTTAAAAGATTATAATATTTTGGTCAAATATATGCAACAACAAGAGAGCTAGAGACTTGACATAGAGCATATGAATTCTTCTATACTATAAGCAGGATTGGGAGTTCCCGTGTAACCCTTGGAAATGATTCTAATCTTTAGCTATTAAACATTTGGATTAGCCATGGCTTGAACCCCATCAAGGGTTAACACGACCGAAGCTACGGCTAGAGAGTTGGTTCGAACCGTAAACTAATCCAAAAACAACTTTTTTGGGAGCTTGCAGTGCTGGTCAAACATAATTGTAACGACTTTTTAACCGGTACATGACTGGGTTTGGCATCGATTTTCAAATAAATGCCAGTTGCGAGCGCTTTGTACTGGCGCCGCCTTGTCAAGATCACGTTACGCTAGAATGGAGCCGTCAAGCTCAGATGCAGTTTCAGTTGCAGCTGCTACTGCTGCCGTTGTTGTTGTAATGTTTGTTGTTGTTGTTGCTGTTGGTAATGCGTCAGTCGAAGTCAAAATTCAATTAGCAAACGAAGACTGACATTAACATGTCTTATCAGCAAGGCATTTATACTAACTAACAGGTGTCTATCTGTCTATCTGAATGCCTGAAGTCAATCACGAGAGTAAAACGTTTATGTATTTGGCAATCACACGATTCGTAGCAGCAACCACACTTGCATGTCAAAGTTCACCTGAGGAACGGCTTGCCAATGAACATTAATCAAAGAAAACATATTTTGCTTGGCCAGTCAGGGCCACGGTTTTGGGCTCGGGCATCATTGATCATGCTGATTATGGCGTTGTCGATCGTGACTTTGATATTTTCCTTTAATTTTCTTTCATTGTACTCACGCGGCAAGCGGAAAAGCCGTCACAGGCAATAAGGTCGCCAGTGGGCAAAGAAAGTTTTAAGCTTGCTATGGTGATCTCCAAAAAACACCGAAAGAGATTAAAAAAAAAGTCGGAGCTTATAGTTTTGGCGTGGAAACTGCGTTGCACTTTGCTTATCAGTTGTGGCTATACAAATATTTAATTTGATAAATGTAAAGCAAACAGTTCGCGGGTAAATGCAAATACTACAAATTGCATTTAATGAAAATATACTAAATGCCGATAAGACTTCCTTTTTAGTGCGAAAAGTAGGTGCAGTCATGGACATATTAATAAAGCCATGATATAAGCTGGCACAATATCAACGCGTATACATATATACTATTTGCATCAAATATTGATGATATCAAACTATTGCAAACAAATGAATTCTAATTTATTACATTTAGACAAGTATTTGTGCATTCGTCATATTGCTCAGAACTATATCAATCAAACCTCAAAATGACTTCTTATGAAAGTTCACATTCTGATTGTTTAAATTTCCATTTGATAAGAAACAGAATTGATATATCTGTTTACATATATTTCAATAGTTTTTTTTTTTTATTTATTTTTTTTTTATATAAATATTTACGTATTTTAAGTATGTAAGTTTATTAGATTGCAGAAATCATTTTGCGTAATTCTTTAAAATCCTTTAACACTTATAAGGAACGGAGGAGGCATTTACTTCAGAATTTTTTTACGATTAAGATACAAATTTGTTGTACCGACCGTATATAATTATGCCTTTATCTATACATCTGCCCGGACCCAAAAACGAATTGCTTTGAAAATCAATCAGCAATAAAAGCTTAACAAAATGAGAATTGTCACAAAGCGCAAGCCCGAAAAGTAAATGACCGTTGAGGCAAACAAAAAAATAATATAAACATATATAAATAAGATCAAGTAAGAGTACTTTAGTCGGGAGTGCCCGAATAGGGGTTACCCGAACCTTCTACAACCCCAAGTTCAGCTGTAAAATGAAAGATTCTTGATCTGTAAATCTTATAAAATCTAGAAACATTCAAAATCTTTTCTTTTTTGGTAAAAATGTATATATATTTTATTATTACCAATATCACTACTATCTAATATTGACAGTTTAAACTAGTTATATATGAGGTAAGATTTCAATATCAATTTTTATCTGGTCAGGTTGTCGATATTCGGAAAAAAACTCGTACGGCACGGGGATTAGAAAGACCTAGCTCTTATAAATTCTGAGATCAACGCGTTCATATAAGTGTATGGGCAGATTCATGGTCATGGTCATGGCTAGATCAACTAGGTTATAGATGCTGGCCAAGCATATATAATACTTTATGTGGTCGGAGATGTTTTCTTCTTCTTCCTATTACATAATACCATTATACCCTTTTACCCATGCTATTACCCAAAACAAAACAATTTAAATATTTGTGGCTTTTTATTTCCCTCGATTGGGATTCGATTTTATGTGCATTGATTTTTGAGGCGCGAAAAATTGTGTTGTCTGGCATAAAGACCACATTGTCGAAACTATTTAATTGCCCCGAGCTCGTGTTGCATGCCGCCAACAAGCGGGAGAGGTCGAGTGATTGTGTGCCGCAAGTGGCGCAACATGTCAATATTTTGTATGCCATGCATTATGCAGGCATTAGCGCCGTTTTATGACTCAATTAAGTGGCCGTAAAACAAAGTTGTGCAGCTCTATTTACAGACCAGTTTAATGGCCTGCCACCGAGCCGACCAGCCAGCCGATAACTAGAAGCCCACTAATTAGGCGGCTTTTCTCTGGAAGCCACTTGGTGCAGCATCCAAGTCCAACCAAAGCCAAAAACCAAAAGCCTAATCGCTGCGCTTGAAGGCGGTTTGTGGCGACTTTTTTTTGCCTCTCTTTCAGCCCTGTGCAGTCCGTTTTGCTGTTTACCTTTTTGGTTTTCAGTCTTTTCAATCCCCAGTTTCAGTTACCCAGTTACCCATTTACCTGGTAAGCCGCTGTCTGGGCAAGTGTTAATAATCTTTGTAAATAATTGCACAATTAAAATTTGTGGCTCTTTTATACTATTGTGAAGGGTATTATAACCTTCGTTTTCATAGTAAATCGAGCTGATTTAACATTGTCTTTCTGAGCGTCTCTCTGTTGCAATGCAACCTTTTTTTCTGTCTTTCTGATTTGGGCCGCACGTATATCTAAATAGGATTGGACCAATAAGTTATGTAAGTGTCATGCGATCCGTCAAAAATAAACGATTAAACATCGGACTAATATATCATATAGCTATGGACTCTAGATCGGATCGAGAGAATTGAGTTTTTGTCTGGAAAAACGTTTTGCTTTTCAAGATGTCTTCCCAATATCTGCCTAACCGGATGCCGTCTGTCTACAAGGGTATTTAATCTTCGTTCCTTTCTTTGTTTTATTTGGTATAAATTCAACTGCAACACATAACATGCTGCGCCGCACTGTCACGTTGTTTGTGCTTGCGGGTATTACAAGTATTTAAATCAACATGCATTTGTATATCTAAGAGTATAAGTCCTTGTCGGGTACTTTATTAAAAAATATAATTATTGCATATGATAAGCATTAAATTCCCACAATATGATAAGTTAATGCAGCTGGCTATCAAAATATTACCGTATTATGATAAAAAAATAAGTCTACAATGAGAGTATCTTATATTTAATTATTCCTTAGAAATGCATTCAAATAAATAGCTGCTAATTGCTTTGAGCTTAACTGTTTCGTTTCTGGAATTACACTTTTTTAACTGTTACTCGAATCTTGAGTAATAACAAGTCGCACTACAAGCCAAAAAAAGTATTTGGCTCAAATAGCGTTAATTAATATTAGTCTGACCGAATGACAAAATGTACTATAAAGATTAAACCAAAGAAATTTAATTTAAGATTCTTAAAAGTTGGATGCAACCAAAAATCCAAATTCTTGATAAAGCGAACTACCGAGCCTAAGAGGAAACTATTTTGGACATGTGACGCCCCTGGCCCCTACCAACCGCAAACCGAACCACGTAAAATTCTTCTTGTTTTGCAGCCAAATGGGATCTTTAAAAACTTTCACATTTAGTGCTTAAGCTTCTTCGGCAAAGCGAGCTTATTGTAATAAGAAATACTAAACACATAAAAGTGCTCATCTGAATATGCCACACCATATTTGGTATGCATCCAAAATTGGGTTACTTTTAGCTTAAGTTCTAAGAGTTCAGAGTCTAATTGGACTGAACGACAGTACATATATATTTATTAAAAAGTATATGTTCATATATGTTCACCAATTCTCGTGTATCTGCATTCTCAAGATGTCAGTATCTTATCTCGATTTTGATTGCTATCGTTTATCTCCCCATCTACCCCATGACACCAATCTGATATATATCATATGAGCACCAGTTGCTTTAGTTTGGGCACTTTCTTTCAAAGTGTATGATGCTCTCCCCGCGTTCCTCAGTTTGCAGTTGTTTTTGGTTTCGTTAAAATGGGCTTAGGGCAAAGTGGAAATCAATGCTAATTAAAGTCATGTTGACATTTGACTATACACATTCATGCATGTGTGCATGTGTGTTTCGAAACTTTTGTTGGCGGCCCGCATAGCAAAGTGGCCGTCAGATGCTGAAGCCGACTGCCGACTGTTTCAGTGTCAAATGTCAACTTCCACGCTGATGACGATAGAACAACAACAGCAACAACAACGATAGCAACAACAGCAACAACAAGTGTGACAATTAGACGATTCTCAAAGTGACGTCAAAGCATCAGCCTATAAGTGTTTATGCATACACAGTTATGTGTGTATGCATGTGCCTGTGTGTGTATGCAGTGGTGCTATAAAATATAAAATTTAATTGACACATGTATATCTTATCAACAAAACACCACTGCCTCTGGCATCGATAGTCCACCTCAGCCCCGCATCCCCACCCATCTTCCCTCATCAGCACTAGCTTTGCCGTTAACACGCCGCCAACGCCTGCTGGTTGCTGCCCCCGACTGCTCGTTGGGTCCAACTTTTAAATATGCCTGCGTGATATATGGGTACGCTAATTGTGGCTGCTGATGGCGATGGGTGGGAGCTGCTATCGTGGAAAACTAAACGAATGGAAATCGTGCGAATTTGCAGCGAGTGTAAAAAGTTTTTCTTGTTTTCTATTGGTTTTCCAGTTGATTTAGTTGCTAAACGCTGTTGACGTTATAAATGTGTCTGTGCCAGTTTTGTGTACGCCTATTTGTTGTCTTGTTGACTGTTTGTTAAACAAATCCACGCCGTTAATTGCCAGCTAAAGTGACAAATCCAGACCGACAAGACACAACAGCCTAAAAAAACAAAACAAAAGAATACAAAGCAAAACAAATGTGCTGTGAAGCCAGGCAAACTGAAAGGAAACTCCTCATGAAAAATTCAAAGAACATAAAAATATTACGACACAGAGCTAGATTTGACAAGCTTCTACTCCAGCAGCGCGCTTCAGTTGGCCCATTAGGGCCGAGGCGTCTGTTCGTCTATCTGCCACTCTAGACTGCCACTTAATAAATAGTTTGATGCATTATTCTTGCTTGCATTCAATCAATAAGGCAATCGACTGTGCATCCCCCCATTTCTGCTGGGTCCGTCGTCGTCTTTCTCCCTGCCCAGCTGTTTTTCTAGTGGCTTTTCCGCAAAATGCTTTTAATTCAATTTTATTTCAATTTAATTGCCACATTGCCGCTGCCGCTGCTGCTGGTGCTGCCTTTGCTTTTGCCTTTGCCTGGCATAGCCATTGCATATGTTGTCTATATGGGCCTGCCTATCTCTGTCGATCAGTTCAACACGATGACTGGGACCTGGAAATGGGACTGCGACTGCGACTGCAAATGCGAGTTCGACTGACTGGACTGATTATTTCGCCCCGCTCGCGATATTATACAATATTTTTGCGTTGATATATATGCACGGCAGCAGCTTTCAATGGATTTCGGCTTCTTTGGCTCAAGTTTTCTATGAATTTCCCATAAACAATACTAAATGGAATGGCTGGCATGCATTTGGCGGCAATTGAACTACTTTTTGTATAGTTTTCCAATGCGATTTATGCGTGCAGCTCATGCAGAGGCATCCGATTTGATTGCACAACACGAGAATAACATTAAATTGAATTCCAATGACCATTAAAATATATGCGAGTTGTTCAAATAGATAATAAAGCAGCTTTTGTTGAGTGCTTTTTATAAAGTGGCTGCTAAAGTATATGTAACCTACAACAAACAATGCGAACACAGCAACCTCTTTCACACTTGATAATGATGCGTGCGACGGGCAAGACGCATTGACATTATTAATTGCTCGGACATTGGGGCGTATGCGTAATATGTGACACTTGACAGCGCCTTGATGGATGCATGATTGGGTGATGGGTGGCAGCACGTTTGACAGATAAGCCTACAGCATAAGTAAGGCAGAGTTAATGCAGTGCTGACGAGTGACCTTCAGCAGCGGCTTTGGGTTACCGCAAGCAGTAAATGATCATCAAAATAAAATGCAATCATACACATTTCCCTTTGCTTTACAGCCCCTTAACACGTTCTGTGACTGGTTTGGGTTTTAGCAAGGCGACACACACGGATTGCAGCAGCCCAGCTTGACGGCGCCATGGAATTAACAAAGCCTTTGAGTTTATTGGCGCTCGCCATGTTCGCAGTGCTGGCGTTTTATGGCCGCTCCGCAGATGCCTGTATGTGCATGCCCTCGCATCCACAGACGCATTACTGCACTGCTGATTATGGTAAGTAGAAATGAGAAGCAATGGGGTGTAAAGTGCTATATGTAAAGGATGCTCACATATCCTTGAAGAATTCTTTTAAAATGCCAGCATTTCCTTGACAGTTGTGCAACTGCGCGTTCTGCGCAAGTCGAATTCCATCGAGCCGGGCAAAACCACCTTCAAGGTGCACATAAAGCGCACCTATAAGGTAAGCACTCGGCACTCGTGGCACTGCCCCTATATCATTCCTTAACAGCCGTATCGTTTTTCTTTCGCCTAGGCCACACCGGAGGCGCGCAGAATGCTGCGTGACGGTCGCCTATCTACACCCAACAATGACGCGATGTGCGGCATTCAGCTGGACATTGGCAAGGTGTACATCATAGCTGGACGCATGCCTCAGCTAAATCTGTGCAGCTACTACAAGGAATACACTAAGATGACAATCAGCGAGCGCCACGGCTTTAGCGGCGCCTATGGCTTGGCCTGCAACTGCACGGTAAGTGTGCTCCAGCCAGCATGTACCCCAAATAATATAGCTGCCAGCTACAATCGAATCCATTCCTTTTACTCGCACAGATCACCCCATGCTTTGGGATGCAGTGCCTGCGACAGCGTGAGTACGCGGACGGCTGCAAGTGGTCGCCGTACGGCAAGTGCGAGCGGGATTATTCTGCCTGCGTACCACACAACATCAAATCGCCGATGGGCGACATCCAGCGCTGCCGCTGGCGACGCACGCAGCTCTACAAAAAGTGCCTTAGCTATCCGTAGAATATGCAAAAGGCGACCGGTGTGCCTTCTGTTATGCTACAGTTTTTATTTTAATTTTATATTTGAGTTTTGTGTAGAGCTTTAATTTGTACGTTATGCTAAATGTGTTATTTATTAATGGATGGCTTTTAGATGTGACCACGATTCAATGTAGCTACTTAATTAGTAATTAGCTGTTAATGTTTAATACACTTACCAAATCACGCGGATTCGGGAAGAATGTTTGCTCGATCAACGGAAAGCCGTCGCGTCCCAGGCGGCGCTGCAGCTGCAGCAGATGCGAGAATACCCATGGCTTGTCCTGTCCAATAACAATAACGAAGATTGCGAAAGATTGCACCATTAACCCCCACAAAAAGCACTCGGAAGGAGCTCTCAACTCACCTGAAACTGGTAGATGGAATGCAACGAGTTGATGCTGGGCACTCCGCCGTATTTGAGGCCCAATATTGTCGATCGGTAATCGCTGGACCCGTCACGTGGCGGCTGACGGATCAATACGAAATCCGGGCGAAAAGAGCGGGCAACCTGTTTTTGTTTTGTTTTGTTTTTTTTTTTTTTGTTTTGGTGTGTGATATTCCAAAGTTACATTAGAAACACATACGAAAAGCAGAATATAATTTATTAATATTAGTTGATTCTTAACTAATTATATGCAAAGTTACAAAATAGATACGAAAACATCCGTTTATCTCGCACTCCCAGCATTTCTTACACTTCTAATTACATTTAAGCGCCCCACATAGGCTCAACCCAGAAATTAATGTATAATCAACTTATTGCTGTTCCGTAAATTTATATGACAGACAGCTCAGCCGTAAGATGCAGACGTGTTTATTTTACACACACATTTACGTAATGCATACACTTCTCCCGCACGTAAGCATCGGATAATTTTATCACGTACCTCGTGCTATGCAGCAATCAAGGAATTGACGATTTGAACGTTTCTCAGCATAATTTTAGGCGGGGCCAAGAAATAGCTGTGGTGAAAATGCAAGCAACAGTGTCTTGGATACTTTGTCCATCGGATACAAATTCGGATAATTAAACAAGGTTCATAGCTTAACTTATATTTTTAAAACATTTCAATGATAATCCATGTCAGAATAAAAGTGTTTGTTAAATATAATTTGAGAAAATGGATGGACTCTAAAACAAAATTTTCAATTTAAAAGTACTGTAGCATAGCAGTCTAAAAATATTTGGTTGAGCGACTGTGTTTTTTGTGTTTGACTATGTTAACTATACATAGCTATACATAACTGTTACCAAGGCAGCTCATTTGGCTAAAATTATTTTAGTACCCACTTCTACTGTGAACGACTGACTTGATTACTGGCCTGAGTGCAACCAGAACTAAAGAGTTGTGGGATTATTTAATCACCACTATGCACACCCGGACACAAGTGATGTGGAATGCTGGAAAAATGGTGATAAACGTAGTGCTTGAGAATCCTTTGGAATGCACGTAAATTGAATGCGTGCCCGCTCGCAACCTTGGCTTGGCGACGGCTGCAAAGCACTTAAGCCACTTCAATGCGAATTAAGTTGAATTGTGAGGGCAATAAAAGCAAAAATAGCTGAACTGCAAATAAACAGACAACTAACAGCAGAAGGAACCAGTCTTGGGAGGGGAGCGCAGGACAGGGGCTATTCCTTGTACGCTTTGCACTAATTATGAACAAACACGAAACGACCGAGAATGGGGAAAAACTCACCCGTGTGCCACTGCGATAGGCGGCCATTGTAACAACCGGTCCGGTATCGGCGCTGGATACCACGGTAATGTCCTGCGGATGCACAGTAGTTAATAAAGCTCACAATTGTTTTAGTGTTCTGTGTGACGCAAGCTTACTCGGAATTCCGCCTGCTCGACGCGTATATCGAAATCGCCATGCAAACGTTTGCCTCGGAAATATTTCGACCAGTCCGTGTTCTGATCATCCAGCACCAGCAGCGTGAAGTATCTGTCCTTGTTGAAGGTGGGTGCACGCTGAGTGGCACTCTGAACCGCAGCTCCTGCGTGTGGTAAAAGTTAATTGAGATAAGCAAATAATTTAATTTAAGTTTTATTCCCAAGTTCAACTCTGCAGAAGTTGTCCGGGCTACTCTGAAATTCCTTTTCTCTAAAATTTCGCAAAGCGAAATTAAAATGTTGACTATTACAGAAATTGTTTCCTTCTTTGATTTGGTAAATTGTAATAAATACCTAGTATTTTAATTAAGAAATAATACTACAGAGCTGAAAATTAAAAAATATTTACATTACAATTTATTTTCGTCAATTCTATTGAAACCCATAGAGATCCATTTAAATTGTTAATTGATATTGTTTAGATGTAATACAATTATTTGACATTGAGAATTATTTGGAATTGAAATAACGAAATTACGAACTTTATGCAGTCGATAACATGGAGATTATATGATACACGAAGTTGGAAAAATTGGACCGAGAATTTGCGAAGGAATTCGTGTTTTTATTTATCCATAACATACCCAATATGGAAGCGCCCTGATCACGTGCTGCGCCTGTTAAACTCTGCACACGCTGCAGGAGACTCTCTCGCGACTTGGCCGGGCTGGTGGGCGCGCTTACGCCTCGCGGGGGCGCTGGAGCCGCCGAAGCAGGTGCCTTGCCAGCGCCGAAGCTTAGCGATAACTCCGGAGCTGCGCCGGCAGGCTGCGGCGGCAGTTGGCCCGGTGCCGGCGGTGGCGGCATGCTCGGCGGACCGGCGGCAACATGCGGCTTAGTTGGCTGGTCCTGTATAGGACGCGCAGCCGGCGGCAAGCTATTGGGATCAACATCATCGACCTCGGAAGACAAGTCTCCCGAGCTGAATCTGCACATGTTGCGTGGATTAGATGTTTGTGTTGGGTGTGTGGTGTGGTTGTTGCGTGGATTTGTCGTGGTTTTCGTTAGGTCGTTTCAAATGTGAACCGTGGAACAAGTAGTCAAGTGAAAGGTGCAGCGCAGTTAGATGAGAAAGCAAAAGAAATAGAAGGAGAGAAAGAGAGAGAGAGAGAGAGAGAGAAAAAGCGCACCATTTGCGGTAGGGAGAGAAAATAGACAAACATATGAAATCTCAAATTAGTCTCGTCCTGAACTGAAGCCCCCTTTCCGCTAAGGAAGAGGGGCGTTTCCTTTTAAGGTCTTTACCTTCTCTTCAGGAAATTAACATTGGAAGTGAAGCTTGATTTAAACGATGAGAAATTCAGGGTGCTGCTTTTCGGTTCCTGTGCGGCACGCGAACGAAATAGAGAATACAATGTTAAGTTTAGACCAACTTATTAGATAAGTGCTTTGAATTTAAGGCATTCAATAATCGAATTGTTGTTGTAGTGCATAGACATTTATCTTATATCGGGGCATACACTTAGGTAGTAAGTATGTATATGTATAATTGAATATTCTAGCCGAGACGTTCAAAGCGTTACGTAAACATAAAATGCAGTAAAATACTCCTTTGAATTTAATCTGTTATTAGTAATCTGTAATTAAGGTTCGCTCCATAGGGCCAATGTTAGGCCAGAGAAAGTTATCGTGCCTAATTGACCTGAGTCTTAATTACCGTCTTACTAGACGTTTACTTGACGGTCACTTCGAATGAAAATTCACACAGTGAAAGATGGTAAAAATCGTAAAAAAAATATATATGCTAGAGCTGGCAATAAATGTATTGCTGATGCTACTCTTAGAAAGGAACCCCAATTTCAAATTTCATATGTCATCTTGTTGAGAGAACGATTAGTAAATTTATTTAATTATTTTCATTGTATCGATTCGTTTGGTCACTTACAAACTGCCAACTGGTCATGTGTTAGTAGAACATGGAATGGCAATGAAAATTTGTGAATTGAAAACTAGGTGATTTTTATTGAGCTTGAAATGGTCGAACGGACGGAGTAAAAGTCGGGGCAAACGAAACAAAATAATCATTGAGCAGAGCAACAGCTGAATTTGAATAAAAGAAAAAATATTCGTGTGCATAATGAACATAAAAACTAACTACATCGAAAAGGATATTAGCGATTACGAGCAGACTGGCAACAGGTGCCAGCCCAACTGCAACTGGCCAAGCTGTTGCCAAGGACAACTGAGGACACTGGTTACCAAGTGCTAAGCAGCCACATTCATGGAGCCATGGGCTTTGTGCGCCCTTTGTGGATTCCTTTGACGAATAAAAATCAATGAATTTTAGGGGCCCGTACAGGGTGGCGCCTTGTTGCACGTCAAGTATGTCAAACACTTGCAGTCAAAACGCTGCACGGCCTTCTCGTTTTGTTGGACCTCTTGTGTTATATATTTGAATGGGCTGCGCTTCTTGTGCTCAAAACACTTGCAACTTTTCAAGCTGACATTATGAGCCAACACTCGCAGCACACGCACAACAAACAACCTGCCCCGGGCTTGTGGCCCATTTGGGTTTATGCTTGTGACGTCTTCAAGCTGTTCAAAATTGATGGCTGATTCAAGCTTTAAAGGCAACTGAACTTAACTGATAAGCGAAAATGGAAAAACTTAAAAACAGAACGGAAAATACGGGCATACATATACGAAGCAAGGCATGGCATGACATATCTGTGCGTGTGTATAGCTAAATGAATAGTTGGTGGTGAATGACAGTGAATGGCGGTGGGACCGATGGCTAGCATCGAATGATATGATAATATGGCACTGCCTTACCGGTGGCGGGGCGCAGATTCGCCCACACCCAGCAGTTGCAATGGCGCTAATATTGACCGTGGACAACGATGGACCCGAGCAGTCGGCCGGTGTTCAGTGTCGGTGGCGCAGAGCTCCTGTTCAGATGGATGCCTTGCAACTGCGTGTTCAACTATAAAGGTCTTCGCTAAATCCTGCAATTAAAGAATAAAGAGAGTTTATTTAAGTTTGTGAAACAAATTTATTTACTCGGCGCTTGTAAAAACAACTTTTGATAATGTCGCGCATAACAAACATCTGATTGTCAGGCGAACGGCAAACTGCATAGGGAAAGAAGCAGACAGCTATCTGGTCGCCAGCTCAGGACAAAATGGCAGACCTAACTGACTGTCTGACTGCCTGTTTATCTGTCTGTCCGATTGACTGTCTGACAGTCTATCCTACTGTGGTCGCTACAGTTGTTGCTGTTGGTATGTGCGACCAACGCGAACGATTATTATTGTTGGTTCAATGCACTCCCCGCCTCAAAATAGGACACAGGATACAGGCAAAACTGAGAGTATGAAAAAATATTGTAGTGGAAAAAGTCCTTTTGTTACAATATGGTATACTTTTCCATACTGACGCCTCTTAATTTAATTAAGAACATGGAAAACTTTTAATACGTTTGCTGGCATCTTGTTATGTTACACAAATTAACTTGTTGTTGCAATACAATAATGAAATTGGATTGAACAAGCCTGATAAGCACTAATTAAGAAATATATGCATAAAACCTATTAGGAATGTGGAAACTAAAAGTGCTAGACTGGCACAAGAAAACTCAAGGATTTGAAAACGGGCCAAAACCTAGCCAGTTCGAACATTGAATTGTAATTTATATATTTTTATACATGTACCGAACCATTTGTTTAAAACCAAGTGCGAGGAACATTATGATAAGACGCCTTACAAATTGCTAACCTTCGCTAAAACGAACATATCCATGTACTTCGTTGGAGACGTTCGTTAGTTAGTACCAGGGCATAGGAAAAGTGCGTTAATAAGTCGTAGTATATTCTTTTTATTTATATTTCCAAAACGTTATTTCAAAATAAACACAATAATAAATAAACATTGTCAAACATACGTAAATATATCTATGTGTGAGCTTCAAGCAAAAGTTTCAAACATTTAACTTAATTTGTCCCGAGAGCGTCTTTTGGTGGATCTGTCAGCGCCATGCATTCAAATTGTTTCGTCGGAAAATTCAAACAAGTCATGACGTTGACTAAATCCACCTTCGTATTAAAGTTGTAGGTTAGAAATATTTTACTACTGCTCATGGCCCACTTCAGTGAGCCTTCATTCAAGAACCTAAGTGACTTAGGGTGTGCGTGCTACAAATTGACACAACGGCCTTAGACGCAATTTGCTCCTCTCTAGCATGTCCTTGTCAGACTCTAATGATATGTACATAAATTGAAATTCGTAAGACAGCGAATGGTACTTGGAATTGCAAATAGAAAATTTACAGTGTCATAAAAGATGCATGAAGCTAGGATTCGGACAATGTTGGACTTGCAATTTATGATATAAGCTTTCATTATGGTCTACATAAAGCTGGCGATATTACGCATACGCTATATAGTTCGGCGTCACTTGGTCTGGACTGCCGCTTACTTTGTGTCACATTTGCGTGGGCGCACCAAAAACAGTTTTCTTGTGGCTTGAGTTTGGGCATGCATGGGTGGGTGCGTGTCTCTGTGTGTGTGTGTGTGTTTGAAAGTGCAAGTGTCGGTGCTGCTACTTGCCGCTGTGTGGCATTTGCTATTTCGCCAAAATCACGCTCTTTCTCACTTGCTCGCTCGCGTCCGCACACATCCTTGAATACAAATGTCAAAGTTGACAGATGACTCTGCAGAAAAGGAATCGAAAAATGGCACATTTGGTGCCAAGCAAGCTAATATTGGCAATGTGGGTTTATTATTTCATGCAGTGCCTCAAATTGTTTATTGCACGCAAACTTTAGCTAAAAATACAACAATGATGAATCAGTATTTGTCTCTGTAACTTTTCATTACAGATACAGCTCCAAAGCAAACCAACAATGTTGAATTTTCGCTAAATAGAAACTGCTATTTGTATGTTATGACGCCAAACTGTCTGTTGCATAGCCCACAATGTGGCTTGCTGTACTTGTTGTAATACTTAAATCAAAATAGCCGCATTTTTTCAATTTTACAAAAAAAGCTGAATTATAGATAGCTGAAACATATACGCACAAAATCGGATCCTCTGACGCCAGTAGGTCTGGCTGGTATTGGTAAAATTTTTCAATCATAATTAGAGAAAAGCGGTGGGAGTCTACATTTCCATAGCTTTCGTTAAGCCAACTGAAATCTGTGAATCAAACTACTTTGTACCGCTTGACCCCGAGCACACAGCCACAGCTGTGGCTTAGGAGAAGGTTTTGCGTGCCCTTAAAACAGTTCCCGGACGGGTTGCACACATAACAATGGATGCAGGGATGGGTGCTCATTATTCTGCTGACGCACATATGTAAAAGGAAGAAAAACACCTGCAGCCATATCTAACCCATTTTCAGTCCCACTTCAGTTTTCCATTAAGGAGGTGTTCAATGTACCTCCAACGGCAATTAAAGCAACATATAATGAAAAACCTCAGGAACTGACAAAAATATGACATAAATTTGACATCGCTTACGGCAGAGGTCAAAGACTCGCACGCTAACAGCAGCAGAGGAAAAAACAACCACACATTGTAGCTTAAAATACGCAGGCACAATATTTGGCACGTCTGCCCACGTGCTGTGTGTGTGTATGTGTGTTTATGCGGGTGTGTGAGTATCTTTTCTTAGCTAAATTACAAAACGCCATTCGTTACATATTTCTGGGCTGTCTCTTATAAATTCTCGTATTTATTTGACTACTGCTCTTATTAAAATTTGCTAACTCGCCAATTAGCACAGCATATAACAAACGCGAAAGTTATGGCCCCACTGCCACTACCCCTTTACCTTCCCTCTGTTGTGCGTTTGTGGGTTAGCTGGCTGTCAATCCTCACGCTTTAATAGCCCAGCGCGTTTTGTGTAATATCTAATTCAATAAAACGCTTCTGTCTCAGCCTCTGCTTCAGCCTTTGCCTGGGGTTTGTTGTTACGGCCTCTGTCTACGCTTATCACGTACACACACACACGCATACATATACACAGAGTTTGACTGACTTTGTGATACAGAATTTTTACCGTGTTTCGATTTTTGGCAGTTCCAAATTCCTTTGGCTTTGAGTCGCACCTTTTTCTTAGCTAAGCTGAGCAGAGGAATTCACAGTTTGTTTTGATTTGTAATTAAGTAATTAATTTTTGAATTAAATAGCCGGGTAAGGTTTAGGTGAATTTAATGATCAAAAATGAACACAGATATGCTTTTTCCAAATTTGGTTGTTAAATTCCGAGCGCACAATGCAAAAAATAGCTGAACTATCAACGACGGTGATGAAATTTTCACTGAGCGTCGAGTCGAGTTGTTATATATTAATTTCCCACCAAAATGTAATGCGTAACGTGAGAGAGCGAGAGCGAGAGCCATAGGGAGAATGCAATGGATGTAGAGAGGCTTAACACGTGATTTTTTTAATAAAATATCAGCATGGCCTTTCAAAATTCTTTCTTAGCTAAAAATTAACAAATTGCAATGTAATGTAATTCAAAATACCGTACTATTGCCCTTATTAAATGCTAAAAAAATGCAAATTTTCCGTTATTTTTGCTGCATTTAACAACACTATATTACGTGCACATTCTCAGAGCAATGTTACCCTCAGAGCAAGTGCGCATGCGGCTTATAGTAAAACTGCGGGAGTATCGATTCATTCAAGTCTTTGTACGCGTGCATATAGCAACCACCGTCACACAGGCACACACACAGACATGCAGAGACACACACACACACACTCACACATACATTCAAGAGACACATATACACGTGCCCGCTTAACTTTTATCAGCAAGAGGGTAACGTTAACGGTATGAATGATAATAGGAAAAGTTGGCACACATTACTTAATCATTTTTCAGCGATCTGGCAACACGGTTTACCGTCACAAGCCGCAGATGTGGATGAAATATCAAACAAACGAAAGATGTGGCCAAAAAGCGAAACATGAAAAAATGTCTGTATGTAAACACAAAACAATAAAAAGCCAAAGCAAAGAGCACACAGCGCAGAGCACACACAACAACAGCAACAACAACAACAACAACAACAACGAATGACAGCAACGGAGCGGCAACTCAGCCAATGCTAACTCAGCTTGGAGCCAGAGCAACCAAGCAACGGCCCCACGCTGCCAGTTTCAGTCCCAACAAAACTCTCGAGCCGTAAAGTTGTTGCAAACGTGTCAAGCGGAAACTTTAACTCTCAGTTGCGTTTTAGTTAAGCGAGTTTCAGAATAGCCAGAAACCATACATTTTGAATATTGTGTGAGTGTAGTTAACTTAATTTAAATAAAACACTTGTTTTAAGCAACAATAAACTGTTTTCGTTAGCTACAATAACAAAAATTCAGCCAAACTTGTTGCATAAAACTTGTTTTCACGTGCTTGCTCATTTAAAACAATAAGCCAAAGAGCGCAACAACGAAGTGAATTCAAAAAGCATAAGATAAAACACTTTGCATAAATAAACAAAAAAATATATAAATGGCAAATTTCATGAAAAACCCTTACAAAATAAATAACAAAATATATATAGGAAATGTTAAAAGCTGTCAATTGAAGTGTTTGGAACTTGCGCGAATCTGCGAGCAGCTCTCCAATCTGCGAGTGCCGCTCTTAACTTGGCTTTAACCCAAACTTAGGAATTCTCTTAGTTATTGTTTTTTCTTTTTAACGAATAGCGAACAACTGTTGGCCAAATAATTGTATCACTATTGCATTAAATGTGTTCACACAAAAACGATCTCGTTGGGTTTATCTCTTGAATGAACTGTACTCAATACTCAATGCTCTCAACAACTGTGTGTGCGTGAGTGGCTGAGCTGAGGTGGATGTGGATGTGTTGCTATTTCCGTTAAAAACTATTCAGAAAATAAAAATTAATAACCTCTTTAGTTAGGATATGGATCGATTTTAATATACTTCAAATGTGCAACAAAATATTGTATCACATTCCATCGAATTCATGAACATTTCAACAATTTGGCTTTGTTTTTTGTGGCAATGCGATCGCATGACGTAAGCGCGCTCACAGCTCGCGCTTTTTTGTCAATCTCTTATAAAACGCGCCAATTTATTATTGTCATTTATTTTATATTTTTTCCATACCTACAATTGGTATTCACACATATGTGTATCGCAGAAAAACTTGTTTCGAACACTCATTCTCAAAGTTTCATTTGAAGCGATTGGCGAAACCTTTTCCGTGAAAAAATCAGCTTTATTTTAAAGTTTAATGCGCAGTGCTCGGATCAATCAGGTCGGGGTCGCTTTTAATTTTGTTTTTACAGCCAACGTGAAATAGAAAATGAAATCGTGTACGTGAGAAACAGATGCGCCGCTTGCAGCAGAAGTTTCATAGATAAAAAATCATATTAAAAGAT
Source organism: Drosophila kanekoi (assembly GCA_037075305.1). NCBI lineage: Eukaryota > Metazoa > Arthropoda > Insecta > Diptera > Drosophilidae > Drosophila > Drosophila kanekoi. The sequence goes on along the minus strand of JBAMCE010000131.1, from coordinate 656,286 downwards.
TAGAAATTAATGTAGCCGGCCGTCCACACGCTTGTGTCACGTCCAAGTAACTTCAAATTTCCTAGAAAGTTATGGCTACACAAAACCACAAAAATCTCGAAAATATCTGAACTGCAGCTGTGCAGTTGAAAGCGAGGCAATAAACCGCAGATAATCGGCTAGCTAAGGTAGCAAAGCAATTGTTAAAAGCTCGCATTGTTCTCGCATTGATGAGTCAATGTATGATGAGCATTTGAAAATAACAACAAGCCCAACAACAACAATAACAAGTGGAATGAGTAATTCGTTATGAACTGCAGCTGGGAGCAGCTTTTCAGTTGCTAACTGCGTGAGGCGCATGAAATTTGCCATAATTTGCAATAACAATTTGTACAATTGCTTAATGCAAACTGCTTGATCAACGACTTTTTGCAGTTGCCAAAAGGATTCGGATAAGCGGCGCTAAAAAAAACAAAAGACTTAGGCAACGAACGTGCCCCATTATGACACATCACACAAAGGAAGCTCACGGCTCCGGTTCGAGTTTGACGGCGCTTTGGCTGCTGCTCAGCGCGCTGCTAGTCACACAGGTAAGCACAAGCACCACTCCAGGGGCCCCTCTGGGCTATAAGAGTGGCAGAAGTACAAAAATAATTATAACTAGTCGCATTTCTCCCGTAGTTTTCTTCCATTTCACTTTTCATTTGCATACAATACCGTTCTGGATGGGCCAGGCATAAAAACGAGGTTAACCGCTGGCTCTGACATTACCTGACCATTTTCATGGGGCACTTATAAACTCGTACAAACAACATTCGCTGCGGGCACGTGAATTTTCCACGGCAATTTTCCAGGCAAGACAAATTAATGAACTGCACAGAGGCCGCAGCTGCGCCAGTTGCTCACTTCGCCAGTTCGCTAGTTTGTCTGTTTGTTAGCCTATCAATAGCTAGGCGGTAATTCCAGCAACTTTTGCGCTTGTGCGCTTGTTCTTATATTTTTCACTTCTCGAATGTGCCACTGACCAATATCTAAACTTTTACCTACCGTGGCTCTGCTCGCAAGCCCTTCTACCAAAAGCCAATTTTCAATTGTCTGCAATCGACCGTGAAATGCTCTGATTTCGTTTTCGGCTTATGAAATGGCACAAATCTATTAAAGCGGCAGCTGCACAATTGAAATGGGTGTAAGCCGGTCTTTAGGCAGCTGCATGTCCGCAGCGAATGTGTGTCTGTGTTTGTTAGTTAGTTAGCTTCTAACTGTGATGGAAAGCCCAAGCAAAAATACACAATAATTTATTTTGGCCGCAGGCCTTTATTTAGCTTTGCTCTGTGTCCATAGTAGCCAGTTGATTGACAGCTGAAAATAGCAAAAACTTTCAGTTTCGACGTATGCAGAGCAATATGCATAACGGGTATATTGAACTATCTATTTATTAATGACAGCGGCCGCGTAAAATGACATCATAAAACATAAAGCACAGTGTCCAGCGCCCACGTGGGGCGTCTACAAGGCGTTTTGGGCTTGGCGACCGCAAGTGGCGAAGAGAGCTGCCTACAGCCAGATGCAAAACAATGACAACTACAACAACAAAAACTACAACGATAAAAGGCAGCAATAACTATTTAGCTCTTTGTTAGCTTTAGCTAATGCAAAACTCACAGAACCTTGAAGCAGAAACAACGGCAAACAATCGCAGCGAAGCAGCTTTGAAATGCTGCGAATGATCATGATGATGAAGATGGAAATGATGAAGATGTAGATGAAGAAGGGCTTATTGTTCATTAAGAGGATATGGCTGTTAATGAAGATTATAATATAAGTTTACCAAGTTTGTCTTTAAGACTGCACACACACACACATACATACACTCAAACACACATATGGTGCGTGTTGAATATCTCTTAAATTGAAATTTAGCTACCCTACGGTACTTTTGTTGTTGCTGCTGTTGTTTTTGCCTCAACGCCGCTTTGCTTTTCACACTCATTAAACAAGAAACAAACTTGCGTTTTCCGTTTTTAGTCTCAAAGGTTGTTCACACAAAGACCAACAGCCGAAATGGTAGAATTCGATATTTGGGCATCGACAGGTATTTAAAATGCGCAACGCATTCCACAACTATCGACCATGTTATTAATTATAATTGTCGCCTCAATGTAAATGCAATACAAATATTGACTTGCCCATTAGCAGATTTTAGCGAGCAGTTGTTGTTGTTTTGCTGATATTATTATTATTATTGTTATGGGCCATTAAAATCCATTTCAATGTCACAGCAAACAAAATATGCTAATTTCCGAGAGACACACACGCTCACGCTGGGAGAATATGTACACGGCAAGTGTCCACATATAATCTTAAATACATATATATAAACATATATATCTTAAATATATGCATGTGAATTGGCATGGCGTCATACCGTTTGACTCTTGAACGTTAAATACAAAAAGGCAACAAACAAAAGTAATAAAAAATAATAAATAAGAGTGCTCTAGTCGGGAGTGCCCGACTGGGGGATACCCTGAACTTTCTGCTACCAACACCAAATATAATTCGCGTAAGGCGTTACATTGCATCTACATTATCAAAGTTCCCTCGGACGGAGTTGAATTTGTAAATATTTATAATCTAGCCAAACGAACTATTTGACTCTGCCCCATATTTCACAGCCAAGATTTTAATTAAAACGAAATCAAACTGAATTAAAAAAGCAGCAACATATGCCCGCCTTGATACTTTATCTGTATATTAATATATAGAAGCTACATGTCAAATTTGGTGACTCTTGCTCTTAAAACCTACGATATTATCTCATTAATAGGATTTCAATATCGATTTTTATAGGTTACTTGGAAACGGGGCAAACGATTATCGCAAACAATCTTGTGCTGCGCTGGTACTAGAATCAACATTAAACATTTTGAGTGTCTAGCTCTTATATACATACATACGGACGGTCTGGCAGACGGACATGTCTAAATCAAGTCGGTTATTGATGCTGACCAAGAATATATATTCTTTATGGGGTCGTAGATGCTTCCCTCTACGTGTTACATACATTTGTACAAAACCAATATACCCTTTATTCATATTTTTAATGGGTTCAGGGCATAAAACACAAAAGCGTATTCGACCAAAAATGACGCGTATTATTCGACCATTCGACAATTTGGGCGACGGTTTAGTTATGGGGTTTCTCAATACAATACATTTTAAGCTTGGTAGTATGTATCGAAAAGCGAACTAAAGTGCTACAAGTCAAAGGCAAATCGGCAAACAAGTGTTTCACAAATGTCATTTGAAGTGATCTATGTTTGTGAGATGCCTTGCTGATGACACTGATATATCTTTACCATATACAAGAATGTAGTATTTTTTGTCCGAAATATGAGTCATTCTTTTTCGTTTCGCTGGAATGTATTCTAAGAATCAAAGCTGAGACTTCAGCAGTAACTTAAACAAAAGACTTAGGCAACAAACTTGATGATTGTTTTGGCTATTTTGATTGAAGTTCTTTCATTCCAGCTTCCTTTCATATGAATCTCTGCTTTGTGCATAAACTAACGGAAAAGGCGTTGTACTGCTATCCGCCATTAAAGACATTTATAACTATCAACTAGATCTCAGCCGGGTCGCTTGTAGTTTATTTTTTTAACCTTTTGACAACCACAGAATGCAAATGGATTATTTCTGATGCACGGCATTATGCTCTAATTAACAGTCTACCAGCCAGTTTTTATAAATGTTTATGTTTTTCATTTCGCATCCAATCATATCGACTGCAAAATTGAATGCAATGAAGTGAACTGCCCGAGCTGCACCTCGCTGGGTTGTCATTCTCGTACTAACCACCGGTGGACTGGGGCAATTAGAAGAACAACCAGTTTCTTGGCCGCACGCAACCGCCACTGGGTTAGTAGTGTGTTTGCGTCTGGAGACGATGTGACTAGTTATGATACTGGTACTGGGTACAGGCCAGAATGCCATGCCGATTGCTATTGCCATTAGATTGCGCACCTGAGTGTGCTGCGAAGTTAGATGCCTATGCTGGCCATAGTTCTCACAGTGTAACGAAAAAATATCAAAAGAAATAAAAACAAAAAGCGTGTTTATGTCATGTCAACAATCTGATTACGAAATCTATTGGCCTGTAGCATTCTGAGTTGACGCAATTTAACGGCGCGTTGATTTCGAGTACAAATTATTTCGTTTACTGGCCACCACTTGGCAGTTGGAAGTTGCCAGTTGCCAGTTCCCAGTTGGCAGTTTCCAGTCTACCGTAAAATTCATTAAAATTTATGCAAAAGCTTTTGGCATATTGGGTCATCATCAGCAACAGCAAAGTAGCAGAGGTAGTAGTAGAAGCAGTGGTAGTTGATTCTCAGCAGTGCGCCATCGGAGAAAGTTCTTTCTTTTGTTTAGCTTTGGTTAGTACACTTCATTATTTGATTAGCTTGCATTGTTCACGTGCAGTGGGGACTGCTCTGCTTCTGCTTCTGCTCTTACCACTTTTTGGCCCTGTCAGTCAACGCAGTCACCAGCAGCAAAAACAACAACAACAATTTAGCAATTGTTTTTTTATTTATGGTAAAAGTGGGTTTTATCTGAAACTAATGGGAAAAACCATTTGCCAATTCTGCTTTTGTTGCATTTTTGTTTGCTGTCTCTTGAAATTTTCACTGCGCTTGTCTATTGGCCCGTCATTGGGGCTTACGCTCCAAAACATGTGCCTCCAAAAAAGCAACAGACTAACTATTTTTGTTGCTTTCAGATACTGTTTGGCAAATGATGCTCATGGAAAGTGGCGTTTATGAAAATTTCTCAGTGCCCTAGGGCATTTCGGAAAGAGTTGTATGGCCCAGGGGCTTAACGATGAGGTTTTCGTGCATTAAAGCACTGAGTAAACATCTTCAAGCAATTAAATTAATAAATAAAGTGTCGCATGATTTGACCTTACCAAAAATCGATGCAAACTGGTCTTAAATAAACTAATTTAATGGTAATCTACATATTTTCGACAGGTCTCACATTAGCTGCATTTTGTTACCATTTCAGAAAAAGTTAGGGTCAACATAAGTAGTTTCATAATTTGATCTCTCAAATCATGATTAATGACGATTAAATTAGGAGCCAAATGTTGTACAATTAAAGCAAGAACTTTCGGCAGTTTCCCAGCATTATTGTTATTGGGTTAAGAGGGTTATAGCCGCGATAAATTCAATTAACGGCAGCTTTCAAAACATTTTAGACCATTTCAACTCAACGTTAAAAGCAGCATGATGACCTCAGATAATCACATCAGAGAAGACGAAGAAAGTGCTCTCCATGCTCATAAGTGGCTGCAGTTTATGGAAAAGCCATTAAACGAAATTTTTCCTGAGCTACTGTTAGACGAGAAGAACGCCAACTGCGGCTGGCTCCAAGTAAAAACCACTCAAAAAGCAACAATTAGTAATACAGATAAATAAGCAGCAAATGTTCGAGGCACATGACATGTTCTATGGAATTTTTGTTGTGCATCAGTTCACAGTAAGAAAAAGTTTCAAGACTTTTTCTCTATTGATTGCTGGTCAGAAGCAGCAGGCGCAGCAGCAACAAAAGGCCATACACAAGTGCTTATTATTATATTAGAGCTACGACAGCATAAAAGCCATACAATTGACCCCAGCGTGTGTTGAAAGGGGCTTTGCTCCGGGTACCGACAGCGGCAACAGCAACAGCAACGGCACCACCAGCAACAGCAGCCCTGATACCCAGTTCAAGTCCGGGTAAGGGCTTAGGTCTAGGTCTGGGTCTGGGGCGGCTATGAACGTACAGAAGGGTACGTGCCATGAAATTAGCGCGTCAGCGTTAAAACATCAATGGAACAGTGCGCCAACAATTGCAATTTAATTGTAGCGACAGCGACATTAATTGCAGATCTTATTTTTAATTTAAAGGAGCAAATAAAAGCCCAAATGGGCCGTGCGAAAATGCTGTTTCAACCAAAGCCTTTTCTCAGCCGGCTCTCATTACATAAACGGACAGCATCAAGAGTAGTTTAAGCCTGTCCAAAGCTCTGGCTTCATTTAGCGTTAAGTCGGGCCCAAAAACTTGCCGCTAAACATAAATACGGCCAACAATATGCGACGGCGGCGGCTGCGACGGCTGCGGCGACTTTACAGCGCCTGTAATGGGATCTGCGACCGCTTAAACGGCTATTTATGCGCTGCCAGCGAAAATACCGTGACAATTTCAAATCAGCAGCAGCTTGGCAGCCAACAACTTAGCGACTGGAGGCTCCAGCTTGTAGACGGAGACTGCATGCGAGTGGCCCGGCTGGTCGGTCCGGGGCTTTATGTTATAATTTACTTGGCAAGCTTTATTACTGCACAGTCGCATAGCGGAAATTCAAATGCACACAAAATATGTTAAGGTGCAGAACCCCTGATCCCCCACCTACCAGCCCCATCGTTCTGGAGGCCGCCTTTTGTTATGCACGAGTTTCGTTTTGCTTCTAACACAAGTTGTTGTTTTGAGCTCCAGCCTTAACATTATCGAATTTATTTGGCAATCAGTCGAAAAAATGCACAGCTGCAATCGCCTAGTCACTGTTCAGACTCTGGTGATTGTATCGCTAAGCAACTATTGCGCAACATTAATGTTTTCCAAAAATGTAGCAAAAGGAAACACACCCAGCCGGAATATGAGAATGTGTATGCTTTTGAATAAAAAGCCTGGTCACAATTTAAGTAAAATTAGTTGTGGGCATAAATTACAAGCGTATTGTTATACTTTGCTTTGGAATGAGCATTACAGCTATGCAGTACAAGTTGTAACGCTTTATCAGTTGAAATGTTTGTCGAGCGACACCACATATTTCGTAATACAGATGCCTACTTAGTGTTATTAAGCACAATTCCAATAACGAACAAGTTCAATAAGCCTTTAAAAACAGATTTTAGCGCTGTAAGTAAAAGTTCCTGACTGGAAAATATTTCAAATTCGAACTTTAATTCGACACTGCGCACTTTCCACAGGGTGTGCATATACATATTCTTCCTTCAGCTCCACAAAAAAAAAAATTAATTCTTCATGTATTTCAAGGCTTAAATATGGGTTTCAAATGTTTTTATAGAAAGTGAAATATTCTTGAACTACTTGCCAAATTTAGGTGAATCTAGTTCTAATGAATTCTGATAAAGATATTTTAGGTTTATATATTTAAGGTTTCAGTTTGCAAAGGTTATTAAAAAACTTTGCTTATAGACTGCAAGCTTTTGGTAAGCGTATATGAACTTCGGTGTTGCTTGCACATTTTAGATTTACTTCGTATTTCACATTGCTTCTTGCAGTTTTGTCATTCTTCAGCAGTTAATTGCCTCCTCGCCGGCCACTTTCTACTACTAATTGCACACATTTCTGTTCCTAATAGTAAATAGTTAAAGCCACGTCGAAAGACTTTTGGCTTACGGCAACAAGGTTTGACCCCTTGCAGCTATATAAATTATCAGTGGGCAGAGCTTAATAGCTCAGCCCGACAACCAGCCAGCCTGTCCAGTTGGAGGTAACTCCAGCTGTGCGTGGCTGTGGCTGACTCTGATTTTGATACGATTTACATGCGGTGAGGCAAACAAGTTTAGTTTGTGCTGCAAATCTTTTGTTTCGTCAGTAATCGCAGGCCGAAAGGAATTTTATGAAAAATCACCGAAGTGTCCTGCGGCTGAGGCTCTGGCTAGGCAGTGACTAATGACTGAGCACATGAGCCAGTCTAAATCCATCAAAATCAAAGCCTCGGCTCATTGGATTTAATGGTTGCTGGTGCTCGAAGCTGGAGCAATGGCTGTGCCGTGACTGACAGCGCAAGTGTCTAATTGTGTTTGAGATTTTCGCTTTTTTCGTTTGTTAGCTTTTTTATTTTTATGTTGTTTCTATGGAAGCCAGCAACAATCAGAGCGTGTTGCATAATACAAAGGCCAGCAGCTGGCAACAATTTTTGTAGCGATTTTAACAAGCCCAGCGAAACGAGCATGCAAAAACAATTTTAATTGACTGGCTCCGGCTGAGGCTCAGAGGCTTTGTCGCGGTCTCTGTAACTGAATGAAAATGCAAAATTCATACAAAACAATTGCATTTTGCCAAGCGACAAATTGTCATGGGAGTTGCAGTTGGAGCTGGAGCTGGATATAAAATCGGAATTGCATTTGCTACGTGCTGTATGTGACCCTCGAGCGTTGGCAGCGCTCATTGAACTGCGCCGCCAAAAGATGTGGCTATAATGCTAGCATAGGGCAAAGGAAGCGGACTGCCTTTAACTTGGCTTAAACAATATTATGGATATTCGGGGGGCCCACAAGCGCTACAGTTACAAAGCTATAAATTCCTTATGCGATGCAAAGTGGACGTTCTAGTTGGCATCAAGCTCCAAAGTAGCTTAGAAAGTGGCACACTGGCCAACATGTTTTTGGCATACACAAGCTGCAGTTAAAATTGGGTCGATTCGTTGCTGCATTTCACTTGACGCACAGTAGCCGCAACAGAATCAAAAGCAGAGTCGACTGCAATATTAAAAGCTTTAATGACCGAGCAGTTGCCGAATTGACTGCAGATCAACAATTTCTCATTTCTCTGGGTACCTTTCGAAAGTAAATATACATAAATCAATGGGGCTTGTCAGGCTTAGGGAATTGTTTCGGCTTTCGTAAGACAGGCGCTCCGGATAGTTGACCCAGCCTGAGGGCCGACTCCCAAGAACGTGAGCTGGCCAAAAAGAAAATAGCAAGCGGCATCAGTGCGATTGTCATGTCATGACTTACTTAACTTTTGTGCTGCTTATCTAGCGCCTACGGTCTGAAACTCCAGTGCCAGCTAAAGTTTGGCTTTGCAGTTGGCTGGAGCTGGAGCACAAATTCAATTATCACGACGTCGCGACTCAACCAAAGTTGCCCAACTTGCCCAAGTTGAGAGCATGCCAATAAATTATCTTCAAGCCAAATGCCTTTGACAGTGCGCGACTGGAGCCGGACCTGAAACTGGCCCCAAACGTGCAGCATACAGCTTTGCCGGCCCGCTATGGCCGCCGAAGAACTCAAATTCAAATAGAAAACCAAACTGGAACCCAAAGTTCTAGGTTCCAAGCTTTCAAGTCTGTTATTGCCGTTGCCGCTTGCAATTAATTGCGACTTTTGCTGACTCGTTGGCTAACCATTAAAATTAATTAGAATTCTTGTGATCATATAGCTCTCCATGCTTACGCAATGAGTTGGCTGAAAAAATTTTACCACTTGCTCCTAAGTGCGTTCCCAGGGTCCCTAAAGTAGGTCATAGTAATTAGCAAAAACCTTATATCACTTTGTTCTCCTTTTACAGATAGCCGCACAGGAGCCGGCGGCGGTGCCCGGCGAGTTTGCGCCCCATGTAACTGCCACGTGCAAGGCTGGAACCATGAACATCAAGGTGAAATTCAGTTCCGGTTACGCAGGCGCCGTACATGCACGGGATCACCGCACACAGCCCTGCATGGCCATGGGCGACGGCAGCGATTCGGTTGCATTCAGCCTCAACCTGTGGGCCAAGCAAGGAGCGCCAGACTATTGCGGTATATTGGTCAGCAACGTGAGTGGAAGCAATGTAAGCATAACCATTCAAAGCTTGCCTAACAATATTAACCTCTAAGATTGGCAATTCCATCAACTGATATCACGTGTTTTTTTTTAAATTTATTTTATACCAAACACTAAACTGATTTCCAGATTCAATTCCATGTTTATATTTTAAATATTTCTTTTATTCTGTTTGCCTTCTCGTTTTTTTTTTTTAATTATCGCGAGCGCATGCTTGTGGCCTGTGCATTTTTATTATTTAAATATTGTTTCCTTTAAATTTGTGTTCTTATGCATTTTTGTTTATGCGCTTGCGTTATCAGCTGTGTGGGTAAGCCTCTTGTAGTTGTTTGCTACGCTATTAATCTAAGCTGCTCTCTTTTTAAATTTGACTGCGTAATTACAGTAGTGATTGTCTGCTTTAAAAAGCAGAGATTTGTTGTAAAGAGTTTTGGCCGAAACACTTAATAGTAAAAGAACATAAGGCCAAAAAGAAAAATCGGACTCCGATTTTATTACCACCTATTTCTAAAGTCTAAAGTCGCAAATTTAGTTGCTGCTTCAAAAAACAATTTTCTTCTTTCGAGCTTGCCTACCAGAATGTTAGAGGTCTAAAATCTAAACTCGTTAACCTGTATTTAGACTCTCTTGCTTTTAATTTTCAAATTATCGCTTTCACTGAGAAATAGCTGAAGCCGGACATCTCAGACTCTACAATTTTTACCTCGAAATACACCACTGACATATGTGATCGAGTTTCCCGTATCGGAGGAGGAGTACTTATAGCTGACGAGTCTGCTCTTTCGTAGACATTTTTATTTCATGTTCATATTTACCTCCTCTATCTTACTTGTCCACCTATCAAACCCATCTTAATGCTATTAAATCTATCTCCTCCCTACTTTCTGATAGAGACCTTTTGGTAGTTCTTGGGGACTTTAATCTTTCAGATGTTGAGTAGACATCGCCATCTGACTCAAACTTTTTGTTGCCGTCTTCGTCAAACGAATTTATTGAGGGTTACATGAAATGTCCTTACGGCATGTTAATCGTGTGCGCAATACAAGAAACAGATCTAGTTTTCGTGTTGGATTCGTTCAACATTGTTGAGCACAGGATCGATCCGTTTAAACGCTTAAACATTGATGTTGCCATTAAACTTTTTTATGATACGTTGTTCTCGATTTTTGATGTGTGCGTTCCAGGCCTCCCTGGTTCTGTGCTGCTATTTTAATTTGTATTTTTTCTCAACAAGACATAAATATGGGTGTGGCAGTTGAGAAGAGGGGGTCGTATGTCGCGAGGTCGAGTCCTACAAAAGAAACTAATTTTTTTTTTTTGGCTGGCGTGGCTGCTGAGTAGAGTCGGCAGCAAGTAATGCAGTCAGTTGCGAATTCGAACCTTGCCAATGGAACTTTTTTTTTAATTAATCTTTATTGCTTCAAACGAGCGCGTAGCTACTTGCTGTATTTGGTGTTGGAATAGGAACGTTCAGGGTATTCCCTAGTCAGGTGCTCCCGACTAGAACCTCTTACTTGTTTTTATTTAGAGCCAGTAAGTGTCATATATGTACATTTTCGTTTCCATCTGTGATTTACAAATTAATAAGCAAAGAAAATAAAATAACCAAGTTGTGCAATGTGGCTCAGACACAGCTATTCCGGATATTAAATACTATTAAATAGCAGCGTATTAGAAAAATGTTTTTCCGTTTCTTCACTTAGCCTGTGACAGTCAAGTTAAGCAGTTAATTTAGCAGGCTCTCAGATGCGCTCTTTGAATTTAAGTTTTGCACTAACTTGTTATGGGAACAATTGTATTAATATGGGACAACAAAAATAATGTCAAATAGCGACATAATGATGGACGGGTATTGCATAGTCGGGCAGTTACCTAAAGCATGCTCTACTAAGAGCTTGTCTGCGGCAAGCGACGGAGCCACCGCTAGCTCCAAAAGGGCACGGCCTGGGGCACGCATGCCCATAAATTTAAGCGCGCCTCGTATCTGGTGTACTTGAGTCTTGGCCCCAAATCAAGGCAAATCAGACGACGACGGCAACAACTAGTCGTCAGTGTATATAGTAACGATGGCAATAAAAATCAAGTTTAATCCTACGTGCATCACGGGCGTTGACAGGCGGCGGCTGCGTGTGGGTAACCAGCCCCCAAGTTGAACAATGGCAGACAAAGGTAGTCAGGGCCCAGGCAGAGAGCCATTAGCATTAGCCAACGCCATATGTAAGCAGATATCGCAGATATGAATACGCGTGTATGACTATGTGCTCACCTCAGACTGTGTGTGTGCGTGTGTGTGAATGTAGGTGTACACATATTCCAGTATACTGAACAGTTTCGAAATGCAAATTATCAGCAAACGCGTCATGTTATAAGTTTAAGCACATACGAGTACAACATTATTAATTGCAATGTCAAATCACAAGGCTGCGCCCTGTATCCCACTTTTATAAATAAACTATAGCTGCGAGTCCCAGAATAACAGACTTACCTGCATAGGTGTAGCAGATTTATTTCAGCGCTCTTGGCCCACCTTCCGTTTACCGGCCAAAAAGGGAGGTCCCCCATAAAATTAAATCACGCTTATCGCGACGGCAGCTTTAGTTTTATTTCAGCTCTAGCTGGCTGGCAAAGAGGGTGTGGAGGGTGAGGTGCGGATGAGGGTGAGGGTAAGAGTGCCGGGCAACAACTGGAGCTGGGAGTGCCGACTGCGCGCCGGCGTCTAGCCGTGGCCCAGGCTGCCGTCGCAGACAGTTCACATGCCCAGACATGGCTTTCCACGCTTCGGCTTTGACAGCATTCCAGGTTGTTGTTGTTCATGTTGTTCTCGTTGTTCTCGTTGTTCTCGTTGGTCGGCGTGTGCTCGGTATTTGTGTCAAAAGAATTTTTTGTGTGTACTCAAAGCTCTTAAGCAATTTCGATTCTATTTCTTGGCAAATATTTTCGTAGGGCTTTAATTGCTTTGAAAATGCCGTGACTTTGGCTGACCTTGGCCAACCAGAGACACAGAGTCAGAGTCAGACAAAAGAGACAAAGACGGAGCCCTAAGCTAATGCCACAAGCCCAGTAACTGGCCCCAGCTGAAGCCTGGGCTATGTGCAGCCTCTCGGAGCGCCGTAATGCCTTTGATTTAGTTTTCATGGCGAAGCCCTCGCATTGCCGTACTTGGCAATGCATGAAATTGGCGCTCACAATGGCAAGACGCCCTAAGCCTCTGGCTGCTAACATAAAGTTCAAATTGTTATTGTTGCCATTGTGGCAACTTGAACTTATTTCGTATTGCGAGTTGCAGATTGATTGCCATTATTTTATGATGGGTGTGACAGTGTGTTCTTTCTGCAACATTATTATAATCATTTAAATGTTAATTGCATGGCACAGACAAACAGCAAATTGTGTGCCAATTTACCATTTGGTAATTTTTGAACATTGCCTCAGAGCTGTGCCGAGAACTGTGCGCCGAGCCGCATCGCATATGGAAAATCAACGCAGTAATTTTCTCGACTTCTGCTTGGTTTGATAATAACTTGATAATGAGCCCATCCGTTGGCTGCTGTCTACCTAGCCGTTTCACCACTGCCTTACTCCACTCCACCCCATTCCGCCTTTGCTTTGCTTCACCTTGGAGCTGAGCTCGTCATTTAATCGCTCCACTCTACTTGGTTTACCTTCCTCGATCCTGATGCACGAGCTGGCCAACAAATTGTGACACAATTGCCACTCGATCTCTTACCCAATTGATATTATTTTGCAGCTGTGCCTGAGGTATTTATGTGCACTTATCTAGTTTTTATTTGCTAACAGCTTCCACTAATGTTGCCTTTACTTACATACTTATATACTTCTCTAGTTTGTTGAGTCATAAGCTAAGCACACTGATCAGATTCGAACCTTAAAGGTTAAATTCATTCATAAAACGCTGACAACATTTAATACGTATATAGTATGCAATGATCTTAGCGCAGGCGTGGGACGTCAACTAGAAAAAATAAATATACATTTTTTCTATATATTAAAAGTAAAACCGGTTTGTCGAGCGACTCACAGCTGCTAAATGGGACAAGTAAAAATTGTAAATTAAACACAATACGGATGCATATGCATATGCGAGTATTCGGGTGCACATACATGTGTAATTACTATATAAGAAGCTGCCTCATTTGGTCAGCTGTAGCTGCGTCTTTTTATGGAAGTTGCTGTATTACTTAATTGCTGTCAATTGCGGGCCAAGGCTATGTGACTCGTCATTGAGCAACTTGTGTTATACAGTACTCCAATGATATGCCCTGCAAAAGCTGGCCAACGACAGTTCAACAATTTCAATAACTTAACTTGCTGGTTGCATAATGATAAGCAGCAATTATAAAGAATATCTCCATTCTGTGCTAGTGGAAGCGCATTCTAACAAGTTTCTCGCCTAAGTCTTTCGTTTAATGCGCGTCTCTTATGCTGGTGCTGGCAGTTACATGTGGCCGCACAATTAAAACACTAAATTATATCAAATGCCAGGCAGCATTCGAAATGAAATGCAAACATGCTATTACCGAAATGTCTGGCAAAGTCACTGAGCGGCAGCCAACTCATTAACTGGAAAGTGCAGCTATTAAAGTGGCTGCAAAGCATAAGATTCAATGAAGTTCAGACGAATGGTAAACATGGCCGCGAAATTGTTAAAGAAGATAAACAAACAACTGGAAAATATGTCTAGTATGGGGCCACCTGGCTGGATGACTGCGTGGCTTGTTGTCTGCCAGCGTCACACTTGGCGGCATTTTGCATTTCCTTGTTGTTTTTGTTGTTGTTGCGGGGCTGCAATTACATCACGATGACAATTAACGTTCCGCAAGCACTACAGACTGCAGCAGTTGTAGGATCTGCCGAGGAGTCGGTTGCTATTTTAATAGCCAATAAGCCCCATAAAGCCGGCGGTTATTAAGAGGCGCTCCCAACGCCTGCAGCTTAGTTTATTAACGTAGCTTTTTAAACCCAATCAGCATAAATGTTCTATACACTTTAAATAACTAAAGATCTAACTTTCTCCCTCTCTCTTGCTCTCACTCTCATTGTCTATGTGTCCCCCTTAGCGCACGGAGGAGCGGTCCATTCAGCTGGCGGTGCGTGTGCATAAGACTCTTGAACTGGCGGATGATAAATTTTATGTGATTACCTGTGGCAAATCAGGCTATACTCGGTAAGTTTGACTACCTATGCCTTAGCTGTATAGACAATTGCACTTACGGCTGACTACTCCTATGTAGATAGGTGTAATTTGGCCGAGCTTCCGTCATGCCAAAGTACTTTAGCCTGCGTTCGCCAATTTCAGCTTGTTTCACGAAACTTGTTTTCGGCGTCGGCGCACAACAAATGAAATCTAAGACCAAATTATGCTGACTGAGCTTTATATACATTAGTATATAAGTGTACATGTGTACTCGTAGGTGTTGCCTTTCTATAGCACATCTTATTGATTTTCTATAAAAAAGTCTATATAAAGCGTTAAATAGAACTCAAGGCCATTAGCGCTTCGTACCAAGAAATTCTTTTCACCTTTTTGCCAATTTTGGACATTCTAAATTATTTCACACAAACAAATGCTCAAATGTTGTGCTCAATTAACGGTAAATTATTTATGTTGCCTCTTAAAGATTACAATCTGGAGTTGTACAAACAATTTAATTTGCCTTTGCCCCATTTACATAATGCCAATGACTTTGCTACAATTTTGAATTACGCAAGTTCGTTGTCTAAGTCTTCTATACGAGTGCCGCTTCAATGAAAACGGGCGCAAACAAATAGAAAAACAATTTAGAAAAATATGGATATGGTTAAAAAAAGTTTCTGCAAATTGCTGCGCTCTGTTAACTGCACACAGAAAAAATAAACCTGGAAACCAAAAGGAAATTAAAAAAAATTGACAGAAATGCACAAAACGGCAAACAAGCAGCAAGGCAGCGAAAATTAAAACTATTCATATAATATAACAAATGTTGGTATGTCTATTTGGCATAAAACGAACCTGTCTATAACGTAATGACCGGCAATTGCATAATGCTGCTGCTGCTTGTGCCGTTTGCTCGCCAGTGAAACTGCAAGCGAATCGCAGTGGGCAGCACTTTTGGGTCTATTGACTGCGCTTTTAATTAGCAGGTGCAGCTGCGCAATGGGGGAAGTGTGCCTAGAAAACCGTTAACTAATGTGCAACATCCATTCCCACTCAAATTTGCAGCGATGACAATGCCCATGTTGTGCTCAAGTTTCTGGAGAACGATCACCGCGTGCGCGAAACAGTATATGGACACGAGTATAAAATACGCGCTGAGTTCTCCAAGCCAAACGGTGGGTAATCACAAAGTCCCTTGTATGCACTGTCTACTAATAAAGGTTCCCTTCAATTATAAGATACCTATGGTCTACGTGTGGGGAACTGCTTTGCCTTTGACAAGAAGAACATCACCCTCAAGCTGACAGATGATCGCGGGTAAGTGCGACTGATTTTTCAATCAATTCCTGACCTGACAGTCAACCAACGGTATATTTTATGATAGCTGCCCCTATGATGGCAATATTATGAGCCGTTTTGTGCCCACCGCCGATGGGCGTGCAGCCGAGGCTACGCTAGCCTCCATGTTCAAGTTTCCCGAAGGTAGGTAGTCGAAATCAACCCTAGTTATTCAGATCGAAAAGCGAAATATTTCCAAATTGCCTTCTCAGGTTCCGAGGTTCATCTCCAGTGTGACGTCATACAGTGCTATGGACGCTGCGTCGAGATCGACGATTGCAGCGAGGTGGCCTTAGCTGGTTTCACAAAGGGCAATGGCAATGGACCACGCAAGTTTGGGCCCAATGAGGAAGGTTCCAGCATTGCGGGAACAACTGTTTTTGTTTTGGATCCCGCCGAAGCGCGACGTAAGATAGAATCATAAAACATAAATTTGAAATCAATCGAAATAAAAACTCAATTTCTCAACTGTGCAGTAATTTCGCCGAATTGCGAGGATGGTATACGACCCAGCTGGCTGCTGTGGCTGGCCATAACCTTGGGCGTACTGTTCCTCATCATGTTGCTAATGAATATTTTTCTTTGCACTGCCATGAGCTGCAGTTGTGCCAACACAGAGGTAATTCTGCTCTGAAAACATTTCGCATGCAAGTATGTTATAAGTGTGGCCTTTATTATTCCTTGCAGATCATTGAGAAAGAGCCCTCCATCATCGAGGAGTACGATCCTTACCGCAGCTGGCATGGCAGTCAATATGGCTCCCGTTATTCGCTACATGGCCGTGATGCGCACAAGGGTTATACCAGCGGTGGCTCGACGATACACTCAAATAGGTCTGATAGATATTAAGCTGATCTATAAACTACACACCCAAACACACAAGAACACAAAAGCTCTACTCTACACTTGATAAGCATCTGCTCTGCTCTTAATCATTTTTTTCTGGTAGCTGTGGAGCCAACACAGACACACACAAACACACCGACATATGTATATGTCTATATAATATATATTATATATATATATATATATATATATAGATCTATATATATAGATGTATCTTTATTAAACGCATGCCCAAAAAGCCTTGTATCGTATCTATGTATCGTATTTTGCTGTATTCGTATCTATTGTTAATTCTACTGAAGTGCCCTGAAGCCCTGTTGGTGAACAACGACAGCGAATCAACACAACTTGTGTTCACAAAAAACAAAAGATATAAAAGAATGAAATGAATTTATTTCGTGCCTTGTATTGCAACTGTAATTAACCGTTGATAATTTGCATTTGTTTAAAATGATGACTAACTTTAAACCTAAACTAAACCTATCGAATAGAACATAAAATTTTCTCTGACCCATACCCGTACACACTAACAGTCCACTTTAAAGATTTGCTAACTAAACTGTCAAGTCATTTTTAAAAATACACCACATATTATTATTTGATAATGATTTTGTATAAAACTTATCATCAAACTTATCCAACGTACTACTTCGAAGGTCTATACCAATTGATAACGATTATGCAATTGTACATTCACGACCCGGCTCTAGACATTCCTCCACGTTGCATGGACAGCGTGCGCATCGCGGACCGCCCAGTAACATATAAAAATGTAATACATAAGTCAAAGTTTGACAGTTTTAAAGTTTAACATAGTTTAGTTATGTTTTCCCCATTTCAAATAAGTCTCAAATGTATATACTAAAAGCAGTCTATTAAATCTTTTCCAAATTCTTCGATGGAAATAGGCTTTAAACAAATGATGTCTCTGTAAAATATTAAATGAAAGCCAATACTATATACTTCATTAAAATTTGCCTAATATTTTAATAACATCTAAACATAAGTCATTAGTCTGTCATAAGTTCGAGTGAATCTGTACGAGTATTAGTGAAAAGTTATGAATAAATGTAAAAAGCCACACGCAAAATCACTAATTCGAAATGCAAAAATATGCAAGAAGCTTAAAAAGTTAAGCAAACCCTTAAAGTGCGTTAAACGTGAAACTTATGAATTGTAATTAATTTAGAATAAAACAGTAATTAATTTTAAAAAGCAATAAATTTATTGAATGAGATAATAAAGTAACAAGATAAACAAATAAATAAATGTTTCTTATTTTTTTAGAAACTATTCTATCTAGTTAGTGTATGAATCGTGTATGAATCGTTTTCGTAAGTATTAGACACTAGACCTAATACGTTATTATTGCCCAAAAATATCTGTGAGTGACACACACATTTCTTTTCAAAAAGACTTAGATACCAAAAAAGGAGTTTTGGCAATGCCATTCTAAACTATTTCGACAAAATGGTATGATATTTTCTCAAATCACGTAATGCAATTTAACAAATATATATATTAATTTGAATGAACCGATTGTTTTTTTCAAAGCTAGAAACGAACTCCCTGTTTTTCCATTCAAAAGGGGTAGATTTTTGCCAAAAATTGCGAAATCACTAGCCATTTAAGACGTCAACTGTGTATACAATTAATTATTGATGACATTTTTACATTATTAATGACATTTGCAAATGTGAGCACCGCCAAAAAAGATTGCTATTTAATTCTCTGAAGTTTTCTTACGTACACATCTATTTCGACACCTAAAAACAACTCCTAAAAGTATGCACTGATCTCTGAATATTTAACTTAATAAAAATATTTTATGCTGCTTATTTGTATGCTTTTATTATTAATGTCGTTTTCAATACGCAGCATAAAAAAATTTAACAAATTTAAAAATTAAAGCAAGGCAGTTACAAGCTCTGCAATTTCTAGACTAAGAAACTCCTATTTTTTTTCCTTAAAGTTCCTTATAGTTGCAAAAATATTAATAATTTGAATTACTATTCAAAATTGTAGCATTTGCCCTCTTTATTGACTCTATATTCAAAAAATCTTCTAAAATCAGTTAAATTTAGATGTCGTAACGATGGTTATTACATCATCGTACACTTTAAGAAAAAAATTGTATATATTCTTGAAAAATATTTGTTGGCTGTTCATTTGTTCATTTTATTTTATTTTAACATATTGAGAAAAAATAATAACTTAATAAAATAAACTGTAAAAGTTTTTGAAAAGTTATTTTGATAATGTATAACTTAATTTGATTTTGAGTCTACCATAAATAAATAAAGCAAGTTTCGAAATTGTCCATTTAAATTGAATAATATTTTATTATAGGTGGTAGATACACTCAAGCAATGAAAACATCGCCTACCCTCGACAGTGCTAAATCCAGCCCTGTGTCAGGCTTATCGCCATTCTGCGCTCACAACCAGTTGTGCTCTCTCGGGCGGTCCCAGCAATTGGGTATAGGCATGGGCTTGCGGTTCCGCTACAGCTGCCGGCACAGTGTTCCAAGTTCTGTTGGTATTTTCGCATGGCAGTCTCAGTCTGAAATCGTCGGTCGTTGAGCGCTGAAGTGCCGAGTAAGAGAGAGCACGGCACAGAGCGCGATTTGTTTGAATGGCTGGCACGACAAGCATGGCCACATCCACAGCTACGTTCACGTTCATGTGTGTGTGTGGATGAAAGAATAACAGCGGCAACAACGACGTCAAAATAGTATTGAAGCATAAAGACCATCAAAATAAAGTAGAAATAAGCCCAAAACTTAAGAATAACAACAGCAGCACCAACGCCAGCAAACAATTAACGTGAGCGGCTTGTTTTTTTTTTTTGTTAAATGCGAGGTGGAGTTGCTGTTGTTGACACCTCGTGTACCTGAATCAGTTGAGCTGCCGTATTCGCGTGTTCCGCGCTGTAAATCTCAGTTACAAAGTGCATCAGTGTTAGTTAGCAATTGTAAGTGACCATGGCGTGATTTAATAACAGTGTAAACATCCCAACGAACAAACACTAACCAATAAAAACTACACAAATTTTGTGCATGGATCCGGTTGCTGTCTATTGCAATGCGAATCGATTGCACATAGTCAAAAACGAAAGGATAAATATGTATTTAAATAAATATGCAGGATATAAAACAACTCCCCATAGTAATGCGTAACTTTGTGGTTATTGCAAATAGTTCGGTTTCTATGTGTACATATGTATGTATGTACGACGGTGCGTCTGTACGTCAGCTGAACGCAATGTGAGTCATCACAAAGTCCGCATTGGTCAATGTGCAATCTCAGCACAAAATACTCTACTACATAGAAATTTATTTTTAACCCTCGGTACACTCAAAATTTGCGCCGTATGCAAATTTCGACTAGACGACTCTCGTATTCAAATTTGAAAGTGCGCCGATGCTATAAATACTAACAACAACAACAAAGAGTTTGCCTAAATTTAAAATAATAATTATTTAAATTCTGCTCAGGTCCGCTCAGTTGTCATCAAGTTCGTCAAAATCAAATGCCAATAAAAAGTCATAAAAGCACTTATGTAAATAAATATTAACCTTACATGTATGTCTGTTTGTAATGTATGTACGCGCATATACAGATTTAAGTGTATGCATTTCTGTAAATATATGTTTGTGCATACTATATATTTAGACGCCCATCGATCTGGCAGCAGTCGCCAATTTTTGCGTTAAATGTCATTAACCTCGACGATTTAAGTTCGAATGTTGTCGTTTGTTTTGATTTACCATAAAAATGAAAGCTAATCGTTTATTTAAATGATAAGATTTTTCACGTGACTTGGTTTCCCTCATGTTGCCTTTATGTGTCATTGGTTTTCATTGTCAAGAGCTATCCAAGAAACACTTACTCCAACGGGTTACCCAACGATAACAATGTACTCTATTATATAAGCCTCAAGCATTTGTATACAATGAAAGGTTAGTTATGTAGGTATTGTATACGTCAATGGGTATGCATGTAGGTGAGGACACGGTTCTCCAGGAATTACAAAGCGAGCTTAAAGTTGACAACTTATAATCAATTAGCAGTAGCGAGTACTTTATTTTCCAGTTCCACTTACGAGCGAATTTGTAAATAATATAAATAAGGTCAGTTAGAACATTAAGTGCAAAGGCGATTAATAATAATAAAAGGTCTTTGATTCTCTCGATAAGGAGCATTTATTCAGAAATTAAGAGCGATCATGTGAATGCAGTTATGCATGTAATTGTGGATGCTAAGTGTTAAGATACCCTGCAATTATACTATTAAAAGGTATATTATTAATGAAATTTTAATATGAAAATAAATGTAAATACGAATACTATGCACAAAGATTCCCTGTTATCATGGACTAAATTGGAAATACTCCCTTCTCTTCTACATTTCTATTTAGAAATAAATCAAGAAATAAAAAGGAAAACATATGAATCAAGTTATGCATACAAATGCATAGAGTTAGCATCTCTAAGATACTCTGCTATCATATTTCTGGATTTCTTATTTAACTATAATTCAATGAATCTGCTTTTTAAGGCTGATATATCTAAAAGGCATATTTTATAGGGCATTTTAATTCAGCATTGAACTTAATCTCATGTTTCAATTCATCTTCTTGGAAGTCTCTTTGTTTATTTTTTACGAAACAGCTCACAGAAGACCCAAATGACTCATTTGCTTATCAAATACATATTCATTATACTCTTTCGCTTAACATTCGTACAACTAAATACTCTAAATACTCACTAATTCACAGTTGATCAACTACGTTGCCAAACTGAACTACACGCATGTCGTGATCCAGTTAAACACATATCAGAAGCCTTGCCCCGTAATCAGCAGCCAAATTCAGCATATAATCAGCAAGCTACGTCAAGATTTTGTTTTTGTGTGATTTACGATTTTAAGTGCTAAAAAAAACATGGCCGTGTTGGTAGAGGTAAACAGGCATTTATACATATGAAAATGCTAATGTATGTATACAAAAATTCTACCAATTTTTGTGTGTCCAATTCCATCTGTAAAATAAGCCAAGAAATGATGTCATGATCCAGACCCAAAAGCCTGGCTCACACACACACACATACCAAACGTGCACATATACCACGAATACTGTAGATCATTTTATTTGAGCTCTGAGCTCAGTTTGTATTGTGTATTTCGATCATTAGCTCACCGGTTCGCAGAATACCATTTAATTATTTATTCTCTGCTATACGGAAATTCATCAACTTACTGCTCATTCAACAGAGACTTTTCCCACTCGAAAGGGGAGGCTCATGAGCTCATCTTTACTCATTATTAAATACACTATTTGTGCATTTCTCTTTACATACATTCTACATAACATACTCATGTGTCCAAGTACATAAATACCAATAAAAATTAGAGTAATGGTATTTTAGTCCGAAGTGTCGACTTGCTGATACCCTGTACCTAGAACCAAGATGCCGTCGTAAAAATTGGAATTTCATACATTTTTATACATCTGTTGTGCTTTAATTTCTAATTAATTTAATGCATGCTAACTTCAATATTTTCATCTCATCAAAAGTTGTTTATATATTCAAACTCAAAAATATGATTGAAAAGTTAGCGAAATTTTCATACCACATTTTATGAGTAACTTCTAAAAAATATCTGAAATCGAATAATTGAAAGAAACTGATTCCGCACTAGCTCTATATTAAATTCTCCTAGGTCGACAGACAAACGGTCCAGAAATATATCCGCCTTATGAGTTCCAGTTGCATATTAAACGATAAAACCCTTAAAAAATAACTACTTCACTTTACGAGACTTGAAGTGACATTGTGAAATTTGTTTGCTTGACTAATTAGTGTGCTATCGTAGAACTCAAATGCGGCTGACCTTCAGTGACACCTCCAGCTGGAGCTGTTGCAGCCTCAATGGCATCGCCCACACGCGATCTGCCAGCGCTTCGACTTGCGTCAATTCCTACTAAAGCAACTCACATACTCGGATATATTTGGCTTGAGCCCGGAGCTTCTCAACAGTTTCAACAATTTTTTTAAATTGCTGCAATTAAATTAATCAGCTCGTCACTGTTGCATTTTAAATGTTAAATAGAATGCAATGCATGCAGTTCAATTGTATTCCGCATTTAAAAGTCGCATGCTTACATGACTTCCAGTTGAAAATATCGATTTTTGAATTTCAAATGTACTATTATATTTGTTGTTGTTGTTCCCCTGGAGTAGCTGGTAATTAGCTGCACACTGCGCAGATTACATGCCACTTGCACTATGGATTTGTATGAACACAAGCTTTATAATAAAAATGAATGTTTAACATATTATTAATATTATTATTTTTGCTACAAAATGTATTTCTTGTTTTTTTCCAAATTTTAGAAATTACTCACCTTGGAAACTGATGACATTGGTTATGCCCAATAAAAATAAAGCAAAATGTACAATTATCTAAATCGCGAGGCGTGATAAGAAAACATAACCGATTTAAAGAACAAAACCAACATTGGTTATAACAAAAATCTCAATTGAAAATATAAAAGAGAAAATTAAGTACAGCTTGCGAAAATGACAATAACATATACAGGTGAAGTGGCCACTTGTCGTGGCTTCGGCTGTTTTCTCAAACTGCTTCTCAGGTAAGTGTGAGATTTTATCTCCTATATATATCTATGCAAACAAAAATGTTTGTTCTGACTGACTGACTGATTGTTGATTATGCCCAGCCCAACCGTTTTGGCTAGGAAACTGACGTTTTGCAAGTTCACGCTAAGACGGAAAATTTTGAAAAGTTCCGCTTGCAAGTATACATAATTGTTAAACAGCGGTTGAATAAATCTCTTTTGTAGACCACATAATAGGCATCAAAATTAGTTTAAAAGATTTTTGTAAAAAATCACTTTTAATGGTAAAAATGCACTTTCTTTAGGGAAAAACTTTAGTTTCTTCTGATCAGAAAGTATGTAATACATGTTTTTTCATGTTTCGCTAACCAAGCCAAAGGATTTATTCCTTTTCTCGGATTGACCTTATTCTCATTTTCAATACACATTTAATGCATTTTAAAAAAGCTTTACCGATTGAGAATATCTACTACGGCAGTTGAAACGGGAAAATTTCAGTTTCCGACAGGCGTGAAATGAGTGGAAATGTTATGTATGAAAGGCGGGTAATACCTTCCAATACTTGTATGTAGATACATGTAGGTGTAAACTAAAAAACTATTTTTCACTTTCAAATTACAGTGCTAAACGCTTGTGTATGAGAAGCGTGTAAAATTGCAAGTCTAGTGCTAATTAAAGAACTGACACAGTTCGACAGAGCGAGTAAATTGAGCGACTCTCCGCTGGCCACAGCTAGTGATAGTCGTCAGGCATCACACAATTGCAACTAATGCAAATAATAAAATTTTCCATGCGTTCCACACACACACACACACTCAACTAGATTGTAATTCCGGCAGTAGCAGCAGCAAACTCCACCCACACATTGGACCTGCAGCCTTATCAAAGCCGTTTGGCCCGTCATGTATTTGACATATGTCATGCATGTAATTTGAATTATAATTTAATATTAGGTAGCCAGTGCTTCAAACGATATCTGTTCAAATGTATGTATGTATGTGATATCTGCACCCCACATATGTAATATAGTTCACATTTATTTGAATGATCCGCTGATAGCGTCAGCTGCATTGATTGTTACGGCTAATTAATGATCTGGCTACCCTAGATTCGATAGTCTAACTGAACCTCTGTGTTATTATTGTAATTTAACACATTATCAAATTTAGTATAGGAGAGCTAATGCGCATAATTAAGAGCAAAAAAGCACATTGCATTTGGAAACATTTTCCAAATTTTAACTGATTTCGTTAATATACAGAACTGAAGCTCGCATCTGTGCATACAATAAATTTAATTAAAATTATCAACGTCGGCAAACCTTGAAATCTTTCTGGCAACAATACAAAGTCAAATTCTGTTTGTCATTTTTTATCATAAATGATTGTGTTTGTTTTTGTTTTTTTTTCTTTCTGTTTTATCTAAAATTTTGGTGATAAGAGCCTATTTTATAATTAGTAGGCTTTCGTTTGAAATAATGGTGAGGTTATTCTCACATACAAAAGTATACATGTATGTGCTTATTTTTATGACGTTTCGTCAGCCACAAGGGGACGGTGGCATGTTTATTGTTCAATATCAGTATGGTAAAGCTTTGTGATGACGTTGCCATTAGTAGGAATATTGGTGAACACATGCCAGACGTGGTGCCGCACATTAATAAAGTTATCCGTGGTATACGATAAGTTTAGGGAATAGCCAAACCAACTATTATATCAGGATTTTTGGTGTGCGTTCTATTTATAATAATGATCTGATATCCATTTCCCTTTCAGGTGGCGCGGAAGTATTTACAAATTAGTCTGGCTGGATCTGCTTGCTTTTCTTACACTATATTATTTACTGAATTTGGTCTACCGCTTTGCGCTCAATGAAAGCCAGAAAGAGTAAGTGAATATTAATAAGGAATATGGTCCGTATTTACTGTTTCTCTTTTTTCCGCTCAGAACGTTCGAGGCGATCGTGGCCTATTGTAACAGCTATCGTGATCTCATCCCGCTGTCCTTTGTGCTTGGCTTCTATGTTTCAATTGTAATGACACGCTGGTGGAATCAGTACACATCTATTCCCTGGCCGGATCCAATCGCTGTCTTCGTGAGTTCCAATGTGCATGGCCAGGATGAGCGCGGTCGAGTTATGCGTCGCACAATCATGCGTTATGTGTGCCTGTGCCTCACGATGGTTCTGGCGAATATATCACCGCGCGTCAAGAAACGATTTCCTAGCCTAAACAATCTGGTGGAAGCGGGCTTGCTTAATGAGAACGAGCGTACAATCATTGAGACTATGAACAAATCGTTTCCGCGACCCTCCAAGCACTGGCTTCCAATTGTATGGGCGGCCAGCATCATTACGCGGGCAAGAAAAGAGGTAAGGAATGCATTATATAAGCAAGAGGACTATTACGCAGCTTTGTTCTAATATACTATTCTCATTCCTTTCATTGGGTTGCAATATGCAAATTACAAATTTTGCCGCATTAGGGCCGCATTAGGGACGATTTCGCTGTTAAGACCATCATCGATGAACTAAACAAGTTTCGAGGACAATGCGGACTGCTTATTAGCTATGATACGATCAGTGTGCCCTTGGTTTACACACAGGTGGTTACTTTAGCTGTTTATTCCTATTTTCTCACCTGCTGCATGGGACAGCAGTGGACGAATGGAAAAGTCGTGGGCACCAGTAGCTATCTGAACAAGGTGGATTTGTATTTTCCAGTGTTTACCACGCTACAGTTCTTCTTCTACATGGGCTGGCTCAAGGTGGCTGAGTCTCTGATCAATCCCTTTGGCGAGGACGATGATGATTTTGAAGTAAGTTTGAGCAAATGGTAGCTTTTAAAGTGTTAAACATATTGATAAGTCTGCTTCCTAGGTTAATTGGATGGTGGATCGCAATCTGCAAGTCTCCTATTTAATTGTAGATGAAATGCATCATGATCACCCAGAGTTACTTAAGGATCAGTATTGGGACGAGGTGTTTCCCAATGAGCTACCATATACCATTGCTGCAGAACGGTTTCGCGAGAATCATCCGGAGCCTTCCACTGCCAAGATCGATGTACCGAAGAATGCGGCCATGCCCTCAGGGATGTCATCTGTGCGCATCGATGAAATGGTTGGTAATAATAGCACCGGCGCTTCTGGGTCTAAGCCGCCTTCCGCTGAACAGCCACAAGGCGCACCTATGCAGACAGTTACTTATGACCTTTCCAAAGCTGCGCCAGATGAGGAGGTTAGAATCAAAACGTTGGCAGCATTCACTAACGATACGAAGTATTGGCACCAGATAATCGGCTACCTTAACTAAACGTACATCCATGAACATCACTCATGTACATTTGGCGGAAAATCAAAATCAATCAAAAATCAGATAAAAACGTATTTTCTAACCTATCCTAAACTGAAAAACAATTCCATATGGGATTTAGATCTATCATTGGCATTTCAAATCACAACGGTGCTTGGTATTTATACCTAACCTTATATATATTAATGATATAAAATGAATTGGATGTTGAACAGTGGATTCTATTATAAACATTGGGGATAATTTTCAAGCGCCTGTCAAAGTTGTCAGCTAGACGTGAAAACTATACATACTTTAACTTCTAGTCAATTAACAACAACTTTGACAAGAGCATGAGAAAACAGATCTGAATCAATAACTCTTAATGGTCGAAACTTTTTAAGTAATCGGTATAACAGAGATCAGTCTACTAAATAATGGATGTAAAATAAACTTTTTCGAGGCTCGCTGAAATGTCATATAGAACCCACTGCGCATTATCACTAACTTACTTATAACTCTACTCTGGTGTTTGTGTCTCATTAAACTATAAGACTGCATACTAACTTTTGATTCTAACAATAATCTGTTTGCCTACAGCCTCTAACTGTACTACGCACTGCACGGCTTTCAGTTGCTTTTGTGCACCCCAGAAAAAAAACTGCACAAATCGGTTTCAAGTAACTTATGCTCACTTTGAACTCTCCACATGAACAGCAGAGTACGTTTAACTTATGTCCACATTGTTTCTTACAATACAACTCGCAGGGCGACGACGCCAGCGGCATACACTTCTCAGCAGGCAATGGTAAATCGCGCCTGGGGCTAGGCTCCTCGCCCAGTCTGGTTAGTGTATCGGGAACTCTGTCCCGGGTAAATACGGTGGCGTCGGCACTGAAACGTTTCCTAAGTCGCGACGACAGCCGGCCAAGCTCAGCCACGCCCACCGAAGATCCGGGCAAGTATCGCTTCCCGAGCAGCGCCAGCTCGGCAAGTTTAACGGGCACCACCGGGGGCCCAACTGCTGTGAAACCCGCAGGCAGCATGCGTATAACCCAACAGGTCATTGAGGAGGTGGACGAGCAGGCCACCATAACGTCGATGCGCCCCAACGATCCGCGTCCCAATGTAAAAGATATATTTGCGCCGCCCGCTGGTCAGCCCCAAACAGCGCCGCTGCAGCCGCCACCGCCTGCAACAGGAGCAGCAACAGCATCACGCTCCCAGCCAGTGGACATACCCCGACGCTCGTCGCAGTACGAGCGTGCCCACTCGCAGTATGATCCGACGCCATCACTCTTTCCACCTGGTGGCGTGGATGCTCTGCTGAGCACATCAGCCCCAGCCGGAGACAGTCCCTTACTCATGTCAGCAGCCACGGCGCCCAGCTCGCCGGTGGGCGACAGCAGCAAGTCGCTGTTCGAGCAGCACAAAGCCGCCAGCCGTGAGACGGGTAAGTGATCTGCACTTGTGTGGGGAATGGTACACATAATGCCTTCCTATTCCTGCTTCCGATAATCTCATTTAACATTTATATTCATATACACTCTCACATATATACACATTCGACGAATGCGCGTTTAAAACTGTTAATACTTAAAGCGATTGAGAGACCCGATGCCGCGCAGATTTTCAGGTGGTTCGTGACGCCCGGTAAAGTTCAATCATTGGCCAAAATAAGTTATTTCGTTCCTCAGCTTAAGCCACATAAATGTTGCTAGTCCTCAAATTGTTATTGTTGCGTAATGTCGTTTATTATTTTTAGTGTTCTTAATATCATAATTTAGTTTTTTTATCGACAAATATGTTGACTTGTATATTTAATACTAACCAGAGCTTAGCAATTTTTTGAATTGGTAGTTTGTATTTTATTGCATAAGACCCGATCCAGCAGTTGTGGGTTTTCAACCAGGTAATGCTCTCCTAACTCCAAATTTATATTTAGAGATTGCCTAGCCTTAATCCCTCTAGCCGTTGCACGCATTTCTTAATCTCGAATTATCTAAAATGCCATATAGTTAAATAAGCTAATGCGACTCGATGCCCTTACAGTCGAAAATCTTGACATCAAAACATCGAACGATGTACTGGCCAACACAGCTGCCGAGGCCACCCCAGATGTTGGCGATGATTTTGAAAAGCTGAAAGCTGCTCGGGAAAAGGAGAAGCTGGTGCGCCAGCAGATGAACTTGGCCCGTACCATTAGCACTGCCCCGGGTGTGGATCCCTCCGGAGTTGTTCCGCTGGTGCCAGTTGTGCCCGTGGCCATGCCAACGATGGCACCCATTGCGCCCCAGGCAAATACAACGACCGCGCTACCGGCTGTTGCTTCCAGCGCTGATTTACTCGCCGGCGGCGAACCAGTGACCAATTCAACCATTAAATCAGAGGATGCCACCCCTGGAAGTTGAGCTGGCTGGCGTTTAGTATTAAGGCATACAGTATAATGTATGCCATTTGTGTTATACAACTTTTCAAATTAGATTTAGGTTAATTATTTAGCGTATTAGGTAATTTATATAAGCTACTGAACTTAATGCCTTAACATGCAGAATGACAGAAACAGACTTAGAATGCTCATAACGTTAAAACGATCTTGAGTGAGAATGTACCCATTAAACGCATTTTAAATACTTATTATTTGAAATGAAGTCAAAAGTGATTTGAATCTATACAATAATATAAGTTTTCTAAATTGCCAGAAAATTGTGTTTTTTATAAAAATGAAACCTCGCTTTTACGTGTGACTATCCGCTCAAGAGGTGAGTTCGCCTAATCGAGGAAAAATAGGGTTGGTTTGATTTAAACTTGCTTTTATTTAATTCAATATTGATGAACCCTCTTGTAAGGGAGGTCCACTTTGTAAATGAATGATAAACTTAACCGGAAAATTAAATGAAAAATGATAAAATGAAGGAAGAATAGATTTCCTAACTTTAAATATCATTTTCATAAATACTGCTATAATCGGCATACAATTAATTGTCATTTGAAAGCTTTGGATGGGGTATGTAAATTAACTCGGTTCTATTTCAAATCACATCAGGCAAATATTTTACCATGGTAAGCCATGGCACCATTTATTTTGTGCCTTGCGCTTGTTGCTAACGGATTAGAGGTCTAATCATCTGGATGAGAGGTATTTTTTAAAAGTTATAAGAATGTATGGTCCGCGTCCAGTTAGAGGGCGGTCTATCCAAGAGAGGTAAGACTTTTCGAAAAATTCATTTCTAGCCATATTTCTGACGGATTGTTGGTATTTGAGCCTTAAAATGGAAGTCCGATTTACTATAATTTGGAATAAATGCGTAAATGCTGAGTTAACATATTTTATTAACTACATTTAACATATCAAACATTTTTCTAACCATTATTCCCATACTTCTATATGACATAGTAGTTCGTTCTTGAAAAGATATTCCTCATGATGAAGCTCGTAACCCTGGCCCAAAAACATAGCAAAGGTTGACATTGGACATTGGTAACAACGATAATAACTAATCGAATATCAAAATTGAGAACAATATTACAACTAAACGGCCAAGTCAAAATCTTTCAAGTGCGTCAATTGTACAATTCTCATTTACATAAACCTACTTTCGATTACCATTTTCATATAAAAACATTCGATATTAATTATATATCTAATGATATTTAATGTAGTTTTAGAAGCTAATTTGATACAACTAAAAGAAATTAACATAAACGCCAAAAGCGTTAAAGGAAAATTGATCAAGTTTGTTGGATTGGTGATTAGAAAGGAGTTTCAATTGCCTCAAGTTGTGTGCTTTTGGCGCCATCTAATAACGAGCCACCTGGCCACCGTAGCGATCCTGGGTTGGGCGAGTACCTCCATACATCCCACCGGCACCACTGTTACCCTGATACCCGCTGGATCGTTCGTTGTAGCTGCGATCAAAACGACTCTGCGCCTGCATCGGACGCCAGTTGTCATCAAGCGTAGTCGACTTTTGCCAAGAGTTGTTGCCATGCATGTTTGACGACATTCCGTTATTACTGTAGGATTTCAATTGGCCGCCGCCACCACCTAGATGAGCGCTACTGCCGCCGCCGGATGGTGCCCATATGTTAACGTTGTTTGAGTTGCTACCATAGCCGCCAGCTGCTCCGCTGCTGGTTGAATTTTCATAACGTTTGTTGCTACTAAAATGATAGAAAGGGAGTTGCTGATGGGTCTTCAATTTAATAAAAGAGATTTGGGCTTACTGAGACATGTCGTCAACACCACTACGTCTGTAATTGGAGGTGTTGCTGCGGTCGGAATCATTGTAGCGACCACCGCCTCCTCCATTACCACCGCTTGAGTTGTTCTTATGACCATAAGTACTGGCAACGTTGGCAGTGTTGTTCTTGTGCACATAGCCAGTACCGCCGCCCGCGTTGCTCTTGTGAACATATGAGCTGCTTGATCCGCCAGTGCCAACGCCACCAGATGAAACTGGCAAGTGACGAACCTCCACTTCGCGTTTGTAATCATCACGTTTACTGGTAGTGGATGATGAATAATCGTGCTTGGAGCTTGAGCCATAATCATTACCGGATCGCTTGCTCGGCACCGCTGCGTAATCATCGATGGCACCACGTTTAGTGCCAGTGGAGCTACTATAATCGCTACGCTTATTTGAGGTATATTCTAGCCGCTTTGAACTAGAGTAGTCATCAATACCACGTTTGGAGCTCGATGAGGTACCATAATCATCATGCTTCTTGTCATAAGTGCTGGTGCTGTTTAAAGTACAGTTGAGTCAATATTTATATATATAATTTCTAATATACATTATGGACTATGTGGCCATCACTTGAATGGAAAACATACTTGCGTGAGCTGACCAAAGAAGCATCAAAGCGCGGCGGTGGTGGAGCATCAAAAACCGCGGAACGCTTGCGGTCTGTAACATCGGTATAGCGATCATCAGTGCGCTTACTTAGCGAACGCTTAACAGGATCATCACGTGACTCCATAATCCTGAAGTACCATTAGTGGAAAGTGAGGAAAGATGAAAAGAGTAAAGTTTACAAAATTAGCAACAATTCAAAGTTAGGCGACGAATTTTGTACATATATGTAGACATAGTTTAAACTACGATGCAGTTCATTTGCAGTTGCATAAATATACATGAATGCAAAAGCATTTGCCTAGACTGCCCGGCAGTTTTTCGGGTTGAAGAAACAACGTGGCTGCTGCAACTTAATACACTAATTTACACGGCCAAATGCCTTTTGAGAATATGAAAAAATAAATATGGTGTTGTTGTTTTTAGCGTTGTGTGTGCAACGCGTTTACGTTTTTATCATACTTCATCTGTTGACGCTTCAACTCGAGGCGCTCCAGCTCGATTTTCTCACGCTCCAGTTTCTGGCGCTCCCGTTCCATGCGGAGCAGTTCAGCCTTCTCACGCTCAAGGCGCTCCCGTTCGATGGCCAGCTTGCGTCGTTCCTCGGCAAGACGTTCCTCCTCAATACGCTGACGTTCGCGTGCCTCACGACGTCGTCGCTCCTCCTCGCGCAGCTCACGTTCCCGTTCACGCAAGCGCTGGCGCTCCCGCTCCTCACGAATTTTCTGATAAGATAGCATCTCACGCTGGCGTCGCTCACGCTCGCGCTGACGCTGCTGAATCTCACGGTCAACGTCGCGTGGTTGGCGTCCCGAACGCCGCTCGTTGGATTCGTCACGGTTTTGAGACTTGTGACCCGTGCCAGAGCGATGATCACGATCGTGGCGCTTGTCACTGCCCGTCGACAGCTTGTCCTTGTCGTCGCGTGATGGCTTGTTGCGATCTTTGTCCTTGCCGTCCCGCTTGTTGCTGGATTCACCACCTGTGTTTTTGCTCTCCCCACTAGTTTCGCCCCCCTTCTTATCATCTCCACCGCCCTTGGCGCCGGACTTTTTATCGTCATCCTTCTTCTTCGACTCATTGTTTAACTTGCTGTTCGCCTTGTTGTTGCCCTTGTTCCCAGCATCTTTGGATGAACTTGCGCTGCCGCCGATTTCGTTCTTGGTGCGTTCCACTGATATAATTCGTCCGTGCAGTTCTGTGCGATGTAAATTCTCAATGCACCGCGAAGCATCCCCGGATGAGGACATGGTCACATAGCCGTAACAGCGTGTGCCTGGGGTACGGGTGTTGGTGACCACCTTGGCTCCAATCACCTTGCCGAACTTGGAGAAAATGGCCTTCAAATCACTGGCGCGTGTCAATGTAGACAAACCAGACACCCAAAGATTACGGGACAGCAACGCCTGCTTCCCAACAGCACTAGACGAAGCACCAGCCGCACCTGCGCCTCCGCCCGCTCCCGACTTGTTGGCAGCGGCACCCGATGCCGATGCTGCGCCCGTTGCTGTTGTCGATGTTTTCTCTGCAAGTTCCATGTAAATAATAACAATATTGGAAGAGAGTTATGGTCAGAGCTGTGAGTGGCTGGAAAACTGTTTTGGTATTTGGTATTGATTTGTGATCATTGATCATTAAGGGAAGCACTTTAAACGCACACTGTAGCTGCTGCTGCTTGCTGCTGTATCGTAAATTTTCGACATAACGAACCTGACTGATTCTACATTATAAGTACATATACATCATTATTATGCGCCCTACGAAAGCTAAGAGAGTGTGAATTTGATTGGGTTGCTGCATATGCTTCCACTGCTGCTTCTACGCCTGTTCCTTCCACCATAAAATAGGATGTCTCACAGGGTGGCAATGGCCTGTCATGTATGAATGGTCGTCTTCTGGCCGGGATTGTCATATCCGCCATCATCGTTGTCGCTCCGTTGAATAATACAAGCTGCAGCTCAAACGTGGGGCAAATTTGTCCGTCCTTCCCAGCTTATTGTGGATTTTGGGCGATGATATGGTGTCCTTAATACAGTTGGATCGTAAAGCGCGGTCCAGGACTCCTGGCGTAAATTAATGGAGATCGACGAATTTAGCCAAAATGTAAAACCTTTTTGCCATGTAAGAAAAACTTTCTCGGGAATCTATTTCCATTTCCAAGCAATTGTCACATCATTGTAACCTCCACTTCATAGGCGTACTTTCGTTTGTTTTGATATAAATTTATGATCAAACAACTCTCTTTTGGAAATCCAGAGGTCTTAAGAAGGCCATTATACTGAATCCACATTGGATGTTAGATTGAATATGTATAAATTAGGTATAAGCCTGGTTTGAAGTCTCGCCCGGTGTCACAAGTGCTTTAGATTTCTGATAGTATTCCATCAAGTTCAATTGGTGCTCGCTTAGATTTGATGATTCCATGCCCAACCAAATTCACACTCTCTTGCACACTCTGTTGCTCAAGTGTGCCGCACATGGTTTTTTTTTCGCAAGCTTTACTTATTTCATGCATGGCCTAACCAACTTATATATGCGTATATATTCATATATATACATATATAACCTTTCAAGCACACGATTTTCCTGGTAAAATAGTAACTTAAATTACCTTTATCGTCTTTTTGGTTCAACGATTTGGAAGCCAACTTTTGATCGCTATTCGGTCCACGTTACAAAATTTGAAATGAAAATAAAGTATATAGAAAATGGATATTCGTTATTAGTATTGGAACCAATGATAATGGTGATAATAAATAATGACAATTAGCTAGTAGCTCATCACAACCAACCTAGAGTCCTTTTTATCAATAGACTTGTCATCCTTCTTCTTTGATCGAGCGTTCTCGTCATCCTTGTGAATCTTTTTGTCTCCGTCCTTAGCAACCGCGCTCAATTTTTCGATTTTATTTGCCGGTTTAACTGTAAATTATGTCATTAGCAAGTATGTTAGATCAAAAACTCTTACATTATGTTAAAATAACATTATGCAGTGATCTTATCTTGTTATTGGTAAATTGATTTTACAGCAAAAGCTACTAATGGAGGCGGTAAATTCTAGTTTCCACCACATGTAAAGCAATAAATTTATACAGTTAAGTATACTATACTTATGATTTCTGATGTACACACACATTACTTGTGGCCCAAGGAATATAAATAAATTAATCCTTACCCGACTTAATAGACTTATCGTCAGGAGCCTAAAACGACAATTGTAATTTAGCACTCGACCATAGACAAATAAAATAAAAAATTACCTCATCATGTAAAAGTTTCTGCTCGTCTTCGCCAATTGTCAGGTTGATAGACTCGTCATTGTCCATGTTTACAGTGTCGCCTGTATTCTCTTCCTGCATCTCTTCGTCGCCTGTCGGTCCTTCGCCATCTTCGGCGGCATCTCCTTCAATGGCTTCTTCATTGCCATTTTTCTCATTTTCGTACTCCTCTGCATCCTCTTCTTCCTCTTCATCGTCATCTAATATGACACAGACATCGTCGACGTCGCCCACTTGATCTATTTCGTGCCCATCATCATCAGCGTGATGGGAACTGTCTTCGCCATCTCCATTAGTTTCGTATTCTTCGCCCACTGCTTGGTTTTCTACATCGGGGTCAATAGGCTCTTCCTTGATTACAACATCGGTCATAGATTCTTTCATTGGCATCGGCATCGGCTTCTTTCCCTTTGCAGCCGATACAATTAAATGTGTGTTGGGGTCGACGCCCTCCTCTTTTAAGGCCTACAAATTAGCACATTGTAAACCAGCATCACTGTTGGATAAACCTTGCATATACACACCCTTTCAAGGCGTTCGATGAGCACAGCCTTAGGCCCCACAGTCTCCAGCTTGCGCTTTTCTAGTTCGTCCTTTAAATCGCACACCCGCAACTCGCCAATTTTCTTGCCGATTTCGGGCATTTTAGTTTACTCTTATGCACGAAGGTGACACAATAACCTTTACTTATTTAAAGCACTCACTAATATCTCTAGAAAAAAAAAGAATGTGATAATTTTTCTCGATTTTACAACGTGTTGTCCCGTATGCCAACTGAGAAAATTTACAAATTTTCCTATAATCAAAATGGCGTCATAAGAATACATGTCAGGGTTGAGATATCGATAACCCAGGGCTACGCGACTATTTTCCCCCAAAGCAGGGCTAAGTGGCTAAATGGCATTAAAATACTTATTTTGTTTTTATGCTTTATAATTTGGTAAGGTAAATTTTGAAAGTTGAGGAGTTGGTCGAAGAAAAATAAATAAGGAATGAAAGCTAAGTTGTTTTGTACTTTAAAATGATAATAGAGTTCAAAATGGAATATATGTACGCATGGGAGATACCAAACACTATATTAATTATAGCTCATTCAAAAAGCACACATATGCAGCAGTACCATGGAAATATCACTATTGGCTTTTATTCATCACACAATCACTTTAAAATTTTATAAAGCCAAAAATAAAAGATGCATTAAATTAAAATGTACAATAATATTATTAGCCGATTTAACAAATTTAAGATACTGTTAGGGAAATTAAAATTTTGGTATGTCTTAGGTTGCTGCGCACGGTCTCACTTTCTATGCGCAGTATTTTTTCGCAAGCCTGTTTCTGGAAATTGCAGATTTGTGCACCGACTTACTATGTCGGTGGTTATTGAGACCACGCTAGGAGATTTGACCGTTGACCTGTTCACGGACGAGCGACCAATTGCCTGCCTTAACTTCATAAAACTTTGCCAGTTAAAATACTACAACTTCAACCTATTTCACACTGTGCAACAAGGCTTCATTGCTCAAACCGGCGATCCCAGTGGAGTTGGAGATGGCGGTTCATCAGTATGGGGCGTTGTGGAAGGCTCCCAAAAACGTTTCTTCGAGGCCGAATACATACCGAAAATACACCACTCAAGTGCGGGGATACTTTCGCTGGTCAGTGCCGGCAAAAATCTTGTTGGCTCCCAGTTCTTCTTTACGCTCGGTGAAAACCTGACATCGTTGGACGGCACTCATTGCGTTATTGGTGAAGTTGTGGAAGGACACGAATTGCTCCGGAAGTTGAACGATGCAATAGTGGACGACAGCTTTCGCCCATATCAGGATATACGCATAACTCACACTGTCGTTCTCGAAGATCCGTTTCCAAACCCCCGTGGCTTTCAAGTCCCCAGCCGCTCGCCGTCTCCTAGCATCGAAAGGCTTAAAAATGGGCGCATCGCCGCCGACGAAGACATAGACGACACCAATGGTAAATCCATGGAGGAGATGCAAGAGATGTTGGCAGAACGCGAAGCCAAGGCACGTGCGACAATCCTTGAAATCGTAGGGGACTTGCCGGATGCAGAGATGGCCCCGCCAGAAAACGTGCTTTTTGTTTGCAAACTTAATCCTGTGACCACGGACGACGACTTGGAGATAATTTTCGGTCGCTTTGGCGTTGTAAAAGGCTGCGAAGTGATACGAGACCGAAAGACAGGTGACTCCCTACAGTATGCTTTTGTAGAATTCGAAGATCAAAAATCATGCGAGGCTGCCTATTTTAAAATGGACAATGTGCTTATTGACGATCGTCGCATACACGTGGACTTCTCGCAGTCGGTGTCTAAGGTGACTTGGCGGGGAAAAGGTCGTGGTATTATAGGTGCTGATGGTCGATTAGACTTTAATAACTTGAAAGAAAGCAATGGCAGTAGAAATGTTAGTCAAGCGAGCAAAGTGGGAAGCACTGAAGGGCGTAGGGATAGAAATAGAAATGATGAACACAAAAATCGAACTACTTTGGAAGAACGCAAGAAGGCTCGTGAGCTTCGACACCAAGAACAAAAGGACCTCGACAAACGTGGTCGTGGCAAAAATATTCAACGTTCAAGATCAAGAGACCCTAATATTCGGTATAGAGAACGATATGAAGGACGCCATTCCCGATCAAGGGATCGAGACGAACGTAGAAGGGCAACATCGCCTTACAGAGGCGGCAGTCGCTACTCACCAGAACTTGGGCGGCGGGAAAATGTACTTAATAGAAGTAGAGACAGAGACAACAGGTAATTTGTAATTAATGTCGTTTATGTCGGATTATGCTCCATTAACACATACTTGCAGACCCACGTTTAAAGACCAGGATAATTCACAAGGCCACCGACGTAACGTTGATAAAAGTTACAAGGAAAAACTATCAGAAGATAACCCAAGAGACCGAAGACTTTTCGCTGTAGAAAAGAGCAAAGCTAAGAAAAAATCGAAGCGAACTAAAAGCAGCAGTTCAGAATCCAGCAACACCTCCGATGGTAGTGATTCATCATTATCATCTAGTAGTTCGGATAGCTCCAGAGACAGCTCCTCCTCATCGGATCAGCGTAGCAAACGCAAGAAGCACATCAAGCCGAAACATAAGAAAATCAACACAAAAAGCAAACACAAGTCAAAAAAAAAACGCAAAAAATAATGCTTTTTTATTTTGACGTTACAAATAATTTAAACTAATTTGCTAATATTCACAATGGGTTTTTTTTACTTCTTACGCGATTCTATCTCCGCCTCTATAGCAGCCATGGCTGCCCCACCACAACAACCTGTGGACTTATCATTCCGCCGTCTGCGTGGAGCTTCAACCACTGCATCGGGGTCGAACATCACATTGTCTAGGCGAGTGGTCTCTGGCGTTATACGTAGCTCTGTTAAATAGTCGATATCAACAGTACGGAAAAATATTTATGTAATATTTACTCACCAAAGACGTTGTCCTTCCGTTTTTTGGCCTGAATTACATTCGTTCGCAGCTCGTTCTCCACCTCCACAGCTAACTTAATCATCTACAAATATTAAAATTAATGTCTGATGCCGAGTTGTCCAAATATGCATGCCACCTTTCGAATCTCCTCCTCATTGGTTTCGTTCCGGTTCTGCTGAAATGATTCGTTTACCTTATTCCGGCCCGCCAACAGAGCCCTGTCATCGCCCTGAAACACATATTGGCGCGTGCGATGCAGCTTTTTAAACGCGCTTAGCACCTTTTAAAATAAATATTACGTGTATTAAATTATTATTATCATTATTAAAGCAGCAACTTGCCTGACGCTTCAAATTTTGGGACATTATTTTACGTCATTGACAAACGATCAGCTGATTTTTGTACTCGTTAGTCAACTCTAGCGCAGTGCAGAGGTGCACATTGTTCAGTTATCGTAAATTGTCTATCGTAAATAGTTTCGATAGTGATTTGTTTTTGACATCTCCAGGTCAGTTGCAAGAATTGTTTTACGTCGCTTAGTTATGTGCGACGGTTGTTTCGGCGTGAAGGAATACTGTGGGTATATTTAAAATGCTGTGCTCTTTGAAAATCGAAATTCTTTAATAATTTAATTGCTTAATAAAGCAATGCAAGCTAACACAAAGTCGATCAATAAGAAATATCAACAATAAGCAACATCCATTTGGTCTGTGGTGCGTACGCGGGTGAAAAGTGAAATTAGTTACTATTGAACATTTGTGTTCGTGCTTCACTCAGAATCGAAAGAAACTTAGTTGTGGGCGGTGGAGGGCCTTGCTAAACAAACACGAAACTGGCTCAAAACGACAAGCTAACCTTCTTCCTTAAGAACATGGAGGAAGAGGAGGAGGAAGTGACAGACCTGAAGCTGCAACTGTTCCACAATACAGTAAGGGAGCACATTGTAAGTAATCACTGCCATCACTATTGTGACGTCACATTACATCAGCACCACCACCCTTAAAAGTACCACACAAATTGATGCAGCTGCCTCTGCCTTGTTATTGTTGCAGCTGTAACTGTTCACTGGTACGTCAGCGTGAGCGTCGCGAATGCTTCCTCAAATTTCAGTTGATCAGCTACGCGTATGATAAACAAATCAGTCTAATAATCGCTGTTTACATGCGTATGTGAGGTTGTTTATGGTTCTTATCAGGGGAATGCTTCGCCAGTTACTAACTAAGCTAAGGCTAAAATGTAGAAGTGTGCGATAGCCGCTGCCGCTGTCACTTAGTTTGAATTTGGGCTGCAAATCAACTGATTTCCTGTTAGAAAAGCCACTTTAGAGGCGGCGAGTAACTTAGCTGTACATTAAAAATTAAACATTAAAAACATATTCATATAAAAACGAACAACAGTAATACCCTGGCAGCAACAGGTGAAAGTGCTTCGGTATATTTATAAACATTTGGACTTGTAATGCAATATATAAACACCTATGTGTATCGTTAAATTCGTATGCACGTGTGTATAACTACAAATCAAGAAACACAGCAAAAAAAAACAAATAATTTTGAAATTTGTTCAAAAATGTTGCACTTGCTAACAGCTTCAAGTGCACGGCAAACGGGCACGATTTGTGCTCAATCTGTATGACCAGGTGTGATAGTCGTGCGCCGCAGCTGTGGCATTTTGTTTTAACAATACCCATCGCGGTGTTCAATTCAGGCATATAATTTGGTATTTTCATCGGGGCATGGCACAGTCAACACAAGTTGTTTTTTGTCTGCCCGTGCGATAAGATGTGGCGGTGTTGTTTATGAAGCTAAAAATAGCCAACTAAACAATTCGTTGTTTAAGTTATACAATTGTATGTATAACCTGTTCGCAGACGCTCATCAAGTGTCAAAATTGACCCAGGAAACGAACAACCTGTTGCCGTTGGGGCAACTGTTCTTTGGTTGTTTCATGCATTACCGAAAATTGAATAATGCAATATAGGTCAATGTAGGTCAATAATTAGAGTACGTGTGTCGCATTCACAATGCTTTCTCGTACAAAGCGCCCATAATTTATGCAGGAGCCCTCGACCGAATTAAAAATATCAAAATGTTTTCGAACTCTCGACAGCGCAATACACTGTTCATAGTGTGATATTAGCTTAAAGCTGATCCCATTACCAGGCAAATGCATATAAAATTGTTAATGAGAAAAATAGGCAGTTGGACATTGAACAAAACCAATATACCCTTTATGACTCTGTGGACACTGTATAAAAAAGGAGAGCCAATACCAACAATTCAAAGTACACAGAACCTTACTTCGATACAGCAGTAATTGTGAACCGCTTCTTGACACTAAAGTGCCTTAGAATGTTGTGTTCTTTCACAGTGATCACTTCTTTCATCCGGATACACCCTTATGGAAGAATACAATGTGTGTACTGAAGAATTCAAAGGAGTTGCACGGGTTTTTGTCCGGACATGTATGTAATTAAGTCCGAGCCAAGTTCATTTATCGTAGCTTTTACTATGTCAGTAAAGGTTTGCATACACTTTGCAAAAATGGAAACACGCTGCTTTAATCGCAGTCAATAATCAAACAAACCTCCTCCCCGTTACTTAAAAAATAGTATCGTTCAAATATAAATAATAGCGTTTTTTTGCCAGTTTCAAAACATCTTTCACTTAAGCAAGTGCGCGAAACGTATTTGTGGATCCACTGGCTCGACCATTCACCGGCAATGTAGTTTCACAACAAGATACCGCCTATGTAGGCAGCATTTATGATTGTGGCTGCCCCGCGACAGACGCTTGCTGCCCTCCTTGGCCGCAATGTGCATCGCTATTTA
Organism: Drosophila kanekoi; assembly: GCA_037075305.1. NCBI lineage: Eukaryota > Metazoa > Arthropoda > Insecta > Diptera > Drosophilidae > Drosophila > Drosophila kanekoi. The sequence continues at coordinate 615,011 of JBAMCE010000131.1, read as the reverse complement.
TAGCCAAGATATGCGACGCATTGCATGCTGGCGTTTTGGGCGTTTTTCATCTTGAGTTCACGTCATGTCATTGACTCGCTGCTTATGGGAAATGCATTTCGGGTAACAACTAGCTTGCACAGAACTTGTCGAATTAGTCAGCGATCCCAGCATCACTTCGTTCGGGTGGGAGTTGTATTTAGAGTTGACTTTCCTGCAATCTTTCTTTAAAAACTTTAAGCTTTTGTATTTGTGTTTAAGCCTCAAGTTTTCTTCTATTTAGTTAAAGTTATTATAAGTTAATATAGTTTCAAATATAAGGTAAGCTGAAAGCTGTTAGCATTGGGTAATAAATAAATAAATAATCCCACATGTGTTTTTATTGTAAACGGACCCAACTGTGCGAATCTGTTCTTTCTGAAGTCAAATGTATTCGTATCGCATTCATTCACTATTCGTGCCAGACTGAGGCTTGGCACTTTATCGGTCTTATCTCTCTCGCATTACTATGTGGACTTGGCCACGCGTTCCAAGTTCGTCAGCTTTGAAGAAACGTCACGTCAGTCGGGATTTTATTATATTCGCACCGGGGTTTATAAATAAACTACGCACATTTTTAATATGCCCAACAATAATTGGAAGCGGGACTGAGGGAAAGAGAGAGTTAAACTACAAAGAAATAATTCGCAATATTTATTTTAGCACGAATAAATACAATGCCGCCAATCATAATGGCTATTAACTCTGATTGGATTCTATTAATCAAATCAATCAAACTCAATTAACGTTGTTGCTCCCAATAAGCCATTCAATTAATTGGAAGCTTTAATACTTCATCCTTATACATACACATATGTATACAAAGCGTATACTACGGACATTCATAGTTTATGTAGTTGTGATAATTATATTTGGGCATCTGAAATCGAAAGAACAGACAAAAAGCTGCGCGAAAAAAACAACCACCCATTCGAGATATACATATGTACATATTGTTTAGGTTTGATGATATTCTTTCTGTTGTTCTTTGTTTTTTTGTCTTCGGAACATGAAAAAGTCTTTTTTTAATGATACTTGTATATGTAAAAGTTTTGTTTTGTATTTTTCGCAGCGCAAAAAGTAATGACGTAGGATTTAAACGGCAGGCATCTGTTTTCCCATTTATTTATTTATTAATTATATTTGTTATCTATGGGTATAGAAATACTTTTAAGTAGTTTTAAATTGGCTTCTGCAAATGATTTTAACTACACCGTCGTCAATAGATTGATACGGGGTTGTACCGAAATAAACTAAGAAATTGAAACGAATTCAAAGAGCTTCGCTAATCAAATCAGATAGAAGATACTCTACAAATAAATAATTTATATACATATTTAATTATGCATAGGAACATGCAATATTCCAAGGTGTGTCCAAAGAGTACCCGGAATTATAATCTCTAATTCTCTATTAGTTTAAATAACACAATATATTTTTTAAACATTGTATTACTTTATTAAATATAAAGATATACGTTATCAGCATAATGAAAATGAGTAGTTACATATAGCATTACGTATTTATAGACGTACACTTATTCAAATTATCATTATTAAGATCATTATATTAAAATTATTATAAAGATACGTAAAGCAAGGTTTTCCAAATAAACTTTACTAAAAAAAAAAACAAAATGTCTTAAATTACATACAAATTGTTATAATTATATATCAATTCCTAAAGCAATGTACATAATTCTCATGCTTAACTGAAACTCTTTATGGCCCCGACATTTAATTGGCATTTATGTCTACAATTATTCTAATCCTTATCAATGGACTTTTCGTGTTGTCGGTTGCTGATAAGAAATATTCCAAAAGACAAACTCTTGACCTTTGCCCACAACTTTTATTGCGGTAAAAGCGTATAAGTTATTAATCATCAGCTGCTTGTTTATATTGAAAAACTGTTAAAATAATATATACTACGTGTTATATATATATATGTTAAGGCCATGGGATATTCCCATTTACCGTAACTTAAGAACACGTATAACGACAAAATCAGATTGTGTAAATCAATTGTTCGTCTAAACAGCAGCAATTCAACTGGAAAATTAGAATTTAAAAAAGACATTTCCCGCTTTGCGTAAATTAGCTGATCAATACCTATGTTAATCCATTTCGGGTTAATTTTACTTAATATTGTAAACATTATCAAGATTGTACTATTATATTATATAGCTCTATAAGAATCGATCGGTAAATATGTTTTTGAGTGGAAAAATTCTGTTATCCAAGATATTTTCACCAAACTGGGCATTTACAAGCTTTACTATTTTCACATATCTGCAAAGCCGTAAGGCGAATTTCGATAAGAGTATTAGATCTTGATTTGGTCTGGTATTGCTTATAATTAATTTATTGCTTATTATTTATTTATCCTTGATTTCACTTTTCACGTTTCACTTTTTAAAACTATTCGAGACAAACGTATACACAAATTTATTTCTATACGTAGATTGCATAAAAGGCCTTGAAACGAGCATATACGTTTATGTATACATTCAATTCTGATAACAATATGAAAAGTGTCAATTATAAATACTATTGTGCAAATAAAAAACAAATGCATATGCGTATGAACAAAATAAGGGAAAAAACCAAGATTGATTCTCAATGCTTAGAATATGTAATTATTTTCCTATAATCGACAACTAACAATACGTTTCTCCCTTGCAGATATTCTTGTTGCTCATCATTCTACTATACTTTAGCTCGTATGTGGTCGTCTCGCGTTTCCGTCGTCGCGATCGCGACGATCTCTACTCAAATGACGAGGACGAGGTGCTGGTCTATCGGATAAGGTAACGTATTGTTGTTTGTCCATATTGAGAGGTGGGCAGAGGAGGGAGAGTCAACATGCTCTAGCGCTATTACAAAGTCATCCACTTGCATCAACACGCCAATAATCAATGATCAACTCTTTACAGCTTTTGGCTCTGCACATTCACATTGGCAGTCGCCGAGGGCGCTGCCATGCTGCTGCCGGTGTCCATTGCGAGTAACGAGGTGCTGCTGCTGTACCCCAACAGCTATTACGTCAAATGGTTGAACAGCTCTCTAATACAAGGTGAATAACCTATATAAATATTTAACAAAAGTCTATATCAACTAATCACTTTCGGTTATCATTGTAGGACTGTGGAATCATGTGTTCCTCTTCTCCAATCTATCGCTGTTCATCTTTCTACCATTTGTTTACCTTTTTTCCGAATCGACCGGCTTCGTGGGCCACAAGAAGGGCATCCTGGCGCGAGTCTACGAGACCTTTACAGTATTTATATTGATGGCTATCATTGTACTAGTTCTGACTGCCGTTCTCAGCGCAGTGTTTGGCATTGAAAAGTTCCAGTTCTTTTGGTTTCTAAGTGAGTAGGGGGAGAGGAAGCGGTTCCACCCGATCGCACCCAGAACCGCCGCCTATTATAGATGGCATTTAAATGTATTGCTAATTTCCGCCGTTTACGCTTCACAGATTTGGGCAGTGTTCACCTGCCGTTCCTTTATTCATGTGTCTCATTTCTGGGCGTAATGCTAATGCTGAGTAAGTACAATACACATTGAACTATATATGCTTTACATTTGCTCGTTAATCTGACCGATGAACTTCTCAATGTAGGCCAGCTGCTGTGGATTATGAAGGCGCGCTTGGGCAACACTCTCCTTAAAGTTTTCGGCATCATTTTGGTGCTTATAGGCAGTGGCTTTGTACAGCCAGGCGCGCAGATTTGTCTCCTGTAACTTGTCCAATACATACTGGCAGTCGTCAATTGCACGCTTGTAATTGCGCAGCCTGCAAATCACGAGATTTTGTTAAAAACTAAGATTATGACTCATGTGTTATGGGAAAACCCACCTGATATAGCACAAGGCGCGATTATTGTAGGTGATGGCGCTATTCTTAACGCGCTCTATTGCCTTGTTGTAGTGTAAAATAGCCTTCTCATAGTTGCCCTTCCGAAATGCCTCGTTTCCTTGACTAAGGATTATACTGACACTAAGGATATCTTTCTTAATCAAATACTTGCCTGCGCTGCAGTTCCGCCTCGTATTCACGTTTGGCACGCGCCTGTGCACGTTCATTTGCATCCCGTTCGACCTCCTTCATAAAGCTCTGCTGGTCCGTAGTCTGTGCCCTGGCCTGCTCCTCGCGCTTATTGATTAGAGTACGATCCTCACGAACAGTCAAGCGCACTTTATCCACGTCGATGTTTTCAAAGTCCTCAGCAGTTTTCGCTTTTGGCTCCTCATTGGCATCGGTCTCGGGTTCACCTTTTAATATGCTGTCGATTTTTTTCAGAGTCGACTCAAAATCGGCAAAATCATCATTGTGTTCCATTTCGGCTATACTATATAATGTAGAAGGAATAAAATATTTCGTTAAGTCAAACGTTTGCCGGCTGTTATTTTAGTTTGTTTGCTTGGAAGCCTTGGAAACCGACTAATGCTGTTTACTTTTTTCATGCTTACTTCGTTTTACAGTTTGTACGCCTTATGGATTCGTGCGACTGTTTGGCGTTGTCAACCAAGTGCTGGTTAGGCCCATGCTACTGCGAGACGTGAACGAGGAGTTCAGTGCCTTCTATATGGAGGAGGCGAGCGTTAAGCGCAAGCTGGCCCACATTGACCTTCACAATGTAAGCATATTGGATGCCAAACGCGGCAGTCGCTTTACAAATGGCAACGGGCGTACACACAGCTATCTGCCACAGCCGCTGCTGCAACATTCGCTGGCGCATTTGTACCAACGCAAATCGTTTCTCGGAAATGTCGATGAGCAACATCAGCAGCTAAACGAAAGACTGAAAGAGCTATACAGTGAACGCAAGGAGTTGGACAAGCTGCGCAAGTCGAGCACTTTTCAACGCACCTTCGTCTATCCTCTCGCCATGCTGCTGTTACTGTTTTGTACGGCCGTAACCATACTCCTGGTCGTGCAAAACACACTGGAGCTGCTCATAGGCATTAAGGCGCTGCCGCTGAGCACAAGGGTATGCCATCTATATTATGATTAAACTAACACAAATTTCAATATATGTATTTTCAGCAATTTACGCTTGGCATTTCATCGCTATCGAAGCTTGGACCGGTTGGCGCCGCCATGGAAGTGTGTCTCATATTTTATCTAGGCGCCACCTCGGTGGTGGGTTTTTACAGCATGCCCTTCATGAACAATGTGAGGCCTAAACGGCGACAGACGTCACTGCCTCAGCTGATGTTAAACTGTGGCTTTATGCTGGTTTTGTCCTCTGCATTGCCACTGCTAAGCAGGATCATAGGTACAACAAAGCGACTGGTTACTAACCGTGTGTTTGCTAATTTGTGTCGGTTGTCTTTTCCAGGCATTACCAACTTTGATCTACTGGGTGACTTTGGAGCCATCGAGTGGCTCGGTAATTTTCAGATTGTCCTGCTGTACAATCTCGTATTTGGCACAACTACTGCGCTGTGTTTGGCCAACAAATTTACGGCTGCGGTGCGACGCGAGCTTCGTGCACGGTTAGTGGAGAACTATGTCCTCTTTACTAACTACATGAGCTTCATCAACTGATATTTAAGACAGCGACGCGACAAAGCGTTACCATGTCAGCGGCAACGTTACGCTGACCAGCTGCTCAGGTACTTTGTCGAGTCGCCGTTTACGAGTCTAACTAGTTTATATGCCAAGTACTACAATCTTAGTCGTAAGAGTAGTCGCAATACCACCGCTAGTCGTCAGGCAAACAAGATGGACTGTTAAGAGAGGAATGTGGAGGTGCAGCTTCCGACATGAATATAAACTACTTTATACAGAACTGATATTGTTATTTAAATGTTGCGCTGTTTATTGTTGTGCTTAATTGTTGTAGTTTATAGTGTACGCACAGCATTTTAATTGCATTTCCGGTATGTGCGTGTAAACAGCCCGACACCCACACACAAACACTCACATGCAAATGGAAGCTGCAGTTACGTTCTAAGATTTACATTTGTGAACATCTATCAAATCTATTTTGTATACAAACGTTGTGTGCAACATAAACTACTCTCAACATATTAGGTTTAGGCTAAATTGTAGGTGTTTTTAAAATTTTATTAGTCTGAGTCTATAGTCAATGTCGATGTGTTTATTCGATATCATGCATATTTTTACAATAATTTTCGTATTTGTACTAATTTAAAACAATAATTTTAACGCATGCGTCTCATTGTCATTCTTAATCATAAACAAAATAATTTATTTTAATATATTCATATGTATTTCAACAATAATGTTCCTTAAATGGCGCACACGCTAAGGCGCTTTTCATCATTTTTATTGCACACTAAAAACAATAAAACATCAAACGTACATATACATATGCATCTAAAAGTTATGTGATATAATAAAAATAAAAATCGTTTAAATTTAAACTAATACAGCTTCTTTCATTTCGCATACACTGCTTTTAGCCATTATTAGTTTCTGTGATGCAGAACTGATTCTACTCTGACTTCTTTTATTTACAGTTTGACGGCACTTTTTTTGCTGGCTTAGCGTGTGTTCAAGGCTTGGTCCAGATTGCTTTCATTATTATACTTCTGTGATCTAAAAATAAATAGAATATACATATTTATATTAACACGTATTCATATAATTCTTTTGGAATGTTAAAGGCCGAGAGCAGAAAGCTTAAAACTTTGCAAAAAATCGTTTACCCGAGATTCCCGCAGAGGATGCTTGGATTCTTAAAAGAATTTTAATAATATCTTCGGATGTTTAGTACAACCCGAAACTTCCCCACCAAATCTTTGAGGCGCTTTTGTACCAAGGAGGGTTGGATTTTCGGAATGCAAACTAAGATATTTGAAAATGAGATTGAGGCTCAGCTGGTCAATCATTCGGTTAATCAGTATTATATATACAGCTAATAAGATGATAAAATTGTCAGCAAGGGTATAAAAACGTGGCATACCCCCAGAATGTTAGTGTTATCGTGAAGGTTATCGATGTATCCGTCGTGTGCAAAATTAAATTCGATAGCTTGCTTTCGATATACCCATAGCTTGCACATCGCTAATTTTTGTATTGGCGTCGTTGTAAAATTATAATTTTATTTATAAATTTCCTATAAAATATCTGCAAAAATATGCTTAGCCGCAAGCGTCGCGCGAGTTCAATATCAAGCCGACAAGATGAAGATCCCCTTCTGCTAGATGATTCGACGCCGGAGCAATCGCCGGTACAGCAGACACAATCGGCGCGCAAAAAGCGGCGCTTGGATCCAACGGAGCTGTGCCAACAGCTGTACGACTCCATACGTAACATTAAGAAAGAAGATGGATCTATGCTGTGCGATACATTCATAAGGGCTCCTAAGCGCCGCCAAGAGCCCTCCTACTATGACGTTGTGGTGAATCCCATCGATTTGCTGAAAGTACAACAAAAATTGAAAACGGATTCCTATGACGATTTGTACGATATGATGAACGACCTGGAATTGTTAATAAGTAATGCAAAGGCGTTTTATAAACCAGACTCGGCCGAGTTTCAGGACGCCGTTGCTTTGTGGCAGCATATACAGACTCAACGTCAACGCATCCTGGAAGCTAATGGCTTCGCCGAGGAGGAGCCACGTGCAAAGCGGGCGCCCCGCAATGCGCGTCGGCTGACGAGCAGCACTGAACCGGGCGGTGGGGATCTTGACGACGATTGTAATCAGTACGAAGAACTTTTTGCATCTATTATGACGGCCACGGATCCGATTGGTGACAGGGCTATGCATCGCATGTTTCAACTTTTGCCGTCTAAGAAGATTTATCCTGACTACTATGATGTTATAGAGCATCCAATTGATTTACGGTTGATTGCCACTAAGATACAAATGAACGCGTACTCGTCGCTGGTGGAAATGGAGCGTGATCTGCTTCAGATGACAAAGAATGCTTGCCTTTTTAATGAGCCTGGATCGCAGATTTACAAGGATGCCAAGGCTCTAAAGCGAATCTTTACGCAGCGACGTTTAGAGCTAGAGACGGGCAAGGGCAAGCCGGTCCGACGCCATAAGAATTTGTCTAGTGCAGCGATAGCAGGTGGGTCGAGTTCCGGAAAGTTGCATAAATGGGTGCCTTTTTTTTTAAGAAAAACCATAATTTTACCTACATTTTAGCGCTCAAAGAGGAAGTGGATAGCTCGGACGATGAGGAGACCAGCAAGAAAGGCGAGGGACCCATGTGGGCATTATTTGATCACTTGTATAATGCTCCTGGCACATCAGAGCATCCGGGTATCACTGGTCCGCCGTTGGGCAACTCTCTGTGGAAGCTGCCTGTGCGTCGCTTTCATCCTGAATACTTTGAGCTTATCAAACGTCCTATTTCAATGAGTCAAATTCATACTAAGCTGAAGAAGGGCGATTATGCGAACATAAGTGATCTCACTGGCGATCTCTATTTGATGCTGGACAATGCCAAAAAAGCGTTTCCAAGTACGCATCGCACGCACAAAGATGCACTGAAAATGCTGAAACTCATGAATGCCAAACTAGTAGAGGAATCGCTGGAGGAAACCAGTGATATAGATGAGGACGAAATAGACGAAACTTTCACAGCGAGCGTGCAGCCAGAGAAGCGCAAGCCGGGCAGGCCACGAGTCAATTCAAATTCCAGTACGGCGCACACGTCCAACAACTCAAATTCACCCAAAACGAATCGCATTGCCATCAATGCGACCATCAAGAAGAAAATTCTCACCATACAAAAATACCTGGTGGACTTTACGGTAGGAAACCGTAGGCCCATTGAGATGTTTATGGAAAAGCCACCGCGCAAAGTATATCCAGACTACTATGATATAATACAGAATCCCATTGACATGAACACCATTGAGCACAATATTCGCGCCGACCGGTATGCCACCGTAGAGGACGTCGTTGCCGACTATCGGCTCATGTTTTCCAATTGTCGACAATATAATGAGGAGGGTTCCAATATTTACGAGGACGCCAATTCGCTGGAACGGGCCCTGAACGAAAAACTCAAAGAATTTCCTGGTCTGGTAGAGGTCAAGAGGCCTCTCCAAAAATACAACAAGCTGGGGCGCAAACCAAAGGCAGCGCTGCTGGCTGATCGTGATCGTCTCTGGCAGTTCTATGAAACGCTGAAAGACTATCAGGAACCGAAAGGCAAGCGCCAATTGTCGCTAATCTTTACTAAGCTGCCATCAAAAAGCGACTATCCGGAATATTATGACATCATCAAGGATCCCATGGATATGGAGCGCATTGCACAGAAACTAAAGCAGGCCGCCTACGAAAGTGTAGACGAGCTGGCCGCTGATTTTCTGCTCATGCTTGAAAATGCATGCAAATATAATGAGCCCGACTCGCAAATATACAAGGACGCTTTGGTGTTGCAACAGTTGACGCTGCAATTAAAGCAGCAGCTGCGCACTGAGCGCGATGCACTGCCGGATGTCTCGTTGGCTGTTCAGGAACTGTTCTTAACGCTCTTTACTTCGGTTTACAATCACCAAGACGAAGAGGGACGCTGTTATTCGGACTCATTGGCTGAATTGCCCGAGTATGACGAATTGGGCGAGGGCGCGAAAGTACGCGGTATATCCCTGGATCTGGTCAAACGTCGTCTGGATAAAGGAGCCTATAAGCGCTTGGATGTCTACCAGGAGGATATATTTTCCTGTTTTGAGCGAGCGCGCAAATTGTCCCGCACCGACTCGGACATCTTCCAAGACTCCATCGAACTACAAACGTATTTTATACGAAAGCGGGATGAGCTATGCAAGGACACATTGAGTTCGCCGGCGCTTGGATTCACGATAGACAAATTGTTATCAGACGTGGAGGTAATGCGGCTGCAGAAGGTGGCCCAAGAGGAACAGGACCAGGAGCAAGACAAAGATGACTTCAATGCAAGTTCAAAAGGGGAAAGCATGACAATCAACCAGCAGGTGTACTCGCCTGGCGACTATGTGTATGTTCAAATGCCAGAGAACAAGATTCCCAGTATTGCTTGTATCGAAAGGTTGTGGACTACGCCGAACAATGAAAAGCTAATGCAGGCCTCAATTTTTCTGCGTCCACACGAGACCTATCACGTAACTACGCGAAAGTTTCTCGAGAAGGAGGTCTTCAAGAGCAGCATCTCACAAACCATTTCCATGGATAAGGTACTGGGTATGTGCTACGTCATGCATATCAGGGACTACATTAAGCTGCGGCCCGATGGGCTGCCCGAAAAAGATGTGTTTGTCTGTGAATCTCGATACAATCTGCAAGGGCGCTGTTTCAAGAAGCTTAAGAATTGGCCAACTTCGCGCGAGAGCACTAACAGCTCGGTGAGATTTGTGCCGCGCGAGACGCCATTGGAACTAAAGCGTGTCATGTCCGTCTTTAAGGAGCGCATTGAAAAGCACAAAGGTGAGCTAGAGGAGCTTAAGCTGCAGGAAGCGCTTGTCGAAAAGGAAAAGCCCAATGTAACCTGCGACGCACCACCAAATGCTCAGGACAACAGTGTATACTATCAGCAGTATAACACCATTTGTAGCGGCGTCATCAAGACCGGTGATTTCGTTTATGTGGCCACGCAAAGTGGAAAGCAATCCGTTGCCCAAGTCCAGCAGATCTGGGAATTAAATGGTAAATCATATTTTAAGGGACCGTGGTTGCTGTCACCTAGCGAGACAACGCCAGCATTAGGCAAGCAATTTTATCGCCAAGAGTTGCTACTAAGTACTGTTGAGGATATGAGTCCCGTCATCGGTATCGTGGGCCGCTGTGCTGTGTTGGAGTACGCCGAGTTCATTAGCTCCCGACCCACGGAAATCGCTGAGAGTGATGTGTACATTTGCGAGTCTGTCTACGATGAAGTTAAGAAAGCATTACGCAATCTGGTAGTTGGCAATTTGCGCAAGTTCCAGCATAGTGCTGAGGTCACCGAAGATGAGATATTTTATTTCAAATCGCCCATTAAACCAGCCAAGGATATTAAGAACGAGTTGAACGAGCTGTCCATTCTAGAAGATTCTATGGATGGTGATACGCCATCGCTAAGCTCGGATATAGTCGCAATATCGTCGCCAGCGCCGTCCGTGAACTCTACGCCGCTTACCTCTAAGATAAAAACGAAATCGGCGAAGAAGAGCCTCACAGGATACATACTGTACTCCAGCGATGTGCGCAAAGGTGAGTGCTTATTGAATTTTGTTTAAATTGAGACGTGTCCTTATATAATCATTTCCTGTCATCTGCAGGTATAAGTCAGAGCAACCCGGATGCTACATTTGGTGACATATCTCGCTTAGTGGGCAATGAGTGGAAGAGTCTGCCTTCTAGCGTCAAGCAGAGCTGGGAGGATCGCGCCAACAAGCTGAACGAAGAGGCCGCTGCCTTGCGTCGTGAGATTGATGATAACCAAAATTGTGGAAGTCCACTGTCGCAAAGTGCTACGGGCGGTCAGGACTCAGGTCCGGCGCTGACCTTTGAATGCCTATGGGACAAGTGTGACTATCAATTCGAAGAAATGTCCGACTGCACTGAACATTGTCTTTCCGATGCCACTGGACACATTCAGCGCCATCCCCAGGCTGGCGTCGAGATGGAGTACGTGTGTCTGTGGCGCAATTGTCCGCGCATACGCAAGTCTGTCCAAGCTTTTCCTAATGTGTTGCGGCTCATTAAACATGTGCGCGAGGTGCATCTGAGCAAGTGCGGCAAACCGTTAGGGATCACGGAGCGCAGTAAAAACTTTGTACCACGCAAGCAGAAACTAGTCTCGCAGTTAGGGGCCAGTGTACCAATCCCATCCAACAACGCGCACTCACCTCGACCTACGCTTAACGCGGAAGCTGCACAGCAACAGCAGCAACTGCAGCTTCAACAACAGCAGAAGCAACAACATCAGCTGCAGATGCAGACTATTGTTACAGGGCCGCCTCTGGAGCCTATGTTTGTAACTGTACCACCCCGTTCCAATCGTGTCATCCACTCTGAGGCTTATATTAAGTATATTGAAAGCCTACAGACGGGTAGCCATTTAAGCGTCAGCGCCTGCAATAACAATTGGCGTCGATCACTTACCCACGTGCATCCTACACAAGTGGGAAAGACGCAGTTGCCTGAGCACTGGCTGGGCCCCAATATACGTGACCATGAAAATGTGGTGCAGGCGCTATGCCATTTACGGAACTTCATGTTGGACGATGTGCTGGAAATACAGCGCAGCTGCAATTAAATTTGATTCTAGTTTGAAAATCCAAATTTTGTCTTTATGTCAAAAGAAGTTAAATACACAAATACCATTAAAAGTCATGATCATTGCAATACGAAAAACATCCATCAATGTCCCTAATGTAAAAAAAAAAACAAACATCTTGACCACTGTAAACAAAATAAACATCTTTTCCTCTTTAAAAAATCTTCATAATTTTCTAATCCGCTGAAAACTAATCAGTCCCAATAATAATAAACGTCTGACTGAATTTTCCTAATATTTTATACAGCATATACAATATATAAAAACTCACAATCACTATCTATAAAAATGTCCTGGCTGACTGTCTATGTGCCTCATGTGATGAAGGTGCACGGATAGAAAAGGTTTCGGGAAATTTCACCGGCTTAAGTGGAAAAATCGCGAAAAACTTTTGTATGCAACTTTTTTGTTTGTCATCCGATTGGCCCATACCTTTTTTTCAAATATCTTTCTTCAAATTCATTTGAGGAGTGCTTCACACTTTTCGAAAAATGCATTCCTCGTTGATGGAAATGGGCGTCAAGCATTCGGTCGGTGACATTCGTGTTCAAATTTATATCCAAAGATCTATATAAAAAATCGTTTGAGACGCGATTCAAAATATAAGCAAATCCAAAAAAAACAATTAAAATAGCAGCACAGAAACAATACAATCGCTGTTAATAGAATTTGAAGCAGACGCGCATGAATGTGTGTATGCATACAGAAATTCTTCGAACAACGCTAGCTGCAATTACGCGTTTTTTAAATGATCTTAATGAAATTTTCTACAGTATATCTAATTGTACCATAGAATATTTGTGTGTATTCTCAAAAAGTTAATTGCATTAAAATTGTAGATTAAATTGTTGGACAACACAAGTTGGGTTATTAACTTGATTTATAGCTATGAAGTAGTAGCGGGAAGGTGGCGATAGGTATAAAATGAAAGATACTTGATATATATATACTATTCTAGAGTAAACATATCACTTTTGTTGACTCTAGCTCCTATTATATGTTGCATTTGATGTTATCGGCAGTACCGAGGGTTACTTAGTTGGTTGCGTGCGATATTATCGGCCACGCCGATATCGTTTCCTCATATAGGTCAGAGTGTGCGGGGTGAAGCTGGGCCCACGGCGGAGCCCAAATTTTTGAAGAGTGGCAACGCCAAACTTGCGATCCACGGCGCCAAAAGCGACGACTGCTATTGGTCGCCCGGTTCGCTCTTAAAGAGAATTAAGGAGAGCGGATCGCATGCCCTTGGCCTCCATCTGGGCCGTTGACCCAAAAACGTATGCAGCTGTGCAGATGGACAGCAACGGTGCCCGCCTCGCCTATGTATGCGTGTGCTGAAATTCGGCACCGATGATGTTGCTGAAACATGCAAGCGGGGGAGTTTGATTTTGTCAGTTGCCAACGGCGGGCGTGCTGTGCTTAGGAGCCGACTAAAGTTTTTCTGGCTAATTTTCAAGCCGGCCCGCGGATAAAATATCCAAATAAAAAGATTGCTAACAGGCAAACTAAGTTGATATATGGACTTGAAAATTAAATGGCTTGTTTCGGTTTAACAATACAATTTTAATTAAAAAAACCGTGCCGTGAACATCTAAAGCCACAGGACAAAAAATTTAGTGAAAATTTCGTGCAAGCACCCCACGTGAAAGTGGCCCTCTAAGTGCCCAACAAACTTATAAAATAATAATATAAAAATAATCCGCGGTGCGCACCAACCACATCCGCGACGCCGCCAGTCAAGCGTTGGCGCAACCCTGGAGGAGACGAGACGAGCCACCGACGACCGGGCTCCAACCGCAAGGAAGCGGCCACAGACGAGACCACGCCCACATCCTCCGAGTGAGTTCGTTCCATTTTTGTTGCCCACCTCGTTCGAGCCCTTGGCAGAGTCGGACGAAGACTCCTTGATCATCTTCTCTGAAAACAAACAGAGTTATTTTTATCGTTAAATTTAGTTATTTTTCTTGTATTTATAAAAATTACCTTGGTGCATATATAGACGCTCACGCTGAGCTTCACTCCAGAGTGCGAACGTGAGCGAAACGCCAAAGATGATGCATCTGTGTCTGCAAAAAGTAAAAGTTTAAAATCAGTTCTTGCGTGCACTATGCCCCCATACCTACCAAATTGGAATTACCAATTTATGTCGCCCCTTACCAACCCCAGAGAGCTCTTTAGGTAGGGTGAGAAAAAAAAAAGAGGAAGCGATTTAATAATAATTTAATACGGATTATCGAACGTACCTGGTTTGAAGTAGTTGTGTGGGCACTTTGTTCCAAAACGGCACAACGGTTGCTTTTTTTTTTAAATTGCCATTTGCGCAATTCTTTTGCGGCGACTGGCAACATCTTGGTGGTGTTTCGTCGCTCGTTCCATCTATGATATTAAGATAAGCAAATTGAATTCTATAATGATAAGAAAAATTTAGTAATTAATACCTTTTATCTATAAGCATATATTTATAAACACATATGAACATTGTCAAAGAAATTTCCATATACTTACTAATTTAAAATAGCTGAAAGATAAATGCCATAAGCAATGATTATATTTGTTATAAAGTTTAAGAGAACGCAACTAATTATACGTACCGTTTGAAAGAAGAATGTCCGGTTAAAATAATATTGCTGGGGAGAGTGGGTATGATGGCCGACACGGGCTAATGTAGGCCATTTAGTGGCCAAATTAAGGGAGACGAGTGCAGGTGATCGTCTCATGGTAGGGCGGGTACGCTGGGTCCGGAACCGGGGCCCGATCTGGAAGAGAAAGTGGGTAAAATAGTGTTTTTTTTTGTAAATTTGTAGTGTGTCTCACCTTTGTTGTTTACGTTTTCATAGATGTTACAGCTGTTTAGTTCGTTCACGAGTTAGCAGTTCCGAGTGTTAGTTATCGATATGTGGTTCATTTTTTTGTATAGTGTTGTGTGAGTCTGTTTTGCTACGGACATGTAGCTTTGTTCTTATCGATTGTGCGGACTGCGGGCCAGGGATGGGACTACACCCAGAGAACCCGATGAGCCAGCCGGCGCGGCCCACTGAGAAACAAGCAGTTCCGTAACAATATGGCGCCCAATTTGAAGAAGCACTCGGCTTCTTTGAAGTCGATGTGCAATCAAAAAAAAAAGAAAACCATATTGTTACGGAACTGCTTGTTTCTCAGTGGGCCGCGCCGGCTGGCTCATCGGGTTCTCTGGGTGTAGTCCCATCCCTGGCCCGCAGTCCGCACAATCGATAAGAACAAAGCTACATGTCCGTAGCAAAACAGACTCACACAACACTATACAAAAAAATGAACCACATATCGATAACTAACACTCGGAACTGCTAACTCGTGAACGAACTAAACAGCTGTAACATCTATGAAAACGTAAACAACAAAGGTGAGACACACTACAAATTTACAAAAAAAAACACTATTTTACCCACTTTCTCTTCCAGATCGGGCCCCGGTTCCGGACCCAGCGTACCCGCCCTACCATGAGACGATCACCTGCACTCGTCTCCCTTAATTTGGCCACTAAATGGCCTACATTAGCTCGTGTCGGCCATCATACCCACTCTCCCCAGCAATATTATTTTAACCGGACATTCTTCTTTCAAACGGTACGTATAATTAGTTGCGTTCTCTTAAACTTTATAACAAATATAATCATTGCTTATGGCATTTATCTTTCAGCTATTTTAAATTAGTAAGTATATGGAAATTTCTTTGACAATGTTCATATGTGTTTATAAATATATGCTTATAGATAAAAGGTATTAATTACTAAATTTTTCTTATCATTATAGAATTCAATTTGCTTATCTTAATATCATAGATGGAACGAGCGACGAAACACCACCAAGATGTTGCCAGTCGCCGCAAAAGAATTGCGCAAATGGCAATTTAAAAAAAAAAGCAACCGTTGTGCCGTTTTGGAACAAAGTGCCCACACAACTACTTCAAACCAGGTACGTTCGATAATCCGTATTAAATTATTATTAAATCGCTTCCTCTTTTTTTTTCTCACCCTACCTAAAGAGCTCTCTGGGGTTGGTAAGGGGCGACATAAATTGGTAATTCCAATTTGGTAGGTATGGGGGCATAGTGCACGCAAGAACTGATTTTAAACTTTTACTTTTTGCAGACACAGATGCATCATCTTTGGCGTTTCGCTCACGTTCGCACTCTGGAGTGAAGCTCAGCGTGAGCGTCTATATATGCACCAAGGTAATTTTTATAAATACAAGAAAAATAACTAAATTTAACGATAAAAATAACTCTGTTTGTTTTCAGAGAAGATGATCAAGGAGTCTTCGTCCGACTCTGCCAAGGGCTCGAACGAGGTGGGCAACAAAAATGGAACGAACTCACTCGGAGGATGTGGGCGTGGTCTCGTCTGTGGCCGCTTCCTTGTGGTTGGAGCCCGGTCGTCGGTGGCTCGTCTCGTCTCCTCCAGGGTTGCGCCAACGCTTGACTGGCGGCGTCGCGGATGTGGTTGGTGCGCACCGCGGATTATTTTTATATTATTATTTTATAAGTTTGTTGGGCACTTAGAGGGCCACTTTCACGTGGGGTGCTTGCACGAAATTTTCACTAAATTTTTTGTCCTGTGGCTTTAGATGTTCACGGCACGGTTTTTTTAATTAAAATTGTATTGTTAAACCGAAACAAGCCATTTAATTTTCAAGTCCATATATCAACTTAGTTTGCCTGTTAGCAATCTTTTTATTTGGATATTTTATCCGCGGGCCGGCTTGAAAATTAGCCAGAAAAACTTTAGTCGGCTCCTAAGCACAGCACGCCCGCCGTTGGCAACTGACAAAATCAAACTCCCCCGCTTGCATGTTTCAGCAACATCATCGGTGCCGAATTTCAGCACACGCATACATAGGCGAGGCGGGCACCGTTGCTGTCCATCTGCACAGCTGCATACGTTTTTGGGTCAACGGCCCAGATGGAGGCCAAGGGCATATCCAAGGGCATGCGATCCGCTCTCCTTAATTCTCTTTAAGAGCGAACCGGGCGACCAATAGCAGTCGTCGCTTTTGGCGCCGTGTATCGCAAGTTTGGCGTTGCCACTCTTCAAAAATTTGGGCTCCGCCGTGGGCCCAGCTTCACCCCGCACACTCTGACCTATATGAGGAAACGATATCGGCGTGGCCGATAATATCGCACGCAACCAACTAAGTAACCCTCGGTACTGCCGATAACATCAAATGCAACATCACCACGCAGATTATTGTAACGACATGAATGATCGTTACAAGGAATCTGCGTGCGCATTTCATGTATTGACCCAGCCGGCTAATAACGATGCCCAACGTAGGCCACACCCACGACAAGTGATCTATACTTTTGCCGCTGACCCAGGAAAAAAACAAAGAGAGGACGGGCGCTGCCGCCGCCATTGCCTGGCAGGGGGGTGGGCAAATTACGGTTATGTCCGTATATCTTTTGCGTGGAAGACGCCTAGCACGCGTCCCTGGAGATCTTCCAACTCGTAGGCGTTGGTGCCCACGGCTCGGACGACTCGGCTCTTTAAGAATTTCCGGGCGAACTTGGCATTGAAGGCTTTGCCGAAGCTGCTCAGTGCGAAGTTGCGCCTCCACACTTCCTGTCCCGGTTCAGATGGAACTGGCGCGCGTGGTGGTCGAATCTTTGGCGACTTCGCTCGTACGCGGTGTACAGGTGGTCCTTGACAGGTTCTGCTCCCTCGATCAGCTGAATTCGGTGCTGCAGCAGGTGAGTCTTCCCTAGACCATCCTTCTCAAATTGGAGAAATCTGCGCTTCACGCTTTCCAACTGACTCCTCTGATCGTTGTACAGGTCCCACATTTCCGGATTCACCGCGCAGTCGTCGTCGTCCCGGTAATAAGCCACCTCTGGGTTCGCTACCGTTACCTCAGATGCCTCTGCTGGTGTTTCGGATGTTCTGTCCGGATCGAGCAGCTCTGGGGCAATTTCGAAGGCTCGCCAGAAGTCGATTCCCAGGTACAGTTCTTGTCGCAGGTCCGGGCACATGTAAAATACGATGTTTTCCTTTCTATTCCCGTATTTCACAGGTAGAACAACGCGACCTAAAATTGGGCGATTGGCACCCGCCGCTGTCCTTACCATCGATTCGTATGGCCGCACTTCCCATCCAAGTTCCTCCACCAACTCTCGGCATCCTCGTCCCAACAGACTGACTGAGGCCCCCGTGTCCAGCAAGCCTTTAATCTTTGCTCCGGCGACTTCCACTTCGGCGAATACGCGTGGGTCTTGACTATTCTCCCGTCTCACCGCTTCGACGACCTGGCGCCGGGTAAACTTGCGTCTGCGGAAGCGCGCACGTGCCTTCATCACTCTCCGGGTGGCTAGGGTCATCCCTTCCAGCTGTCGCTCACCAAAAATTCTATTTCGGGCCGACATGTATGCCCGAACACGTTCTTCATATGGTAAGCCCCTGAGTGTTCCTCCTTTGTTTATATTATTATTACAATTAGCCTTATCCTGATCCCTGAGTGTTCCTCCTTTGTTTATATTATTATTACAATTAGCCTTATCCTGATCCTTATTCCAAGCCTCCGTCTCCTTTTCAATGATTATTGGCTTCGGTCGATACCCCTTTCCTGCTTCCCCGCGGTCGCCGTCCCGGAACGCGTCTGTCCCGCTATCACCGCGCTCCCTCTGGGGTTTCCCGGACAGTTTTCGCACTGGGAGCAGAAAGTGTCCGGCTTTCCACACCTATAGCAGAATATTTTCCGCTCCTTGGACAGGCAGTCTCTAAAGACGTGGTCGAACTGTCTGCAGTTCCAGCATACAATCCGGGATGAGTTCCTGCCTCGCACGAATGCTTCCTCCAGTTCTCCCGGCGGCGTTTCTGTACGATGTGGCGGAACTTCAACCTCGTGGACTACGGGCCTCGATCCTTGTGGACAACGCGACGGCTGCATGTATCCCGTCCGGCTTCTGCGACCTATGTGCCTCTCCACTTCTAGGCACTCTTGGCGCAGCTCATCCACGGTGAGTACGTCCATGGCATAGATATATTTCGCCAGACTTTCTTTCAAACCACGTTTTATAATTTTCACCAGCTCGCGGTCTCTCAGCGGCTTCTGGAATCGCGCGGCGAGTTGACGCATGTGGTGGATATAGTCATCCACCCCTTCGCTGGCCTGTTGCTCTCGTTGCAAAAGCTCCTGCATCACATCGTGTTCCGTCTGGTATCCCCGAAATCTGTCCAAGAGGGCATGCCGCAGTTGCATCCAGCTGTCGACCCTAGAATGCCGCACGTGCATCCAATACCACTCGCGGGCGCGGCCGGTCAGGAGCAGGTGGAAACCGCGCAGGACCTCCTTCCACGGGCATTGATACTGCCTCTGCAGGAACTCCAGGCGAAACACGAAGTCCTCGACCGAATTCATCGCGTCCTCGCCGTCAAACTTTACGTTCCACCGCTCGAGCTTCATGTAGGCCGTTTCCCTTACGTTGGCGTACGCCTCCTCCGGCTGAAAATCATCCGCTCTCCGGTCCTCCACTCGGAAATGGCGGTTGTTTGGGTTACGCCAGTTCCTCGACTGAGCATCTGCAGCGTAAACCGGGCTGCTGGACGAATACTCCGTTCCTCGTGCGCCTTGTCTATGTGCCTTCGGTGGCATCGGTGGTGGAAATGCCTCGCGCTGGAACACTTCCCGTTCTTTCGGGATGGCGCCTGTTCGTGGTCCCGGCTCGTTATATCTCGGCGGCTTCGGCACAGTGTTCGTCTCGGCAGTTTGGCTTCCTGGCGGCCTAAGTACATCAATTATGCCCTTCATCATTTCCATGAAGCCAGCTCGCATCTCCTCGCGGATGGACTCGCTGATGCCAGATGGCAGAGCATGGAGATATGTTTGGTGGGCCTGAGCGATCGCCGCGTTTGCCGCCGATTTGAGCACTGAGTCCAACGGTGCTTTCGGGAACTCCAGGTTCCGTGTAGGTTTATCTTGTTGAGCCTCTCTCTCCAAGTCTACCAGGTGACCCTCTTCCGGGATCTGTCTCTCTGGAAATCCCCGGAAATTCATTGGCGTTCGCACCAGCCCTCCAGCTGGGCGCGGCGGCGGCAGAGCCGACGCCCCATCAGCGTCAGAAGCCCACTCGGACACCTGTTCCTCAGCCATACCTTACAAAGCTCACTACCCTTATACAAAAAATAACTTTTCCAATATTCCTAATAAATTTATAAATAAATAAACACCCTCTAACAAATCTCACTAATAAAGAATAATAAATTAATACACATCGACTAAACACTCACAAAAATAAATTTTTTCTTTTTAATTAATTCCAAATACTTGGGGGGAGAGAAGACAAATCCTAACACAGGCTAACTAATCTACGCATAATCTGGACAGTGGACAACACTTAAGCATTCGTCAAATGCTCAGTTCGTCAGTTTGACTGACGAACGGCATTCAAGGAACGCTAACTTGAAGGCTATTTGGTTTCTGTCGCACTTCTGGGCACCTTTAGGGTATGCTGTGTGACAGGTGCGGCGCAGGATCGGCTCTATGTCGTCCTGGGTCACCTGTCTCCGAGGCTCACTTAACCACGGCCAGCACTCCCCAAACGTTAACGCAGAGTGGGACAAAACAAATAGAAAACATTAAACAAACTCTAGGAAGACATACCCTAATATCACATTAAACACAAGTTATTTTGTCGTGGCGGCTACCACCAGGCTACGATGAACGGTCGCGAACGTTTCGCCAACTTGCGAACGTGACTTACCGTCATCAACCACTACAAGAAAACTTCTCATGTTTATTGATATTCTCATATCTTATGGATATTTCCGTCGTGCTCCTCGGATTCCACTCCCGCTGCGCGATTATGAGCTACTTAATCGTGCCACATAAGACTTCAGCGGTGCGGGTCCTGAAGCCAAGGGAATCCTTTCTCTGTACCTTTATTGATATCTTTTTCTTTTTTTTTTGATTGCACATCGACTTCAAAGAAGCCGAGTGCTTCTTCAAATTGGGCGCCATATTGTTACGGAACTGCTTGTTTCTCAGTGGGCCGCGCCGGCTGGCTCATCGGGTTCTCTGGGTGTAGTCCCATCCCTGGCCCGCAGTCCGCACAATCGATAAGAACAAAGCTACATGTCCGTAGCAAAACAGACTCACACAACACTATACAAAAAAATGAACCACATATCGATAACTAACACTCGGAACTGCTAACTCGTGAACGAACTAAACAGCTGTAACATCTATGAAAACGTAAACAACAAAGGTGAGACACACTACAAATTTACAAAAAAAAACACTATTTTACCCACTTTCTCTTCCAGATCGGGCCCCGGTTCCGGACCCAGCGTACCCGCCCTACCATGAGACGATCACCTGCACTCGTCTCCCTTAATTTGGCCACTAAATGGCCTACATTAGCCCGTGTCGGCCATCATACCCACTCTCCCCAGCAATATTATTTTAACCGGACATTCTTCTTTCAAACGGTACGTATAATTAGTTGCGTTCTCTTAAACTTTATAACAAATATAATCATTGCTTATGGCATTTATCTTTCAGCTATTTTAAATTAGTAAGTATATGGAAATTTCTTTGACAATGTTCATATGTGTTTATAAATATATGCTTATAGATAAAAGGTATTAATTACTAAATTTTTCTTATCATTATAGAATTCAATTTGCTTATCTTAATATCATAGATGGAACGAGCGACGAAACACCACCAAGATGTTGCCAGTCGCCGCAAAAGAATTGCGCAAATGGCAATTTAAAAAAAAAAGCAACCGTTGTGCCGTTTTGGAACAAAGTGCCCACACAACTACTTCAAACCAGGTACGTTCGATAATCCGTATTAAATTATTATTAAATCGCTTCCTCTTTTTTTCTCACCCTACCTAAAGAGCTCTCTGGGGTTGGTAAGGGGCGACATAAATTGGTAATTCCAATTTGGTAGGTATGGGGGCATAGTGCACGCAAGAACTGATTTTAAACTTTTACTTTTTGCAGACACAGATGCATCATCTTTGGCGTTTCGCTCACGTTCGCACTCTGGAGTGAAGCTCAGCGTGAGCGTCTATATATGCACCAAGGTAATTTTTATAAATACAAGAAAAATAACTAAATTTAACGATAAAAATAACTCTGTTTGTTTTCAGAGAAGATGATCAAGGAGTCTTCGTCCGACTCTGCCAAGGGCTCGAACGAGGTGGGCAACAAAAATGGAACGAACTCACTCGGAGGATGTGGGCGTGGTCTCGTCTGTGGCCGCTTCCTTGTGGTTGGAGCCCGGTCGTCGGTGGCTCGTCTCGTCTCCTCCAGGGTTGCGCCAACGCTTGACTGGCGGCGTCGCGGATGTGGTTGGTGCGCACCGCGGATTATTTTTATATTATTATTTTATAAGTTTGTTGGGCACTTAGAGGGCCACTTTCACGTGGGGTGCTTGCACGAAATTTTCACTAAATTTTTTGTCCTGTGGCTTTAGATGTTCTCGGCACGGTTTTTTTAATTAAAATTGTATTGTTAAACCGAAACAAGCCATTTAATTTTCAAGTCCATATATCAACTTAGTTTGCCTGTTAGCAATCTTTTTATTTGGATATTTTATCCGCGGGCCGGCTTGAAAATTAGCCAGAAAAACTTTAGTCGGCTCCTAAGCACAGCACGCCCGCCGTTGGCAACTGACAAAATCAAACTCCCCCGCTTGCATGTTTCAGCAACATCATCGGTGCCGAATTTCAGCACACGCATACATAGGCGAGGCGGGCACCGTTGCTGTCCATCTGCACAGCTGCATACGTTTTTGGGTCAACGGCCCAGATGGAGGCCAAGGGCATATCCAAGGGCATGCGATCCGCTCTCCTTAATTCTCTTTAAGAGCGAACCGGGCGACCAATAGCAGTCGTCGCTTTTGGCGCCGTGGATCGCAAGTTTGGCGTTGCCACTCTTCAAAAATTTGGGCTCCGCCGTGGGCCCAGCTTCACCACGCCCACATCCTCCGAGTGAGTTCGTTCCGTTTTGTTACACATCCTCGTTCGAGCCCTTGGCAGAGTCAGACGAAGACTCCTGATCATCTTCTCTGAAAAGAGATAGATTTATTTTTATCGTTAAATTTAGTTATTTTTCTTGTATTTATAAAATTACCTTGGTGCATATATAGACGCTCACGCCGAGCTTCGCTCCAGAGTGCGAACGTGAGCGAAACGCCAAAGATGATGCATCTGTGTCTGCAAAAAGTAAGAGTTTAAAATCAGTTCTTGCGTGCACTATGCCCCCATACCTACCAAATTGGAATTACCAATTTATGTCGCCCCTTACCAACCCCAGAGAGCTCTTTAGGTAGGGTGAGAAGAAAAGAGGAAGCGATTTAATAATAATTTAATACGGATTATCGAACGTACCTGGTTTGAAGTAGTTGTGTGGGCACTTTGTTCCAAAAACGGCACAACGGTTGCTTTTTTTTTTAATTGCCTCTTTGCGCAATTCTTTTGCGGCGACTGGCAACATCTTGGTGGTGTTTCGTCGCTTGTTCCACTTAGTGATATTAAGATAAGCAATGAATCCTATATGATAAGAAAAGAATTTAGTAATTAATACATTATATCTATAAGCATATATATATATACACATATTAACATTAATACGCACCTATGACGTTAAAGAAATTTCCATGTACCTACAAATTTAAATGGCTGCAAAGATAAATGCCATAAGTAATGTTAATAATTGTCATAAATTCTAAGAGAACGCAACTAATTATACGTACCGTTTGAAAGAAAGAATGTCCGGTTAAAAATAATATTGTTGGGGAGAGTGGGCATGATGGCCGACACGGGCTAATGTAGGCCATTTAGTGGCCAAATTAAGGGAGACGAGTGCAGGTGATCGTCTCATGGTAGGGCGGGTACGCTGGGTCCGGAACCGGGGCCCGATCTGGAAGAGAATGTGGATAAAATAGTGTTTTTTTGTAAATTTGTAGTGTGTCTCACCTTTGTTGTTTACGTTTTCATAGATGTTACAGCTGTTTAGTTCGTTCACGAGTTAGCAGTTCCGAGTGTTAGTTATCGATATGTGGTTCATTTTTTTGTATACTGTTGTGTGAGTCTGTTTTGCTACAGACATGTAGCTTTGTTCTTATCGATTGTGCGGACTGCGGGCCAGGGATGGGACTACACCCAGAGAACCCGATGAGCCAGCCGGCGCGGCCCACTGAGAAACAAGCAGTTCCGTAACATATATTATATATATATATTACATATATTATACCCAATTTACTTAAAAAACTGGAATTCGATATCGATTCTTATCGATTGCTTGGAAACGGAGTAAGTAATCGATTATCGGATAAAAACTCGATCTGCGCATGGACTAGGAGGACCTACAGCTAAAATTTAGTCTGTAGCTCTTATAGGTTCTAAGATCCCTGCGTTCATACATACGGACGGACATGGTTAGATCGACTCGGCTGTTGAAGTTGATAAAGAATATATATACTTTATGGGGTCAGAGATGCTTCCTTCTGCCTGTTACATACATTTGCATGTATAGTACATTATACCCTTGTTACCCATTTTGAATGGGTTCAGGGTATATAAACAATGGATAGCGATGTCGCTTCTTTACTGAGCCTAAGCCCTTTCCCTTATACTTTGATCAATAAGCAATCTATTCCCGACTAGAATCCCTTACTTGTTTTATTATATCTTCTTTAAAACCAAAAAGATGTCAATTGGTTTTTGATTGGGAAGATATGAGTATTTATGCCCTTGGTTGGCTTAATGTAAACACATAACTTTTCTAATAATTGTATATTCTCTATCCACATAAATACTCGTTAACAAAATTGAAAAACATTTGAGCTTTAGCAATAATTTTTTTTTTTTGCATGATAATTATTAAATTTGTTCTGGTACTTAACAGGGTGTTTTTAACTTTATAGTGATTTCCTATTGTGAATTATTGCCATGTTTAATTATTGGTTGACTGGAGGGAGGGGGTATGATTTAAATCAGTAATTTGGTTCCTCGGAAGATCTAGAGGGTGCACTCTCTTGAGTCTTCTGATTGTGTTGCTGTTGTCCAGCAGGCCAACTGCTCGGTTGTTGTTGTGAAGGTGGAGCTCATTCAGATATCTGCGGCTGCTTTTGGCGATTTCATGACTGGCCCATGGGATCTTAAGAACACTGTGGATTGAAACATTGTCATGGTAAATATGTGTATTGGTAAATATATGCATTGCCTTGTTTTGAAATATCTGAATCAATGTTGCTTCGGCTGGCAGTACCCCAAAGCTGAATGCCGTAAGTCCAAATTGGTTTGATAATCTCCTTATAGACAAGGAGCTTTAACCGAGGACTCAAATTCCATAATTCCGGCCAATAAGCCAGTTATAGGACTTTAGCTTGTCCTCCGCTTGCTTCCTTCTCGAGAATCATATCATGTGTTTTTCCGTTTGACAATGTTATGTGATTGGATGCTGATTTTAAGATAGATCGTATTAGTTGGTTTAATATAAACACATATGTATGTAATCAAATAATTTCATATTCCCCATCCGCATATGTATTTTCCAACAAAATTTAAAAACGTTTGAGCTCTGGCAACATGCATCGATGAGTTGGCAGGTCTGGTCATCATTTGCAGAGAGTGGTCACACTGAATAATCTACAGCTGAGTTTGTTTATTTTGTTTGTTGTGTGCGGAAAATTGAAAAATGTCGAGCGAGGAAAAGAAAAAAAGAGGCAAAAATTTTACGGCAGAGGAGGAACAAGTTCTCATGGAGCTGCTGGAAGAAAGAAAGAATATCCTGGAAAATAAAAAGTCCGACGCAGCTACCTGGAAACAGAAAGAGCAGGCCTGGGAAGAAATGGCAGACACCTTTTACGCCAGAACAGGCATTCGGCGCGAATGGAAGGCATTAAGAGACAAGTTTATAAACATGAAAAGGAGGTCCAAGGTTGAACTGGGTGAGGACAAGACCCACAGTTTTCGCATGGGTACAGGAAAATTTATTGCCTTGATGGGGGATTCAACAGCAGGCTTAAGCAACCAATTCGACAGCGATGCCTGTAAGTATTTTAATTTGGAAATCGCTTGATACTAACAAATCAAAATTCTTCTTACAGCCAATGTTCCCAATGACATGAACTTCGAGGGGGAAGATGACATGTTTGCATGTTCCACAGATGCGCACGATGTAAGTACATATTATTATATGCATGCTGGTGGAGTGATATATTTTCCTTTAAAGGTTGCCAGTATTTCTGCACACAAGGAAGTCATGGCAAGCACAAGTACCGACTGGCCCAGTTGGAACCCAAGAACCCTGCGTAGCTTGGATGAGGAAAAGATTAAATTGGTGTTGCTTCAGCAAGATTTTTATAAGGGCGAAAATTTGCGAGCGCAAGAAAAACATGAGCACGAAATGCTTAAAGAGAAAATTAAGCTGGATCAGGAAGTACAAGAGGGAAAACTGCGAATTGAAATGATGGAATTGGAAATCCTGGAGAAACGAGCAAGGCTAGATTTAAAATGTGAGTAGAAAGTGGTTTTATAAACTGTAAGCATCAATTTAATTCGACTTGTATTGCAGAGGAGGCATTTCATTACGTTTGTTGCGCTGTAAAAAATGATTCGATTATCAATTTTTAAGTAACAAAGAAAACTAAACAGCTTCGGGATTCCGAAGACTTACTATCTCTGCAGATATATATATATAGACAGAGCTGTTGCTATGTAATGTAATAACCGGCCGATCTTATGGCGGAATCTGCTTTTATATTACAAAGCTCCATATTTTTGAATAATTTTTTTTCTAAAATCAACCTGATCTTTTTTGTAACAACGATTTGTTTTATTAATGCGTTTTGGCCGGATCCAATATAAAAATGTACATATCTTCAAAACACGAAAACGAAAATGAGTACAGACTGACTTGACTATATCCACTCAGAGGTCGTCGTTATTTAAAATAGCTAATGGGTTCAAATTATTAGCCATTATTGTTCTATACATAAATTTCGTCAAATGAAAGAGTTTAATAACTAGGCCGAATAAGTGTTTGGATAATCTAAATAAATTTCGAAATAATTTAGTATTGTCGATGTCTATCGCCTGAATCATTATTTTGTGTGTAATAATATATTGCGCCCACCTGGTGGTAATTTTTACCCAAAGGTGAACTCAAATCTGACTCGAATATAAATTAACTAACATACTGGAGTACAAATAGAGTACTCTTAAATGCATCTTTTCAAAGACGCTAAAGTAATGGGCCACAGTGTTTGCTCGATTCGTGGGAGTCCACCTGCAAAAATTGTATGACTTTATCTCTGGAGGTAATAAATTCAACTAATATATTTTTTGGTAATGGAGCATAACGTTTTCAGTAATGAATGGGCTGTCATATTTATTTTGCCAAATGCTAGTTTTGATTATCGGCGTTTGGTAAATTCGTCTGCATGGATAATGGTAACTTTATTATGCTTAAAACAACCTGAAATAAAAAAATTGTATATTGTATGCCAACTTATTTGAAATAAAAAATATTTAATAATTTGACTCGGCAAGAAATTTGTGGCGGCCATTGAATCTTTAAATCACGTATTCGCAGGCTGCAACAAAAACTATCGTATGAATTTGGTGTGTGTGTGTGTGCCAGTGTGGGTGCGCAAGTGTGACCATCTGTTAGGCATGACGTCATATCAGGGTTTCTTCTCGCTTTTGTTTTGCTACGGCAGTACGACAACAAACCGGTTTCTCTATTGAGCACTGATAGTGTCACTTGGTTATTTTGGCGACGCTTATCTAATTGCCTGTCCAGATACTGCTCACCCAGTCTCAGTAGCGCTCGCAAGTTCTCTTTTGATATTCTTCTGGCGCGAGCTGTGTATGCTTTGCCTCAAAACGTTTGCAAACGAAAAGCCAGCAGTCAGTCGCAGTTTGTCGGTGGTGGATAAGAGTCGTTTCTTTTGGTCGACATATACGTTTCTAAATTTGAGCAGCAACAATGTCCGAGGGCGAATCAAAATTTGGATTCAAGGACATGGAGAAGGCGTTAGAGACGCTCAAGCTGTTGGAGAGCCATGATATGCAGTACCGCAAGCTGACCGTGCGCGGACTACTGGGACGTGCCAAACGCGTGCTGACAAGTAAGTTACGAACAAGTCTTTTTTTTTAACTTATGACAGCAATTATTTGCCTTTGTACAGTGACAAAAGCAGCAGAGAAGCTAAAGAACATAAATGATGCTATTGGCGTGTTTGAGCAATGGCTAGAGGAGAATGGCGGCGGTGCGTCCAACAAAAATGCAAAAACTGATGGTGACGATAAGGTGGAGACGGTGCCTGGTCTGGGCTTTAAGGACAAGGCGGCAGCACAAGCAACTCTGAGGTAGGAGCAACTGACTGTCATACCAATACAAATCAGCTTTTAAGGCAGAAGGTCATAGTCAGCAGCACTTTGGCTATGCCGCCATTATGATGTCATGTCACAGTTTTAGTGTTTAATACGAACGCTCGCGCTTTCGGATTTGATTGTGATACCTCGCCTCGGTTTCCTCTCTGACTGCTGCTCTCCGTGCGTATACACATGCAAAGCATTTGGCACGCTACGCGAACATATTCGACATCCAGAAACATTCCACTGTTCGTCTATACAAATATTTATATTCCTATATGTGAATTAAATTGATATATCGAAACATTTTAATTGCAGCATTTTGGAGGAACGCGATCCAGAATATCAAAAACTAGCTATCAAGGGTCTTATTGGCAGCTCAAAAAGGGTGCTCTCTGGGACCAAGAATGAGGATAAAATTAGTGCGATCAAGGAAGGCGTGCAAGTACTTGAAGAGTTTCTCGAAAAATTCGAGACGGAGAATCGAATCAAAGACAACCGCGCCTATCTTTCACATGCAGTGGTGGCCACGTTGCCTGAACCAAAAGAAAAACTGGCGGCTGAGTTCCTGGCTGCTTATGGAGGAGCCAAGGCCAAAGGCAACTACAAGCACCTGCGAACGATGTATCCGAAGGACGAGACTACAAGTTGGGATATAATACGCAATCGTCAAATAGCAAAACTGCTGGAACAAGTCAAAAGCGAAAATGTTAAACTATTCGATAAGGAGACAGGCGCGCCTAGTGAGGTACACTTACAGCTCATACACTGGGCCTACAGTCCACAGCCTGATAAGGTAAAGAACTACGTGGACAAACTGGCCAAGAAGTCACCGGAGAAACGCAAGCTGGATACCGACAGTAGTAGCGATGCTGACAACTCCAGTAGCAACTCGGAGTCAGACGAGAGATCAGTTCCGAAAAAGAAGAAGAAGGAAGAGTGATATAAATACACAGGTGGCATCGGCTGGTTTGTGTAACGAACAAAAAACGGTATATTCTTTATTTAAAAATGTCAACTCAACCTTAACGCGATTACATTTTAGTAGTGGACACTTTCTTTTGTATATATGTATGTTATTTGATGTATGTATGTAATTGCTGCTGATAAGGCCTCGCTTAGATGAGCTACGCATCCAACGCTAGCCATCTAATAATCAAATACATGATAATGTAAAACACCTTTTCCGGTCTACAGTCTATATGTTATCATTCAAATTGAAATTCGCAAACGATTGTGACGTTGTGATCGTTTTTCGATAGACGTTAATTTTTTATGGTGGCCGACCGATTGACGCTTTTGAGCACTGCTTGCAGTTTCTCAAGTTGCGCCGTTACAAATTTGGTATTTTTCATTAACGAAACGCAGTCGCACAGCAAAGCAGTGTGTCCCCACACACCCATACAAAATTAAATTACACAATGTACATGAGACCTGGTTGTTACACCCACATAGTGGTGTTCCCACACTCCGCCTACTGGTACTTATGCAAGCCACTGTCGTAGTAATCTGCGGCTGTTGATTTTTGCACGCGAAGTTGCGACTGCGACTCCGGCGATGACTTCGCCAACGACAAGGTCAACTGATGCTGCTGGTCTGCTTGCTTGCTTGTGAGGTGCCCATATGCCATGTTAAAGAGCGCATCGGGATCACACACGAAGCGATAGACATATCGTTCACCATTAACTTTTTGCATGATCCCCTTCTCATAGTAGTAGCGAAGGCTACGCGACAGCTTGTCATAGTTCATAGCTGGCCTGTTCTTCTGTATGCCCCAACGGCGAGCTACTTCCTCCGGTTCGATGAGTTTAAATTCCATGCCACGACCTGTCCAGGCGATGCAGCTAGAACTGGGTGCATTGCACACAATGTGAAACGTGAGCTTGTTCAAAATCAACTTCCTTTTAACTTACCTAGTGGCCGGTTCGTCAAGTAGTGCCACCAAAAACTGCCATAACTGGAGCGAGCCTCGACGCTGGCTAATGGTCTGCGCGTTGCTGCTGGTGGATATTGCATTGCTAGCGTAAAACTGATCAAGGCGCAGCTCCGCATCACTGGAAGTTGTGGAATCAACCACACTAGGACGCAATGGTGGTGGGTAGGTGGAAGATATGGTGGCATTGTAAGGCCCACTGTCGTATTTTAGATCTGTTTCGCTGCCTGTCGCTGTACTGGGTGAAATATCACGATAGACAGTGGCAATAGACCCGCCATGTGTCTGGGGATTCGATTGCTGTTGGTGGGTATAGTGTGGAGCCGCGGCATAGACAGCCGAGCTGGATATTACGGCTGTATGACTAAATTTAAAGGCGGAGGCTGCGTGCACCGAAGTAAGGTGAGCATGTGCCTGCTGATGCGTATTCTGCGGCTGTTGATGTTGGGTATGGGAATGCAGTGATTCATGATGCTGCTGCTGCTGCTGTTGTTGTTGCTGCTGTTGATGTTGTTGTGCGGCGGCTGTTGTGGTTGAGTCGGCATGCTCAATCTTGGTGTTGTGCTGATGAAAATGCTGACCAACTGATGCATCATTGCAATACACAGCAGCCGCGGCAGCGGCGGCGGCAGCAGCTGCCGTTTCTGAAAAAGGTGGGCAGAGAGTTGAAAGAGCCAAATAAAAGCCGCTTTTAGGCATGTTTAAACAACACATTGAGAGCGGGTAATAACTACATCGCATATCGTTTACACTCTTTACAAGGGTGTTTCATATTTTTGACCAGTTATTAACATTACATAAGGACAGAGACTAAAAAGGGAAAAGGCTTTATGTATGTAGTCCTTAAAAGACTAACGGAAAAACCATCAGCTCTTAACATTATTGTAACGCATTGTAACAATTAGTGAAGAACATATGTAGATTTGTATAGATTTATTGCAATCTTCTCCCTCATCTACTAACACCAAATGTTTGCTTCACCAGTAATACACCAGTAATACAAATAAATCAAAAACGAAAACAAAGTGTTTACTCGATAGGTCTCGAATTCGTAATATGCCTCGTTACTTGCAAACGCCTCTACTCAATAATTGAGTCTTAGTGAGAAAAAAAAAACGAATTAAAATAGCAGCACAGAAAACTATTTTTGTTTTTTTATTCCTGTAATTTGCGCTTGCTGCCCCAAACTCTAGGCTAGCCAAAATTTTGCTTTAATAACTTTTCGAGTTTCTAACCGATCTTAATGAAATTTTCTACAGTACATCTTATTGTGCTATATAATGTTTGTGTATTCTCAAAAATTCAATTGCTTTTATATTATGGCTTATATTGGTGGGCAGCATAAATTGGTTTGTTTACTTGATTTATAGCTATGAGGTAGTAACGGGAAAGTGGTGTTAGCTATAAAATGAAATATTATATATATATATATATATATATATATATATACAGTATATACATATAGTATATATATATATATATAGTATATACATATATATATTATATAGTATTTATATAGTATATATATAATTAACCATATATGTATATATATATACTATTCTAGAAGATACATGTCAAGTTCGGTGGCTCTTGCTCTTATTATTTACCCAATTTGCTTAAAAAACAGGATTTCGATACCGATTCTTAGCGATTACTTGGAAACGGGGCAAGTTATTGATTATCAACTCGGTTTGAGAGGTCATGAATAGGACCTACATACCAAACTTCAAGTCTCTAGCTCTTATAGGTTCTGAGCTCCTTGCGTTTATACATAAAAATGGACGGACATTGCAAGATCGACTAGGCTTTTGATGCTAATCAAGATTATATACACGTTATGGGGTCGGATATGCATCCTTCTTGCTGTTACATCCATTTGGTCAAATACATTATACTATTTTTACCCATTTTCAATGGGTTCGTAATAGAAAGAGCAGTTGTTTGAACCGAAGGCAACATTGTTACTTCTTTTAGTATTTTTGATAAATCCGTTTCAATTTAAATAAAATATATTTTAAATATTAGCGGGTATACCCTTGCCCGTGGCAAGCATAAAATAAATTCTCTTAAAGATCTTTGAAAATGATTTTGAAATTGATCGGACAGTAAACAAAAGACTTTCATACAACCGTTTTCCGCCATTTTACCATTGTTGCGGGTGGAAATTCGCAAATCGCTGAAACATGACAATAAGTCTTTATGTAGAGTTTTAAAAGTAAGTTTGGAGCAAATCGGACACAACTTAAAACCAAAAAATGTTTGATTCGCATTTTTACCAAAGTAGTTTGGATTTTGCGAAAAGTGTGACGCACGTCTCAAATAAATTTTAATATAGATCTTTGGAAATGAATTTGGACGCGAAACGTCACCCATTAAACCTTTAAACTCCATTTAAACCACCAAGGAGGAATGCATTTTTCGAAAAATGTGAAACACCCCTGAAATGAATGAATGACCAAAGGTCTGTGAAAAGGAGATTGAGGCCGATCGGATGGTGAGAATAAAAATTTCAAACAAACGTTTTTCGTGATTTTTCCACACTTGCGGGTGGAATTTCTCGAAAACACGTCGTAACGTGCACTTTCATTACATAGGGTAACTACAGTGAAAATGTAAGATTACCAGCTCTTACTGTTTGGGCAGTGCGTTGAAAACCAATCAGTCAGTCAGGATAAATAATTGTATATGCTGAGGCATATATTTTATATTTTTAACTTTGCTGAGTTTGGTTAAAATATCTTGTGGGAACGAAATATCTGCTGCTATATTATAATACGATCTGGGCGACTCCTGCATCAAAAGGGCGATCCTATGGAGACTGAGTTGGATAGGGCTAAAATAGGCTGCTTTATTGGTCGAAGATTCTTCGTTTAATGGTTGATACATTACATAACAACATTGTGAACACCTTTAATATTTTAAATTACTGGGCTAGAAAATCATAAAATAAACATAAAATCAAAAAATATTTTTTTTAATAAAATAGTCTGCTTGAAAGCTCTCTCCTTAGAATGTTTTGTTTCAACGAAAAGTCAAGTTTCTTTTTTTGAATATTAAGTGTATAATAGAAATGAGGGGTAGAAATAGGAGTTGGTCAGCCTGTTTTGTTGTTACACTAAATGGCCAAGGTATTTAGCACGAATTAATTATTTAAGGAACCCACTCCAAACCCTTGTAAATGCTCAATATGCTGCAATTTAAGGGCAAACAACAGGGCAAGCCCCCCCACACACACAAACACACTTTCAGCGTTTGTCCCCCACTCATAACTCCCTTTTCATTAGATGGTCGCCTGGTCCTGGTTTCTCCTTGGCACTCGCTCAAAATCACATCAGCAGGCAACGCGACTCGACGCTGGTCACATTAAATATTCACGAGATACCTCTGCATAATCCATGAGAAAGTGTTCGACAAGTAAAAACATCATTGCCGATAACAACAAACGAGCAGCGAACGTTGAAAACCTGTTGGCTGTCAGAGCGTACTGCACAGTAAGTATTTCCCAGTGGTGCGTCCCACACCCTTAGTAGGCATGCTCAACTGAATCCACTCAGCGGCTGATGATTGAGTTGCTTGTTTGACTGCAACCCCCATTCCATCCGCTGCCGGGGGCCAACTAAGAGCATCGTGCTTCTGTGTTGCTTTCAAATTGAATTCCATGCCCATGCCACCAATTGGATTAGCGGTTACTAACACCGCGGATGCTGTTATTGTAAATTATGCGCGCGATTTCTTACATTTTATTCAAAAATGCAAAAGTAAAAGAAAACCCAAGTTCCCATACAAGTCATCTTGTAGAAAAACAAATTGAGTTATTGGCACCAGAACTGATAGCTCCAGCTCCTACGTAACTCGGTTTTATGCCATAAGCTATCTGCAGCTGCACGTAGCTGAGCATAATTTAAATAAATGATGAACGCATGGCCTTAATAATTTCTTTTCTGATTCTCATTTGCTTACCTTCGTCGCTCTTCTTCAAAATGCCCGCGGGAGGCGATGGTGGAAACCTGGCGGCAGCATTAGGAAAAATAAATATATTGAAAATAAAAAAGTTGATTGACTTAAAGTCGCCTTTTGGTTACAATCTACTGGCTTGTCTTGTCAGCGGCTGTAGTTGTGGATGCCACTTCCAACTTCGCTTACAACGTACCTGTAGCAATAAGGATGTGGGTGGGTATGCGGGTGCGGGTGGGGGTGTGTCACAGCGGGTATGTCGAAGAAAGTTGATGTTCTTTCATGGCGCACGCCTTTGACATTCACTGCAGATCCAGAGAGGCATTGGACAGGTGGGCACAAGAAAAGGAAACATTTTTAATGTGATTTTCAGCAGTAAATGTTAGGTAGCTTTGCAACTTTTGTTAGATAATATTTCGCATTACAGCTCGCGGCGGGATATCTTTGAGCCCGCAAATCGAGCTTGTCATATGCACATGGTAAGAGCTCCTAAGAAGACATTCAAACTAATACTTGAGCTATCGAATAGTGGAGCAAACGCACATTAAAAAATATGAAAATCAAATTACTAAAGATGACGATAAAAAATCATTTAAATTAAAGTAAATAATTTTAGTAATCAGAGCTGAGTTTTGGTTAGATAATTTATCAAGCGGTATGTTCATTAATCTAAATAATCGAATTTATATAACATATATTTAACAATTTAACCAGCTGTAAGTGCACTAATCAGACCAAATATGTGGTTAAGTGGTTAAGATTTTAAAAGAATTCAAAACTTTTAATTTCCCACTCTAAAGCGGTTCACTTTAAAATCGGTATGTAGCCCTTTTATAATAACAAGTGTGAAATCTATTAACCATCATAATATAATATTCAATTGACTTAACATGTAGATAAATAAACTGTTTTTCAAAATTTAATATGTATAAATTCAAGGTTTTAAGGGAATTCAAATCTTTTATCTCTTTTACGGAGTAAATACGAATATAGTTATATGTATGAAGTTAAAAATCGTTTCCTTAGACATTCTGTAATTCCTAACTGAAGCTCGAGTATTCAAAATCGCTTCAGGTTAAATTGCCCCGCAATATTTTCTTAATAAAAGACGCGTGCAAAGTAAAAAGTTAAGCAATATAAAGCAAACAAAAAATAAAATAAAAGCCTTCAGGCTGAAGCAATCGCAAGCAAAGCAAAGCTCATGCCACATCCCCATTTTGATTTGTTCTACGAGAAAACTCATAATGGTAGTTAATAAACAAAACGTGTAAATAGCAAAAACAAACAAGAAGACGTGGATGCACTGGACGTGGAGCTACATCCTGGCGGACACGGACGCTTACCATTGTACCTTGCGTTTAAGTAACCCTCCGTGGAAGTGTCGAGCCCAAATTTACCAATGGCGGCTGCCGCTGCCGCCGTCGGTGCTGGCGCCGTGTACATAACTAGCTCATCCGCCAATTGATGGTGGTGATGGTGATGGTGATGATGCGCGTACCAGGACGTTTCTCGAACAATATCTGCTTAGAGAACTGGTTAATGGTATCTTACATATGGCACGATCCATTGTTAAGTCACCATTGCATAGAGAAGTAGTTCCTCCGTTGACGTTGGTGGCCAAGCCGTTCATAAGAGATCCTGCAGGTGGCGTAGAATTTCCGGACATGGACAGACAACAGGGTGGCGACCTTTGGCCATGCGTGGGCAGGGGGAGAGTGCAGATGGCTTCCATAAGCGTGTGGCTCACTTCCATTTCGCCGTGACTCTGATTGTGGCATTTCTTGCGCTCCGTTTCCGAGTTCGCGCAGCTTGAGGAAGATGCGGAGGATGTGGCCTTGCCGATAACCGGCAGTGTTGAGGTGACACAGGAAACCACTGAATCTGTGGTTATAGTCGATGTATTTGGCACCGTGTGATACAGTCCATGGTGATGTGAATGCGAGTGCGAATGAGGGTGATGGTGATCCAAGTGCGTCAGTGTTTGCTGTAGCTGCTCAAGATGAGTCTTGGCCTCGCTGTAGTCGGCCTGTTGAATAAGGAAATGAATCAAGGCGCAGCAGGAAATTATGAGTTTGTTTTGGGTCTCCTTCAATTTTGGCAAATGAATTGCCAATCTTGAATTGGCTCTGGGGCTGCCGGTCGGGCTTTAAGTGACCTAGCCCACAACTTTAAAGCCACCTGCTGTGGTGACAGCGTTACTACCCGCGGCGCTGGTCGAGCATGCAGTTTACGGCTAGAGTTACGGTCACGGCTACAGTTACAGATCCCGGTACAAATAGAATAGAAGCAAAGTATTCGTCACATTGACATACTCAAGTGTGAAGAAGTTGTGGCAATTAGCTTAACAGCTTCTAGCTCCGGCCTTGCATCGTGTGTGGTGCACGGGTGTCAATTGTCTTTTGTTGTGCTTATAGCTATGTCATTAAGTAATGAGGCATTGTCCACGTCAAAGCGAAATTCACTAAAAGAGTAGAATTCGTTTCAACTAAACCTCGACAGGGATTCGGACTGGGACTGGGAAGGGGAGTGGGTCTGAAACTGGGAGTGAGTGTGAACAGAAGCATATCATATATATAGCACTACATATGACAAAGACAATAGAAACCTGCCTTTTATTGACACTTTTACATTTAATGAGCTGCGTAGACTGAGGTCAGTCGAGTTTAAGGGCGGCCACATCTGTCACTCTCTCCGCTCATTATGTCTGGTAAGCATTTCACTTTCTAGCTCGTCAGTAAGATCTAATGATGCAGGCCAATTTCCCGTTTAATCTGCCATCCGTCTTGGCTTTTGGGGCAAGCTATTTAAAGTTTGTTTTAGCTATCAATTTTTTTGTGCCGCCCACTATCGAAGTGTATTGGTACTTGACACCCAGCAACTAGCACACACCAGGCGTTGCGCTTCGGCGCATTTGAGAATCATTTGTACTAAGGTTACCCCTAATTACATATGTACGTATGTACAGACATACATACATATATACAAACAAGATGCCACAACTTTAACTTCATGCGGAAACGCAGAAAGCGGCAAGTTTCTCAGCTAGAAGGCACAGAACGTGCAATGTGCAACTTTCTCCGGCTATTTACACAGAAACTAGAGCTAAAAGTTATGTTAATTTAGTACAATAAACTTGAAATGTGGCATTATATTTTGCAATATCTAAGCATCCAAAAATAGGAAACACTCCGCCATTGGCTGTGGTTACCAATTTACGTATTGCAAAATATGGCTGCAGCCAGGAAAAACTCTGTGCTGAATTTATTAAGTGTAAGCAAACAATTTGTAAAATCAAATTACTGACATAATTTAGCGTAACCGTCAATGGCAGCCGGCGAAGCGTTGCCACTTGGCATACGGTTAGTGCAGACACACGAATTATCGGAACTAATCGTTTTTTGTTTGACAGTTTTGGTTTGGAAGATGCCAAAACCGAAAAAGCTTTCGAAGCTCATATTGATAAAATTGCCATAATACCACCTTGTAGCTAATGCTTCATTCAATTAACTTACAAAACAGCAAAACAAACTGACAAGCTGGCTGATCAACTTTGAACTTTTGCAAGCAATGTGGGTGCGGGTGGCTAATATTACGACGCATGCGCTTGCAACTTAAATTACGAAACGCTGCGTCGAGGCTTGCGTTGATGTCGTGTTTGTTTTTAGTTTGTAATTTACTTTGATCTACTTTGCAGCAGCTGCGGCAGAAGACAATGCTTTTCTTTTTGGCTTTGTGCGAGCTGTTTTTTCCACGCTCGTGTGCGTTGCTGTACCTGGCGCTTGTCGTGGAAAACACTTTCACTGCACATGATGAGGCAGTGACACGACTTCGGCGTCTCTCAGCGTTGTCGTCGTGAACTTCTTGTGGGTGCTGCTGCGGATATGTGTATGGAAGCGCGACCGAGCGAGTTTCTTGGTCTCGCATGCGCTGCCGCCGAAGCTGGGGGCACATTTTCGGTTGAGCAGTAGACCAGACTGGTGGTGCTTCATCCGAGTCTACTTGACATATACGTCGAACACTTCAATGTGCATCGTCAGCTTTAAACCATGCCAAAATCAGGATCAGACTTCATGAGTAGACCAAATAATTTTATGCGCTTTGTGTTACTAAGCGCCTTACTACTACAAGGTGAGTCCACGTACAAATTTAGCTTATGGCGTTTTACATTGACTGACTGACTGAATAATCTGATTTCAGCTGTTGTTAGCCAGCCTTACCAAACGCCACACCGTTGCTCGAATCGTCTGGAAAACGCACTCGAGCACATGCGTCGTCGCAGTGCTCAAACCAAGGATTCCTCGCGAGGGCGTTCCCGTTCCATGTGGGAACAGCCGTTTCAGACTCCATATCAGCTATATCATAGTTTTTATGGACAGCATACCGAACCTGAGGATGATTTCTACAATGTAGGCGGCAGCTCAAACTACGGGCGTGGCTATTATGCCAAGCACATACGACGCAATGATCGTCCCTATAAATCCGCTAGTGGATTAAGCGGCAGTGCTCTCGAATTTGAGGAGTTACTGTCTTCACATCAACAAAAACAACAGCAACATTTCCAGCACCGGCAACCGCACAAATTAGCCATATCGCGGGTGGAGGTTGAGGATCTTAAGGTTAGGGTCCCTCCGGCAAAGTCCTCATCACGCTGGGTGGAGATTGACAAGTGCAAGTTCAGCACTGAGAATTCCACATTGGACACGCGTCTTATTTTTCCGGATTTAACTCTCAGTGGGAAGGTAATCCTCCAACCTACAGGTGGACGGTGCAACATGATATTGCGCATGAGGCACGCAGGAATTGAGTTTCGCACGGTGCCGTTGGGCCCAGCATCAGCGGCGCCTTATGAACAGTCGCGAAGGTTGGGTACTGCCTCTGTGCGCACAGATTCGCACTTTGCAGAGCCCGGCTTTATTTCTGTGTTTGCGCACGGCTGCCAAGGACCAAGTGGCATCAGACTCCGCCAAAATTCGAAACGACGGTTCGGCTACGGCGAGGGTACGGCACCGCAGGTAGAATTGGGTGAGCCACACGTAATCTTAGGCACCACTGGCAAGTATGAAAAGCCAGACTACGATATCCGGCTGGAGCATACTACACAGCGAGATCAGAGCCTGAGTTTTGGAAGCAACGAGGGATTTGGTGATTCAACCGAGTTCTTTGATATGAATGGCGACAACTTTTACCGACGGCGACAATTGGGTAAACGACGCCGACGGCGTCGTCGCAATACGTTACCCACCGATTTCTCGGATGAAATGCATTTTAATGAAGACGTACTGCATTTTGAGGATGAGCAGCTGCAGCAGCTTGTCGAACCAGATGCCCGTGCTTTTGCTGATATATTCTCTGGCGGAAGTGGTGGCCCCTACGGCAATCACGAAGAGTTTGTAGGTGATGCCATGTCCAATGAGCTGGAGAAGCTCTTTTCCATGGGTGTGCGAAGTTTGCTTACCACCTACATGCAGAGAGCCCTTCAGCCGGCCATCAAAGAGACCCTTATGGAGAATATGGGCTACACGCTTAGCTACGGCTGAGATCTGTGATGCGCCAGGATTTAAGTTTATTATACGAGTTAATGCATGAACAAGGTCTGAATGAATTAAAGCTTTAAGTACTTAAGGTCGAGATAGCATTCACTTTTTAATTTTCTTACGGGGTTAACAGTGCTGTTTTGTGTGTTGATCTTACCAATTTGACTGTATCCATGTGTTTTGGTCTCTAGATCTCACACTAGACTGAACTTTACACACACTGGCGGATGCACTCTTGAACTTGATTGTTTTTCTCATGCAAAATTTCACTAGAGAGACTTCACCTTGTTTCCGTGCATCAATAATTTTGAATTATTAATCACTTCATGGTATCACTAGTCACAGCCAGTGATCGGCGCATTCCGTCAATACCGTACAACGGTTATGAAGTAGACGTGGCAACTGTTAGCTCTGCACAAATTCTTAGAATGCGTCCAACGTTCTCTATGATTTATGTGTTTGGGTTTAAGGGTTGATAGGCCGTTAGGATGCTGCGTCACATTGCGCAGACTCAAAACGCCCACCAAGAATGTAATTGGCGTGTAACTTATATTTGCAACAGCCAATCAGGGTTATTTATTTCCATGATTCCAAAAATATTGTAGTTACATGAAAAAGATAACAAAAATGTAAGAAAATAATAGGAAATGTCCGAGCGGAATCTTTTACGTTAAATCAATAAATAAACCCTTTAAATATAAAATTGCTAAGTGCATAGATTAATATTATTTATAATTATTGAAAGAAAAAAAATTCTTTAAATAAAAACTTAATATAGTTTCATTTTCAATTTCAAAAATTCCGCCAAAGTACCAGTGCTTTCATCCTAGCGGTAAGGAAGAGTTGCCAGTCTTTGTAAGTTTCACGACAATAAATACATAGTGCATTCTGCTGTATCGATATATTGAACGAAAAAAGTATCGATTAATCTTAATAACATTTAAAAGTGTATTTATGAAAAGGATCTGAAAACTTGTAGTAAATGTCGGTAATGAAATTGAATGATTTGATTTCATCTATACACATGTAAAATAGTTCTAGACAATTCCAATTACTTACATATAATTTAAAAAGAATTATTTAAATATCTTTTTCTGTTTCAAATATCGATTGGTCGATACGAAATCAGCATCAACAATAATAAGTGAACAGGGTTGGTGCGAGTGTAGGTGTCTGAATAAACAACAAATATTAATATACCTAAGTAGAGTTCATACACTGGACTATTGCGGAAGTAAGCGATATCTCTATTGAGAAAAAATCATATTAAAAATATGCTGATTACGCATTGTGTAGGGTCCAATTGATAACAGAGTTGATGACGCGGTCAACGGTCAGGCGGTGGTGTTGGTTGTGTCTGTACGCATTATATAATTACAAACACATCTATAAATATATGGCTCTAGGTGATCCCTAAGCCCTTACTGCCAAGTGAACAATAACAATATCGAAAACAAAGACCAAAAAGTCAAAATACAACAATGAATGCATAATAATACTTATGAGTCCGAGCGTTAACCTTGGGAACACAATGCATTTCGTGTCATCTCCAATTGCGTCAATGTAAATACATATATTTCAATACCATGGGATTTTTTCCATTTCAGATCGTCCACTTTCTTCATTGCACATAACAAGATATAACATACTTAATGCATGCCAGGTTGGTCGGAAACTGCCACAGACAATGATGCTGTAAACAACGGTTCAGAAACGGGTTAGCTGATTTGGATATACGTGCTTGATTCTTCTGCTTCACTTGCATACTGGCGACGTATGCAACAAGCGCAGCTTGGCGAGCGCACGGTCTCCGGCAGCTGTTCCAGATACAGCTAACACAATGTCGGACAGCACCGGCGTGAATATGGAGGCCGATACCGGAGCTGCTGGCACAAGCAGTTTCAGTGGGAAGGAGGGCTCCTACATACGCACAATAGAGTGGGACATGATGAACAAGACAAAGTTCTTTCCACTTTCCATGCTGAGCTCATTCTCGGTACGGTGTTGCTTGTTTCCACTGACTGTGATTAAGACTCAGCTGCAAGTGCAGCATAAGAGCGATATATATAAAGGCATGATTGATTGTGCCATGAAAATCTACCGCTCTGAGGGCGTGCCTGGTCTATATCGTGGTTTCTGGATATCTTCAGTGCAGATCGTATCGGGCGTGTTTTACATCAGCACCTACGAAGGTGTACGACACATACTCAGCGATTTGGGTGCTGGTCACCGTCTCAAAGCTTTAATTGGTGG
Organism: Drosophila kanekoi; assembly: GCA_037075305.1. Lineage (NCBI taxonomy): Eukaryota > Metazoa > Arthropoda > Insecta > Diptera > Drosophilidae > Drosophila > Drosophila kanekoi. Next base: position 572,718 of record JBAMCE010000131.1, on the reverse strand, counting down.
TGGCTGTGCGTCGCTCGTTGGCCAGACCATCATAGTTCCTTTTGACGTAATATCACAACACGCCATGGTCCTCGGAATGTCGGCACATGCCGGCGCGAAAGCTGATATAAACCCCTTGGGTATTAAATCGTGGCCTGGTCGCAGCCGCTTGCATATATCTATGGACATAGGGCGTGAGATAATGCGACGTGATGGGTTTCGCGGCTTTTACAGAGGATACACTGCCAGCCTTATGGCCTATGTCCCCAACTCTGCTATGTGGTGGGCGTTTTATCATCTATATCAGGGTAAGTTGCATTGCTAGTACACATTAACGATTTGCGCTTCACACATTTATTTTTTCTATATGTCACCAAAGACGAACTGTATCGTATATGCCCCAACTGGGTCTCTCATCTTTTTATCCAATGTGTGGCCGGCAGTTTAGGTGGATTTACAACGACAATATTAACTAATCCATTGGACATAGTACGGGCACGCCTTCAGGTAAGTCTTTGATCCGGTTTCAAAACTGTCTCCTATAAAATATCAAAATTGCATTGTCCTGCAGGTGCATCGTCTAGACTCAATGGGTGTCGCTTTCCGTGAATTGTGGCATGAGGAGAAACTCAACTGCTTCTTTAAAGGTTTATCCGCACGCCTGGTTCAGTCGGCAGCCTTCTCGTTCAGCATTATACTAGGCTATGAGACCATCAAACGGATTGCTATAGACGAGCAATACAAGCATCAAATTCGCTGGTAACAGAACGCACAACTCTATTGAAAACCAAATAAAATCGCATTTGCATTTACGCAACGTACTGAGGAACCACCAGAGATTTGTTGCTGGGCCAGCTGGAGCGCATCATGTGCTCCACTTTTGTAAATAACTGACGAGATGAATAGTAAAAGGCACAGGTTAATTAGCTAAATTCTTAACAATGATAATTTTTGTTAGGGCGTTTAAATGTATCTTACAAATAGTAAAAAAAAATTGTTACGCTCTGCAATGTTAACGTACATAACTAATGCAAGTTAATTTAAAAATACTTAAAGTGTTATAGCTTAAAGTGTAAATTTTTGTTATAGTGATTTTTACATTATACTACCAGAGGCAATGGAAAGCAGCTAAAAAGCAAAATATATAGCATGTGTATACATAATAACAGACTTGTACATTATTAATTTAAGTATGTAATTGATGATGATGTTGATAATAATGTAACAATAATACTTTTATAAAGCCAAACTGGACATTCTAATTCTAGTACTTACCTAGCTGTGTCCTTTTTATCACAACAGGGCGCCCTATTTAGGCACTTATTGGATGTATGTGTGTTTGAAAGAAATTTAGTTTTAGTTCATGCATTGTAATAAAGTACAAACCAAGAATTTATACACTCTTAGAACTGTGAAACATAAATTTGATGTGTGTTCGGTCACTGCGATGCTTACATACAGAAACTTTCCATCTTACTATATTAACCAAAAAAAAAAATGAATTTCATAGTTTTTGAGCCTTCGAAATATATATAAGAAATATTGAAAATCTTGTTTGCTCCATATTCTAGGTATGTATTTTTCGCATGTTGTGGTAAAATGAAAATGAACTTTCATTGTAAACGTCCAACTTTATAATTAGGAAAGTGTTACAGGTCCACAAATGTACAGGTCATGTCTTCGGAAATGTAAAACTGGACTTAATTATCAATGTTTAATATTTGTGGCGTCGGATTTAAATAATCAACCATTATTTTCAATATCAGACTGGTATAAAGATGATAATAGATTATATCAATTTCAAAGTGGTTAATAATGACGCCATGATAAGCAATACCAACCAGTTATAAACAAAATCAAACGTGAAACCCAGTACTCTAAAAAAGACTACAAAACACAAGATCTTCGAGTAATTGAGCTTTATGCGACTAAAGCGATTTAGGAGAAGATTAAATAATTCCTTGTTATTTAACCATGTTGTTCTTGGGAATATTAACCGCATCCTGAAAGCATTGTAAGCATTGGCATATGAAATGGAAGTTTTTGAGAGCTCCAACTAAATTTCATTTCGGTACCTATACCAACAATTATCAACTCCATTATAAAATTTACCTACATATATAATTGAGGGCACAGAGTAACCTCTATATAATGCGTTGACTAATAATATGCTAATTAGAAAACTATGCACGATATTAGGACTATCAACAATGCAATCAATATATTGTAATATTCAGTCGCAGTAGCTATAGACGATGCCATTGTGATAAGGTTTACGGTCTCAAGGTTGAATACATTTGAAGATATACAGGTATATTTATTAAATTATTCAGTGGCGCGGCACAGTAAATGTACCTATGGAAACGAAAAAAATATATTAGTTTGCGTAGTGCACACTTATTAGGAAATGAGTTTTTCGAAATTTTGGCTTAATTTTTATTGGTTCGACCATTGTTTAGGGTAAGCACCAGCACATATTGAAAACTTAGGAGACTACAATTAAAAGTGCAATTATTAAAAATGCAAGTGGAATAAGCAAATAAAAGAGGGAAGGTTTAGGTGAGCATCTTGCGAATCATGTAGTTGAGGATGCCGCCATTCTGGTAGTAGGTGATGTCCACCTCGGTATCAAATCTCAGCGTAGTCTCAAACACTGTGCCATCGGCCTAAAAGAGCATTCGAATTTAATTAATGTTACCAGTTTTTCATTTAGAAAAAATACATACTTCAACTTGAATCTTTTGCCCAGGCTTTATACCGTTTTCGGGCAGTGCAATGTTGTAGACCTCCCGACCGTTTAACTTTAGAGTCTCAGCACTCTGGCCAGGTAGGAACTGCAGGGGAATAATGCCCATGCCGACCAGGTTAGAGCGATGTATGCGCTCGTATGATTCCGCAATGACTGCCTTTACGCCCAGTAAGAATGGACCTTTTGCGGCCCAATCACGAGAGCTACCACTGCCATAATCTTTGCCAACGACCAGCACCAATGGTGTACCTTCCTCACGGTAGCGTTCAGCTGCGTCAAAAATGTCTAGTTCCTCCTGGGTGGGTATATGCAGTGTGCGCGGACCGGTCTTTGGGACCAGTTTGTTTACTATACGGATGTTGGCAAAGGTGCCACGTGCCATTATGGCGTCATTACCACGACGAGAGCCATACGAATTAAACTCACGGGGAGTTAAATTGCGTTCGGAGAGAAAGCGAGCCGCAGGCGAGTTTCTGGCAATGGAGCCAGCGGGCGAGATATGATCGGTAGTCACAGAGTCACCCAAGAAGAGCAAACAGCGCGCCTTTTGAATGCTCTGTAGCTTAGGCAGCGTGCGCGTCATGCCCTCAAAGAAGGGCGGACGCTTAATATATGTGGATTCGGCGCTCCACGGGTACAGCTTGCCATCAGACACCTGTAGAGTTTGCCAGTCGTCTGAGCCCACTTCGATCTTACCTATCAGCAGATAACAGTCATTACATATAATTCTCGGCTTTTTACGTTCACTTACTATAGACCTCCTGGAACATAGCTGGAATAACGTGCTTGTTCTCTACTTCTTGTATTTCGGTGCGCGTTGGCCAAATATCGCAAAGGAACACGTTCTTTCCATTACCATCCACGCCCAACGGCTCCTTCTCGAAGTCAATATCCACGCGCCCGGCTATGGCATACGCAATCACTAACAAGGGGCTAGCCAGGTAATTAGCCCGCGTGTTGGGATGAATGCGACCCTCAAAGTTACGGTTGCCCGATAAGACGCCGGCACAAACTAAGCCATTCTTCTCAATGGTGTTCACCACGTTCTCCTCCAGAGGACCTGAGTTTCCAATGCACGTCATGCAACCGTAGCCCACAATATCAAAGCCAAGCTTTTCCAAATAAGGAATAACACCAGACTCTTTTAAATAGTAGGTCACTACTCCAGATCCAGGCGACAGTGACGTCTTGATGTATGGCAAAATACTAAGCCCCTTCTCGACCGCTTTCTTGGCCAGCAGACCCGCACCCAACATAACCGATGGATTTGAGGTGTTCGTACAGGACGTTATTGCAGCAATAACAACGGATCCATGCTGGAGTTTGTAGGTTTTTCCGTCGTCCCACTGGAACTCGGCGCTGGCCGCAAGGGCTTCTGGTGCAATAGCAAATCCCTTGAAGCCGACCTAAAATGTGGCAATAATAGAAAACGCTGATTAAATTTATGCGGAAAGACAAAACGACTCGTAGTTCAATGACCCTGATGTGCCCGAACTATTTGTAGGTCAGTTTGCTTGCGGAAGCGGCCGCGTGAGGCCCCATCACTGCAGTAAGGCCAGGCCAGGCCCGGGTTCAGAAAACGTTAAAGTCCAACGAATTACAATAAGAACAATGGCACTTCACAATTTTAGAAATTCGGCATAAAAATATCGAGCGTGCCAGAAAGTAAAGCGCATTCTCAGCAATTTTTGGTAATAACCAAAACCGATCATCCAATGCTGCTGGCGTTGGAAACTTGATGCGTTGGCAGCGGCCATTGAACGCAACGGTGCTTATAAGAGCTAGCTGGCCAAGAGCCAGGTTTCAGTTCTGAGTGTTACGTGGTGATGTCTTGCCAATGCACTTGGTATGGCATTTTACAATTACTACATTGGTGTGCCTGTTATGACGGACTCGCAATCATAAAGCTAACACATCAATGCAATTCGCTGAGAAAAAAGTACAAGTGATAGAAAAAGTCTACGTTCCAGCGATTTTAATTTATATCGAGTTATCTAAGGAAATAGTAGCCGTGATTTTACATTAAAAGCTATCTCATATCACAGTTGCTGTTTCTTTTAGATAGCTCTTTTGTAAGCAGCCTAACAGACGGTTCAGGGAGCAGTTTGAGAATTTTTTAAATGTGATTTGGATTTCAATTTATGGGATACACCAAGTTCAGTTTTGTCAGATGTCCAAGCATCACTGGGCTTTGTTTATCTCATAAGAGTGAAATTTGTTCAACTTACAGGGCTGGACAAGCATGACTTAAAGTCTTCGGGCATATTTGAAACAGATACGCGATCGTGCGGACGTTTGGGTCCTGATACAGAGGTAACTACCGTTGAAAGATCCAGGGTGATGGTCTGCAAGTAAGTTTATACATGAAAACAAATTTTGTTAAGGTATGCAATCAGCTAACCTGAGTAAACTTCGGATCTTGAGCTTCCTCGGCATAGTTACGCAATTGTTGCGTGGCCTTCAGATACTCACGAATAGTGTTAATTTTCTTCTCAGATCGATCTGTAAGTATATAAATAATTCAATGAGTCAAAAACGTAAAATCTGGCTGTCTTCTACGCACTTGTTTGCCTCATGTAACCGAGCGTGTTCTCGTCGATGGGGAAATAGCCCACGGTAGCTCCGTACTCAGGACACATGTTACTGATTGTGGCACGGTCCGCAATACTTAGCTCTGCTACACCTGGTCCATAAAACTCAACAAATTTTCCGACCACGCCCAATTGTCGCAAATGCTTTGTAATGGTCAGTACCAAATCCGTGGAAGTCGCTAGAGGACTTAGTTTACCAACCAGCTTATAGCCGATGACTTCGGGCAACAGCATAGAAATGGATTGGCCCAACATCACAGCCTCAGCCTCAATACCGCCTACACCCCAGCCCAGTACACCCAAGCCGTTGATCATAGTGGTATGTGAATCGGTGCCGACAACGCTGTCGGGATAGAGAATCTTACTGCCATCGCCAGAGTCACCTTCAAAAACCACACGGGCCAGGTACTCCAAGTTTACTTGATGTACAATACCCGAGCCGGGTGGCACAATTAGCATATTATTGAAGGCGCGGGCACCCCACTGAAAGTAAATGGAGTTTATAAATCTAGCACATAAGTTTGTTAACGATTGTGCAACGCAAATTTCACCTTTAGAAACGTGAAACGTTCCTTGTTGCGTTCAAACTCAAGATTCTGGTTCTTTGCCAAGGCATCTGGGACGCGAGCAAAGTCAACCTGTACGGAGTGATCAATGACCAAGTCGGCGGGGCAGATGGGATTTATTTTCTCGGGATCGCCACCCAAATCTAAGACAGCGTCACGCATGGCCGCAAAATCCACAACGGCAGGGACGCCCGTAAAGTCCTACTTCCATTCAAATTACATAAAGCAATAATATACCTGTTGATCACAACATGCAACGCACCTGCAGAATAACACGCGCTGGCTTGAATGACACCTCCACATCATTGGAGCCCTGCTTCAGGGCTGGCGTCCAGCTCAAAATGCTCTGTACATCCTTCTCGAGTATATGAAAGTTGTCGCAGTTGCGAACCGCAGACTCCAAAAGTACACGAATCGAGTAGGGCAGCTGATCTGCAAGCGAATGGATTTTTACGTTCGGTTAGTCACCTTCAAAATCAAACAAGACAGATACTTATCAACAAACAGCGGCGTTTATTAGGGGCACTTGTTTTCGATTCAAGCACTTGCCCTTTGTGATTGGGTAACAAATAGTACTCGGAAAGTTCTCACCTTAGGCACCCAGAAACACGCGCCTGACTTTAAAACATTCCGTTACTATATGGATGCATAGAAAATACACACAAGCATACACAAAATTATGTCTTACACTCGCATGTCTGAAGCATCAGGCCACGATTTCGTCCAATATCAGCAGCGTGAATTTGTCTTGCTCATGCTGATAACGGTCTACATAATACAAGAGCTATTTTAACGTATAATATAATGTAGTCGGGGCCTTATCAAAACACGCCGGTGTCGTCGTGTGCCTGACATGCCCGAACGAGCCTCGCCGACCCCTCCCTCAACTAAGCAAATCACATTGATAACTTTCGCTTTCAGCTAAGCGCTAGGCGAGTTTTAGAAAGCTGAGACTGGAATAATGCCGTCCATGTCGTTAAGTAAGCCTCACCTACCCACTGACACTGTTTGGACTTGCAAATTAAAGCGGTCGCTGCTGGGAAGTTGGGGTCAAACTTCAAGTCGTTGCTCTTTGCATTGAGCAGTGTTTATGTAGCTATTTCTGTCCCTTTACGATATCGGCGTATCTAGAATGTTACCACGTAGCCAGATAATCGAAATTTACATAAAACTTACCATATTTGCTATCAATGGAAGCCAGATCAAAGTACTTGTACACCGTCCCATCCTTAGTAAAGGATTTCTCGAATTGCGCAAATGGATTTTCACCTGTAAATTATTGTGCGCCCTTATAAGTATTTATATAAGACCTTGGACAAGCTTAATGCTGCAAGTGGGGCTTACCAGACATTGCAATGCTTTTTTATTTAGAGCGATTTAACCTGAACTGCGGGCGTTTACTTTGTGGAATGAACAAGTTTTGAGGTCTTATCACTGGTATTTGTATTGTATTCGTATCAGTTACAAGTCACTGTTGGGACAAAATATTAAATACTTTAGATGGCGATGGTACGCAGTTCAAAAATTAAGAGTTCAAATTAATCGTTGTATTGCATGCCAACGTAAGTTAGTAAAGCAAATGGATACCAGCAGAAAGGCTCATTCCTCAAATAAATAAATGTTTAAATATACTTGTGATTTACAAAAGGAAAAATATTTTATTAATGTGGCTTGGGTGCTTAACTTGTGTACAACCTGTTGATTCGATATTTATTTTTTAGGACTTAACAATGCATCGAGTAACTGTTAGGTATATATCGCTCATCCCTAATTCGCTTTTTGTTAATTCTCGCACGTTGTTTTTCGGTTTGATTAAATATTGAAATGAGTAAAGCGGATAATGAAGAAGCTTCGAAAGATAAATTACGCGATATGCACTGCAAATTTAACGCGCTCTCCCGCTGTGATGGCTCTGTCATGTATAGCCAAGGTTTGTATTGATTTTCGTATTATGTTAGAATGCCGGCTAAGATAGTCACTTTATTCTATAGGCGCCACAGTAGTCTTAGCCGCTGTGCTGGGCCCCATTGAGGTGAAGACACAAAACCTAAGCATTGAAGGTAGTTACTTGGAGTGCAACTATCGTCCTAAAGCCGGGTTGCCACAGGTAAAGGAGCGCATACGTGAGGCGGCCATACGAGATGTTTTGGAACTGGCCCTGCTGAGTGAAGCATATCCGCGTGCAAAAATGTCAGTCCAGTTGCAGGAGCTAGAAGATCGTGGAAGCGTGAGTTATACAAATTGTATTGTTAAGCTCGATGACTAAAATAGTTGCTTTATAGATTGATGCGTGCGCCTTGAATGCAGCCTGTTTAGCCATGCTCATTGGCGGCCTGCCCTTAAAGTACAGCTTTGCGGCAGTACACTGCATAATTAATGAACAGGGCGAATTTTTGCTGGACCCAGACCAAAACCAGACTCTGCATCAGCAAGCTAGCTTTACATTTGCCTTCGACTCTGTGGATGGGAACCTTCTGTTGGTGCAAACAAAAGGCGCCTTCAAGATTGCTCAGTTTAATGATATCGAATGTATTTGCCGCGCGGCCAGTGCTGAAATCTTTGAGTTCTATCGTAGAAATATAGCCAAATATCATGGCAGGGGTGCGGAGCAAGCCGCGGTGACAAAAGAAGGCAGCAATAGCGATCTACCAATGGAAACGTGATGTACAGTAATTAAGTGTGATTAAACCTGGCTAACCATTTTTATTGTCCGCTTAATTTAAATTTTTCTGCTATGGTAGTAACTGCCAATGCTGCTGATATGCAACGGTATGCCTTTCAGGACTTGTGAATTGGAATCTACGATCCGTGCGACCACAAAATCGCCCACATTAATGTCCTTTACGCTCATATTAGCTTTGGCTGTAGGCAGGGAAGCGGCGGGCACAATGACTTTTATATTGGCATCGTTGCGTCCAAACCAAAAGCTTTCGGACCGTTTACTTTTGCCCTCGATTAGTATAAGCTGCTCCTGCCCCTCGAAACGTTTATGCAAGTGCGTGGCACCTTCTCGGAATGCCTGCACCATGCGCTGCAGCCGAGCGGTTTTTACCGCAGCTGGGACATCGTCCACATAGCGTCTATGGGCTGTGGTTCTCTCGCGCATGCTGTAGGCAAACAAAAAGGCCACGTTGTAGCGTACCCTTTCGATGAGCGATATGGTGTCTTCAAATTCAGAATCCGTTTCACCGCAAAAGCCGCAAATAAAGTCACTGGAGAGACCTACATCAGGTAGCATTTTACGAATGTGCGACACCAGCTCCAAGTAAGCTTCACGTGTGTATCCACGGCGCATTCTGGAGAGAACCGCCGTGTTGCCCGACTGTGCGGGCAGATGCAGCTGCTTGCAGACATTGGGATAGTCACGAATGACGAGCAATACTTCGTCGGAGAAGTCTTTTGGATGCGGCGATGTAAAACGTATGCGCATTTCCGGCACAGCCTCGGCCACGCTTTGCAGCAACACTGAAAATGGTAATCCGCCCGTTTTCGGCTTGTAAACCGTACTAAAACCGGTGGCCAAATTGGCAACGGCGTTGTCCGAATGTTCGGAGCTTTTGTCTCTATAAGAATTGACATTGTGACCCAAAAGGGTTACCTCTTTGACACCCTGCTCCTGCAGCGTCAGCACTTCACGTACGATTGACTTTAATGGACGGGAACGTTCGCGACCACGTGTAAAGGGCACAATGCAGTAGGAGCACATATTGTCACAGCCGCGCATAATCGAGACGAAAGCAGTGGGCGAATCCGAGCTCAAGCGCACGGGCATGACATCCGCATAGGTCTCGTCTAGTGAGAGCAATACATTGATAGCCGAGTTGCCATAGTGGCGAGCTACGGCTAACAGTCTTGGCAGATCTTTGTAGCTATCAGGACCAGCAATGACATCCACGCATTGCTCCTGCTCGAGTAGTCGCTCTTTCAATCTCTCCGCCATGCAGCCAAGTATTGTCAATTGCAACGGCTGACGTTTGGTTCCACGCCGTTCCTTTAACGCTCGCAAATGTCGCAAACGATTCCAAATCTTTTGTTCGGCCCCATCGCGCACCGCGCAGGTTACAAGCATTACGACATCTGCATTTGAAGCATCTTCGCAACGCTGGTAATCATGTTTCTGCAGAATGCTCCACACTACTTCTGTATCATTTGTGTTCATCTGGCAGCCATACACCTCGAAGTGCACCCGCCGACCATGGCCATTGTAGTCTATTGAATTTAGGTATGGTATATTACTGTCCTCGGCATGCGAATCGTCTTCTCTCAGCCTCCGCTTAGGTTTCACAGTGAAAAAGTCCTTCAGACCGGGTCCACGTTCTATGCGTTCAATGAACGTTTCACGTGTGCTTCTGTGCGAGTAATTGTTGTTTGAAGTTTTGGTGGCAGGGGTAACAGAGTCTCCAGCAGCAGCAGCTGCATTGCTTTGGTTGCGCCAATTTTGTCGCAGACAGCCACTGACTATCTGCCAGCGCAACCTCATGGTAGTTTGGTTTCAAAACAATCACTTTCGTTTAGGAATTATGTCACAAACTAGCTAAAACAGGGATATTTATGTATCGATACATCAGTTTTCATATTTGTTTGTATGTTATTTATCGATCTTTTTCAAAAGAAGTGAAATCGTTGGTTGATGAATCAATTAAATAATGCACCGTAAGCAGGGTTGTCAGTGAAAACAAAAAGTTGATTAATTCAAAATTAAATATTAGCGAGTATATAAGTTAAGAAAAACTGCTAAGCTATTACAAAATATACTAAAAAAAAAACTGAAAATGCATCATGAAATAAAATATTGTACCCGTTCAAAATATATATGCAATTCAATAATGGGGTCATGTCGTAATATTCCTACAGAAATAATCAAATGAAAACAATGGGCACATATATTTATTTATTTATGTATGAATATGTAATGTAAATCCATCCAGAGAAATTAAAATCTGTTTTTGTTACGCGGACAATCTGTCAGTTTTTCACTATCGAGCCTGTAATAGTGCAAATATAGCTCCAGAGAGTGTACTATTGTACTATTGTTGTATTGTACTATTCATTAGTACAATATTTACCATTCGGAGTGAAATGGAAAATTTGGTAGGAAAATTGACCGCTAGATGCTGCGGTTCGATATTGAAAAATCGAGTATAAAATATTTAATTCTTTCCCATAATTTGACGTTTAACATTCTGTTAGCTGGTTCACATTATTTTTCATAAAATGTGCTTACAAAACTTAGTACATTATACGTCCGATAGGTGAGGCTATCAATATATTTCAACATTGCGTACATATCAGTAAGTACTAAACGCAGCCGATAGGTGGCGCGATTCAATATTTCAAAAGTTTGTACCTTTAAGTGGGTACTGAACCTGCCCGATAGGTGGTGCTGTTCAATATTTATAAATTGGCTAATATTGGTCTGGTTGGGCACGTTGCTAAATGAAAAACATACTAATTTGTACATGAATAAGTACAAAATAAAAACGCTAGTCGGCTATCAGAATATGAAATTCTTGTTGAAAATAAACTCATTCTTGTCAGTGCGTCTATTCCAATTGATCTAATTGATAAGCAAGCTCCATTAAACTGCAATATTTTGGCATAGGGCATTGACCCTGCACAGTGTAGTCTGGTGATGGAGCGATCACACAACTTGGCAGTTACCTCTTTTACCCAAGGAATATCTAACTGGCTGTGAATTGTGTTGGCTGCTGTTAGGAAAGAAGCATCATCGGCGTTCGCGGCGACCAAGAGGCACTGATCCGGGCTGACAGGTATGTCGGCTGTGTACACCGTGTAAAGCAATGGTCCCAGAACGCTACCTTGTGGAACTTCGGCTTTAGTGCTCTTAATAGACGAGGTGGCGTCACCGCCGAATTGATGATCTGGGATCAACCCAGCCTCGTTCAATACTGGCAGAACTCTACGCAATAATACTCTTTCGCACATGTTGGAGAGATTTGCCGTAAAATTATGGAAGGATAGGACGAGAGATTAGCCTCAGGCTTACTAGGATTGGTATTAAAATTAACTCGGCTCGTTTCCACTTAGAAGGGAAATGACCAACCTCAAAGCATCGGGAACTGAACTGATTTTTTAGAAAGCATTTTTAAAGCTCTTGCGTCGATGCCATCGAGTCCAGGCGCCTTTTTTGGGTTGAGTAGAGCAACCTCGTTCTTAATCTCGCCGAGGGATGCTGGAGCGATCCGTGTGTCACCCACACTTGTTAGATGGTTGATCAGCCGCGTTCTTGATCAACCTTTTGCGCGTGGCTTTTTTCTCGATAGGGGTGGTGATATGTAGCGTAACAGCGCTGTGGTCGGAGAATAGGTTCTCGTTGGTGCTGCATTCTATTTTATTGGGGCTATACCTATGGAGATAGCAGTGTCAAGGGCAGATCAGTGGGCCAGTATCTGTGCTCGCCAGGTGAGTGACAGTTCTCAATGCATCGGATAAGAGCTTGGCCTTTGGGGTTGATGGTTCGCGAGTCCCAACAGGAGTGTTTGGCATTTAAATCGCCTCCAATTTTAAATTTGGGGTCAAGACTTTCCAAAAGTTGCTTTAGTTCGCTGTTCCTAACATTTTACCTGGGTGGATACGCAGCCGAGATTGTGACGTCGCCGAGCGAGCAGGGCAGCCTGACCTGGACACTCGCGCCCAGTCCTGTTGGTATGCTGGCAGTTCAATATATTTTATTCCTTTTTTGATGAGCACTGCAGCTCCGCCTCTGGCTTTACCGTTGGGATGGTTGGTGTGAATAAAAGCGAGAGTACAATCTTTGGGAGAAGTGGGTTTCTGGTATTAGGAGTATAGCTGTTTTAGTGGTCTTCACAGAGTGTCTGACTTCTGGCGTGCTATTGCACAGGCCGTTCGCATTCCAGGTGGTGAGTTTTAGCCTTATTTGCATAGTTTACCAACAACAGTGGCTAGCATGTGCGTCATCTAGCTTAATATTTTCTCCATCATTTTTTCAATCATCAACTCCAATCGGGTTCCCATGGTTTCTATAGCTCCTGCTGTTGCGTGCTTAGGTTGGGGGCTTAGCTTTGTTAATTGTTGTTTCCTCCTATAAGCGCGTCCGAGAAGCTGTGTGGGTTGATTTTAGCAGCTGGTCCTTCTACAGAACGCCCGGTGGTGATATTTGGATTACGGAAAGCATTCGGGAACGTCGTCGCTTTGACTATTTGATAAACTGCGCAGCCTTTATATGATGCAGCAGTGTCGCCCCCACAGTGTATGCAGTACGTAGGTTCCTGTTAACCTTGAATGCAGTCTGCTGAGCTGTGTTCATCGCCTCATTTGACGCATCTGTTTTCGAGACCGCAATATCTTTCGGTATGCTCAAGTCCTTGACAGCGCTAGCATTGGATAAAATCATTAAATTTAAAGGAGGCTCGATTGTTACCACCGAACTGCATAAACTTTCTATTTTGTATGCCTCAGTGTCGTTGTTGAATGGCTTCAGGTGATGTGAGCGTTACCCAGCTTCCCTGTATCAAACACAACGCGGTAATTTTCTGATATTTTTTTTGTTAGCCTATTTTAGTCTTCTTTGTGCTTGCTCCTAGCCAATAGGAACAGCGATTAATAAAGATCTATGCATATATATATATATATATATTTTTTTTTAATCGTTGACAGTTTGGTATTACGTTAATCTATTTCTGTTTAATAAAGTTAAGAATCTACTCTTAAGGGGAGTTCAAGAGGGTGTGTTCTATTGAGCTGTCTCGTTGTTGCGCTGTTGTTCAATAGGTTGGTGGCGAGATTGTCTGGGTGGTTGCCTAGTCTGACGATGTAGTGATCAATCAACTTGGCAATTCCTCCTTTACCCGAGGAATGTGCGCGTTATATAAAATACGCAGCGCTTTATTTTGAAAACCCAAAATCATTGCTCCTGCTTGCGGTACCCCAAAGATGGATGCAGTAAGTCCATATTGGCTTGATTATTCATTTGTAAATGAACAGCTTGACGCGGAACTTCAATTTGGACTGCCTGCCGATCAACCAGTAATATAGTAAATAAGAAACATTTCTATTCCTTGACACAATTGTAATACGTGCATACAAACTTTGAAACAACTTAATTGCATTTAAGTCATAGTTAAAGTGAATAAATAAATGTGTCGTTGTAAGCACTATGTAATTTAGTTTGCTTTGCAAAGACAATCAGCTACAGATACAGATTCAAATGCAGATGCACAAAAGACCACACACTTGAGGGTACGAAATTATCCGGCTTCATTATGAGCTTATCGTGGTCGAGTTAATAATGGACATGCAAGAAGACACTGCTCAAAACATGGGCCTAATAGTCCAAGTCAACGTCGTTGATGATTTGCGGCTTTGCGGGCCAATAACTGAGTAATTGCATCAGCAGCTCGTAAACAGAAACGGATCTGTCGGCCAAGCTGCCAAGCTTCCAAGTTGGTTAGATTTACAAGGCTCATATATGAGTATAAGTGTGTGGGGAAGAGTAGCTGGCGGGATATGGGGCGTGCGATATGAGGTGCGGTTGGTGGGGTGTGGGCGTGGCGTCTGGCATATTTGTAAACACTTACTAGCAAAAATATTTTAATGAAAACGAAATGAAAATTCCACTTTTGGCCAAAAGAATTTTGTAATTACAGCGAAAAAATTCGGTAATTAAATTCATGAAGTTTTTGGCACTGCGCAACGAAGCGTTTGGCATTTTCGGCTCTAGGGCTCCAGTGGTCCAGGATCCCAAACAACTGTAAGTGGGATCTCTTGTGCGTGTGTGCAAGTGTGTGTGTTTGTGACTATACCACTCTGACCGCCTTGTTGGTTAAGCATTTTCTTGTATTTTGTCGGCACTTTTCCGCTAAAGTTATTTTCGCATGGGTTTCGCTTCTGGCTGCCGCGCCAGCAGCAGCTGCTATAAATCTTGGCGCCGAAGTTTCACTGCTCCACTGGTCCACGGCCTCATAGAGACGGGAGGCCGCTGCTGAATGGGGCCGTGGATAGAAGTGGAGCCAAGCAGCTTAAGCAAACTCGGCCCCTTCGTAATGCGTATTTCGGATTGGACGTAAATTTTAAAAAGCTTCTCAATAACTCAGTCCTTCGACTATAAGTCCCTACGATAATCATTTATGTTGTGTTTAGTTATTGCAATTAATCCGACAATTTTTCGCTTAAACACGAACCACACTCTTGACAACTTGAAAGTTTACTTCCAATCAAAGCAGACTCCAAATTGATTTCTCAACAACTATTCAGAGTGCATTGCAGAGTCTTGATAAGAGTTTTTCATGGGATATAAACCAATTTGCTTTCACTATTCGTGGATTTGCAGATCAAGCTTGTGTCTCATTTGGCTTGCCATGCCAAGGCTCTAGCTACTGCTTAGCTTCATCCCCTCTGCACCCTTTTTCAGCCTTGTTCGCCCACCATCCAACCAAAAACGACACATTTAGGCGCCATAACGTGGGCGCACGCATTATGATCCCCCGAATGGCTCAATGCGTATCCGTGGCCTTAAAATGCGCCCAAACTTTGCTTACAAATTTCCCATTTTCGGAAAACCATTCGCTCCTCGCCTCCCCCTTTGCCTGATTCGTTATACAGCACTGCGCTCACCGTGGGGCTTGGGGACGGCGTATTGGGAGTGGGTACGGGGGAGTGGCTGCACAGTGGTGTTAACGGCACTGCTGAGGGTAATTCGCTACCCAAAACAAAGCAAATGGGGGAAAAAAGTAACCCAATGTTAATAGAAAATTGCGCGCTGCCGTCGTCACCGCCGGCGTCGGTGTCGTCGTCATTGTCGTTAAATTGAAATTGTCGCGCAAATAAAAATTTGCATATTTTAGCATTGATTTTGCCGCCCCGCCATGGCCAGAGCCATGCGGCAGTCCCTTTGCGAGGCCCTTGGGATACGCGTTGTATGCGCAATGTTTGAATGCAGTCAATAAATTTAGCAAAATCGCAAAAATTGCTCAAATTAATTACAGAACAGTGCATAAAAAAGACAAAGGCTGTGCCCAGACACTAAGCCATGCTACGGCGTGCTACCGAGAGTCGGAGTGGGGTGTGGCGCTGAGGCCTCATTACTGGCTGCTAGTTCCAGTTGGCTTCCATACTAAATCCTGACGCTGTCACAATAAAATCCAATCAAGCTAAACATACGTCAGCAGTGATGAGCAAAAGGCCGAGTCCAAGAACGCAGCTCAGCCCAACAGATTGACTGGGTTAGGGGTCGGGGCCTGGCACTGTCTCCAAGGCAAGTTGCAAAAATTTATGCGCTGGTCAGGATAAGCATTGAAAAAACGGTGTCCCTGTCAGTGACTCGAAGGCGCAGCGTGTACTGAAAAACGGCTCATTGATTTATTTACGAGCTCAACTGATGTGTCCACCCGGCTAAGGGCAGGCTGGGTACTGCAGCAACAGTGGACATGGCCGGAAAATGCATTCATGCTTGGCCAGCAAGGCTGAATAATTAGATAATGTTAATATAAAAAAGTTTTTCTAAACAGACTCTTAGATGATATGTCCACAAAAAATTATCTGGCTCATTTCAAATGTGACGTCCAGCCTTTGAGTCTGGTGACGTCTCTATTATTTATTTATTTATCTCTGTGTTACTTATCTATAGCATGTACTTTTATGTATGGCATTCGAATCTTGTGCTCTAATGGTAAAAGTGCTTCTATGGTAAAAGGCAAAATAAAATGAAATAAAAAATGGGATAAATTGTTTATAGGGGATTTACTTTATTTGAAAGGTCACAACTCCGTGTATTGGCTCCACTGTGCTGAGACCTCCATTGCCAACACTGGCATCCTCATATAGATTATCATTGTCGCTGTCTTTGCTGTGCATTGTGACTTACATAAACTGTACTCGACTTGCTCGTGGATTCATTTGGGCCCAGGGCCGTAGATCTTTTAGAGCAATGGCTTTTGACACTCAATATGCCTGCTGCTGATGCGGGGCGGTTCAATATTTATGTAGCGATTCGGCCGGCAGCTTTAAAGGGTGTGTTTGCTGGTAATTTCCAATGTCACGTGGCGGTAATTACCGGTGTTGCCCGACACACAAGCACACACACAGTCACACACACATACGCCGACACACAGGCATACAGACATACGTGATCACACAGCCCAGGACATAGCTTTGAACTGCATGCCATTCGACACTCTGGAGGAGGCGCAGCAGGCTCTGCAGGCCTCGCGCGCTGTGTTGCATCGCATCGCGACGCGTTTTACAATTTCAATTCATTGAATTTTAACGGCGCCTACAAACCTCCGTCCTGGCCCCCCTGATCCATCTCTCGCATATGGCCGCCGCTTACCGAAGTTTGTAAAACGTTGTGTGCAACATTTGGCGAGTGTCCTGCTTCCTGCTGACTGCCAATTGACAACTGGCAACTGGCAGCATCAGACTGCGGGCGGCCGTCCGCTCCCTTTGTCAATATCCATTATCCATTGGGTGTGTAGGTCGTTGGCTGGCGGCTGCCGCCTTTCGGTAACCGACTGCCCGTGGAGCCGGAGTGAGCCCTGATATTAAAACGTGTTTTATCACGCGCCGCCATTTCGCGGCCGAGTATTCATTCCAATTGCGGCCAGATTGCACTTTTCAAGTGCCTGTTAATGCACTTGGCCAGCCAGACTTGACGCGCTATTGGACAAATTAAAGCTGCGCCGTTTGCTTATTTTCTAGCAGCAATTCAAACTAGAAAAACAAGCTGAAAGTGTCAACAAAAACGGAAAGGGTTGATGAGAGGCTCTGCACATTACAGGCAGCAGCTGCTGTAATTGTCCTTTGCCGCCATTTTGTGCGTGCCAATGTTGTCGTACTCCCCCGTCTGCCCTGTGGCTGCTCCACTTGCTCCTGCCCTCGCTCTAGCATTCTCCTGCTTCTTGCTTCGTTTGTCTCTCTCTCTGTGTGTGTGTGTGTGCGTGTGTATGTTTCTGTGTTTGTTATATTTTCGTTTTGCAATTTCATTAAATTCCAGCATCGGCCATAAATCTTCCACTCTTCAGCACGGCTTCTGTGCTTTGAAGCGATAAAGGTACGTCTGGCACTGTGATGGCTGCCCCCGAAATGCCAACGGCAACAACAATAACAACATTGCCAGCATTGGTTTTATATTGGGCCACACACACACACAAACACACACGCACAGCAACAGCACACAAAATGGCCGTTGAAGTGGTTGAAAGCGATTACGTTGAATACCAAAGGTTGATGTGTGTGCGACTGTTTGTGCAAGTTTGCATGTGTTTAAATGTTGTATGAATGAGCTTTTTGGGGACAGGCTAAGGCTGGACAAGCAACGGGGCCATGAGAGTTATGTGGGGTCTACTTTTGGGGTTTTGCGCTCGAACTCCTCAAAAGTTGTTGTATAGTGTAAAACATAAACATGGGTTGGTTACACTAGCACATGGCCTATTAACTTGTAAATTTCGCTCTTGGGATGGGCCGGGTCATGCATTTAAAGTTGTTCCATAAGCATATTAAATATTTAGCATGATAACATCAAAAATGGATAAATTTGACTTTAAGTTTTCTGTGTCATTTATAACTGAATCCTCTTCTGTCTTAAATAGCTTTAAAGCCCTGCCTCTCGGCGGCCGGTCAACCAACAAGCCACCATTATCCTTTCCGGAGCTCATCTAGTACCAACCCCTTGTCCGAGTTAGCCCAAGGCACAGAACACAAGGAAACGCAGCTGTTTTTGCGCTCCTGCTGCTTATTAAACTGAAATCCTCGCTTCAAGTTGCCACTGCTGCAGCAGTCAAACACTTCTGCAACCGCCGAGCAAATTATTATTTTATTTATATTTTTCGCATTCCTTGGCAACGTTTTCCAAGCAGAAATTGGCATTGGAGCACTTATTTACAATACCCACATTTGGATGCGCTACAATATGCAAATAAGTAAATTTATCTCTCAAAATCCTTGCTTTTTTATGTTTAAGTTTTTCTTTAACTTATACATTTTATTTTCTTATCTTTGTTCAGATTTCAATATAGATTAAGCCTTGGGAAACTTTTCGCATATTTTACTAAATAAAAAAATGTATTCAATACTTTGCCATTGGTACATCAGTTGGCTAATAGAAGCTAGTTGTGTGGATGTCTTAGATCAAATATCAAATCTCTAACTTGTATCCAAGTACCTGTGTGCTTAACCTAGCCTGAGGCTTGGGTCATTTTCTATGTTGGGATGAAAAGTGGAATATGTTACTCTACATAAAAATCTACAGATTATTTGTTTTTATTATTTCATTATTTTTTATTTGTTATATTTAATTAAAAATTTACATTCTAGAGTTCAGGTCAATTTGTTTTTATTAAGAATACAAATTTGATTTATGCTCAAAACTATTTTTTTTGGCAGATTCCGATACATTCATTCATTAATTTAGCTAGTCCTGTTTGTAAAGTTATTCAAAAGCTATTGCCTATTTTATCGTACTCTAATTAGCTTATAATAATATTGACTTAATAAATATATTTTATATATTTTCAAATAGATTTTTATTTGTTTAAAAAGAGCATTTTTAGATTCGTCTATTTCCCGGACTAAATGCCAGCTCTCATCTTGTATCGCTGCTCTCTATATAGATATATTTTTAAATTTGTTCCTGCTGCTGCTGTTGGTTGACAATTTTATAAGCCATCGTCGTATCTTCTGACCCGCCTGTCGCAGCTGTCTCTGCTGACTTTGCTGTATCTGGCGTTTGTGTTGCCACAGCGCGTGGCACTATAATTGAATGTCTCAGGTGTTTTGTCAGACATTGCTTAAGCCTTTGCCAGGATTTTCTTTTGTAGCGCTGTGGGACAGGTTCCCAACGATTCTTCGGGCCTTGCAGCAAATGATTGCGCCCTTTAAAGCTCTTAAAGTGTTGCATGGTCCATGATTTGATTGAGGGAAGCGGAGGGCTAGGATTTGTCCTGGGTTGGGTCGCGTGTGACATTCAAATCCGCGCTGTTTCACTGCCTGGCCCGCCTAATTAAAACATTCATCTTCATTTTCACCTTTTGCCTAATTAATTCACACAAAAATCAACTAAATTAATATGAAAAGAACCAAAGAAGCTGCCAAGTTGCTGACCAGGTCCCCGGGCCCCACTACCCACACCCCACACACTTACTCTCGACCCTATTTCAGTTGTTGTTGTTGTTGTTGTTGTTGTTGTTTTTGTTGCTGCTTTTCGGACGCTAACGAGAATTAATGGTTTGCAGTGTGGCACACAATTACGACGACGAAAATCTTAGGTAAGCAGCAAAATTGTCACCACGCTCTGCAAAAACCTTAGCTACGTAATTGGCTTTGTGTACGGCTGGGCGCATGGCGGGGGTGGCATTTGGGTGGTGCCAGTGTCAAAAACTGCTCAATTTACGTGTCGTGAAATTAATTTATGCCCAATGCAATAACCTCGACAACGTCAATAAAATACATTACAAGAATATATTCCCCGAAGTTAGGCCGGGAGGGGTTGCTTCCTTGACGCGGTGCCTAATTATGCTCTGTCAATTTGAAATTAAAATTGTATGCTACACACACACGCATTCAGCCATACACACACACACACCTAGTACTAGTGTGGGTGTAAGGAATGCGCCTTGCGAAAAATTTCCATAATTTAACGATCTATATGCAAGTGGCGCAATTGAAGCGTAATTAGACTTTGGCACTTACTCACACACGCACACACACCCGCACAGTAAGAGTACACGAAATTGGCAATCGTCTGGTGCGGGCTGCTGGCGCTAATTGGTTTCTGGTCAACAGCATCGGAGCAGCTAACGTCGCCATCTTTGTCCGCACTGCCTTTCAGCGGACGCCAATTAAAAACGTGCGCATAATATGCTTTATTGACCACTCACTCCATCCCCCACGACATCTGTGGCATCCATAGCATTTCTGACTGAGAGCTGAATGGGTCGATCCCCTTGTTACCTGTTCCATGGCCCTTGTCTTGTTTGGCGTCGGTGATGTGGGCGTGCCTTTTAGCAATAATAACGTCCTCGGTTGGCCATAAAACAAATCATACAACTTTATGGTCACCTTACCAATACCTTCTGCAATGTCCACTGCGAACTTTATCTTTTTATATGCAGCATTATTGCCGCAGATTAGACACGGGATTTGGTTGTGGTGTGTGTGTGTGCGTGTGTGTGTGCTCCATGCTGGATAGGTGTATGTGCCTACGTATATTTCTTTTTTTTTTCGATTGCCAGCAGAACGAATTAAATATGACCATTTGTATAATGGGCGAGACTCGAACTTGCCATGCGATACTCGTATCTATTTAATATGTGGGCAGCTGGCAAATTGGACGTGGAACGGGGCGGGAAGCACTCATATTTGAATACATATTTGTTATGCTATGGCCACTGCCAACTGCAAAATGCATGACATTTTCTGTTTAATTTTCAGTTCTTTAAGTGCTCTGGCTTAGCTCTGGCTCTGGGCAGTAGTAAAGAGAACGTCGCGTGGTCTTTTAGGCTATTGAGGATTTTAGAGATAGGCACAGCATTTGTAAATAGGCTTGTGTCATCTATTTGGCCGAGTCCTTGCTTTGTTGTTATGTCTGTCCATTTGTGTTTTTATCGGAATCGTAAGGCTGAAAATAAATAAGTAAAGCTGGAAACAAGTCTTATTAACGAAATAGACGGAGGGAGGATTAGGTATATATTATGTTCTCTGTTCGTCTGTTCGTTTGAACGTATGATCGCATCACTCTTGGAGAATATGGCTAAAGAAATGCCTACGACTTAAAATTTGGTCTGTATTCGTAAATGTTAATCAATTTAAGTTCATTGGGCGCCCTGAAAAAGGAAAAACAGTTTGAGTTTGGTAAAAAAATTTGAAGTTGGGCGTATTATTCGAAGGCAGTTTGATTAAACTTTAAACTAAACTCTGATTCCGTCAGCTATCATCTGTTAATAGAGCACAGTCAACGGTTCACTTAGCAGTTGAAAGCAGCCATTGAAATTGACAAGTGCCATTTATATTTCCCTGCAAATTTTAGAAAGATCAGACATTAAGTACCAAAGTTAATTCCTACGGTAGTGTTGCAAGTATAGAAGCAAGCAGAAATATGCATAATGACAGTTTGCCGATGTGTTTAGTATATCTACTTTTGGTACACTCCCGCCTAGAGCATTATTACTTGTTTGTTATTAAGTTATGTGCTTGCAACTGTGTTTTTCGAGGAAAATACGATTAAATATCTTTAAATGAAAAAATTTAACCACGTACGGAGACAACAGGAGGAAGTAAATTAGAAGCCAACAGTGAGTGTGTACGTAAGAATGTAAGCAAGAGAGAGAGAGAGAGAGAGAGAGAGAGAGAGAGCGTAAGAAAAACGAAAAGTAGGTGTGAGTATGGTGGGGCACTGTGTGGGTCGCTCTCATTGCGAATGCTCCGTTCGGGCACCAGTGTGCGTCATTTTATTTCGCATTAAGAGATTAAGATCAAAATTAAAATTTAAATTACCACGCGACACACAGCGTGACATCCTCTCCCTCTCTCTATCTCTATCTATCTCTCTCTCTCTGTCTCTCCATTTTTCTTGTGTGTGTGCGTGAGCGCATGTGGGTATCTGCGCTTGTTTTTTGATGTTGTCTTAAATTGTTGCAATGTTTCGGCACTTTGAGGTAGAAGAAGAACCAGCCGCCTTTCCAGTTGCGAAACGTTGCAAGATGCTTTAATTAATTAATTGCCATACCAGACAAACGCAGCTTACCCAGTAGCTGCCGCCGGACTGGGTAGCTGGGGCTGTGGCAGCAGCAGTAGTAGCAGAAGTGGAACCATCAACTAGAGGATGACTGACAACTTAATTGGCTCTCTTTGAAAAACTTGCCATTAACAAGCCGAAGTCGCTTACAGAGCACAACAGGCATTCATATATGTAGCTTCGTGTATCGCGATATGCAGACCAGAAATATGTATGCTTGATTGTATGTGTATCAGCAACAACAAGCTGACAGCGTTGAATTAAAGCGACCCAAAAATGTTGCTAGGAAGCCGAAGTATTTCGTTGCCGCTGATTGACTTTAAACAAAAGTTTTCACAATGCCAGCAACAGCGTCAGCAACTGCCACACGCCCCGCCGAAGCGCTTTTTATGCCGCTGGCCACGGCCAGGTTAAGGGCTGCAACTGACGCGCTAAGC
This sequence comes from Drosophila kanekoi, assembly GCA_037075305.1. Lineage (NCBI taxonomy): Eukaryota > Metazoa > Arthropoda > Insecta > Diptera > Drosophilidae > Drosophila > Drosophila kanekoi. Next base: position 549,688 of record JBAMCE010000131.1, on the reverse strand, counting down.
CGAAACGAATCTGCAAATTCTCCTAACATAAAAGCTCTAGAAAAATGTATGAGCACTCAAGTTGATTCAATTTAATATTGTGGCCTCCCCGCCCAGACCTGTTCAGGCAGCCTCCGCAGCCAGGAGCAGCAACTGAGGTAGCCACAAAATGTGACGCTGACGTTTCTTTTTTTTAATTAGGCTAAGCCCGTGCCTAAAGCCAAGTTACCAACTGTGCCTGGTTGCTAATTGTGTAAGCGTTGCGGATTGGGGAGCTGTAGGAGCGGCTCTGGTCCTGAGCTCTGTTTCCGCTGCCAGGGTAGCTCTGGTCAGGTCACAGGTCGGGCTGTAAACAATGCAAAACTTTTTGGCCGGCTTGTGTTGTTGTTGCTGGACTTTGCTGGCAGAAAATAATCACGAGAACAGCCGCTGCAACAGCAGTACGTAAAAATAAAAAAATAATAACGAAAACAAAATGCAGCGTGAGGAAAGTTTTGCGCCTTTTCAAGTGGCATCAATTTTGACATTCACCTGCAGCGTAACAAAGTTTTCGAAGGCTCCTCGCTTCTAGCTGGCAGGCTTCGGTTAAGCCGATTCTAAAATGAAGTTGTGCAGCTATTTTATATTTTACTGCTAGCCCATTCGCAAACACACACACACACACACACACACACACACACACACACACACACACACACAGACACATTAGTGCACACGCCAGTTTGCTTTAAATCCTATTGCAAATGCTGCAAAACTTTTTTGATATACAAAATCAGAGAAGCGCCTTGGCGTATGCAACGGAAAAATTATAAAACTCAGAGCGGCCAGGATGTGTCCGGATGTGTGACTACAAAAATAACAATTACTTGTATGTGGGCATGTGTGCATCTGTGTGTGTGAGAAAGTTTTTTGGCGCAATGGCACGGAAGTTGCAGGCGGTTTCTGTTGGGGGGTGTGCGAGGGGCCATCACTGGAATCACTAGAAAAGTGCAAAAGCTCGACCGGAGCATTAAAGATGCCATAACTGAGTGTTTGTTGTTGTAAATGTTGCTGTTTTTGTTGTTGCTGTTGCTGTTGTTGTTGCTGCGTTGTGTGCCGGCCGTCAAAACTTTGCTAAGTAAAACCTCATGTGCATCTAATTAAAAATATAAAAAGTTTATTTTAAAGCCGCCAAAGAAAACTTTGTCTCCAACGGAAGCGAGTTTGTATGTGTGTGTATGTGCATGTTGTTTATGTTGGCAGGAAGCGGGACGGTGATACTGAGTGCTTTGGAATATTCGTAAGTTGTTGGCATGTTTATCAGAATGAATGTGAATGAGGGATTTTTGCAAATGAGCTTCTAAATTGGCATAACTTTGTGCACAGTGAACTTTTGCAAATTCGCATGTTTAATTAGCTCTTTTCCAGTTTCTTGCCGCTTTTTGCAATAAGATATGGACTTGCTAATGCATAGGTATAAATTTCTTCAAGTGAGTTTACGACATGACGCAGCACCATATTTGAAGAGCCTACGCAGCAATAGGTCTTCTCATTAAGTGTTTGAGGTACACCATTTAAGAGGATATCATTCCTTCACTCAAAATGCTAAATACTTGTTTAATGGTCTATGCAAGTCCAGCAGCAGTAGCTGCACAGAAAACCCATTTTGATGGGAACAGCTGCATGCACAATGGGTAGGGTACTAGTAGAGGCCCTTAGCTACAAGTCAAGAGCTTAATGGTTGGCTTGTGTCAAAAACGAAATGCTCAGCGGCAGCAACAGCAGAGAAAACAAAAAGTTTTGGCTGCCAACTAACCATACCCAGACCCGGACCCGGCCACAGTTCCGTTCCTGTTCACAGTTAAAATCCAAAGCCAGAACCCGGTAGACGTGCCCAGAAAATGGCTGCACTGACAGTCACAGCCGCAGCCAGTTTGAGTGACTGCCTCTGACTTCGATTTGTGCGTCTCCGGCCAGTCCAGATGTCATTAATGCAAGTAGCATCTCACAGTTGGGAGTCACCTTAACCCCTCCTAACCGGAATGCTTTGCATGGACGCATGTGATATCAGCTCGTCCCCTGGTTTCATTTTTATCTTCGCCCCCATCCCTTGTCTCTCTCTCACCCGTTGCTAACCCTTCGCGGCGAGCAAACAGGGCAGCAAAAAATAACAAACGAGCACAACATGAGCTGAAAATAAGATTTTTGAGTCATTTCGTTTTGTTGCGTTTATGTTGGCTGGTGCTTGTGCTGCGGCTGCCTCGAGTCCTTGCTGCAGCCTGTGCTGCCGTCGTCATAGTCGTCTGGCTGCCTCTCCGCCAGGCTGCCTGGTTGGCTGTTTGGCTGGCTGTTTGCCTGACTCTGTGCTTCACTGGCTGATGTATTCATGAAATCGTGTGATTAATGGCTCGCACAACATTTGCACACTCTACCCGGCCATGGGCAACGCCAGTTTGAGCCGCCTCTCCGGCTCTCGAGCTCTTCAGCTCTCTAGTTTCAGCTTTGGCTGGTGGTATGGCTGCTGTTACAGCTACCACTGCTCGACATGCGGCGTATCTGTCTGAGTGCAGATAAACATGCCAGTCCCCAACACCGCAAGGCCCAATCTCACCCAGCAAATGCTGCGCATGCAAAATGAGCAAAGAGCACGAACTGCGAGCTGCGAAATGCGAGCTGTAAGTTGCGACAAACAACGAAGGCAGCAGGACGCAAAGCGAACGACTTTGGTCACCAAAATTTTCCGGCTCTGCGCGTTTCACTGCCATTTGAACTGAGCCGCATGAGGCGATGAAATTAACAAACATCCTGGCGCGCTGGCGAAAACAAAAATGCGACGTAATTAAAGCGAATTTAATTGCTTTATCCTTACAGAGCTATACACAACACACATACACCAACATCGCACCCACATACTCTGCCTATAACTATGCCATAATCTTTGACACTTTTATTGCGGCTCTAAAAGTTATTAACTTGATTTAATAAGCAACTTGGACAACAATAACAACAACAACAATAAGCGTGACTCCTTAGCATTTTAGAGTTTTATCTTAAACTTTGAAACCCTAACAATTTGATCTCGCCTTGGCATGCGGAACGTGGCTTTAATTAACTCATTTTTCATTGAAATCGCCTCGCGGCATAGCAGAGAGGTGGCAGAGCTTAGCTTATCTTATTGTCCTGGAACTGAAGTACAAACACCGTAGCCTGCTTGCGGCCGCTCCAGGGCCCATCAGTCATCCATGGCCCAAGCCTTTGTCTGACTTTCTATTGAGAAACGCTGATAAGCCGACGACGAGCCTAGATTCATGTCCAGGAATTGGGTAGTGGAGTCAGCTGCTCCTGGGCTTATCGGTTGGCATTGGAATCTGAAATTGAAATTGACTTTAGATTGCGACATGAAATTATGCACTGGTACGTTCCCAAAGGCTTAGCGAATCGATTTGGCAAACCAAAAACAAACCACAAAGCGCCGCATTTTCAATTATGTAGACTGTAATTTACTTTATGGACTTATCTGGAAAAACAGCAATGTCGCTTTTAACATTAAGCATAATTTTATGATGGCCCGCAACATGAAGTGAAAGTCCTATAAAGCGTCCACAGACAGCGGCAACGATACCTCCCTCGGGCTGTGTCAAGACAACAGCAACAGCAATAACAACGGCAATGCCAAGTGAAGCGACTGAAGCTAAAGCAAAGTTGTTTCACTTTTAATCAAGTTGGATGTTGAAGTTTTTGCATGCCTTGGTCCTTGGCAGCGTTAAGGTCTTGACAATGTCTGTAATTTTGTTGGGTCAAATGTAAATACGTACAGACCGGAGCAGACTTTAAGCCAGACGCTTTTTATGGCCAAACAAAACCCCAAAATTGCAGATTTAATTTTATTTCATTGCACTTTTGTTCGGTTGCACGCAAATTGTTTCTTTATATTTTGAAAGGATCGGGCAATCTCCTTGGCCGGATGAGTTCGGCGTTTGTGTATCTTTCATTTGAAATAAAAAAATACAGGTACAAATTTGCAATGGAAATTGAGTTTTACATAGCATGTATTGTAGATGACCCAACAAAAAGTTTATAAAGGAAATGTCGCAACAGCTTGTCGATAAGGTCTGTAAATACAGCTATACTTAACAAAACTTTTCGGGGATATGGTAGGATAAGAGCTTTCATCCAAAGACTAACAGTATTCATACATATACGGGCCCAAACCAAGACTTGCTAACAAGCCGTGAAAAAGAAGAACTGCCGACAATTTTGTGGGTTTGCAGCAGACTGACATGTCGCCTGTACGATAAAAGTTTCCGAGCAGACCTAGAATTCTCTTCTACCAAAACCAGGAGCTTTCATTTCTTTTGCTTGTAATTGGGAGGGAATGGTATATCTACTAGGAGCTATATATCATATTTGCTGACTCTAGCTTTTGAAACTGAAGATTTTTATCGATTGCTTGAAAACGGGCTATTCTGTCAAAAAAGTCTGTCCTCGAGGTCGGCTTCCATTAGTTTTTTTTTTAATATGACGTGTTTGTAAATAAATAATTGATTTATTATTGTTATACTTATAACATATTGCGTTTTTACGTAAGGTAACCCTTTCGTTTGCTTTAATTGAGGTATCGGTATGCAGATAATTTTCCAAGAATTTTTAAATGACTGCAGAGATTTTATATGTTTGCCTTGCTGAGTGTTCAGAATATAGAGCCTGCAAACAACGATGTCTCATTAATAAACATAAGCACCAAACGCAACGCTGAATAAAGGAAAACCAAAATCAAAACCATTTACAACCTCAGTGAGCAACGCAAAAAATGAAAGACCTGGGGAGAACGCATTTCGTGGCATAATATTTGTAATCAAACGCAGTCATAATAATCAAGTCGTAAAAAACAAATCCATTTTCGCGCTTCAATGAACGCCAAGAGGATGGCAAGAGTCAGACTACAGCAACATCAGTAAAAACAATAATAGTAATGGCAACGGGCAACAACATTTTTACACCTTTTGCAGTAGCAGCAGTAGTCGCAGCCAGAAAGGAAGGATAACGGCAACAACGATGCTGACATTCGATAATAATAAAGACCATCTTAGTTTAAGCAAAAAAAAAAAAATTATAATAAAATAATAAAAACAAAAAAAGAAAATAAAAAATAAAGAACTGAAAAACCAACTTGGCCATAAAAAACAAATAGCTCAATGGCTCAGGCTGAGTTTTATGAGCTGTAGAGTCTAGATGGAGTAGCTTGAGATCTGCAAAGAATCAACCTGTAAATTTGTGTGTGGTTTATTTAACATTTGGAGAGGCGTTGACAAATCTGTGACTGTACCCATTACAGCCATTAAATGGCTGTAAAAATCAAACTGTAAATGCTGTAAATTATAATGTTATAGAAATATAATAAGCGAGAGTTCAACTCATCGCAAGGATAATATCGTAAAATTGGCACGCTCGTAAAATTGCCAGGAAGCGTCAAATGAAAAGCCCGGCGCTAGTTTTCACACCAAGCAGCCAAAAGGAATGGCTTGCAGTGTGCCACGGGGTGGAGACCCTATGGGTTGGTATGGATGGCTGTGAGCTGGCATCATTACACTTGAGTGTTTTACAACTTCCGTTAAGTTCGCCGGGGCTATAAAGCGTAATCTTCTTGTTTTTATTACAAGGATGGTAGCCAGCGCACCCTGTTTGCCAGGCAGCTGTGTTGTCAATGGAGCATCGAGGACATCAAATTGACAGCTCCTTGGAGTCGTAAAACTCTGCGGACTACTGTTGCGTACATATGTTGATGATGCTGGCACTGGCGATGGCTCTAACTGGCTTAGGGGTAATGATTGTCACCGGTTAAACAATTAAATTGAGGTTAGAATGAAACATAAAAAGCGTATAAAAGGGACATAAACCCGAGTAGACAATGCGACGACCAGAGATGCGAACCCCGACGATGTCGTCAACGCATCGTAAAAGCTTTAAGCTACAGTTTATTTTCATTTCAAAAGGATAACAACCAAAACATGACCTGTATGCGATCTGTGGTCTCGTAAAACTTGGTGATAAGACACTCGCCGTTGGTAATGATAATAAAATTATAATTTAGCCTCTACATATGCTGTCCCGAAGTGTCTATGATGTCGGGATTCTCTGGGTCTAGTCTTGTTTCTTTTTAATGGCCCTCCCTCCCCGAAAGCACTTAATTTTGGTATTTCGCTTTTAGGGCTTGATGCCATGTGAGAAATTGTAAATTGCGCTAATAAGCATTTAAAATTAACTAAATGCCCGACTCGTCGGGCCAAAGTTGATGGCTTTCCTTGGTTCTGGTTCAGGTTCTGGTTCTGGGAATGTGCGGATTCCTGGTTTGCTGGGTTATCAAATGTGCAAAGTCGTTTTGCGGGTGTAAGTGGATAGGAGATGCGCTTTTCATGCTCCTTTCGGGCAGTAAACGCTCTGGACATGGTTTTGATAGCAAGTCCTCAAGCCAATCGTAATGGATTGGCCATTTCACTTAGTTGTTGAATCTGCCATTTGGCAATTGATAGTATTAAGAGATTACAATTGCGTTGCCACTCCAATTAACAGGAGCATTAGTACTAATATTGCAAATGGAAACTATAGAAATGGTAAAATGCCCTGACCAGAATTGGGTGTAAAACTTCTAAAAAAAACCTTTCAATTAAATATCCAAAAGTGCTTTAGTCGGGCTTGCATGACTACGAGATACCCAGAGTCACCTTGCTTTTTCCATACATGCATATATAAGAAGTAAGAGGGTCTACCTGGGAGCTCCCGAGTAGGAAATACCATGAGCCCTTATATTCCAACACACAACGCTCGTTTGAAGTAGTAAAGATAATTTAAAAACAAATAAAGATCCAGTGGCAGGGTTCGAACTCACAACTGACCGTATTACTTGCTGCCGACGCTACTCAGCAGCCACACCAGCCAACAAAAAAAAAATTAGTTTCCCCCGTAGGGCTCGCGATAGACCACACCACTCGCCACTGCCTCTACTCAAAATCCACACCTTTAATTGAGTCTTAATGAGAAAAAAGGAATTAAAGTAGCAGCACAGGAAACAATACAATCGCAATTGCAATGCTGTTGATAGAATTCGAAGCAGACGCCCATGCATGTGTGTGTGTACATGTATATAGATTATAATAATAAAATACATAACTTTTGCAATTTTGTTAACCGATCTTTTTGAAATGTTCTACAGTATATCTTATTGTACAAAAGAATATTTGTGTATTCTCAAAAAAAAAAAAAAATGCATTTAAATTGTGGCTTGAATTGGTGGGAAATACCAGTTGGCTTATTAACTTGATATATAGTTATGAGGTAGCAGCGGGAAGGTGGCGATAGATATAAAATGATATATATATTAAATATTGATATACATATACTATTCTAGAAGCAAAAATCAAGTTTGGTGACTCTAGCTAATAATATATTAATATTTACTCAATTAGTTGAAAAACAGGATGTCGTTATCGATTTTAATCGATTGCTTGGAAACGGAGCTAGTGACCGATTATCAGAAACAAACTCGATCTGCGCAGGCACTAGGAGGACCTACAGCTTTTCAAGTCTCTAGCTCTTATAGGTTCTGATATCCTTGCATTCATACATACGGACAGACGGACGGACGGACCGACGGACGGACAGACAGACGGACATGGCTAAATCGACTTGGCTATTGATGCTGATCAAGAATATATAGACTTTATGGGGTCGGAGATGATTCCTTTTGCCTGTTATATACATTTACATTTTGCACAAAAATATAATACCATTTTTACCCATTTTCAATGGGTTCAGCGTATAAAACACACACACGCTACCAAGCCGCCCCACACTATATAAATGCATGTGTGATTAGCTTCGGCATAAATTGGCATTCATAAATTGGTGTATGTATATACCAAGACACGAGGTTTTATTCAACTTTGATGTAAGGTAAACTGTGAAATATTCCTAATCTTTGCAAGCTTAACGAGAGAGTTTATAAGATTTGCCTCAAAACGAAGTATAAAAATAGAATTTTATCAATATTTTAAAATTTGTGATATATAAACTTGCGTAAATTATAGGAGAATATTTAATATTCAGGTTTAAGAGTCTCTAATTTTTCGCTAGATCGACTCAGCCCGTCGGCCTGCTATATGAATATGATTAATGGGATCGGAGATGCTTCCTTTTGCCTGTTGCATACATTTGTACAAAATAATTACATTTATTGACCCCTTTTTAGGGTAAAAAATTCTTATTTTTATTTCTCCAATGAAATGTCTTAGTCTCCCGGCTTAAAATAAGTAGTAGAGTCTTCTTGACTTTACCTAATCATTCAATGCAAAAAATAGCTGTGGATAAAAGCATGCAGGCTGACTGAACTCATGGAGGTCTACAAATTGAAGATTGCAACGGTGTCTGTAAAAATTATTTGAACATTTGCAAAACGTAGCTGAGCAAACATTCTTTAAAAGATTTCCTAATGCCTTTTCCTAATGTCCTTGACGGAAAGGGCGGTTAAAGATTTGGTGGGTGAAGTTTTGGGTTCAATCTAATTTGCAATGATACAAAAATTCTCATTAATAAAACTATACATAAACACATAATAAATACGCATTTTAGCTTTTTTGAAAAGTATGTAACTTTAGACTTGCAGTTGAAAGCCGTTAAAGTAGATTAACATCGAAGAGTAGTTCTTAAATAGTTTATTTATTTATTTATTAATGGTCGACAAAACGAGTGTCTACCTAATTATTCAATACAATATACATATTCTATGAAAATCTAATGCTAAAATCCTAGTTAGAGTACACGATTTTCTATTAACATCACCGACCGATGGAGGTGTTTTATTTGCCAGTCCGGCCAGCTGTGCCCCTTTTCACAGCTAATTTGGTCAGTGACGCTATTAGAGCCTACAACTCCGAAGAAGGGTTTTAGTAGAGAAATAGTGTTCTTTAGTAAAATATAAAAATAATCGTAATTTACTATATTAATTTAGAAAATAAAATAAATAGGGATAAATAAAGAAAAAAGTTATTAATAAATTAAGGGAATTTAAGCAAGATATATAGAATGTTAGGTAGATAGGATAGAAAGATAGTAAGGGAAAATCACCGAGCCGTTGCCCCTGCTCATAGCTGGGAATGGTCAGTGACTTCCCGAAGGTATCCTGAAAGCAACTATTTTATTAGGGGTTGGGAGAGTTCGGTAGAGAAAACGTGATGCAAACTTTTGTAATTTTAACATAGCACGCGAAAAAGAAATGTGCATGGCATAGTCTGTTGTGCACGTAGATAGGAATAAGGGGCGATAATTTCTGGTTGATCTGGACGGGACAGAGAATTGAAGACGTTCTAACAGAAAAGGAGAATCTATATCGCCAACAATCAACTTATGTAGGAAGGCAACACCAAGAATTTTCCTACGGTTGGTTAACGACGGAAGATTAAGAAGAAGCAGTCTGCTGGAGTAAGATGACAACCGAAGATTAGGGCCCCAATTTAAAACTTGTAAGGCAAAAAGCAGAAATTGCTTTTTAACAGATTCAATACGGTCCTGGCTATTGTTATACTGCGGAGACCAGATGCAAGAGCAGTATTCAAGGATAGGGCGAACAAGAGACATGTACAGAAGTTCCGTTATAAAAGGATCGTTAAACTCTTTAGAACATCGTTTAATGAATCTAAGTACACCTTTTGCCTCATTAACGATGGTATCTATATGCAGATTGAAGCTGAGCTTAGAATCAAACAGAACGCCTAGATCCTTAACTGTTAAAGGTTTAGTGCAATTGAAGGTCATAAACATACACTTTGAACAATTTAGATGCTATTGATTGGCCGAACACCAAAGATGCATAGCGTTCAAATCGTCTTGTAGACGAGAATGATGTAGGGGATGAGTGTATGATAAAATAAGTTTCACATCATCCGCATACATAAGTACCCGGGCATGTAATATAACCAAGGGAAGATCAACTTGAGGAGCACCAGAAGTAACGTGATCCTGTTTAGAGGTAGTCTGTCTCAGCATTCCTCTTTGGGTCCTACCTTTTAAATAAGAACCAAAGCAAAAGAGATGGAGGAAAACCTAATCGGTCAAGTTTTAAAAGTAAGATGTCATGGTGGACAGAGACAAACGCCTTACTGAAGTCAGTGTAAATGGCATCAGTTTGCATTTTCGAAAGAAAAGCATCATTTACCAAGGAAGTAAACTCTAGGAAATTGCTCGTAGTTGACCGATTCTTCACGTTTCCATGTTGAACAGGGGAGACAACAGATTTGTAGAAATGCTGCAAATTCGAAGTGATTATTTTTTCAAAAAATTTGGGGATAGCGGACAATTTTGCATTGCCCTTGTAATTTTGTTTATCAGACTTACCACCTTTCTTGTGGAGAGGTATGATATAAGATTCTTTCCAAAAAGGTGGAAAGACAGAAGATTCCAGGGATAGATTAAAAAGCTCTAGCAATGGACAAAGAAGGAAAGAACTACACTCCTTGAGTAAACAACTACGAACATCGTCAGACCCAGGAGAATAAGAAAGTTTTAAAGAATTTATAGCAGACAGAAGAGGGGATTGGGAAATAAAAGGAGCAGGCATAGTACTGATTGATGTAATATTGTAATGGTATGAATTATTATTAGGACAGAGGAAGAATAAGTTGCTTGGAAAAAATTAGCAAAGAGGTTAGCAGAATCGGAATCGTTGCTAGCTTTATCTATTCCGAGAGAAAAGGAAGATGGCAAACTTACTTACGCTTCAAGTTTACAAAATTATAAAACTGTCTCGGGTTTTGGAAAAATTGGCTTTTGCAACGAGAAAGATAATTCTCATAGCACAGAGAATTAAGAAGAAAGAAGTTCGACTTAGCTATGGAATATTTGGCCAAGTCAATACTCGAACCAGACTTTTTAAACTTTTTAAAATATTTGGACTTTATATTTTGTAGGCTTGATAGTCTGAGAGTGAACCAGGGTGGCTTTGAAGAAGCCATTGAGGGAATTGAATTAGGAATGCAATCATCTAAGATGGAGTTCAGAGTGTTATATAAAATATTAATAGCAATATTCATATCAACCGCGTCATATAAAAAAGTCCAATCGATTTCATTATACGTTGATTAGGCAAGGAATAGCTTCCTTTGCGAAAGCAACGGCGGAGCTTGTAGGTAGCTGATGAATGTAAAACGAGAGGATTGAAATTGAACATTGCAACCTCTAAAGTAGGATGATATATATCCTCAGGAAGGGATTAAGGATGGGACCTGGATCATACCAGATCAAGAGTTCTATTCAAATGATTGGAAATTGAATTTATTTGAAACAAGGAAAGGTCTAGCATGCAATCTATAAAGCCATGCTGTGCTGAAGGCACTAGATAATTTTCGGTAGTTAACAATGACCAAGAGATAATCAGCAACTTAAAGTCATCCAATACCATAAATAGGTCATTATCACGCACATGTGAAGAACCTTCTTTAATACAAGTAATATGTTTCATATAAACTTGAATATCAGAAGAAGGAGGAACATAAGAGCATGTAATATAGATATTCCGTTTAGGAAAAGACACAACTGAGACAATCTCACAGGAGAGTGGCTTTAACGGCAATTAATACCCCAACACCTCGAGTCGGACGATCATTTCTATGCAAAATAAAATTGTTCGAAAAAACCTCAAAATCAGATATGGTTGAATTTAACCATGTTTCTGAAAATGCTATTATATCCGAATCGAAGGAAATGAAAAGATTTTTAAGTTTAGAAATGAGACCTCTGACATTCTGATAATGAATAGTTATTTGGTCAGAAGAGGAAGTTAGTTTTTTGGGGCAGAAATAGTACCCTGTACTATTGGGACTGGAAGGGAGAGGAGGCTGGTTACGCTTTTTTGGCTTGAACTTTTGAACAATCATGTGTGGAGGCCAAAATTTGGGATCACAAATGATTGGGAACATATTACGTGAAACATTTATTTTGAATGATGATATTTCACGAGGAGTGGAGAAATTAAATTTGGTAATTGACACGCTAGCAGAAGATTTGCTAGCAATATAGGCTGCCAATGACTCAGAAGAAGTCGAGACAAAAAAACTTGACTACGAGGGGCAACATCAGTTAAGGTAGGAGCTGATGGGGCTGCAAGTAATAAGGGATTTGGTTGGGCTAAAGAAGCACCATGATTGGGACTACTGGGACTACTACAGGGGATAAAACAGGGGTAGTTATTGGGCAGTCGCTCGGAGAAGGCGATAAAGACAACATTGGAGATAAGTCCAAGTTGCTAGGCACTGTCATAAAGGACGTAGGTGTATGGACAGAGGGAGAGGGCAAATGCAGGAGTTGAGGCTCTAACCGGCGATTGGGTGGAGACTTGAGTTTTAATTTGCTAAGCAACTCAAAATCCGAGTCAAAATTACTTGAGAGCTGTTTAGCCACGTTATTAAGCTTAAAGAATTGATTTCTCTCGGAATTATACATTCTGGAGAAATCAATTTGCTTGTCGATGCATTCTGGGCACGATCAACGCAAGCCACCGCATCCCTTCTTGGCAATTGCAGCGATCTTGTCGCAATCACGCCCTGTAAGACGTGCTCATTTAGCATACATCATATTCTCACATAGCCAGCAATTAACAAATTGCGGCTGTGCTGAATCATCGTCCTGCTTAAACGTGCAAGGTTTCTTACAGCACGATACAATTTCTTTCTGCGTTAAAAGATAAGCAGAACTTGCGAGAGTGCAGAGCAAAACAAAAAACTGTGCACAAAAGTAGAGCAAGTAAACGCTCTAAAAATAGCTATTCGTACACAAACAAATTGTTTGGAGCGAAAAGCAACAGCAATAAATTGAGGGAGCGCGATGCACAGGCTGAAATGTGCAGCAGCGAGCACACGCACACACAAATGTATGCACAGGGGAGCACCAAAGCAAAATAATCAAAACAGACAATAACAACAACACGGAACTGACGCGGCGTTCAATAAATGCAATAATTAACAGACTTACGCTGCAACAACAGAATAACACTTTGCACAATTATAAAGATTCTTAAATAAAGCACAAAAAATGCAAAATTTAGAAATAAAAAGCAGGATTAAAGCGCAAAAATATATAAAAATCTTGGAGCACAAACATGAAAATCACTCTCAACTGAGAAATCTCTAATGAAGAAAGATAAAATATAGATTATTTAAAGAATCATTTTTCCATCATATAATATAATATTTCTATATTATCATCATATCATCATATAATATTTCTATATTATTATTATTGCTTATATCCAACAAATTTGGCATTTTGTATCAAATCCCTTCGTTCTGTAGGTTCGTGAAACAAATTTTTAAAATATGGTTCGATTCTAGTTACGGATTGGCTGTTTATTTTTATAAACAATTAAAATTTTGGGCTCCTAATAATAATTGTATAATATTATTAATATTTAAATATCGCTTAGAGTGAAATTTTTATGCGAACATAAATATATAAGTTTTGAAGCATGCAGATTTGGGTAAAATTCTAATTTCTGCTCGACTTGCAGAATACGGCAATCTGCAGAAACACTCACGCGCACTTAGCCACATACACACCCCCATAAAGAGACGATTACTTCCGCCATTTTCTATGATGAATTGCTACTTTTGCTTAACATACACAAGCCCACACACATAGACATTCATTCACATACCCATTAGGCAACAGAGAGGAGATGCGCAGACATACATCCAGATCCCGGGACCCAGGGCAGTTAGCGACACAGATCCACATACACATATATACAAAGGCAGAATCCTTGTATCTGTGGATACACATTTATCCAGTTGTCGACGGCGTTGACAGAGCCAACGGCAGCAGAAAAAGCGCAGGACGAAAAGAACGCCGCACTGGCAATGTAAAGCAGGTGAACTCGAAGCAAGCTGCGCAGCCCTGTTGGTATTGTTAGTGTTGTTGCTGCTGTAGCTGGCAGCAATTGGTGGCAAAACACTGAAAGGACACAGGAAGTGCACTTTGCCAGCATACTCACAAGCACACACAGACACACACACACAGTATATATATACAGATACAGGACACCCTTGCCGTCATTGGGGTGCTTTTGCCATTTATTTATGCCTGGCAATCATAAAGCGCGCCCCAAACGCACGCATACACACAAAGACTGTGTTTGCCCGTAAGAGAGAGAGTGCAGGTTATGGCTTTCTATAACTCAGGTTCTGTTGTCGTGCCGCCTCTTTCTGGCCAACGGCAACGGCTGCGTCTGCTGCTGATGTATTCCATACAAATTGCAAGTTTTAGTGCTTTTATTTTTCGGCACTCTCCGGCAAAAGAATCATCCATCAATGGCATTACGGCAAGGACAAAAGCCAGCAAGCAGACGCGAATGCTTTTTGAGTGCTGCTGACGATTTTGTGTCGCAGACGCAGACGTACCCAATGCCCAACGGGGCCGGCAGCAGGACACAGGGGATAACAACCCCCTTTAGCTGAGGCATGCGGCGAAATTTGTAAATTTTTCGCTGCAAAACAAAAAGAAAAATTCTTCGCTGACATAAGAAGGGGGCAGACGTTAATGCTTCTCTTTCTCACTTACACTCTCCATCTCCCGCTCACTCTCACTCTCTCTTTCTCTCCCTCCACCGGTCGCTCTCTTTCTACAACAGGCTGATGCTGTCGCTCAGTGCTTGTGCTGCGTTTGTAGAATAATAGCATAAAATATTGTTGTCCTTGAACAATTTACTTTTATTTTATTTTTATTGCCTACATTGCGGAGTTGCCTCTGTCCCTTGCTGCATATGTGTGCTGTGCGTGTGAGTGTGTGTGTGCGTTTGTGTTTTTGTGTTTGCTATGGTGTCTGCATTGTTGTTGTTGTCGTGCCGCGTTTTTGGCTTCATTAAATTTATGTTGCAACGAACCATGCCCTCTTTTATGCCGCTGCCCCTGCGGCAACGTTCTGGGCCTAGTTGCACGTGCCGCGTTGCCGTAAAACAGATCGTAAAAGTTTATTACTTGCGGCTTTTTGTTTGTATGTGTGTCGCGGATACAGCGTTGCTATTGTTGTTGGCGTTGTCGTTGTAGCTCCTGCCGCCGTTGTCGCTGTCAGCTGTCAAATTGAATTTGTTTATATTGCCAACAGCAGCAGCAGCGATGCCGTCGAGCCCGTTAAGGCCACAGCCGCCAGTCAGCTCCAACAGGTTTCATTTTCACTTGCCGGAAATCATTGCGTCATGCTGATATTTTGTATTTTAACGCCCAACGGCACCGCCCCATTTCCCGTTCGGGCTGTCATGCTCAGCTTTGTGTTTAGGCTGCAAAGTCGATTTTTGTTGGTTTAGGTCAGTTAGTTTTTGGCTTTGACAGCTCAAAGTCGAGGTCAACTTTTGTATGCCCATCATCAGTTGGCGTGTCTGCGGCTGCTGTCTGTATATATATTTGTGTTAGTGTATGTCGGTGTGTGCTCATATTTATGTGTCCGCTGGACGAGACGCGTCCCAATGCCCAATGCGACGTGCCCTTGTCAGTGGCCAAACATAAAAAATCGATTTTATTATAGCCGTTTGTCTGCTATCGTATATAGATTTTTTGTCAGCTGCGATATTGCCTTTTGTCTGACTGGCAAAGCTCTGCCAGTGACAGGCTTAAATTTTGCCCGTTACTCTTGTTTAGGTTAGAGTTTTTAAAGCCTGAAAGCGAAAAGTGAAACGGTGCGTATGCATAATATTGAGAACTGAGAATGCTTTGGCAAGCTCTTATGAAAGACAAATATAGTGGATTTCGTGGAATCAAGCAATGATAAATTCTCATGCAAGGGAATTTATGTATAAAAACTAACAAAGTACCAGAATAATTTGTAGAACAACAAATGCATATTAAGACAAAGGTGAAATTTATCTGTATGAAATTACAAAATAATTAGCTAAGAATACTACAATTCTTAAATGGATATACTAAATTTTGCTGCACTTGAATTTGATAGGACTAAATGGGACTTAATAGGACACTAGATCACTGTAAATACCTATAAAGAGAAGCGTAAATAAAGGTTGCGTTAAATGATGAAGATAAATGGATTAAGTCAGACTGAGCAACTAGATAACTAGAAAAGCGTTCTCTTAAGAACCATGTTTCTTAAATTTTTTATACCAATTTTGTATAATCAAGTCATTCTTATACTATATATCATACGCAGAACGAATTTATAATCAATAAAGCACAGAGTACCAATGTATCAACATAGTTTGTAGATCAGAGCTTTAAAGCTTCATTCAATAAATTTGCCTGTTGCAAAAAAACTTTCAAAGTGACGAAAAAAATAAATTATGAGAGTAAGAACAGCTAATCAAATCGCATCACGCTGGGAGAACGAAAAGCTTGCAAAAGCTCGCTCAGCAGACTATCTTAATATATGGCCGAGGGAAATAATTAATAAAACATATAGTCAAATACTGTACATTGAACATTGAGAGCTTTAGTAGGCAAAATGTTGTCGAGACAGTTGTGTGGGCCCCAAAAGCTATGTGTTCGATTTCATCAAACTGAGAGGGCGTTAGCTACTAAGGCGAGTACAAATATAAGATAATCGATCATTTTTACCCGAACTTGTATTTTATTTATAATGTTATTAGCAAGGCGCAGCAGCTGCTGTAAATGCCACGCCTTTGGACCAAGCCAAGCCCTTCTCGGAGCTACCCGGACCCAATAGATTCAACTTGATTTGTTCTTTTTTGCCAGGCGGTAAGAGTTCTAAAGTTTTTTTTTAGTATTCTTCTCTTTATTTCGCCTTATTGCATATTGCGTTCTCTTTCGCTATCTTGTTTGCTCACTTATTTTTTGGAAATTTGTTTATAATCAATGACCAATCACAGGTCGCTATAAGAATGTTGCGGTGCATGATATGTTTTTGGATATGAAGAAACGCTATGGAGACATTTTTCGCATGCCCGGTCTCGCCGGATCTGATCTTGTCGTTACCATGAATCCTGTTGATTATGAGACGGTCTTTCGTAACGAAGGACAGTTTCCCTACCGGCTTAGTTTCGAAACATTTGAGTATTTCAAGAAGGTCCACCGACGCGATTTATTTGAGGGTGTCGATGGTCTTACTTCAGGGTAAGTTATACGGGAAAACTTCTCTGCTGTAATTGAGATAATCTGTGGATTGATGCACAGCAATGGACCGGCTTGGGGCAAGATGAGAACGGCTGTTAATCCGATTCTGTTGCAGCCGCGCAATGCCAAGTTATATATAAACAATCTGCTGAGGGTCAATGATGAGTTTCTGGAGCGGTAAATCGAGACTACAAATGGTGTAAATCTGACTGTTAGCCTGACTTTCTATTTGCAGCATACGAGCGATAAAAAATCGAGAAACTCAAGAGATGCCTGCTGACTTTGGCGAAGATATTCGCCGTTTAATCCTAGAGTCCATTGCTTCCGTGGCGCTTAACACGCGCCTCGGATTGTTGAGTGAGAACCGGGAGAGTGAGGAGGCGAAACAATTGATCAATGCATTGGAAAACATTCTTGATCTGAGCTTTCGACTTAACTTGATGCCACCGATTTGGAAGTATCTACCAACTCCCAAGCTTAAGAAGCTAATAGGCTCCCTCGATACTATCGCAGATATTTGTTATAGCCACATACAACAGGCGCTGCAGCGCATCGAAGAGGATGCCAGGGCTGGACGTCTTAGCACTGAGCCGGGTCAAGAAACAAGTATATTGGAGAAGCTGGCCCGTATCGATCGCAAGACGGCGGTGATTATTGCCATGGATCTGTTCTTTGCCGGCGTGGAACCAGTTAGTAATCGATATAATCCTCTATGGAGTAATTGCTAAGGATTCCAGTTTTACTTTTAGACCCTTGTCAGTCTGACCGGCATTCTCCTTTGCCTGGCCAAAAATCCTGCACAACAGGCACGTTTACTGGATGAGATAAAGGGTGTGTTGCCACATAAAAACTCATCATTGACCTTGGACAATATGTCCCATTTGCCCTATCTGCGTGCCTGCATCAAGGAGGGCATCCGTATATATCCTATTGGCCCCGGTACTTTGCGCCGCATGCCCTGCGATGTGGTCTTGAGTGGTTATCGTGTGGTAGCCGGTACGGATGTGGCCAATGCTGCCAACTACCAAATGGCCAACGTGGAGCAGTTTGTGCCGCGAGTCCGCGATTTCCTACCAGAGCGCTGGCTACGCGATGAGTCCCACTCGAGCCCTGTGGGTGATACGGCCACACCCTTCATGTATCTACCCTTTGGTTTTGGACCGCGCGCCTGCGCTGGCAAGCGCATTGTCGACATGATTCTGGAGATTGCCGTTGCCAGACTGGTGCGGAATTTCCAAGTCGGCTTCGATTATCCGATTGACAACGCATTCAAGACAGACTTCTTTGTGAAACCAAACATACCCTTCAAGTTTAAGCTTGTGGAGCGTTCTGTGTAATTTATATATATAAGTTTATGGTAATGTAACCTTTAAGATAAAGTGAAGGAACGCAGCTACTTCAAAACGAGTAAACGTTCTTGCGTTCCTCTTCAGCTAAGCATTACAGCAACAACAGCAACTACTTGACTCAATTGAGATTGGTCGCTGTCCTACAGCATACCCTCATCTCCTGTGGGTGTGTGAAGTGCACTTGTCTGTGCCCGCAGAGGAACGAATACTTGACTGCTACGAATTTGTCTATAAAGCAGCGAATCATGGGCTCCTTTGCTTGAGTAGCATCTGTAATAACCATCTCAATTGTAGCCGAATACCTCATTGAAGTAAAACCGTCTCCATTCTCATGCGAGTAGGATCTATTTGTTAAGGCACATTGTCATACAAAATTGATATCTTTGAAAACACTCGAATTGAGATTCAATGAGGCAACTGTTAATTCAACTGTTCATCTATCCTGTTTAAAAATGCACACTAGAATGTATCCTCTTCTATCAGTTAATGTTGGTAAAAAAATAATTTTAAGTAGAATGAACATATTCAACATATTCAAATTCCAACTCAATGGAGTACAAGTCAATACGTTTATTATAAAAACAGTAGGTGTTCGAACTTACAAAAAAAAAATCCTGTAGGTTTTCATATACCAATAGAGCAGTAACAATTTTAATCTGACAAACAACCAAACCGCTTGCTGATACGGAAAAATAACTTCGAAACATTAAATCATTCGAACTTCTTTGACTTTTATTTGTTGAAAGATTTGCAAAACAACTGCCCCCAAAAACGTACACTCGATAGGCTCGCTTTTTATACCCTGAACCCAATTAAAATGGGTATTTGTGCAAATGTATTTAACATGCAAAAATATGCATTTCCGACCCCATAAAGTATGTATATTCCCTGTCAGCATCAGCAGCCGAATCGATCCACCCATGTCTGCTTATCTGTCAACGTATGTATGAATGCAAGAATCTTATAACCTATATGAGCTAGAGGCTTGAAATGTGTAGGTCCTCCTAGTGCTCTATATTGAATTCCTGTTTTTTGAGCAAATCTCTTAAAGTTAAAGAGCTAGAGTTACTATACTTGACATGTAGTTTTCTAAATAGTATATATATATATATAAGCTATAAATCAACTAACTAAACCAATTTTTATTCCCCACTTACTTAAGTCACAACTTTAATTCAATTGTCTATCGGTTAAGAAACACAAGAAGATTAAAGAATATGTGTTTTGCCTGCCCCCGTGTTTGCGCCAGCAATTCCGAATCGCCAGATATGTACACACACATTCACGCGTGTCTTTATGCAATTCTATTAACAGCATTTCAATTGCGATTGTACCGTTTTCTGTGCTGTGTGTATATGCTGCTATTTTTTTTTATTTTTTTATATCCAGAATTCTAATTGGTGGTACGGGAGTTGTGTAGAGGCTGTTGCAAGCAGTGTGACCTGTGAAGAGTTTGAATCCTATCTAGGAAGAATTTTTTTAATTTAATTGTTATTAATGCTAAAGCAAGCCCGCTCGTTGGTGGTTCAGGGTATCCCCTCTTCATATTTGATTTAATTTTATTACTTGCGTCATTTAATATACGGCATACTTTGGGGCTGCCTTAAAAATGGTTTGTGACGTGGTGCTAACGCGTACCTCTGTGTTGCTTTCCTACATAAGTTGATTGATTGTTGGCGAAATAGTTAATTCTTTTCCGTTAGGGTGTATTATATTCTCTGCTCCGTCCAGAAGTACCTCGAATTATCGCCCCTTATTCCTTTCTATGAGGACAACAGATTTTCGTGCAAAGACTACAATAATTTGTATTACATTTTCTCCACCGAACTTCCTCTCGCCCTAATAAGATCGTTGCTTTCAGAATACCTTCGGGTACTCACTGACTATTTCCAGCTATGATTAGGGGTATAGCTTGCCGGACAGGCTATAAGTTTTCGCCCACCGTGTCGGTGATTTCCCATCACTTTCTCTTCATTCTATCTACCTAACACACTATATATCTCTATATATAAAACTGTTTTTCCTGACTGACTGACTGATTGACTGATTGGTGATCAACACACTGCCGAAACCTTAAGAGTTAGGAAGCTGAAAGCTGACATTTTCACTGTAGTTACCTTATGTGATAAAGGTGAACGTTAAGACGGGGTTTCGGGAAATTCCACCCGCATGTGTGGAAAATTCTAGCTTCCTAGCTCTTACAATTTGCTCACTTTATAATGCTTATTAAAATTATCAGAAGGGATTCACAATGGTTCATGCATGGGATACGTAGTTGACCATTATTGAAGAGATTCTGGTACTGAGTCATTTCTTAGACTAGTTTAGACAGAGTTGCCTAGACAGTTAATTAATTGATTGCTATGAATAAATATTATTTTAAGCAGATTTATATATTATTTAAGGAATTAAGGTATTATTATAAAGAAATATAAAATATTAACCCAATTTTTTATAAAGCGCTGGGTAATTATGGCCTCAGGTTGAAATCAGGATCCATTTAGTTAAGTTGCCTGAATACATCGCTTAAGCAGCTTATGTACCAAGGTCTGCTTTTATTAATTAATTTTTTTCATTCTAGTAATATTTTGTATATGTCTATGGGGTTAAGCGACAAATCAAATACATTTATAAAAAGAAAATAAAATGTACTAAAGTTTTTTATTCTTAAAGCTAGCTGTGTTGTTTTCCCTTCCTCATTGGACTTTGTAAAGAATACATCGAGTTTTTGCGTTCTTTTCACTTCGTTATCAGAACAACAAATAAATGCGCTAGCATAAATAATGCAAAAGTATTCATTTTGACATCGAATAGACATAGTAGCATTGCCCATCTATGTTTGCTGCTGGATCTTGCCACCTTTTCTGTTAACCGGGGACCTTGTTTTTGTTGCTGGCTGACTGTACGAGTGCTTGGGCGGAACTTGGACGGTCCGGGTCTTATCTTTGTGCTCTCTGCTCTTGCCAGCGCATCGCATCTCTCGTATGTCCTGCATTTTATGCTACTTTACGTTGGAGTTGTCGTCTTGTGCATTATTAAAACTATGTTCTCTGATGGCGCCAGTCTTGGTGAACCTCCTCTGAGGAGCCTCCATCGAGCGAAGCGGCAGCACTTGAAATGTCAATGCTGGCCGTTGCAGTGCATAAAGTTTTATCATGTCTTGCACAAGTGAGCGAGCAGAGTGTGAGGGGGGGGGTTCTCTGTCACGATGCTGTTGGGGTCTGAACTTTGCTCAGGACGATGGCAGACAAGCAAAATGAATGGAATTCATTATTGGACGGGTAGGCAGCTCTTAAAGTTACGGCTAAATTGAAAATGCATGTCAAATATCACACACAAATCACGGCCGTGCTCAAAAACAACAGCGCAGCTTGCTTGCTGCAAATTTTGGTGCCTGCTTTTAGGCGGGGTGGCATGCATATGCACTTTACGACATGCAGCCCTCATAAACTGAGCAATTAGACATGTCCGGCACATACACGCATAGACACAGAGACTGGCGTGCAGCAACATCTTGACAATTGGAATTTGGCTTTCGCAGTGCTGCTGCTCGAGCCTGTGACATGACATGGCCGTCCATTGCCGAGCTGCCAATTTGCAGTGGGCAACAAGACGGGTGTGGCAAACGGACCACGTCTAATGATGGTACACATAACCTGCCTGTCTGCCGCCTTCAGCCTGTGCACGCCCACGACCACGCATAGCGTCTCGACATGGTAGTGGTACTGCTACTGGTTGTGTCCCTGGTTCACATGCAAGTGTCATGTCACAACGCATTCGGTTTGCCTGTCAATTTCGCAGCTGGGCGTGTCTGTGCATGGGTACGAGCATGACTTGAGCTCCAGTGCCAGGCATTAGCATGTAAAAGGCAAAGTTTAGAGGAAAAAATAGAACACAACATTGCAGCGCAGAACAATCAGTAGACAGACTACGACGACGACGACGACGACGACGACGATGACTACCCCCATCCAGTCGAACCCAGCCTGTGACCCGCCCTGACAGGCGTCCATGATTAATGGTTGTCAATGGCATGCTGTTGTTGTTCTTGTTGTTGTTGCTGCTGCTGTATCCTGACTTGGCTGCATATAAAAAGTAATTTTGTTATTTTAAGAAAGCGCCCAGGACTAAGGATCAATGCCGGCTTTCGGGTTTGCAAGAAATTGATTCTCCGTCGCATGCGGCGCACTTTTTCCAGGCCGTTGCCGCAGGAATTTCCCAACTGGCTGCCAGCCCCGCAATTTCGCAACCTTTTGCACCCCGTCAAGAAACTGTGCTGGTTGCTTAAACTTCCTCACTCCGAGGAATTCCCCCAAGCATCCGCCAAGCGCGTAGACTGTGCTAATGGCATTGGCAATAGGGCAGCAGGCGTAGAAAGCAACAAATTTAATTTATTATTTCGAAATGTAAAGCATTTCTAATCGAATTGTATTCTAAATACGCCACGCATTCGAAATTGAGAAATTGAAAAATTGTCCCCGATTGTATAGCCTCTCTAGTTGTTGTTGTAAAATATCGCTTGGCTGCGAATTAGTTGAAAAAAAATTTAAATTGTTTGTTTGCCTTGTCTATTTCATTACAGTTTGCTGGGGATATTGCGGTTATCAGATTGTTGACAATAACGATGTGTCTGTGAGTGCGAGTGTTCGAGTGTTGGTGTTGAAAGTATTGATTATGGTGCTTCATGAGCGAGTACTTCTCCACAAGTGGAGAAAGCGAGGCGCATTGTATGGGTTATCTATTGGCTTTTAAGGTAAAAAGATAATATATGCAAAACATGTTTTAATTAAGCTAAAAACAGATTGGAATATAAAGTTCCTAGTCCGCATATAGTTTACTAAGAAACCAACAAAATTATGTCCTATATTCTTGTAGAGGGTATTATAATATTAATTGGGTCTGCAAGGGTATCAGGACTTCAACGTGCCAAAGATAGCCTTTCTTTCTCGTTTGATTGGAATTAAGACAAATGTATAATTTTATGTGATATAATGAAATTTAAACAATTAATTGAATTCTTTTAATATGTGTCCTATGGCTAATGGTCCTTTCCACATATTGTTCGTCATATTTAAATCAGATATCTCTCTTACCAAAGGCAACTTTCCAGAAAATGCGGCGTGTATTCATCTTTCTTTTGGTTAAGTAGGCAATGTTTAATGCCGACTTCAATTCACCACACGACAACATATTCTTATTGCTGGCGTTATTATTCATCGTTGTGCTTTCTTTATATGATTGTTACAGTACACATTATTCTTTCTATAGCATAAGATTTGTTGGCTCTATATTCGAAAATACATGTTTTTCTAGTTTTCGAATTTTTTGAAAATATTATTGTGTAAATATTTTTGCAACTCATTTTGCTATTTTGTGTTATTTTCTGATTAACTCGAATTTCGGAATGCGAACAATGGATGTGTGATTTAACGTTTAATATCCATGTATTTGTTTGTAATATATTTAACTCAAATGATGGAATATATTGCTTAAAATGTCAATAATAATTGTACAAGTATTATGATTGAATATTTTTAATAGTCTACTACTACGGTACTGATTCCTGTAGGCCATGGCTGTTATCAAGCCCCAAAATATTTTATCTCAAAAGCCTTTCACTTTGTGTTATATCCTTTCTCACCCGCATAATGTTATCTATAGTGGGGGGCAATTGTAACTGTGCTTCAGTGTTTTTTCTGCAGCGTCGTATATGTATGTAAATGAGAGTACACATATATTTTTATTAATTTTCCGAATGAATTCCTGACAACGGCGAAAGGACAGACACAATGCCAGACACCAAACAATGCTGTCAGAAAATAACAAAAAAGGATACAAAAATGGGGTAAAATGGGGGCCATTTGGTGGAATCTCAGGGCTGAAATCGTCCAAAAGCTGGAGATGCCCGCTTTTCGGTAACTGTTGGCGACATTATTACGTAACACACTTTACGCAATAAATGTGCTCTTACGTCATGGTGGCCCCCACTGCACAAACCGCTTCGTCTCCCACTCATACTCCTGCTTTTCAAAGTCGGGCAAAACAAAGCGGAATGTCTTGCATGCTGTGTATACGGCTGCCATCATTGTTATGTGAATGTGACGACTTTTTGACTTCCGTTCCGCTGATGTGTTTCCGTTTCCTGTTTTATGCAGAGCTCATGTGCTTTGTTGCTTTTTTTATATGTCGCTGACGAAATACACATAACTAGGATAATATCAAAAGCATCAGCAGCTGTTGCAACAACAGCCGGAAGAAGCGCACGGCCTGACAATTTTACGCCAAGTTGATTTGCAGCCGACAACTCGGTTGCTCTTCCACGGAACGAACTGTTTTCTGTGCATCCTCAATTTCCTTTTTTATGTTATTTTAATTTTATGTTATTGTTATGACACAATGAAAATAAAATTGAATTGACACTGAAGCATCTCGACAATGCCTGTACGCCCCGATTCCGCCCAGCTTTCTTATAAGTAAGACTCTTAACGAAACTGTGTGTGTGGGTGTGACAGTTGTCAGTGACGGTTTTATTACCCGGTCACAGGATATTCAAATGGGCCATAAGTGCGGTTAAAGCACTTCGTTCGCTTGGCCAAATCCCAATCGCAAGAACTTTCAATTTTCGATGCTGCCAGCTGACGGCGTGACCTATTCACAGCCCGGTGTAACCCTCGAGTCCTTGGCTGACAATCTTATTTGTCGCGCAGGTTCAAAACAATATCATAAAGTAATTTATATGGCAGCACTTGCACCGGAGGCATGGGCGTGCCTTTGATGATATATGGGGGAAATGGCTTTTTAATGACAACGACGACAACAGCAGCTTGTACAAATTACACACACACACATGAGTATAGTGTACGTGTGTTAAGTGTCGGTGGCGGGGGAAAAGTGAACGATTCTGATTGACCAGACCGAGCTGCACGCCCACCGTTAATTTTGATTGTCTTTTAGGCTGCTTGATAAATGGGGCACACGTACGAGTCTCTAATAGATGGCTGTTGTGACGGCGACTTCATCAAAAGCGGGGGTCGCTTTAAAGCCATTAGCTGTCGGCCATTGACCATTTTGTTCATTGATGAGTATGAGATTTTTCTGCTTAAATATTCATTTAGCTTGAACATGAACCGCGTTCAAATCCGCTCTCTGGGACAACGCGACAAGGGCTACTCTGCCTCTAACTCTGAATCGGACGCTGGCTTTCGCTCTGACTCTGTGGTCGCGGCTGTTGTGTTGGCTTTGCGCAGATAAGAGAATTGTCCTGTCAACTGGAATGATATATGCGCCAGCGCATTCAAATTGGGCTAACAGACGAAGCCGCCAACCAGCAAGCTGCACATGGGCAGGGACAACGGGAATGTGCGATGGCAATAGAGGATTCTGGGGCTGCTCCAACCGGGCGGATGTGTTTTTCTCCCACATCAGCGTGCGTTTCCTATGGCGTAGCGTTGAAAGTCGACAGGCTGCCTTTTCCACCTGCCCCTTGCACTTTTCTTCCCATACATTCATATATGAAATGGATTTTTTGCGAGCGGGTATGTCGAGTTGAAAAATTGGTGTGAAAATTCAAAAGGAGTTGCAAGTGTCTGCGTGGGGTGTTGCAAAATTACTTCGTGTGTAAAATTATGCGAATTGCGTACCGAGAAAAAAGTAAAAATATAAATAAAAAGCGAGCAAAAAGGTCCGCGCATATTCATGCAGGTGGTAAAGGTGTCGGCGGCGTCGTAGGGCTGTCGCTTCATGCAGGGTGAGTTGGGGAGGGTTTGCCGCTTGGCATCTCACTTTTATTGCATTTCAACACTTGCGTAAGCGCGCATGCAAAATTTCTCATAATAAATGTAATAAATAAAAATGTGAGTTGAAATGTGACAGTTTCTGAAAGAAGCGCAAGAACAAATAGAGCTCTGAAATGAAAGGATACCAATGATTCGGATGGTGTGCGTGTATGTGAATGCGTGATGCGTGACAATAAAACAGCTGGGCTGCTGTGGCAGCTTTATAAGTTATTAACGAGGCTTAGATGAAAATGGATAAGTGTTACTAAAAAGAATTTTAGAATTCGGATTACACCACTAAGGTTGCTCTATTGATTGCTCCTTATTTGCTCCTTATTCAACTAATCCTTGGAAATAATTTTGTAGTCGATCAGATGGTAAACTAAGCCGTCTCATATAGGCGCGAACTTTTCACACTTCCGAGTTTAATTTCCATAAACCTCATCTTAGCGTTCAGTAATTACAGTACAAATTTCAGCTCCCTATGCTTAGAAAACATTTTTATACTTTGTAGTTATGTAAATGTGTGAAATAGGCAGAAGAGAACATCTGTTCTGGGTCATCATCAAAAGTCGAGTCGATCTCTCCATTTTCATCTGGCCTTCTGTCTATATGTATGAACGCGTTAATCTCAGAATTTCTAGATACTTGCAATTTAACAAGGAGGTCCGTCTACGCATATATCTTAGGTTTAAAAAGCTAGACTTACATGTAGCAAAGTATTGTATACACAGCTCAAGTATATTTTAAGTTGTGCTTACCGACCCTTTCAACACGCAAAATCACAAATAAATCACAATTTCAATTGGAATAAAAATGTTAAGGCTGATGTCTGTGATGTCTGTTGACACAATAGGATTTATTTCATAATTTGTTATTAATATAAGTTTTAAAGCAAAGAAGTTGAAAATGTTGACAAGCCGCGTGGCAGCTAGTGCAAGATTTTCTGTATATACATATGTACTTGTTATGAGGTATGTGAGGTGTGGGGCGATGGGGAGAAAAATATTTTATTTTAACTTAGCTTAACTTTTTTTTACTTGGTTTTTAAAAATTCAGGCTATGTACTGTTACCCATTAAATATGCTTTTTTAAAATAATTATTTATTTTATTTAACAGTAAATATGTAAATGTGTATTGTTTACGTTTAGTTGAAAAGATTCAAGGTATCTAAGAGTCGGAAGCCCACAACGATAGCATTTGTGTTAGTTTGGAATACAAACTGCATACGTGTTTTTTTGTACCCTGAACCCATTGAAAATGGGTAAAAAGGGTATAATGTTTTTTGTGCGAATGTAAATGTAGGTAACAGGCAGAAGAAAGCATCTCAGACCCCATAAAGTATTTATATTCTTGAGTCAGTCTGTCCATCCGTCCGTCCCATTGTCTGTCGGTATGTATGAACGCAAGGATATCAGTACCTATAAGAGCTAGAGACTGAAATTTTAGCAGTAGTTCCATCTAGTTCCTGCGCAGATCGAGTTTCCAAACAATCGATAAAAATCGATATCGAAATAAAGTTTTTTTTTTTTATCAAATTGGGCATATAATAAGAGCTATAGTCACCAAAAGTGATATGTTAATTCTAGAATAGTATATATATCAGGTTTCTTTCTTTTTATACCTATCGGCACCTTCCCGCTACTACCTCATAGCTATAGATCAAGTTAATAAACCAATTTGTATTGCCCACCAATTTAAGCCACAATATAAATGCAATTTACTTTTTTAAAACACACAAATATTCTATGGTACAATAAGATATACTGTAGAAAATTTCCCTGAGATCGGTTAACAAAAACCAAAAAGTTATGTTTTACTGCGCAGTTGGATGGGGTAGCTAGCGCAAATTCCAAGAATTTCTGTATACATGTACACACACACATTCATGCGCGTCTGCTTCGAATTCTATCAACAGCATTGCAAATGCGATTGTATTGTTTTTTGTACTAATATTTAAATTAGATTTTTTTTTCTCAAGTGGGCTTAAATATGGGTGTGGCTGTTGAGTAGAGGCAGTGGCAATTGGTGCGGTTTGTCGCGAGTTCGAACCCTACGGGGGAAACTATTTTTTCGTCTGGTGTGGCTGCTGAGTAGAGTCTGCAGCAAGTAATGCGGTCAGTTGCGAGTGCGAACCCTGCCAATGGAACTTTTTTATTTTTTTAATTTATCTTTATTTCTTCGAACGAGCGCGTATCGCGTGCTGCATTTGTGTTGGAATAAGAGGTTGTGTTGGAATAAGTGTGTTCGGGGTATTCCCTAGTCGGGAGCGCAAGACCTCTTACTTGTTTTATTGTATTAGGTGCTACTTTTTGACATTAATTAACATCAATAAATAATATGTTTTTCTAATATTAAAAACGTTTTGAAACATTTTGTAAAATAGAATAAGCAATAGCGTGATAGTTATTTAAACGAAAATCGAACTTATATTATTCGGACATATCGATGTGTGTCATTTATTGAAGCAATTTTAGTCTCTTATACAACTAATGTATAGGGCTATTTTTCAGTTGCATTCATTTTTTAGGTCTCATCCTAATGTTTCTCCTGATTCCTTGACTATTACCTTACACTCTGTCAAATTTGTCAAACTACGCAATGAAAGAAAAAACAAAAATATCACGATTTCATGAGCCAACAACGGGAAAAAAGACATTGACATCAAAATCGCTTAATGCAAAATCAGCACAAAATTTTCAACGCAACGAAAAGCAGCGTCATCACTTACAAAACAGATACAACAACAATAACAATAAAAACAAAAACAACAGACACAACACAAAGGGAAATGAAATAATTGACGCCAGTTTGGGGTAGGATCCTTGGGATTGCGATTGGCATAGGGATAGGAAGAATGCTCTGCAACAGCATTCTTTGAGAATTGAGCTCATTACGGCACACGACTGACGCACCACGCCCCCATTAGTGTAAAAAGCATGCTCACGCCCACTTCAATGTACGACCACGACTGAAAGTCAGAGTGTAGTCAGCGCGTGGTCAGACTAGCGGGGCATGGGACGAAAATGTCAGGGATGCCGTCGCCCGGCCACTGTTCCAAGGGATGTGACTCCGTAACGATTTCAAATTGCGTCAAAGATGAAAAACTACGAGAGTGTGTACATAGTGTGTTGGTTATGTGATTTTTGTGCGCGACAGCAAAATGAGCGCCAAAAATGTTGCTTAGGCAGGAGATTGATGCCAGTATCCATTTGAGTGCTGCTTAGGTGCCACGGGCGGGCACATCATCAGGCGATGCCTCCTGGTTCGGCTTAGTGCCAGCCTCAGCTCTTCGATGTGCAAGTTGGGGCGTTCAGGCTGAATAAATGGGTGTAAAGGGCAAACAAAATGATTAATTGCTCTGAGCTTTGATCGCCTGCATGCACAGAGACGCAGCAGCAGCGGCAGGCATAGTGAAAGGATATGCCCAACAAAGGGAGCAAAGGATGTGGATGTAAATGTAGATGTACATGTAGTTGTTGTTGGCAGGGGGTTCGGCTCTGGGCTGCTGGCACCGGCGTTATAACAGAACGACTTTGCTTCCGTTTGAATAAACAAACACGGAAATGTAACCCTCACATTTGAGGCCAGCAGCAGCAGCAGGCATCAGCAGGAGGCAGCAAGAGCTGACCCGGACAAGAACTATTGCTGACCAAATAGCCAGCGACTGAGCAGCAGCTTCGGCGCTGCAACTCCCACTCCTGGTGCGACTTACGCAAAGTATCACTCAACAACAGAGCGGCTAGCGTCGCGTTTTATCCTTTAAAATCCTCTAATGAGAAGGGTTGAAAATTTGCTGCGGTCGCTGCTGTCTCTGATAACGTGGCCGGCACTGGCCAAGCAATGGACGGATAAAAGGATAATGCGGGTCTACTCAGTCTACTTCTCTCCAACTCTGTGCGTGTCTGTGTGTGTGTGGGTGTAATGTAGCATGCCAGGATGGCCATTCGGCCGACTGTTTGTTTTAAAATTACAGAAAAATTGCTGTGTATTTAAAAAAAGGATTTCAAGGATCAGGCGGCTTGGCGGACAATATGAAACGCACAGTATACTGCCATATTTTCAGCTGGGATCGTAAACTAGTTAGAGTCAGGTTCATCCTGCATCCTGAGCAGCTTGCTAAGCCGGACCTAAAGAAAACAAAAATTTAATGAAAAACGTTGCGCCCATAAACATTAACAAATTTTAGCCCGCCTTCGGAGCCCCTTCTATCCGCCTAGCCCCATACTTGCGACGACCCGACGATAAGCAGACAAATCGCT
The DNA here is from genome assembly GCA_037075305.1 of Drosophila kanekoi. Taxonomy (NCBI): domain Eukaryota; kingdom Metazoa; phylum Arthropoda; class Insecta; order Diptera; family Drosophilidae; genus Drosophila; species Drosophila kanekoi. The sequence continues at coordinate 519,226 of JBAMCE010000131.1, read as the reverse complement.
AAGAAAAATACGCAATTTAAATGCATAACACACACAGGACATGCCTAATGCCAATAATAGAAAAGGAAATCCCGTCACAAATCCTCCGAAGGCAACGTTCTGAGTATGAGAAAAAAATAATGTAGCTATATGGAGCAGACGCACACACTCGCTCACACTTGTATGTTGGCCAAAGTAAAAGACGTTAGAAAATATAGAAAGTAATCTTACAGAGACACTAGAGCACACGGCCTCGTCCTGGCAACCACCTTTGGCGACATTTTGTTGCAGATTAAGTTCTATTCGCACATGGCTGACTTGAAATACGATACACTCACACAGACGCACACACACGCTTCGAATCATATCTGTATGTAACTCTCTGTGCGTGTGCATTTGTGAGTCTCAAAGTAATTGGGATATCCTGCGAGCATATAAAGTGGATATAAAGTAGCAAAAATCGGCCTCAAGGCACAACGTCGCACCGGTTTTGGCATTTTTATGCGTTCAAATGTCGTCGTGCTTCATCCGTTGCCTCATCCCCTTCTTCAGCCTGCCCCATCCTCATCTGGCCCAAACACGAAGTTGCCTGGCCGTGTTTTTCGGTTTGCTGAAATTATTACAATTTCATGGTTCTTTTTTATTAGTTGTCGCGTGGAGCTTATGATTTCTGATATATGACATGGGGCCAAGTTCAAGTTGCAGATTTCGTTGAAATATATTAATACATTTTCGCACATGTGTGTGTCCCCACGGCGTGTGTTTTATTATTGAAAACGTACAAATGTCTTAACTTTTCTATATACTGATGTATATTTTGATTACGTTGACATTTTTGATGCACGATTTTGGTTATATTCGTTGATATAATAGCCTTACATGCATTAGATGTCTAAATAAGTGGCCCTTTTCCTGCAAGATTTCGGAATAAGTTACTTAGTCATAATTAATTTAAAAAATAAAAATAAAAAAGGTTTTTAGCTTAAGTTATGTGAAATCATTTTAGCAAACAAATAAAAAAAAAAGTTTAACTGTGAAAATAAAATAAAATAGACTTCGCCGGTAAGTAGCATTACCCTCACTTTAATATTATTTTTGGTTTTCATTAATTCCCTTTGCTTTGAATTCATGATTATATGAAAAAAGTACAGATTCGAGTGCAAATGTATATAATAGGCCGCACACTTTTTGATTAGTGCGACCAGCTCTCGATCTAGACATGTCTACCTGACCGTCTGTGCGAACACTTCGGATAGTTTATAAGCCAAAGTCAGGAAATTTGAAATATTTACGTTCATGCACCATCCGCAAGAAGTACTTATATTTTCATGGATATCTGCTTCCATCACAAAATATCACCTATGGTATGTACTTCTCATATGTTATTCAGTGTACCAATAATGTCTTCGTACAGCGACTAAAATATACTTTGGTAACGAAAATATATTACTTCCAGAAGAGCAACAAAAAAAGTTTAAGTGCACTTTTCTTTACAATTATCTTTATTATTATTTAACTATATTTAACAAGAAAGAATATATTCAATACTTTTAATAATATAAAAGTTATAAGGAAAAACAAAAATAAGGCTCGTTTTTGCCTCCAATAAAGTCTTCGTACACTTAAATTAATTACTTTAAAATTATTCTTAGAAGGTAAATAACTTAAACCCAATATTTGGTAGGGTATCCTCTATTTTTTATAACTGTCGATCGGCCTAATTGTAATCGGCCTAAGGCGATTTGGCATGGACAAAACAAGTGTTTCGGTGTAGGATTGGTCGATTTTCGTCCACTCTTCATTTAACACCTCTATGAGCGTGGTTTTTGAGCTAATGTGGTGATTTCCGATTTTTTTTCTAAAATGTGCCAACGATGCTCGATGGAATTTAAATCAGGACTCTGGAGTGGCGTCTTGAGAAAGTGTGGCGTATTATATGCAAGATATATCCGCGAATTATAAGCCATATGCTTGGGGTCATTAACGTGTTGAAAATAAAATGAGCTCGATACGCCCAATTTTTCCACGCTTGACCTGAAATTTTTTTTTTTAATATCAATAGACGATGGTCTATCACTCTCTCAATTATTTCCAAGCTGCCGATGCCACTTGCAGCCATACAATCCCATACCATCACTTCGCCACCACCCTGTTTTATTGTTTTAATTGTATTTTTTGGGTTATATGCCTCTCCGGTTCTTCTCCACACTCGAAGCCGTCCATCTGAGCCAAATATGTTATATTTAGACTCGTCCGAAAATATGACATTACGCCAAAACTCTGGAGGCGCATTTTGATACTCTTTTTCGAAGTCCAAGCGTTTCTTTCTATTATATTATACAAATTTATTAAAAATTCTCAGAAACTTGCTTCCAAGATGTGCCAAAAATGCCTATGTACACATTCAAAAACTACCCTTACATTTTTGCATTTCGTATGCAGCTTAAGTGCTAGAATAGTATGGTGGACGAAGACTTTATTGGATCCAAAAACGTGCCTTATTTTTGTTTTTCCTTATAACTTTTATATTATTAAAAATATTGAATATATTTTTCTGTTAAATAAAGTTAAATAATAGATAATGAAACTGCATTTAAACTTTTTTTGTTGCTCTTCTGGAAGTAAGATATTTTCGTTACCAAAGTATATTTAAGTCGCTGTACGAAGAAATTATTGGTACACTGTATATAGATTTAGAAGACATGTAATATATGTTTACCAAGAGTGCATTTCCCATACATAGTGCGGTTCGAAAGAAAGAAAAAGCACAGCCGCGGTGTGTGTATATGTATATGTATATGTATATGCATATGCATATGCATATGCATATGCCTATGTATATGTATATGTATATGTATATGTAAATGTATATGTATATGTATATTATGTATATGTATATGTATATGTATATGTATATGTTTACGTAAGTGTATATGCGTATGTATATGTATAGTAAGTATGTATGTATATATATATGTATATATATAGTTTTTGCAATAGCAGCTTCACACTGGGCTTATGATGGTACTCTTTCTTTCCTTTACTTAATATTAATATATTCGATTTTTTATAAATTTGCTACAGTACCTGGTTTGGGAAAATAATTAATTTGGTGATGTCGTAAATTGACGGAAAACTGTTGAATGAGAGTTTTCTGTTTACCAGCTGATCAGCTTGAAACTAATTTTTTAATACCTTTATGGAATTTCATTTGATGCGTGTCTCTTGCTTTTTGAAAAATCCTGCTTTCCTGGTGAATAATACGGATCAAATGTTGCATGGGTGAAGCTTTCGTCCCATGGGCTTCAAAGTTATTTTCAAACCATGAATAAGATGAGCAGAAATTGCATATTGCAACCAACCAAATTGCAACTTTATTGTTTACTATGTGATCGGCAACAAACTCATTAAAGATTTTTTAGAAAATACACTTGATATATTTTTTAAGCCTTTCGCAGAATTCATCCACCTTGGAAAATGACAATATGCCGATGCGAGCCACGTATCTGGGAATGCAAGGTAAATATAATGCAATGCGACTACAATAGATGGCATTTTTATCACATGTAAAACAACAATGAAAGCAAAATGGAATTGCTGAGCATCTGGCAACACCACAAGCCTCCAATCCCGGCAAAGCCTCCAGGCCCAATCCCAGATCTCTGTCCTGGCAGTCCTGAAACAGAAGCCATTTGTCAAATGCGTCGCCATCGTTGGTGGTTGCGTCCGTGAAGCGGTGCAGTGGTGCGGCGGATCGACGTGACGGCGTCGCCAAAAGCGCGGACGCTGAGCCGCAGATAAAACCGTTCGTAAAGCACAAAACAAACATCAAACGGGCAAACAAAAAGTACAACATCCCAGTACAACAACAAAACATGCGCGTGCATGAATATCAAATGCGACACGCAGACGACAACAACAACAACAGCGGCAACAACAACAATAGCATGCGTAGCAATATTTTTCACGCGCCATACATCGATGTAGATATAGAGGCAGAGAGAGAGAGAGAGTAACAGAAAGAGTGGGAGAGACATTCAGGGGACTGCCGGCATGTCCTTGCGCTATAATGGGATTATGGCCGATTAATGCATTGACATGTAACGATTTTCGATTGAATTTATCGTTTTTCGGCGGCTCGAGCCATTTTATTCATTTACGCCCACACGTATGCAACGGTATTTGCCCATTCGCACACACGCGCACGTTCACAATGGGCACATGTGTGTGTAGCTGCGGGTGTTAGAAAACAAAAGCGGCATTTCGACAAGCGAACACAATGGACAACGGACAGCAGACAATGGACAATAAACAGTGGACAACGGACAGGACTGTATGCAAAACAAAACTAACGCCAAATGTTGACGCTTCCTTTCATAGGCCAACAAGCTACACTTGTGTATACACTGTAAATATGTTAGCGGTACCGTACAGCCTTGCAGAGATACCTATCTATAGTCCATTTATTCCGACATGCTTCGAACACCTACCGTTACTTATGACAAGTCAGGAATGAGGTACAGGCAAAGTGCTGTTATTCCTGGCTTCTAATAATAATGTTATTTTATCTACTATTAATCGATATATATATTCTGACCGATTGACTAGTTAGTTGGCAGTCTGACTGTCTGATCGGTGGTCAACGAACTCTTTAACACTAAATCACAATTGTATTATATTTATGGAAATGTTTGTATGGAACCCTTTGGTTTTCATCCGAACGGGCTAAAACTATATTTCAAGGATCTTTTTGAAAACTACTTTAGGAGGTGGTTAATACATATCATAGACCATAATTGTGAAAAGTAAATGTAAAATGTCATTTGAGAAGCAAATTGTTCATTTATCTATTTTACCACTCGCGAGATATTTAAAAAATTGTTGACACTAGCTTGCATTTAACAGCCTGTTGAATCCCCATGTAACACATAGCAATATGAATATTATTATTATCGTAGTTAATCCCAAATATTTAATAGCACAGGACATAACAATATCCGAGATCAGAGCACGGATCCTAAGTTAGTCGAATTATTGGGCCACTGTAATTAATGTTGATGTTTGTGAGATTGTTTGAAAGCACTTTTTGGGCAATTAAAACGTAACAATGCGCCGAAGCTGGTTGAAAGACAAAAGAGCCCCCGACGCGTCGGCCGCGCCGGCTGTGATTAACACATGTAAGCGACACAGTTGGCGAGCACCATCGGGGGATGCAGGATTTGCAGTAACAGCAACAGCAGAAGAAAGGATATGCAAGCACATGTGCACCCTGTGCCCACGGTTTGACTTTATCAATTGAGCGGCATAAGCTTGTCCAGGGTGGCTTGGTGTTTGGTAACGGTGGCTCGATTTCGTTGCAACTGTCGCCACTGGCGTCGATTAAGTCGTAATTAGATTTAAGGATATGGCACCAGCGGCACAGCAAGATGATGAATTTCTCTTGCTCGCATCCTTTGCGTGCACACCCCAGAGATTGCGCCTGCACGGACACGGCCAAATGAGCAATCCACTGTCCGCAGGCGGCAATCGGAGCTGGCACCCGGCAGCCGGGCAGCTTATGGCATGTTGTGCGACGTTATCAGCAGGAGTCGTAGTGGTGGTCTGGTCTGGGGCAGGGACAAGGACAGGGACCCGAGTATGGGCTGCGGACTAGGACCAACCCCTGCCGGCGCTGACGCGTGTGTTAATCAGCGTAATGGTACGTTAGTCCAGGCACACATGGGGGCTGAGATGGCCTGCTGGTGGGCCATAAGCTTGGCCCGATTTCTTGAACTTACTTGCGCATTATTAGCAGCGGCGAAGAGTATCCTTTGTGTCCTTGCTGGTGGCACTATTAGCGTGGTGTCTGTCTGCCCGTCTGTCACTGGATTTATTGCAATCATTAATCTTATTTGACTCGCCAACCCCGCCAGGCGCACTCGCACTCGCCACCCCTTACGTATGTTGCACTTGCGTCTCGCAGTTTTTATTAAATTTTTGTTGTGTTTTCTCTCTCTGATTTTATTAATTTGGCCTTTGTGCGTAAGTCGACTGGCGAAAATGTTTTCATTATGCAGTCGCGTCCAGTCCGAGCTCGTCTTGTGATTGACGTCTGCCAGAGATTCTTAATGTTTTGCAGGCATTAGCTTATAATTGCTTAACACTTCAGCAAGAGCCCGACGCCGTTCTCTGAACATCTGCCCCCGCCGGAGCCTAACCCAGAGTCCAGCCATTTGAATGACTCCTGCTCATTAATCATGCCAAATTGCAGCAACTTTTGGTACACTGAAATACACACTGCATTTTCAATAACTTGGGAAGTGTATAATCTTAACGGCCCTTTGAATCGAGATTGGCGGTAGTTAGAAGGGTTAATTGTAAATTACGAATTATTATTTTTGTTACTAATAAATTTATTGGTTTTAATTTTAAATAGCTAGACCTTTCGGTAAACTACACAATCTAATACAAAGTAAAAAAGTAAACTTATTATTGATTTTAATTATCGTTATTTATAACTCAACAGAATGCGAGATATGTTACATTCAATTTATGGTAATAGATAAAAAAAAATTATTCGTTTTCGTGGGAAATTTACATATAATAAATGAGACCATCCTGAAAAGGTAAAAATTTCAAGTGTTACAGTAAAAAACAATAAAATGCTTTGATCCACCCTTGCTAAATGTGCGGTATGAATATTGTTATTGTGTTCCATTGATATTCCGTTTTCATAGGTCTCGTCTAATTTCAAAACCTTGAAGTACACAAAATATTTCCTGACAGGCATAGGCTAAACGACAAGGACTAGAAAGCCAATTTTTTGTACAGAAGATTGCTTAGGAGTCTCAATGTCGGATTCAAGGGTGCGAAGTCGCTGGTTCAAATGCAACAAGAAATTGGAAAGCGAGAAAATAGCGAAATGGAATAAATGGAATAGTAATGACAAGACGGGTTCGTAAAGAATCGGTCAACTTTGACCAATTTTCTAGAATTTATTTCCTTGGTAAATTATGCTTTTCTTTCTAAAATGCAAACATTTGTCTCTGTGATCCATGATCTATTACTCTTTAAACTTAGCCGTGTAGGTTTTCCTCAGTTTCTTTTGCTTTGGATTTCTTCTTATTTAAGTGGTAGAACCCAAAGAGTAAGGCTGAGGCTAACGGCGTCAAAACAGGCACACGATACTTCTAGAGTTCCTCAAGGTAGTTAACTTGGACCTTTACTCTCTTTATAAATGATCTTCCCTCGGTTATATCGCATGCGCGTGTACTTATTTATGCGGACGATGTGAAACTAATTAATCCATTGCATCTACATTTTTCATAGAGACCTTCAATCGTACTACACCTTATTTTGTCAGTTATACAATTGGCAATTCTCCATTGCCATGTATATTGACAGTATAGGATCTAGGCGTTCGTCTTGGTTCTAAATTCAGTTTCAATATTCATATAGATATAATCCTCGGTGTTGTCTTCCTACATTAGTTAATTGTTGGCGACATAGATTTTTCTTTTCTGTTTGGGCGTCTAGACCTATTAGGAACTTTCGCCCCTTACTTCAATCTCCGTGCACAGCAGATTCAGCTATGCACAATTCTTTTCGCGTGTTATGCAAAAATTACAATAGTTGCTAAACGATTTCTCTACCCCTAATAAAATCGTTGCTTTCAGGATACGTTCGGGAACTCACTGACCATTCCCAGCTATGAGCAAGGGCATAGCTTGCCGGACAGGCTATAAATTTTCCCCCGCCGTCGGGGTCGGTGATTTCTCGTTACTATCTATCTTTCTCCTATCTACTTAATACTCTATATATCTAGTTTAAATTTCCTTACTTTATTAATAACTTCTTTCATTCTTTTTTCCTATTTATTGTATTATTTTAAACAATATAGTAGACTAAGATTATTTTTCATTTTTACTTCGAAACACTATTTTGTCTTCTAACAACTTCCTTCTTAACTGTAGACTCTAATAACGTCATTGACCAAATTAGCTGTGGAAAGGCGCATAACTGGCCGGACGGGCAAATTAAACACCTCCCTCGGTCGGCGATGCTATTAGAAAATTGTGTATTCTAGGTGGGCTATTAGGCATGATGTATTGAATAATAAGAAAGTAACTCGTATTGTTGACCATTAATAAATAAAATAAATAAAAAATAAAAATTAAAAAATTTGTTGTCTTCTTAGTCAAGTACACTGCTGTAAATAAAAAAATATTTTAACTGGGAGAATACATAGAGACACGTGGTGGCAATTCGTGAGCCTTTGTTTTGCCTAGAAAATAGCTTAAATTATCATGAGTATTTAAAAAATATTTCGAAAATCAAAGAGTTCAATATATTGTTTATTAAATCAAGTTTCTTTCTGTTAGATTGATGGGTTAACTCGTCACGTTCTGCATGTTAACTGATACCAGGTATTAGGTATTTCAATTGAATTTAAAATCAACTAAGACTATCTATAATAACTATTAAAAAAATTTAAAGTTTACGCTTTACTTCAGGAATATATAAATATTCGACACGATATTCATTTGCACTTATGTGTATGTAGAATGTGGAGTTTTTTTGTATTGTATTCTGAATTGGTTTGTGATTACAAAAGCGTATCGCGGGTCATGATGTGTGCAAACATTAAATGGCGTCGTTACAGGCTCCCATCCTATAGGCGCCGCGTAGCCCTGGCTCACAATCCAACACACTTGCCATACGCAGGGATATATGAAGCGTATCTGTGAGATACATTCCATATAAATAAAACAAGAGGAGTTTATATAGCTGGTACCTTTACAATTTAAAACCAAACAACAAACGTTGCTCGCACCGTTGTGTGTAAGTGTGTGTGTGTTTGCCAAATGTGCGTGTAATTGCAAATTCAATGAATTGTTTACATTTCTTAGCGCTTGTTTGCGTCACAGGCTCACCTCACTCACCTCACTTCACCTTTCTCTCACTCTCAACTTTTGCTGGTCATGTTTTGTTCTTTTTGTTCTATGTTGTTGTTGTTGTTCCTGTTTTTTTTTTTCTGTAGCTCATTTCATTTATAATTCGTGTGCAAAATTAAATTAAAGCCAACTGACAGGCAGCGGGAACAACAGCGAACGGAGTCGAACCGCCCGCCGGCTGGGCATTGCGTTTTAGCTGGCAATCATTTCCATTAGCCATGGCATCCAGCAAATTTCACATAATTCACAACTGGAAAATTGCTGTCAGTTGCGCCAAGAAGAAAATTTGAGTCGAGCCTTGCATGGCTTGGCTTGGCTTGGCGTGGCGTGGCGTGCCGTGGCATTGCTCCGGCACGCATGCATCAAAGTGCAACACCAAGACGGCGCACAGCAACAAAAGGCTAATTGCAATTTGACTGCGCTTACAAAAGTTTTGCAGTCAAAATTGCTTTTTTACTATGAATAATTTAACTTTTTTGGCTTTTGATTTGGAGGATACACGATATCACGAAACCATTCAAAATAAAAACCGAAGCTGAAATTCTTTTGACATTGACAGCAGGACGAAACGCAATTTGCTCGCCTCGCTTCGCATTAAAATTTGAAATATGAAATTCCAACAAATGTCAGGTCGGTCTAGAATTGAAAAACAATTTTATATTGCACAAGTTTAGCTTTCTTAACAAATTGGTGCAATTTGCCACACGCAGCAAATTAAACAGCGCCTGGGAAACTGTACACATGTATGCACCCAGCTAGAAATCGCAACATGTACCGAAACTCTATATATCAGCTCCCAGGGGCGCAGACTATGTACATGTATATACTATGCGTCCATATCAAAGACGACTTCAACAGTTGCCATTCTTCACCACTTGCGATGGGCAGCGAACCCTTTGCTGATTCATTCATCATTCATCACGTTAAGCGTTTTATTACACATTGCGCATCAGTCTCTTAGGTTCGGCTCAAATCCCATTACGGTAATTAAATCACATCCATATGAAAATTACATAATTACAACACTCACACACACACACACACACACACACACACACACACACACTGATTCATACAGAATTGTATATACCCATAGTTCATATACGCAAGTCTATAAACATATTAAATATAATTTACTTAATGTCAACCCTGTGAGGCATTTTTAAACGCCGGGAAATGAAATTTAACACTTTGTCAATTAGTGCGCCCGGGTTCCACAATTCCAGAGCGTGGCTCAGTGGCTTACATAATTTTATGACTGGTTTGGTCTAGTGCAAAGTTTAAAGGGTGACAAAGCAGTCGAAGGCTCTATAAGGCTATGAGCCCAGACTGACCCCGAGCAACCCTTAGGAGAGCGACGAGTCCTTCACATATTTGCACACATTTGATTTGCGCGACATTTTGCCGTCCAGGCCCCCCAAGGATTTAATATTAACATAGGTAATTAGAAGTCATTTTCGGAGGGGAAGATACATAAAGCAAAGTTTGCTCGCTTTGTTTTTACGAGTTGTTCGCAGAGAGATTTGGAAAACCTAAGAAAACATTAATCAAGTTAAGATTGCCATGAAAAATTCACAGTTTCCCTTGAAGCTTATTTCATTAATTTAGGGATTGCGGCTTGTTAATTAAAAGGCATTTCAATCACCATATGATTCAAATAATATTTTTTTATTGTTAAGAAACGTTAATAATAACTTATTAATACATAGGTTAAATTTATGCGTATTTATAATAAGTGAAAGTCTTATTATAAGTGAAACCTCTTGCTAGTACCAACAAAAATGCGTTTCAGTTAATCAATAAAATAAAAACTACATAAATAAGTTTAATATGTATGAACCATTTGGTAAAGTGTACCCTCTGGGAACAAAAGTTGGGAAGTCTACAACCGTAGTTAAGTACTGAAAATGTATCTTGAAGAAATACCGTTTTGTGTATTTCATGAGAAGGACTTGGATTATATGAAAATTGTAATGTAAATGTGGATTGTAGTGCATATAAGCTTTTGAAACATATTAAATACCACAGCTTCTACTTATAACAACTGGCTTAGCAGTTTAGTGTTAGTGCCTTGTGGCCACATCAAAGTCAAAAAGCTAATTTGAGTCTCACAAATAAAACACCTGCAGCTGAATACAAAACATGTTTCATTTTGGATCGACAGGTCAGCCGACATTTGAACACATCTGGTGTGATAGAAAGAGAAGCATATATGCGGACAATGAGAAATTAAAATAGGAAACGCGTAGGCTAAAAGGTAAACATTTAAAAGCCTCGTAGAGCGTGATAACTCAAATTGTATATTACGCAGTGGCCGTGTCAGAAATGTTTTGCATTTGCCACTGATATCAGGGACGAGTGCTGTTTGTCAAGCGGCAGACCAAGCCTCCAGGCTCCGAGCGGCAGGAAATACAAGTACAATGGCTATAATAACAACGACAACAACCAACAAAAACAACCATAGCACAGAAGCAGTATTCGATTGTCGTTAAGAGAGCTCGTATTTTTCGGATACATTGCCGAATGACAAAATCATAATTGCTTTTGCACAAAATATTTTGTGGTGGACCAGATATCGTTGTTGTTGCTGCAGGGCTGGACGGGTAGCGGCAGGGGCAGGTGCAAGCACTCTCAAAACAGCCAACCTGACAATGGTATAAATGTATTGATAATGCATTTTATGAGAGTGTAAAATTAACAGGGCAACGGACAAACAGGCCAACCGACAAGGGTTAGCAAATTACGAGAAGCGTTGGCTGTCGGGGCTCCTCGTCCGAATCCAGTTAGGGCTGTGGTTTTGCATATGGAACCCAATGGAGAAAGAGGCGTTTTATAATTAAACCACAGTCAATTACAGACAAAAGCGTCACTCAGGCATCGGGCCCAGTACCATGGCCCATGGGCAGTGCCGATAATTGGGTTTTCATATTAAAATTGGTTTGGCAAGTGGGCGTTGATTTGGTCATTTCTAAATGTTGCGATTGGTAATTGCATTTCACAATTAAGCGGCAGACAATTGAAAGCCACGTTTCTCAGATGCGCCGCCAAAGGAAACGCACCACAACTTGCTGTTGCTGCCGTTGCTTTTGCCATTGCTGTGGCTATTGAACAGACTCATATCACTTTTTGCCAACCAGCCAGACAGACAGTTGACAATAATGTTGCAAATAATATGACGAAATGTAGAACATAACCGCCGACAATGGTCAGCCAGCCTCCTCTGCAGCTGGCCTGAATCGGGCCCCAGCAAACGGCCATCAAACATAAAAATTTACGACAAAAATTGCCCAGAAACACATGCTCCACATATTTGCCGGACATTTATTGAAGTTAAGTTCGCTGTGTGGCGCATAAATAAAACATAATCCTTTGCAGCCGCAAATGCCGCAAAGATCGGACCGAGCAAAAAATGCAGCTTCAGCAACTGCAAACAATGAGCCAGAGCCAAGTAGCAAACGAGAAACGCGCCAAGAACCTGTGCGCATGTGCAATTGATCGAACAAGACTGATGGAGCAACTGGGATTACGTGATGCCCCCTTCACACTCCCCAAGAGTGGTTGTCATCTACCAGAAACTCCAGCTTTTTTCAATTGAGTTTGCAAGTTTTTGCTGAAGTGGATTGCGGATTTTTTCGAGATTAAGCTGAATGTGTCTGCTTTGTGGCTCAGTGTCTCATTGGCTGGGCTCGCTGGCTAGTGGACAGTGGGTTGGCTGGCTCGTTTGCTGGCCGCTAAATTTATTTAATCTGCTGCGGCGTCGGCGGCGACTGCTCAAAGCCACAGCAACGCATAATAATTTTTTACATTCAGCCAGGCAATGCTTCGAGATCGCTTCAAGCGAGCGACGAGAAAGCGGTTTCCGAGGGGACAAGAACGCCAACAACAACCACAGGAGAAACGACAACGACTGCGACAACTGGATACTGACTTACATACCCGAAAAGCGCATTTATCAAAGCCCAAACGAGCTGCCGATGCGATCGGCTGCTGCTGGGAGCCAGCAACGTGACCATCCACTCATGAATGAACGGGGCCCCTGATCTGAGCCCAAGCTGGTGCTCGTACTGGGACGAAAGTCGCCGTTAAGTGCTGCATTGAAAGCGTGGAGCGCTCTTTGGGGACACAGATTGAGAAGTCATTAGATATGAGTAAGTGAGCAACTGGACAGCATTATGGGCTATGCCAAATAACTAATGCTGATGCTTTAACCGAAAAAACGCTTGTGGTTGGTGAGAATATGTTTAAGAAATTACAAAGGTCTCGAAAAGCCACATTTGAAGAACAAAAACTAGTTTGTTTGTTGCCAAAGAAACAAACAGTTTTGCTGATCCGATTTGATCATGATATCAGTAAAAGTAGATAACTAAAGGTTTATAATATACAGACTTGTAGATATTTAAACAAAATATTGGCAAACATTGAGCCAGCTTAATACAGTTATAAAATATTTGAAAACGAAAAATAAAGCGATTAACTGGATGAAAGGGTTGAATCTCATGATAAAGTATGTTCACAATAAGGGCGAATTCTAAACCAGGGTCTTCAAAGTCCAGTACCTGGGTTTGAATCTGAGCCCTGCTTAGTAATATTAAGGTTTCTAAGTTGTAGCTATTTGTCCTGCCTTCTGTCCACCCCAATCAGCTGGAAGGCAGGCTGCGTTGAATAAAGCAATAGAAGTGACAGAATTCACCGCAATAATCTCCTAAATTAAACATAACAAATTTTAACGGACAGTAACCTATGACTTCAAAATATTTGAGCCCCTTATTTTCTGATATTGTGTACATTGATTGTCAAAAAAGTTAATAGTAGAGTGCTTTAAAATCAATTTATTTTTATATTTGTATTTTAACTTTACCTGCATATTAATTATATTTGAAAATTTGGAAAACAATTGCATCCAGAAGCTACATTAATTCTCGTTTAGTATCTAGATATTATTTTCCCTAGCCCAAATTGTTTACCCAAAACAAAATGATAAATTGAGCGAAAGGGAGCCACAGAAAGAGAAAAAGTCAGCAAAGGAAATTAAAAGCCATAAGGCTCTAAACAGATTACAAAATCAGCAAACACAAAAGTTAAGAAAAGAAACTTGCTGTAGCGGAAATGTCAGCCAATGGAAAGAATCAAAGGACACAAAAGGATAAAAGCAATTAAAGCCCGTAACCAAAGTGGAGAACGAGCCCAAGAAAAGAATGTGAGAGAAAGGCAAATGAGCAAAAAAAGAAAGAAAAAAATAACAATAACAAAATGCAGCCGAAGTCAACGACATTAAGTAACCAAATTCTATGCAAAACATTTTTAATTATAAATTATTCAAATTTACAAACATAAATCATGGCACGGCGGCCGCACGCACATTGCCCGAAAGCGATTGCGATTGCGACGGGATGGCCTGCGATGGGAGGCGATGGGCGTGGAGGGGATGTGCCGCAGGCTTGCCAAGATCCTGTTTTGAGGAGGGTTGGTGGGAGACAAAATAAAAAAAGGTGCTGGGAATGTGGAAGCCAGGACTCGCTTTCAGACTCATTGGCTTTGGTTCTGGCTGTGGTTCTGCTTCTGGCCTTAGGCCTGGGCATATCGCACACATCGCGCCATATTCGCATAATCCTGATTTATTGTCGTTTTGTAGTGATTCCATAAGATTACGCGACAACAAATAGATCCTTCATTCAGGCCTCAGTCACGAAATGTTAAATTGTAATCAAACAATGGGCCATACGACAAACTCGGCGTGGCCCAACAAAAAAGTCAACTCGCTGCTCTTAATTTATATAACAGGACAAACGTAAAATAACTGAGCGTGTAGGGTGGGATGTTGGTTCGGCTGGAACGGGAGAGAGTTCGTTCAGAAAATGAGATTTGAATTTAAAGATTAGGCGCATGTCCTGGCGCGCGTCCTGGTCAAATGTGGCTGCAAGTTGTTGCCCGCTCACCTTTTTGTGCCAAACACACACACACACACACACACACACACACACACACACACACACACACACACACACACACACACACACACACACACACACACACACACACACACACACACACACACACACACACACACACACACACACACACACACACACACACACACACACTCGCGCAAACACGCAGAGCAGAAAGATAATGCCAGACAATGGCCAAAGTTGTCAGCCAACGCTGGTGCCCCGGTTCGGTAAGCTCAGTAGCTCACTTTGCTCATCTCCTTAGCTCCTGCCACCAGATAAACACACAAAAATCATTAATTATCCTTGTTTCTTGTTTTGCTTGACTTCTGATTCGCTTTTAGCTCCTCTTTTTTTGCCAAAGAAAAAAATATTGATTTGTTTCTAATTTTAATGAAAATTCTGCCTTTTTTTTGGGTGCTGCCTTAATTTAACTTTTTTGATGCTCGCCCAGCGATAGTACTTGCTTCTTTTTTGCTATTATTGTTGTTGTTGTAGATGTTGTTGCTGTCTCTCAATTCAGTGTCCTTTCACTTATCGCAGTCTTGTGCTTCGCTGCAGCATCGCCCCGAAAATGTCACACAAACCATTTCCCATTTTCCGAAACTAATGATGGAAGGTATTTTAATTATATTCTATCTGCTCGCTTTTATTTTCTCAGGACGTTTTCTGTGCACTGCTGCAGAAATTTTCTTATCATTTTCATTTTCATTACTCGCTGTCTTGGCTTTTGCTTGACTGATTTTGAATTTTGTGCTGGGCTCAAATTGCGTATTTGTTGGTATCTCTATCTTTTTTCAGTTTTATTCATTGTTTGAAATGCAATTTGCTGGGCAGCATCATTAGCAAGATTAATGAGCCAATCCAATTGCAGTCGAAGGAAGGAGAGAAACCAGCATTTAAAAAGAAAAATAAGTATAAAAAAAGGAAGGAGAAAAGTGTCCTCCATGTTGATTATAGCCACACCACGTGCGAATTTATATGCAATAAGAATTGGAAAATATATGTATACGTGAGTGTGTGCAAGTGGGTGTAGAGCTTTGTAAGAGAGCTACACACATACATACACGCACGGAAGCATATATAGTTGGCAACATTTTGCGCATTCACCTCGCCGCACAACAAATTTGGCGGCGCGTACATTTTATGAATACCAAAGAGCATGAAGCTGGTGCCAGAGTCAAAGCCGAACCTGGATCCGGAGCAGGTGCCTCGAAGGATAACATGCGCGTGCTGCGCGCTCTGCTTGGGTCTGGGATTGCGAGTGGTCCTTGTGCTTGTTTATCTATTTGCTTTAGTATCTTTTTGTTTTTTTTGTTAAACTTTTTTTTTTTTAAGAAATCTACAGGATTAAAGCGGCAATGTACCTGCAAGGTGCTCAGCTGAAATATTTCGTTTTGCACAAATTGAAATCCAAAGTGCTTTTCAGACTCTACCCAAACCCTTCTGCCCCCATCCATAGCGGGAGCTGCTCTGACAGAAATATTAGCATTTGTGGTTTTCGGGCTATGAGCGTTGCGAATAATGCTTAAGTGGATGGGAGATGAGGTCTGATGTACTGAGCTTGTGGTTGTGTGAGAACGCGGCATGTGCTGCATCTGAATTCCGCTATGTGGGAACAGATGTGTGACACTTACAGGAAAATGCATAATATAACTCGAAAGTAAAGAACACAAAGTCTGAAAGGTGGGTTACCAAATTAATACAACATTGAAGTACTTTAGGATCGGCCTAGATACTGATTAGAAAGGGAATATGAATATAAAGAATTTTTTTTATATATCTGAATAACAAAAACAGTCATAGGATTGGGTAGATAATTTCTATTATAATATAATTTGCAATTATATTATCGAATGTCTTATTTTGTGCATCGCTACTTACCTACATATGCATGTATTTCTCCTGGCACGTGTCTGGCCATTCGGATTTGGTCTTATCCAGTTTTTCTAATGGCACGTTGCTGGAATTTATGCGCATTTCGCTAGATGTTCGAAAATTCCAAAAGGCAATGCGCAAGTTGTGGCCCAATTGAAGACGTTGCCCAACAGCCAGCAGGAAGATAAGCTGTAAAGGCATCGGGTAAATGTACTTGATATTGGCTGGCCAAAGGCAGTTCTTTTGCGCCTTTGATGTTGTCGTTGTCACTTCAGCGGCCATGTCATAATTACCAAAGTGAAAATTATTAATTTCGACGTTTAAAACAAAATGTGCATAATTGCCAGGCCGGGAAACACAACGACAACGGCAACGGCAGCCCAAAGAGATTTATGCAAGCTGTGCAGAAAAATTGTCTAAATCGGCTGCGACTGCGGCTGCGGCAGCTTCCACCGAATTACGCGGAAACGGCGGCAATGGCAGCATTTGCCACGCTAATTGCGTACGCGATAAATCTTGTCAATTAAATTATAATGTTTGCATGCAGAGATGGCAAATGGCGATGGCAATGGCGATGGCGATGGTGATGGAGATGGCGAAAAACGCTGAAGAGGCAACCAACGGCTGCAAAACGATCTGTGCGATTATCGAGTGTTTTATCACCTCAGCAGGCCCCATTCCAAGCGCCTGCCTGTCCTCCAACTCAGAGATTCGCTGACTCGTTCACTCTCCTTACCATATAATTAAAGTGTTCACAAGTGCCACATCGCATTGGACTGAACGCGGATGCGAAAGGAGCCCCAGTGACAGCGCCCTGCCGGCGGAGAGTCAGAGTCAGAGTCAGGAATTTTGAGGCGCATTAGTTGCGCTGCATTTGCTGCTCATGCGAGTTGCAACTGCAACTGCAACTGCCGCAGCCACTGCTACTGAAATGAGCCAAAATTGTATTGGCAGCGGCGCCGGCTGCCATTTCAGGTTGCCTCTGCGATCCGACTGGTTAGTTGGGCACATAAATTTCCAGCTTGTCAGCTTTTGATATATTTTCATAAATTACTAGAGTGCATTAATTAATTAAGCGGAGCTGCAGCAGAATTTTCGGCAAGGCTCGACAAAGGCGCGTGGAGCTCTAGTTGTTCACTTTATCAAGGTTATGGCAAACGGTTTGACCGTATACTTGTGCACAGAGTGTTATACTATTTTATAAAATATGCGACGCATTTAAGGATATCTGAGCATATCTGACTCCATAAAAGAATTATATACCTTTATTTATATAGTTTAAAGTATTTCTTTTATATTTAACTCGGCCATCAAATATTATTAATTTTCAATATATTCGATGAAGATTTGTTTGATTTTAATAACTAGACACATAAATTGTTCCTAAATAAGGATAAATTCCACTTTCTTCGTTATTTCGGCGTCGGCAGAATTATATGACCATATTCTATTATAGTAATATATAATTATACAATTTGCAGCATTAGATTCTCTTTTATACTTATTTTAAAGGAATTCTCATTTTGCCACCAAATCTAAGGCGAATGGAAGTCCATAAAGTAAACATATTCTTAATCTTTCTTTCCTGTCTTATTATCAAAGCTATCCTTATTAAAACGGGCAGTTTATTGCCATTTACTTAAATTTTATTCAAGAATAAACCGAACCTTGCATTAAACGATCTTCAAAACGCTTCTAACATATAAGCAAGATCTCATTAAAATCAGATGATTTCGGATTAATAGTTTAAAAATGGATCCTTTTAATTGTCATATCTGAAGAAAACAACAATTACGAGCTACATTATGATAATTAAATGAGTAAAATGAAATTAAAATGCATGAATATATAAAAAAATACTATTTGAATCTCTGGAATTTTCAGCATTTATCGCAAGCGCCCCGAAAGTATGCAGTAACATTTTTAATTCGTATATGTCAGCCATTGTTATTGTTGCTTTTTCGGATGTTGTTAACCTTCTACTTCATGTGAGTAAGAAAAAAAAATCAACAACTAATTACTCTTGGCATATAATTACAACTTTTAAACAATTTAAATAATTTGCTTGCTGACTTTTGGAATATAATAGTATCATGTGCAACTGAAACTGAGACAATCAGACACACATACACACATTCACACACTCACACACACACACACAAGTAAATAGACACTTGACAATTTGCTGCACGCGATGGTCAGTGGTGACGGCAGCAGCAACATATACAAAAACGGAGGCCGACTGCAAAATTCCTTTAAAGTCGTCAGTCGACATTTGAGTGTAATTTTCGAAACTGATTTTACATTGAAACCAGTTAAATTGTCAGAAAAATCAACTGTCAACATGTCAAAAAATCGTTGGCTATGCAAATGTACACACAGGCACACACACATAGGCATATGTAATGTTGCCACTGCAGTGGGGCATGCACTAACAGCTCTACTGTATGTGTACGGTGCGCTTATGTGTGAGTAAAGACGTGCACCGCTTGCATGTGGCAACAATGCTGATTGTACGCTTTTCGATTCCTCAATTCAAATTATCTACTGTTATCTGTTATTGCTGAGCTTGATGTTGTTGTTGTTATCGCATAGTTTGTATCGTAGTTCTTTAACTATTCAAATTTAAAACTAATTGGCTGTATGTTTGATTGTGCTAGAATGTCGTTGTATTGTGAGGGTGGTGGTGCGGGTATGGGGCTCATATTATAATCATGATAAAAGATTGAAATTGTAAAAATACTACTCGAACGAGACATTAAATTGTCAGAATTGTTTGCAACGAACATTTTATTGTCCAATCAGTTAATTGATCATTTAATATTTAGCCTTCTATATATTGCAAAATGTAGTATGCCTAACATAGTTATTTATGATATATATTTCTTTTGTTTTAGAATTTGGTTTTAATTCCCGAGCTAATAAAACGAGCCTAGTTGCGTTGATATTTTATTATAAGTTTGCGAAAATTATGCTGAAAGTGGTTTTTTTAAAAGATGGGACAAGTATTGTGATATTATACATTTACAAAACTAGAAAAATAGGATCTGCACTTAACAATTCGGATGAACTATTATACCTGTGATGGTTTTAAGCCCTTGGCAACGCAAAGCTCATTGTTCTTATATTTAAGTATTTTTTTCTCTCAGCGTCTAACAATAATTTTTATAAATTTTTGAAAAATACTTTTTTAAATTGAATGTTCCTGAGAAATAATGAATGTCTTAAAAATATTCTAATCACAAATTGCCGATTGCCTCATGTTGGGGTTTTTCATTTTTTTAATTGTTAGCCCTGAATCCATTGAAAATGTAGTTTTTTTGATGCTGCCTCCCAATTCCCTCCCCCGAAAAATAGAAAAAATATTAATTAATTGCAACTATACTATACATACTAAATAATGTCAAGTTCGGTTAAGAAACACAGAAGTTATAAAAGAACACGTACACATAAAGCACACATACATGCGACTAGAATATAATTGCCATTTCGATTTGAGGCGTTGGCATGAAGCTCGGATGACTAAAGGAAGCTAGTTCAAGTCTCGGCAAGGAAAAACATCTTATTTATTTTAAAAAATTTTTGTTTTGAATAGGTAAAAATATCACAAAACCTGAGCAAATATGCTTAAACCTAGCAAACGATCACGTTAAGCGAACATTTAGCTTGTCTAGTTTGTGCTTGTATGTATAAATGTGCTTATGAGTGTGTGTCTAATAAGCATGAATGACTGAATATAATAAGGTATTTACTTGATGTCGACGCTCTTTTCTTAATTGTACGTACGTCTAAAATCATTGATAGCACGGTCTGTGAACGAAAGTTCAGGATTTCTTCAAGTAAGGCACTTTTGACAAGAGCACTCTAACTTGTTTACAACTCTATATAATCGTTAGATGAACAAAAGATTTTACTAATGGAGTACAATTTAGGTATCTAAAGAAGAGGTTTGCTTAACGGGGATGTTTTTTATTATATTGTATATATTATTATATAAATATTAAATTTTGCCATAACCTGCATAATTGACTTTTTGCTTTGTCTGATATAAGGGCTACATTCGGTGGTCAACGTAAGTGCACTAATTAGCTATCACAGCCACGCTTGCCGGCTACTCAAATTACCCAATTATAAAATGAGATATTAAATTTTCCAATCGAATCAAAGCCTTTTGTTTGGCAACAACAATGAGTCGCAACAACCGCAAACACAATACCCAGAAGAAACAAACATACTTGTAAAGGCAGAATTTCATGCAACTGTCAAGTCAACGGGAGGCCCGTTGACATGTTGAGCAGCTATGGATAATACAAAACCCGGCCCCTGGCCCTATTTTAGTCCCAGTCCCAGACCCGGTCACGGACATTGCATTCAAATTGTTCAAGTTATGTGTCAGTGTGAGCTGTCAACAGTGTTTAATTTTGGGAGTCTTCACTTCTTGGGTACCGCTTATGGGTTTCCAGTGCCGTGCTACATGCAACAATTGAATGAATACAACCTGCCCAAAACCGCAATGCACTTTGACCAGGGAAGACCCAGGCAGATCCCTGCTTAAACCAGAGCGTAGGGGTCTGGGAACGCATTATTACCTACTCGAACATAATATAAAGTTGAGAGGTCTTTGCAAGCGTCTAGCAACTCAACAGGCTTACAAATTATCAAGCTGTCGCTGGCTCTTTGGGCAGTCGCCGGAATGTCACGCAAATGTTCCGTGTATTGAGGACGATTCCCAGTTCGAGCTCTGACCGGTACCCTTAGCATGCAAATAGCTGAATTGCGATTGCATTCGCTGTTGTGCCTGTGGTTGTTTAATAGCCACACCTGTTCAATTAGTCAATGTAACCACAAATTCTGGTTAAATTATCGCATTAAAATGTTCGTGCCTAACCTCAAAATGTGCGTGCGTGTCCAGCGTCGCAGCTCTCCTGCTGTTTCGTCGTAGTCCAGGCCAAACAGTGCCAGACCGAGCCCCAGCCCCTTAGGGTTACTGTTACCATCACTTTGGTCTTGGCTGCAACCGCTGCCAGTTAATCAGCGCCGCTGCTGGTGCCACTGCCGACGCTGACCACTGCCCCTAACCCTAACCCCAAACTGCAGCTAAAACTGTGAGCCTTCGAATACACGTACAGTTGAGTGCGCGGCAAATTTAATCGCTAATTATCAGCAGCAACTGACACTTACACTGACAACAACTTACGCATGCGTGTCCATGTCCTGGCGATGCTTATGAGCAGCGAGCGCATATCATCATTAAAAGCGAAGAGCTCTGCAAATTTTTGAATCGACGCTTAGATACCCTCGCACCTCCAGAGGGTCTACAACACCTGTTTTATCTGAAACTGTTAAGTTTCAATTCAGCTTTAAGGAGCTTTTGAGTAAACTCAAATTTATGTTTATATCAAAAAAATGTACGGGACGTAGTTAATAAACTTTAGTACTCATTCAATCCAAAGGCGTTTTCATTAAACTTCGATTTTGTATTTTTGTTTAAGACAAATGTGTGTTTCTCATAGGTGTGCACTTTTCTTTTAATGTGAACGCTAAGGTGAAGGAACAATAACATAAAATAATAATAATAATAATACTATAATAATAATAATGATAACAAAAATAATAATAATAATAGTAATAAAAATGAATTTAAATAATATATTAATAATAATAATAATACAAATAACAATAATAATAATAATATTATTAATAATAATAATAATAATAATAATTATGGGAATCAAATTGAAAGCTAGAGATTTTGAATTCCTTAATGAAGTTCATTGACAAGCACCATTGAAAAGTCATTATGCCCTGACCGAAAGGAAAAAGTGAGTGGAACAAGTTTCTTGTTCGCTTTTGTTGATATTCCGAGCCCAGGGGCTCTGCGGCTTTGACAAATTATCAACTGTCACTGGTTAATTTTTGGACTCAGGTAGTCTTAAGTATAGCCAGCCGCAGCGAGACCGCATCGAGTCCCTGGTTTCGCTTTCGTTGCGCTGTTGTTTTTGCATTTATATCTGCAACTGGCGACTGATATCGTGGGCTTCATTAATTGAGAATTGTTGTTAAGCTCAAGCCTTTTTTCCGGTTCGCGTTTTTCCATTTACATAATTTATGATAAGCAGGCGCGCCTGGGCAAACAATAATTTTGAAGAAATACATTAATGCAATCAATGGGATGTTGTCTGGAATGCGAATGCGCCGAGGACGGAGCTGTAGGGCCTCTGACGAGGCGGCTGCATTGATGCTCCTGCCACCTATTGGGCTTAATTAAGTTGTGCCTGTGACTGGAGCTGGCACTGCAACTGGGGACTGGGAATAGTGAGTATAACTGCGACTGTTGCTGGAGCTATGGCTTAAGCTGGTGCTGCCACAAACAGTTGATGAACTCTACGTGTGAATGTAAATTATTTTGCACGCAGCGGGCGAGCGACACTTGCAATGGCTTAACCTACACTCGACTCCTCACCAGGTCCATGTTCAGGTCCAGGTGATTGCTCTCTCTCTCTCTCTCTCTCTCTATTTGTTTTCCCCTGTTCTGGATGTTGGCTTTTCGGTGCGATTGAGTGCTTTTAAGTCATTTGTGTCACGACATGCTAATTTCACATGAAATCTCTCGCCGTCGGCTCGACCGCTGGCCCGGCCATGTCTGGTGAATTTTAGCTTGAAGCCTTGACAAACGAACATACCCACAAGCATATACTCTATATGCAATATACACATACAGAAACAACACGACTTGCATTGGTGAATGCAACCTAGAGCTAAAAGAGCTGGGACCTGCCTATGCCTGTGCTTGTGCCTTGACATCAACAATTTCGTGCATGTCCCAGCCACGTTTATATCCACATCATGGAGGCGAATGGCAACCCAAGCCCCATACCCGGTAACTGGTATGCTGGTAACCAGTACCCAGCGCCCAGTACCCGACTCCCGGCTTCGACAACAGCATCTCGAGTGCAGCACTCAAGTGTACTTGCGGTTTTTGCGTCCACTGCTGCCAATGACATTTCGCCTGCTAAAGTGCAAAATTTACCGGTGCACAGCTGCCGCAGAATGAGAGGCGGACGCCCACAGTTCGGTCTGTCGGCCACCGGCCATCGGCAAACGCCTTGCCCAGAAGAACAATGCCTGCTGCTACCGTCCGAGCTACAGCTGCTGCAAGTGGCTTTACTTTGGGCATTTCATACTCCTGCCATGATTAGATGTTGTCGGTTGTCGCTGGTCTGTTGGCCTGGCTGTTGCAGTTATTAGGTTGTTAGTGGCATAGTCTCTGCCATTTTCATCAATTTATGCACTTCAGAGCATCTAATGTGGGTTTTTTCTGTACCGGCCGCACCTTTGCATTTTGCCAGGTGCTCATCCTCGTTTACTTAATGGCGCGAGCCAGTACTGTCCTCCACTTGTCCTACGGCCGACCTACTACAAGTCTGTGGCGTGGCTATTGAAATGACCAGGTCAGGGGAGTGCAGAAGCAGGCAGGCTTTTGGTTTTTGCACCTGATTTAAAATAGAAGCTATCCATTTGGTAAGTTTAGGATTGGGAGCACTGGCGAGCTAGATTTGATATGAACAGAGCGCTCAATGTATTGGCCTCCTGGATAAACAAGTATATGATGAAAATAAGAAATATATGGAAACTGTATGTTAGGCAAAAATATAATGAAATTAAACAAAACGAGGAATATTTGTATTCGGAAACCTGTAAATTAAATACATAAGCTGAAATTAGCAAGTGTAAAATATGTTTCAATACTTAGTGGTTTTCTTGCAATATCTTAGAATAACGCTGATAACTCCCATTGGATGTTAGAACCATTATGAAGTTTGTAATTTGTAATCAGATATCTATCCTATGTCAGCTATATAATACATACGCGACACATAAACAAAAGCTATGGAGCCTTTTATACATACAGACTATAAGCGTTTTGTCACGACTGTTGGTACTGATGCTGAAAATGTTAAAAAAATATAAAATTTCGCAGTAATATAAGACTATATTTGGTGCGTTTCACTCAATGAAAATGTTGTTAAAAATAAAACTCTTTAAACATAATAATTTAGAACAAATGAAATTAAAATATTTTCGTTCATATTTATAACTTCGGGAATAAATAATAGTTCAGTTAACTACACGTATAATTTTAAAGTGAATACATTGTATATTTTCTACATAAATATTATGCCAGTGTGGTATGTGTCTAGCAGCGCCTGAAACATTAAAGTCAAAAAAGTTCAGCACTATTCAGTATCAGATTTGCAGCTAGATTGAACATATGATAAAATATAGGGTGAGCACTATCAGTTCTTAAGTTGAATCGAACGGAATCAGTTTTTTGCGTGCCCCGCACCTGCGAAAGCCTTTTTTGTTTGGGTCCGTGCCAGTCGCAGCCTCGGTCAATGGTCGTGCCTCATATCCAGAGCTTGCAGCGTGTTATAAACAACGTGGATATGGCTCTGAAGCGATTCTGCTCAGCTGCATGAACTGCGCCGGCGGCAGTGTCTCTTTGATGTGGGCAAACTATCAAGATCTAAACGCAGTCATTAAGAACAAACAAAACGACTTTATGGACAGCAAAAAGTACGAAAGCAAACCGAACTGAACTGAACCAGGCGAACTATACGACGCGATATGAGACGAAGCTCTTTGGCAATCACACATCGATGCCGATGCCGATGAAACCGAAGCCGGACTTGATGCTGGGTTGGAGCTAGAGCTGGAGTTGGTCAGGTGAACGAGCGTCTGTGTGATCTTTATCGAACTGCAGACAACTAATGATCTAATAAAACCGAAACCGAACCGCACCAAAATCTACAGCGAGTGCAGCAAGCGATGGCGAAACCAGTTCAACATTGGCGTGGATTACCAACCCAAAGACAGCAGCACAGCTCCCGATTCGGCTCTGAATGGGAGAAAAAAGTCTTACGACATAAAAGAACAAACGCAGTTGCACAACAAGCCGACAAGTGGTGGGTGCGAAGGCAGGGATGTGAGACTTGGGGCGTGCAGTGTCTAGAGATGCTACAGAATCTGAAGCGTTTATCTAAGATCTTATATCATGTACTTTCGACATTACAATTGCGGTAAATGCTTCTAGTTTTTAGTTTCAGCGCGTACATAAGGCAGCCGCTGCTTTATCAATGGCCAGCAATCATCGGCATCGTTGCTGCTGCTGGCCGGAGTCGCATCCGCACAGCGTCGTCGTTGGGTCTGGGCCAAAGACAAGAGCCCAGAGATGAGAGAGCTCCTGTTTTCTGCACTCAGCCGGCAAGTAGCAAGCGGCACCCAGTTGCCTCTAACTCCTACAGCTTTGCTGCAGCTTCTGCTGCCGCCTCTTCCTCTGCCTCAGCATGTAAATGCGACTGTGACTGTGACTGTCGGTGCTCCTCGTAAGCTGCTGATCTGCATACCAAGCAAGCGCTTGTCCGGCTGCCTCCAGATCGTTGGCGGCGATTGTTTGTAGCTGTTTTTTCATTTGCTTCGGCACAATCACAGTCCCAGCTCCATCTTTACCACTGACTGGGGTACGCAAATGTGGCCAATGTAGCCGATCATTTTGATATAGTTCGATAACAATGAGCCTCCGACTGAGTCTGAGCCTGAGCCTTAGCCTGGACTAGCGGTCGCTGTCGCTGTCGTCGCACATCGTCCACATCCACTAACAAGCCCGCCATCGGCACAGGCATCGTCACCGGAACCGTTCATCGTATTTCGTTACGTTTCGTTTAGTTTGTTTACCGCCGCCGCCGTTGCCGCCATTGCAATCCGCAGTTCCCGTTCCCGTTGGCATTGCCGTTGCCGTCCTGCCTGGATGCCTGCCTCATTGGCTGACTGCACTCGGTTGGCTGGCTCTGGGGCTGCCCCTCAGGCTGTTTTTATGTCTGCTTCCTTTGAGCATATTATCATAAATATGTATCAAATTGACGTTGCATCTTCTTGAATTTTCATCTTGTGGCTACTTGTCATTGTCTTTGATTTTTCCTCCTGCTGCTTCGCGCATCCTCCACTCTCCCTCTGTTCCCCTATCACCACCCAGTCATTGTCTATGGCCATCGAAATGGTCACTGTTCGGTCAGTCGTCTTTGATAAGCCGACATTTTGTGTTCTGGCAGTTCAGTTTTTGGTGTAAGTATCTGTCGCTGTTTGTTTGTCAATTGTCTTCTTCTGGTGTCTTATACTGTGTGATTGTAGCATTGTCTTTGTCGGAGTTTGGCGCTATGGCAAGTAATATACAAGGCAATGAACCAAAGGTTTTTTTCAATAAGTAATAATACGGACAGTCTAGAATATAAGAAAATACATAAATACGCAACTTTATAGACCGATTTTTTAACAATATAATTTCCCCAATATTAAGTAAACTAAAAATAATTATTTATCATAAATATTTGTATTCCCTGAACCGGAAGTCCTCCTAGTGCCCGCGCAGATCGAGTTTGTCTCCGATATTCGATAACTTGCCCCGTTTCCAAGTAATCGATAAAAATCGATAACGAAATCTTGTTTTTTGAGAAATTTTGGTAAATAATAAGAGCTAGAGTCACTTGACACTTAGCTTCTAGAATAGTATATATATCTCCATTTGCTGCTGGAAGAAGAGGGTTCCGGGTATCCCCTAGTCGGGAGCTCCCGACTAGGACCTCTTACTTGTTATATTTTTATTGGTGAGAGAAAGTTATAATCACAAAAAATATATAGAACCATATAGGAACAGTAAGTTTTTACAATTTGTGAGTGCACAATATTTGAAGTAGGTGCTCGTGTGAATATCCTTTGATACTTGTTACATTAAGGTGCGTTAGCTAATAAAATGTGATTGTATCTGATATGCTTCTTTCCTTTTACTATTAGTACATACTACTGATATTTGAAGTTCTGTATCTGTATTTCATGGTTTAACTTGATTGACATTGCAAAGGCTGATATTTTGGGAAAGTTCCGTGTTGGGAAGAGTTGAGAAGATTTCAGAGTCTGGCTAAGGCAGTGTCTAGTTTTATGTGAGATATCGTTAAGGGAGTGTTCTGGATTTATCATGGTGATGACTGGGGCTTGCGTGGGTCCGAGAATATCATATCATCATGAAGACCCATGAAGTCCTGAGATAAGGTATTTTCATTTATTTAATGAGTATTCATAGTTATTACGGTGTCGCGGGCATCTCTATTGAACTTTTTTTGTATGAATAACTTATTTTCTTTGTAGTTTTGAGAGATTATTTGAATTTGGAAGTATCAATTGGATGAGTTTTTATTGTGCTTGATTTGAGCGAAGTTGTGTGCTGTAATGTGAGTTGTGTTTGAATCTATATCATCAATTGACAGTGTAGGGCATCAGTTTTGCTGAAAAGGGGACGTGGCTGATGAGTTTATATTAGTTTCCCGGCGTCCTTTATTAACTGAAGAGAATGAAGGAGTAAATGCCTTGGCTACGGGATCTCAAGATGGAGTGGGCAGTCCTGTTGTCGCACTTTGTAATTATTTTTATCGCTTGGAGTTCCTGCTGCTTTACGAACTCAGGGCACCTTTTGTCCGTAGAGGCGTGTTGGTTTGAGGTTATGTTATGTTGGTCTGTGTACTCAATGCACCGTTGACGTCTGTTACATTTCTCATTGGATTCCGGCTTGATGTGATACTCAGCGCCACAGTTGTTGCACAGTTGGTCATTTTCACAGGTTTTGCATCTTATTGGTAATGGAATGTATTGACGAACTGGTGTCCTTTGAAAGCCAATCGTTAGGTTTTCAGGTAGATTGAGAATTTTGAAAGTCAATATTTTAAAAGGTTTTTTTTAATTTTAGTGACGTTTTGGCTGGCCAGTTCTAGTAAAATTCGGTTGTACCCCATGCCCCTCAAATCATTGGAATAGATGACCCCTTTCGTGAGGTTAAGAGAAGGGTGGACGGTGACTTTGATGTTGATATTGTTTGACAGAGCGGAAATTTTCATCGGTCTGGATGCTTGTAGATTGGTTTTGATTTTAACTATACACAGAGGGAAAATATCAAGAATTTCGTACTTAAATCAAGTCAACCCGGTCATAAAAGTACGGTAAGACCGGTAATACTTGATTCAAGTATGAAATTATTTTTGCAAGTATTAATTTTTAAGTACGTAAATACCTGAATTAATCATTGATTGGTAAGTTTTTCAGAAGTTGTTGTATTGAATCAAGAATGATTGATTCTAAATATAAGATCAATATGTTCTTAAAACAATCCCAGTTTAAGCTTTAAATAACCTTGTATAAATCTGGATCTAAGAGCTCACGAACTTAAAGCATACCAAATTTCTGAACCAAAATACTTGTATTAATCACATTTTGGTCTTTAAATAAGATAAGATCAATTTAGTCTTAAGACAAGATTTTTCTGATCATATTTGAAGTATTCTCTAACCTTGATAGAAGATTAATTTTTTCTCGCAACAAGCCCCAATCAGTCTTGAACCAAGAACTCCCATACTACTTCTAAAACCAAAGTGTATTTTTATTTGATATAAGCTGTTCACAAGTTATACCTTAATATTACAAACTCTGAAAAGAAAAGATAACGTCCGATTTGTTTAAATTAAGGTTGAAATAGTTGAAATAGTTGAAATCTATTCCAAACTATAATAAATGTAAAATTTTAATTATTAAATTGCAAATATAATGCATGCATATGTATGAACATACATACTACGTGTGTGTGCACATAGGAAAAGCAAGAGAATCGACGCCGATCTACTTGCATCCATATATATATACACATGTATTCTTCCAAGCGTCTCAACTTCGGCTTCTTTGATATTTTCTAGCGCGATCAAATTCGTCACTTTTCTACATACCAATGTGTATATACACTTTATTTATATAAAAAAAAAATCCGCTAGAAAATAGCAAAGACGCCGCCGTCGAGACGACTCCGTGTCGCTTGCACAAATACATACATTGTATGCACATATGA
This sequence comes from Drosophila kanekoi, assembly GCA_037075305.1. Classification (NCBI taxonomy): domain Eukaryota; kingdom Metazoa; phylum Arthropoda; class Insecta; order Diptera; family Drosophilidae; genus Drosophila; species Drosophila kanekoi. The sequence continues at coordinate 489,548 of JBAMCE010000131.1, read as the reverse complement.
TACATTTACATACATACATATAGACTCAGTGTATTATCGATTTTTTTGTTATAAAATCAAGTACGAAAAGTGTAGTCATTAGCTCGTCGTTTTTCTTTCTGTGTAGCAATTTGACGCTTATAATTTTATTGCAGACTTGGATAGGTTTTCACTTGGGTCTGTTTTAATAATGGTAAGGAACTTGGGTCCTGGTATTTTCAGTAGTGATAGTTCTTTAGATTTGGACAGTTGTTGTATCATAGTGGCGGTTGCACGACGGTTAGAAGGATCCCCAGCCATTTCGGCGGCTCTTGTTTTGTTAGTAATTTTCACTTCTTTGCGGTATATTAAGTAGTTTTTGTCTTTTATGGAGATGGTAAATTCGTAATTGTATTGCAATTCGCTTTAACTGAAACTAGGGGTCACTCGGGATGCCGCGAGGGATGCCTTCTATATATTTTGTGGTATATAGTTATATATTTTTCACAGATAGCAGATTAACAATTTTTCATGTCCAGCTTTGACAGCAGCCTTGTGATGCTGAAAATCTGCAAATTTATGTTTAATACTTCAATTAATGGCCCTCAATTCTTATATTTACAATAATATGAGTTTTGACCTATGTATAATTTAATAAAATTGCTGGAGTAAGCAAGCGCCTTAATTATTGTTTCAAAAATTTTCACCCACATTTCACTCAACCCTGGCAAAAAAGAAGGAAAAGCAACAATTTTGAAATGAGACAATTTCGAAAATTAAGAACTCACTTAAAATTTTAGCATACTTAAACTCTTTTTACAATCATATGTATGACTCCCGGCAAATTGCATGCTAGGCACTCCCATACCCTTATCCATACCCACTTCAGTTGAGCGATTGCAACAGCTGTTTTACAGCTAAAATATTTTAACGGCCGCTGGCTTGGCACGAAAACATTGCAGACAACAGAAGCTTCTGTTGGCTGTCGTTTTTCCAAGAAAATGAACCAGCCCAACATGCGCCTCATTCGTTGTACCCGTTCCCGTTCTCGTTTCCATTCACTTCCATTTCCTTAATACAGCTGCAAACTCTGCGCGGGTAGCTACCAACGAGCGATGATAAATGTTCAGTTAATCAGCATTTAGCGTAATTTTAGCTTTTACAATTTCTGGACTCCACTGTAGTTGGTTGGCATGGCCTGACGTCCAGGGCACGCCTGGACTGGCCTCGTTCCTGTTCTCCTACTACTGACACTGCTTGGACCAAAACTTACTTCAGCGGCTGCCTTCAATTTTAACTTCGACTTCGACGGCAACTGCAACTGTGCGTCTCCAACTGCGAATGCAACTTGTACGGGCCGAGTTAGCGTCCAATTATTTATGACACGAAATTACAAATTCATTTTGTTTAATTCTTCACAAACGCTGCCCGCCGCTCCTGCCCTGTCCTGCGCATGGCACCTGTTGCCTCGTTTGGCTGGGCAGTGAGAGTGTCCAGAAGTTGCCATTTCTATAAGCCTGGGGCTGCCAGTCCAGCCATATTGGCAAATATGCACCCCGACGTAATTAACTCGGCTCGGAATCGTAAGTTAGTCACCATTAAACAATTTAAAATTCTTAACTGCTAGCGGGGATGAGGCTCCCGGATAGAGACTGCGACTGCGACTGAGACAGAGAGGCAGTCTAAGACAGAGATAGAGACAGAGGCAGAGACAGAGAAGGGGCCAAGCCAAAGGTAAAGGTAAATTGCAATTAGGCTTCAGCTTCTGGTTGCAAATGCAACAGCAACAACAACAACGGTAACTAAACGGCGGCCCATTCGGTGCATGTATTTATGGCCCCAGGGACAGGGCTGGGCAATGTCTTCGGCTTGGAAGCCGTAGACGATAATTTCGTAATAGCCGACGACTTTGTCGTTGAGTGAGTGAGACGGCACGTTGACTTGCGTGGTGGGGCGTGGCACATGCAAAAGAGCGAGTCAGCGAGTCAGCGAGTCGGTGAGTTGGTGAGTCGGTCTATCGGGTGAATCGACTTGGTCTGGGCCCCCATCAGCCTTTATACAACTGCATTAGAGGCACGGCACGGGCACCATTAATTAAAACTTGCCTTACGGCATTGGTAAAAATGTTAATAACAATAATAAACGTTGTCGTTGTTTCTGCTGCTGCTGTTTTTGAGCTGATTCTCACTGCTCGTGCTGTTAATTGTTAAATTGCGTTTTTGTTGAAAACTATTTCATAGCCGTAAACTTTATTGAGTTGTGGCAACCATACTTCCCAGACCCCAGATCAGAGACAGAAAACCGGACACCAGAACCATAGATTAGAGTTAAACTTAAAGCTCCGACCCAGAATGCTTATCATTAAATTGTCGTTCGTTGACTCGTCCACAGCAATTTGTATGAAATGCTGCCCACTTGTCACTCTATTCCAGGTGCTCAAGTTTATCTCAAGCACTTGGCCAAAACGAGCTCACGACTGAGTTCCAACTATGACTATGTCGACTATGCCTAAAGCAGTCGGGAACGGTGCCGTTTGCCAGTGTCGGTGCCAAGTGCGACTTTTATGGGCATTAGTGCGACTTATGTTGTTTGCTGCGTCCAGGGACGTTTCTCTTCAACCCGGCCCTCAGAGGAGGTGTTCATGCGTGCGACACGCTGTGTTGTGCAAGAAGGTGCAATTGCGGGCGGAGGAGCAGTTAGCTGTCATTGCACCGCATTTGAATTTCTGAGTTGCATATACAAAATTTCATATGAAAATCCACTTTTTCAGTTTATGAATTTCTCAAAAAGCTCACAGTGACAGTTGTTGCTGAAACCTTTGGTGCTGTATTTGCTGCTATTGCTGCCGCTGCTGTTGTTTTCCAAGTCAGAGTTCTGACTGCCTTTGGGTCTGGGTTCTGGGTTCCTGTAAATGCCAGTTCTTAGTTGCCATATGCAAATGTATACAGCTTTTAGCTAGAACTGCGCCAAGTGGCATGATATTCAACATATCAAAGGATTGCCGAGTTAACGTTGGTTTGGGGGCTGTCTAAAAAGGGGTCTTGATGCTTGATGATAAAGCTACTTACGAATTTATGCGCAGCCAGCGAGATTCTTAGGGCTAGAAAACTATTCACATTTCTTACATCCTCTCATATTCACCGCCTCGATTTGTACGAGAGCGAATAAAGAAACACTTCTATAATAGATTTTGATAATATTTTGTAATACCAGAAAATTAAAGTTTGACACAGTATAACAAATGAATTAAACCATTTCTGAACAAATTTTATGTATGCCCCTGTTAAGGATATTATAAGTTTGCCGTGAAATGTGATATGCAGCGACCTCATAATATATATATATTAGTGTTAACCGCTTCGGACGACCCATGTCCATATGTCTGTTAGTATGCAAATGATGCTTTTAGATTGAATGGTTTCTGGATACAACTTTTCGGTTGGGCAACTATATTTTCCAAGAAAAATAGATATCTTTCTTTTTTACTAATTGTTAACTAAACTCAGCGTTTATTTCGTTAAATGTAAGTTATCTCAAAATTTGCATGGATATAATACTCAGTTTATATTAGTCGTTAGCAATACGTGTATGAATGGGAATTCCTTGAACTAGCCCATCGTGGCTTGGCTGCTGATGGAAGGGTGTAGAATGTAAAAAAACAAATGTTGCGAATGCATTTTGAGTGACTAAAAGTCAAATTTTGCGGCAGATACGACAATATATTTTATGCAGTGATCCGTGGGCGGTCAGGTCGCACTGAGGGACTGGGTCCAATCGCGCGCTTATGAGCATTTTAGTGTTATATAAGTGGAGCGAGAACGGGAGTCGCCACATGCTGTGCCTTTTTGTGTTTGTATATATAAGTGTTTGTATGTGTGTGTGTGTTTACGTGTTTGTTTGTTGGTGTGCTGCTGTGCATAATGCGGGACAGCCATAAATTACATTTGTAGGCGTTGGCAGGTGTCGCCCGTGCTGTCTGAAATCGCGATAAATCTTCATGTGAAATAAATTTCATAGAAATTGCTTCACTGAATTCTGTTTGTTACTTGAGTTCGGATAGTCGTTTTGTAGATGTTGTTGTTGCTGTTAGCTGTTAGCAAATGTAAAGTGGGCAAGTGCCAGGCAAGTCCTGCGGGACATACTAATAAACTTGCCAAGAGGGCTGCTCAAGCTTGCTGCTGCCCCCAATACCCGTCCCCCCTTTGCTAAGCAGCCGCACTTTATACAATTTCACAGTACACAAGCTGTTGCATTTAAAAGCCGCTGAGCAGCAAAAAGTTAAGTCTGAAATTCCGCCGGAAGTTCGCATGGAAGTCTATCTTCTCGACTGCTGCTGCTGGACACTGCAGGCTACCAACGAAGCAGCTTCCAGTGAGCAACAAACAGCCGGCACACATAAATCATACGCACTGTCAAACAGAAGTGCTCCAATTGTGGCCCAAAACATTTGTACAACTCATGAGGCCCCAGACGTGACAAGCTTTATTTGAGTTTCAAACGTGGCCGCTCCTACGACAACTTCGTCTACGTCTATGTCTTCGAATATGACTACGTAGCTGAACCTGTGTTCAGGTACAACTACATCTTGTACTTACATGCTGCACTCACATGTAGCTCATTTTTTATGATCGATCAGTCCATTAAATAATGAGCCAGCCAAGCAGTCAGCCAGGCAGGCGACTGGTTGCCGGCTGCCAGTTGCCAGTTGTGCGTTGCCAGTGCGCCTGTCTGCCATTTATCGCTCCCTGGGCTGTGCTTTGCTGGCGTCGTCTACTTCGACACGGCTCGGCTTGAATTCCATCGTGATTTGTAACGACATTTATTTGGTCCAGCGAAATTAGAGACAACGACGACCACGACTACGTTGAAGACCGCAAATGTCTCTGACTGCCTTAGCTTCAGATCGCAGTTCGACCTGCTGGCTCATCCCATCCTCAGCATTAGACCCCGATTCATCTGCAGTTTCAACCTACGCACTTTTTCACTTATGTTACGCGCCAATTCTTCTGCTCTGATTCACTCATATCTACAGATATTGTGCATATTGCATATTGTTGTTGTTGTACAAATAGTTTGGCCTTCTGTTGATTAGCCGGATAATTCTGTTAATCAGACATTTGCGCCATCATTTGCCAGTCTGGGAGTGGCTAAGTCTTATTGTTGGCTGATTTTACGTCAGGTTCCTTTTGTGTGATCTCAGAGCAAAGGAATTTGGTTGTGTATCGAGTGAGTGAGTGAGTGTGGGTTTGTATGAGAATGCGAATTTGATGAAAGCGACGTGTATGATGTTGTTAAGTTTAAATAATATTCAAGCCGAGCCGAAAATTACTTTTTTGTCTTAATAAATTTTCATGTTAGATTTTCGTTAACAAAAAACTAACTTCCGATAATAGAAGTTTTTCACAATAGTTTGAATTAGTTATTGATTGAACAAATCATATCGAATGTAAATGGGGCATTAAGAAATTCTTCATTGAACAAAATCTATTTTAACAAGTAGTAATTCATTAGATTCTTTTATTTTTAACTTTATTTTTCAGGGTTAAATGTCAGCAGGCAAATAACTATTGATTAAACATGATTGAATAATATAATAACACAAATATAAATTATATATAGGTCAGTCGAAAGTTGAATGAAAGAAGTTTTCACTCATTATTTTTTTCAACACTTTTCCAAAATATTATAATATTTTAATAGACATATATTGTAATTATTAACTGTGTTGACCATTTTTATGAATAGTGGGGGCAGAACGGGCAGATGGACGGACAGACATTCGTTCACGTCTTGATCGACTTGGCTGTTGATGCTGATCAAGAATAAGTAAATAAATATACTTATATTTAATAAATGTTAAGGTGTTGGAGATGCCTTATTAATCATCTAATTTTCAAGTATGTAAATTTTTGCATCTGGAAATCTCGAATTGAGATTTCTTACGTGATAAAACTGGAATACGTTGTCAAAAAGTGCTTTGTCGTTTTAACTGCATTGAATTTAATTGCCGAGTAAGGTTATATTTGGATATTTGTTGTACATTGCCAATGCATATTCCGGTTGGTACACACGATGAGTTATCGATGCACTTGTTGTCATCATTCTCCATAAGAAATAGCCGCAAGGGGTCAGCCAACGACTTAATAAGATGAAATATATGGACAGCAATAAAAATCGGTTATAATGCTTTGGGAAAACTGATGTCGGTCGTATTCGTAGCTGCTGCTGTTGTATGCCCCTCGTCGGCTACTGAGACAACTTTCCAGTGAGTACCGCGGATGCCGACAAAGGAACAGAAAACGGGCGCCGTGCCACGATCGACCGAGCGGGCCAAAATGGTACACAGGTAACCCAAGCATCATTAAGAATGCCATTTGCACTAATAAATTCGAATGCGAACGCGTTGGAGCTATTGCTGCTGCTGCCGTTGAGGCTCATATTGACCATGTCAAAGGAGCAATCGATACGGCTATTAAATTTAACAATTAGAATTTATCAATGAGAGCTGACGAAGGCATGGATTGAAGCACAGGCTATAATTATGTCAGTTGCAGAGCCAGCGGGAAGTCATAACTCCTTGGGTACTTGGGTCGTTGCAGCCGGGACTCAGTTGAGACAAAGGAAAACTTTGTTTCATGTATCAAGCGGTGACAAATTAGGTGCATTGTAACAACAGCAACTGCAACAGCCAGGCGGCCAATACGCGGAACATTCCAACTGCGAATATCCAACATGGCAATTTCCGAAATTACATCGTGATCTGAAACTGCAAGCTTCCAAAGTGCAGCAAAGTTCAGACCAATTTTGTTGCAGTAAGCAGTCCAACAACAGCAAATCGGCAACAAGCGCCCGCCAACAGCAACAACACATTCCTTGAGAGATCTCTGCGCCTGCGTTGCGAATTCAAATTGCTTCGTGTGCAAGAAAATTAGTCTTGCCTGGCTGCAATCCCTTGCCGAAAGGCAGGCAGGCAGCACCAACAGCAACAAAAACGAGGCAGCCAATAAGGAAGAAAAAACGAAAATAAAACAACTTTTATATAATAATAATAAGAGCAACTTGGCGGTATCCTCAGTGCTGCGAAAACTAATCAAGGGCTAAGCTAAATCCAATCCGATTGCGACAGAAACAGAATGCGCTCCAGCAAAGCGCAGAAAACAGCCACCGACTTCGGCTTCGACTTCGAGCTCGACTTTGGATAAGGCTAAGGCTCGGACTGAGACTGAGATGGAGGCCCCGACCGCAGCAGTGCCCGCGGTGCCCGAAGATAAGCGGCTTGAAACAGCAACAACAACTATAAACAACAAAAGCAACATAAGCAGCAGCAGCCATGACTGTCTGAGTCTTTGGCCAGCCCGCAGCCATGGGTATCAATGATTTTGCCAGCCCGAAATACTGCGCTGCGTTGCGCCATGTTGGTCAGCTGGAGCTTTAGTTGGAGTTGGACCCTCAACGGCTTGCAATATGCGGTGTCTAGTCCCGGCAACTGTTGATTTTTTAGGCGGTCGCACGTCGTCAGCGACAGCAACAGCAGCAGAACCACCACTAGCAGCAACAGCAGCAGGAGCAGCGTTCACTACTTGCGATTCGTGAAGTAATTACTATAATTACCTTCAAGGTAGATTTTCCAAAATGATGCGAGTGCGAGTGGCGGGCAGTTGTTGGCTGGGCCAGTTCGGGCCCGGCACGGAGTCAGTTTGCCAGCCTGCCCTGCCTTTTGTAATAATTTTGTTTTGCTCTGTTCTTGTTTCTGCTGCTGTGGTTGTTGTTATTATTATATGATACACCATTGCAATGGCCGTTTGTTGTGCTCAGTCTCGGCTGTCCAACTGACTTGTCCGGCTGTCCATTTGTCCGTCTGTCCGTCCACTTGCATTTGGCTTGTTTGCTGCCAATTTCTTATGTTGTTACAGTTTATTCTCCTCTTTTTTGTTGCTGAGTTTTGTTTAAGTTGTCGTTTTTGTTGTTGTTGTTATTGTTGTTCTTGCCCCCACTTAGCTTTTTCCTTAGTTTAATCGAAAATTAAAGCTAAAGGGGCTGCCAGCCACGACTTTAATTTTCGTTGCAGTTCAGCTCCGTTTGTGCCCTCTGGTTTCTTCTTTCCTTCTAATGCCTCCAACATCTTTGCGGTCTCGGCGTAATTGTTTCGCTCATAAATCATACATTTTCGCTTGGGTCCCATCTTTTATTTTACATTTGACTGCAATTTTACTTGTCCAAATTTGAAAACTCAAAAAGAAGGGAATTTTTACAGACTTCACATTAGCTATTTGGATTCCTAAAGTGCTTGAGAGCTGGGAGCAGAGTCCCCATGATATTATGAACTTCTAGCAACTTTTGTTCCCTGCTATTAGCCTCCATGAGTTATAGTACAATAAGAGAACTTATAAATATTTTAAGTGAAATTTGGAATAATTACAACTCCATCTCCAATAGAGTGATAAGTAATTGCGTTCCTTCCGTGAGACGGGTGGCCAATATACACTCTTTTTCTTTGGAATAGACAAAATAAAAAAAGGTTGATCTAAGTACATAGATAATTTAATTTTCGACCTTATACTCACGATTCGCAAAGCATGCCTCGAATATGTTTTATAAATAACTTAAGTGGTTGGACATAAATGACACTGATTTCAGCTCCATAGATCTTCTCGTCGTGTTACTTGATCTCAAGTGAGACAATCAGTCAATAAAAACTTATAGAGATTCTAACTACTTATAAATAGCTAGTTGGCTTGATTAAACGAGCTTTTATATTTACTTTGGATATGCGAATCATTATTTCCTGCTAATTCCTTTAATTTTCACAAACGATACACAAAGAAGCGCAAAAAGTTTCTTTTGCATTACAGTGGACACTTTTGCCCCTTTTCCTGTTACGAATTTTCGAACTAACTACACTTTAATGTAATTCATACAATTTCCATTTGTCTAAGCGTCCATTAATCATTTGCACGCTGCTGCGCACGAGCAGCCCTGGGCCATGCCCGGTTCGGGGTGACTTGACCAGCATACTCATTCTCACCGACCTCTGGGCTGATCACCAAATTTGAGGCTTTGTTTACGTGTGACAATCGGGCGACAAGTTGGAAATCAAAAGCAACGCCCTCGAGCAGCGATGCCAGCAACTAAAATTTATTCATTTGCCTGACAACTTTGGGAGCAGCCTGAAAAAAATAAAAGAACTTGATGGTGGCCTTTTGTTGGCATTGCGGTGGCGAACTTATTAGACGCAGTGAAGCATGCGCTGCAAATTGGTACACCTTGACGCTTCAGTAGCTCGGGGAGAACGTGCGCCACAATGCGCTGCGAAGACAAAAGGCGGCCAAAGGGGCATCAATCCAAATTCGGCACACTCTGAAATACAGAAAGTTTCTTGGCTATCTGGCTGATACTTAGCGGCGATAAAGACAACGCGCTTGATTATGAAACGATTCATGGGCCTGGAATTTATTTGTTTGGTAAATTTATTTATGAGCTTGTTCGACTGCGCAGAAACAAAGAAAGACAGCCCATAGTCCCGAACTCAATGCCCAACAAAATCACTCAAGTGCAAACGGAAACGGGCGCCAAGAACTTGGTCCTGCTTCTGGCTGACGTCTGTCTGCAGTCCGTTGGCCGTTGTCGGTTGTCGGTTGTCGGCTGCCGTTTGCCGGGTCCGGCAGGAAATCAGCGATTAAACAAGCAACTAACCAGCAGGCACTTCAAATCTTCGCCTGCAGCTTGTGTCCATCTCATGGAAGTGTGTAATTTTTGGTATTAATTGCTCCGACAAGCAAAACTTTCCAGCTTCCAGTTATCGCCATAATGCTAAGCTGAGCCTTAGAAATAATTGTAGTATCGTCATGTAATTGCTTGCGGCGACAGCCACAGCCATAGCCAGAGTCACGTATCACGCCCACCGTTCAAGCCAATTGGCAAGAAGGCTGTTTTAATAATTCTGCTTCTGGTTCCAATGGAACTGGAAGCATTTACAGGCAGCCGCCTGTATTAGTTGGGTACGTTTATTTGCACTTCAGATGATGGGATCAGAGTACTGTGGCAGACACATATTGCTCGTGACCTTTTGCATTTTTTGGTTTCTGTGACAGCGCTGACGACGCCCAAAAATTTATGCTCATATGGCGCCTTGGATAAGATCTTCGACTGCCTCGTGCCGCGGGCCAAGAGTAAATTTGCCTGCGCTGTTCTGCGTAGATGTGCTGAAAGTCCTGGCACAAATAACGACAGCAGCAGCAACAACAACGAAGACATGTATTGTATGTCGCTGAAAGCATTATCAAATATTATGCATATTTTGTGAGCTCTAATATACATTTTTTCCCTCATGGAAATTGTTGCCGCCTTTGAGTGTCTACAAAGTTTGTTTTATCTCATGCATAAATCAGTCGGCAAAATATACAAAAATTGTATGCGAGTATGTACCAGTGTGGTGATTTAGATTTGGTATACATAAAATGGTGCGGGTTCAGTCCGTTCGATGAGCTGTCTGATAGAGAAATTGAAATTTGTTACAGCCTGCACAGAATGGCAGCTTTAGCGTATTACAGTGTTCTATTGGATTATAAATTCAGAAAGATTATCAAAATTTTATTTACAGCCAACTCTACCTGTTATATATCAAGCATAAAACAAGCCTCCCGCATAGAGCTCCTATGAAATAATTAATGTTCCTCTCTTTTATTATTTAATACGTAAGAACATTCTATGCCATCTGCTGATAAACTTTAAGATATTTGGCTAAATTTTCACTGGAGGAAATAATAAAATGGTAAAAACAAAAATTAATAGTGTCTTATACATCATCATATCACAATAAGCATGAAAAGCCACAACATACGTTGAATTCGTTTCTATAAATTGTCAGGGCTTGTCTCATCTTTTACGATTGCTGATTGTAGTGGGCTACATTCTCTGTTTCTCTGTCTTTCTCTACTATTGTCTAATTCCTTTGATTACAAAGTACTCAGCACTTCTAGTGACGACTCCCACACAAATTAAGGTAATGTGGCTGTGCCTGGCCAGCTGGGACCCTAGCCTACTCGAGCCATGCCTAGCTAGTTAGGAGCCAAAGGCTGCACTTGTGCCCATGTCAGGCGAATGAAAATGCCAGAGCTTACGAGAAACGAGCCGACGCCAAAAACTAACAATCAAAGGGGACAACAGGGGCCATGGATGAGGACGGGGACGGACGATTCTGTTCTCTGGTGGCATTCGCTTCGTTTCATTCTTGTCGTTTGTCCCTTCATTTGGATACGATAACGCGCACGGCCACCGCCGCTGGCCAAGACAGAGCCAACCATCTTTGGCAATGCGCTGGCGCTCGACATCTCATAAAGCACATGACAGGACATTAGAAAACAGCAGAGCACCAGCAACTGAAATAGCACCAGTCGGGCTCGGGCCCAAAGTTAAACCAGCAACGCCTCCACATGCGCCTATGCAGGAGAACGAAGCCGCTGCAGCCAAAGTGCGGGTGGCGGTGCCGCAGCCGTAGCTGGGGCCGTGGCACATGCAAATGTTGCAGTGTTGCCATCGCCTTTGCCCCCCTGCAACCCAACGTTTGTCGTAAACATGAAATGGGTTTATACGTTGCTAAAATTATTTGACATTTCTTGGACTTTGCGCATTTTTACGAGCGAGTGAGCGAGCGTCGCGTATATTTGATTGTTGACTTAGAGGACCCGTAACGCCTCTTTAGCTCCACATCATATTCAGCTATTTTCTGCCTGCGCTTTATCATCATGCGCTCAGTAGTCTCCCAAATTAGCATGCAATATAAGTCGTCTCCCTATACTCTAATTATTGACTCTCCATGAGAGCATGGTGTGCAGTTTAGTCTTTCAATTAGAGTAAATTGGTTAATTTATAACATTAATTGGATTGTTCTAGTGTGCATTATATTTAAGATCTAATCTTACGAATGGTTCATATAATTGCAAACTTTTGTATACCTATTTGAAAAAAAGTGTATTATTTGTTCGCTGTGTGAAAAGTAAACTCAACTGTCGCTCTATTTTTATTTTTGTTTTGTTCATTTTACTTGTTGTTGGGCGCTTTTTTGTTTGTTGTGACGTCGACGTCGGCGTTGGCGTTAGCGTCGACGTGGACATGGGCGAGAGCTCGTGGGCGTGACATGCTTCGGGTAGCTGCTGTGGCAGACGTTGACAAGAAAACGCCATTTTGTGATTGAATGTCACACAAAAGGCAACAGCAGTGGCAGCGGCAACAGTAACAGCAAAAGCAACAGCAATAGCAAAAGCAACGGCAATGGTAATGGCAACAGGAATCAGGAATCGCATTCGGAATGCGGCCGGGACTGTATGGAGTGTGGCAAAGTCGTCATCTTCTGCTGGGGGTTGCCCTTTGGGAAAATTTTGCATGCATTTGGCTTATCAACATGCACACGAAAATGGCCAAAAGGGCAGCCAATCGCAGAAGGCAGCTGCACAGCTGCTCAGCTGCAAGAGGGCAAATGGCCAACACCAACACTAAGTTGGACATGCGCGCACCCAATCTGGCATGCAAATGGGACATTTGCAGTCGCCGCAATCGCCCTGCTTTCCGGCTCCTCTTCTCCAGGCTGGAGATGGCGTAAAGTGTTTGCTTGGCACGCAACATGTAAACATTTTTGAGTTAAATTCGCCATGGAACGGGCGCTCCTAAGTGCATATGGCACACTCTACGCACTTTTGGCATTTGATAGTGTTAAATGCCACACACATGCACATGCACACACACGCATGTCAAGCGACAGTCGCTGTGCAAAACAAACCGCAATTTCTTTTTAGGCACGTCGCGGCCTCAATGTCGCCACATGCAGATATGACTGCAGAAATATTACGGCCACAAGTTGCACCGCAACTACAATTCTAAAACTAAAAGCCACTGGATGGGTGTGACTGCAAGTGTGTAAGGTTGGGGTGCAAGTGTTAAATTTCGATAGCGTTGACGATGGTTAATGGGGCATGGGATGGCGTGGGCGAACAAATACAGGACTTGAAACATATCTAAATGCCACCAAAGTGCATATTGCATTTCTTCTTGGCTATCGATGTTATGTACTCCCATTTGGGTTTGAGTAAAAACACGAACAATGAAACTATCAATATTAACATATTTATTAATATTACTTATGTTTATATGTCGGATTCTAAGGATTAAAATATCTTGAGTTTTGTAAGATGTTTAGGCTTTAGATTTTATTTGCCTCAATTAATACCGAGTTTATCTTTTTTGTCATATATAATTTCACTGACCTCGAGAATTTTTTATCAAGCATAAACACATTTATTTTTCACTCTGACTGACTGAATATTAGATTACAGCTAAGCTGTGCTGCCATGATATCTTGAAAGCTAAAAAGAAGTTGAAAGTATTGTGGGAAATTACCGCCAAAAAGAGTAGAAGAATACCGGAAAGCGTTTGCAAAAATCGTTTTGTTTCTCAACCGATCATTTTCAAGCTATTTTCCAAAGACCTTTTTGTAAGTTCATTTAAAATGCATTTCAAATGGATTGAAAGTACGGGTCATTGATTATGTGTGCGCTATATAATTAGCATATTCATGGCTTGAAGTTTTACAACACGGGAGTAAGATGGGCCATAAACGTTGATTCCAACTTTTGGTTCTTAACTCGACTCCAAGTTTATTTTCAAATATGGAAGATATACGTACATGAAAATTTATATCTAATATGTAAACCAATTATCGTATATCTGCGGGAAACCTTTTTTTTAAATAACACCAATTGTTTCGCTTATAATTTAACATTTTAAGTGTAAAAACTTTTGATAAAATCGAGGTATTTGCATGTTTGTAGATGTGTATGTTTATTTTGGTTTGTGTGTAAAACTTAATTCGTTGAAAAATGCGTACAGATATAATTAAAAATTTAACAATTGTCGCATGTTGCACAAAATAATTGACAAATTTTCATATTTAATTGAAGAGCGCACAGCTGTGGCAATGGATGCTGTCACGAGGGGCTGCCATGGCTGAAATTCATAAACAATGCAGAATGTCGTTGTGCGCGAGTGTGTCTGTTTATGTGCCTCCACATAAAAGTCATATATTCACGCACACAGCTGCACATGAAATGACAGGCGAACAGACGAACAGACGAACAGTCGACGAGCAGATAGACGGGCAGAAAGTTCGACAGAGAGTAACTGTCCATGGGCTGAGGGACTGAATGGCGGCTTAAATGTTAAAACGGGGCGTGGCTGAGCTATGATACGCTTTGTGGCGAAAATTGCAAAATTAAGCAGAAAAAGGCAAATGTGAAAAATGCTGACATCTGATTTGTGTCGACATCGAGCTCCACTTGCGGTTCCAGAAAGAGGTTTTTATTATGCATTATTATTATTTGGGCAGGCCGATAATGCAACTGCAACTGCAATTGCCATTGTCACTGCAAATGAAATGCATACACACAAAATGCATATGCATAAATAAAAATTGAAAAATTATGTACATTATATTAAAAAGCCAAATAAACGACATGCGGAAACGAAGCCATTTAAGTGGAAGTTAACATCCGTCCGACAATGGCCGCCGGTCAGCAAAATGAATAGCAAACAGGGCCCAACCCCAGCTGGAGCCCCTCCCAACCACCTCTTGGAAATAAAATAATATTGCATTATTATTTGCGTATTGTCTCTGTTAGTGCATAAGTGTGTGTGTATGTGTGGGGGGGTTGTGTGGAATATAATCGGACATTTCAGTTGTCATTTCATTGTCGTGTTTGTTGCTGTTAATGCAAAAATAAAAAGCCACCGCAAGCCCTAACCACAAGCCGCCCTGGCAACAACCACATGTGAATACCATGAGAGAACTGCGGGAGTCCTGCAGGAATTTGCCCAACAACTGGCCACAGTCTGCAACGGTGTCCTGCACAAATTTCATGCCACATTTGCTGCTGCCTGATTATACGAGAGAAGTCCGTTAGTTAGCCAGTCTGTTAGAGCGGTATGCAACTAAATTTTAATAGCGCTCATGATTTCCGAAAATTGAAAATAAATTAGTTGTATATCATTTTTGGCTGGTCAAGCCTTTTTCCATTTTTTCCACTGGCCGTTTGCATAATTAAGCTCTTGCGTATATCCTGCTATCAAATTGACATTTGGAGCCGTCCAATTGGCAGGACCAGTCTAAATGGAGAGCTCCAGAGGGTGGAACGCAATTTACGGAAAAGCTCTACGGATACTCGGGTATCGCATACCCTTTCCTGGTAAGCTCTGGGAATCAAAAATCTAATTGACATAATTAAAAAAAAAAATACCCTATCATAAATCTAAAAAGCTTAGGTATATTTATATAATAATATTTATTATATTTATATATAATATAAATATATATTAGTTATAATATAATATAACTAAGATAATCAAAACGGTTCTATGATTTTCGATTTTAACTAAATAAACTGATACCCAAAAGCTGTTATACTAGTAATTTATGTACAATATAATATGTTATATATTTATTTATTATTAGTCGGATTTCCAATGTAAATGTCCTGTGCTCGGTAAAACTCTTCCAGAGATTGGCAACTTCTATCTGCGGAACTTTACACATTTCGTTCAATAAACGAATTTGTGTGCTGCCTAATTAGCAACGCATATTTAAATAATTCCCAATTTGATAAGCAGACATTTTTAACTTGAGCTGTCAGTTAGCGTTAAAACGGCATTTTGTTTGCATGCCAATTGTGTGCCCAGCAGCCGGATGAAAGCGGCCTCCCGCCCATGCAACTCGATGTATGTGTATGTGCGATAAATGCCGAGAAGTGCTAAATTATTGCCGATTCTGTGTTTAATTTGTGCAATTTTGTTGGAATTTTCGCAAATAAAAGCAAAAGTCAAAGGTTGTTATTGTGGTTGTTTATTCTTTATTTTTTGCCGTTACGGGTAAACTTAATTGACTGTTGCAGTGACTACCCTCTGTATACCTATCCCCTTCACAGTGGACTTTTCAAATTGTCAATTAAGTTTTATTTAATGACATTTGCTAGTATCCAGTGGCACTTTTGAGGTTATGTACGCAGCGTAAAAGTATGCAATGGGTATTGTAATTGCGCTTGTCGGCCGCCATTTTGAAATGTATTTTTAGTTACCGGCTCTTCCCTGGCGATGGTGGTTAGCGGTTGGGCGTTGGGGGTTGGTGGAGACTGACAGCAATTTATGCAATTTTAACTAATTAAAAATTAGCTTAACGACGCCGAAATTGCGCAAGAAATATGCCGCCACCTGGCGGGCAACTGCAGAGGTTTCTTCGGCATTGGCTTTGGCAGAAAGAGTTCAGTTTCTGTTAAATTTTAATTAAACTTGCAGTTCTGGTAATTAAAATTTCCTAGCGACTAAGAACCTTCTGCTTCTTGCCTTTTTGGCAAACCAAACAGATGCCCATGGCCAGGTCTCCCAACCCACTCATAGAAAGTGGCCCAGAAAGGCCCAATAAACAAATTCCCTGACATGTTTAACACTTTCCGCTGGGAGAGCACCACAATAGCCGAGCAAAGCCGCTGAAGCTATCTGGCCTTTGTCAGGCATCTCAAAGACAAAAGGGAAAACTTTGTGTAAATTTAATTTTGTTTGGCGATTAGTGTCGCTTCTCAGTGCGGGTTCCATTGTTGAAATTGTTATGCGACCATTAAGACATTTTATAATTCTTTATGGTGCAGCGGCAAAGTGAAATTTAACTAATGGAAATGGGCCTACAACAAAGGCATAGCGGGTGGTTGTCGAAGAATCTAAAGTACCTAGATATATATATTTAAAATTAGCCTGATGTTCTTTTCGCCTGATTATTTGCATGTGCTATTATTTTCTTTATCACAAATGCATAATGCGATAATTCGCAACATCCTGAGCGGCATATCAATTTCTACGGTGAAACGCGCCGAAAAATATACGAGAATTGTAAAGCACATTCACAACTCAATTATCGCACACACTCACACGCATATACGCACACACAAACACATACTTTGGCAGTGGCAACCCCTTTCCGATAAGGTCTAGATCGAGCGGGTTGCAGGGCGAGAGTGGCGTGATTTACGACACCCAGGCGGCGTCACCTGAGATTAAAAAAGTAAAAAGCTTGTCGAAAGTAAAAAATAAAAGGAAACTCACCCAGCAAAGGAAAGTAACTTGTGTTCGAGAAATATAAAGGCATTAAAATCACTGACAGGCAAAAGGATTGGGCCCCACTCACAGCCATAGCAATACTTTCACACACACACACACGTACACACACTCGAAAACACATAATAACGGTTTGTACAAGTGCTCCAGCTACAGCTTGGGCTTGGCTTTTGTTGTTGCCGCTAAAAAGGGCAACGTCGACATCATTGGCACCATATGTTGTGTAATTTGTGTTATTGCCATATGAAGTCACTCACACACTCACTTGGGTGTGTGTGGTGCGCTCTTACCTTGTAGATCTTTCTCGCAGTTCCATTTTGAAATCGATATTTACTTAGTTTTGAATTTTAATTCCAATTGCCGCATAAAATATTGCATCGTACTTCATTTTAATTGAATTTCCACATATTCCCAATCACACATATACACTCACACACCCTCGAGTGTGTGCTTGCGCATAGTCACTTGTGCGACACGCCCATTTTGGTATTCATATAAATTACTCAACTGGCGATAATTGCGGACCATCAATCTTGAGGACATCACACAGGAAAATTGTCAACGCAAAAAGTTGTCTGATATGAGCAGCAGCCAGTTTTAAGGAAAGCGGAGAAGCGGGGCTACAGGGAACTGGGGACCGTTCAACGTAAATAGGCTTCATTAAGGTCCGTGTTTATGGGTGGCTTACAGCTTACATTTTATTTGTATGTATGCTCACTTGACAATTGCAAATTGTCAATTGGTCAAACTTCCTTAATATCTAATTTATTTAAATAACAAAAATTTAATTTTTTTACTCGCCTCGATCGAGAAGCAAGTTTTATTTGCTAATATATTTAGGGTTGCGTACAAATTGTTCTGTTGCAAAACCTTTGTTCTGATCGAATATACATAGAGAATATAAGATACATAACTCCTATAGGAAGAAGCTATATGGTATAGTAGTTAAGAGAGAGGCACATAATTATATCGACTGAGCTGGACACCCTGATTACGGAAACCATGGAATCCACGTTTCGCTTGGCAGAACATGGCTTTAACTATTTACCGTTATTAAATAATGATGCTATATGAATAATGAGAGTTTCTTTGTACAGATCCAATGGAAGTTAAAAAAGGTTTATGGATTTAGTTTTATTTAACAATAAACGAATGAAACTGATTCATTCCAGTCGAATGGCACATCATTAGATGTTCGTTGCTCTCCTGACAGCCTCCATATCTTACAGCGCTAGCAGCTGTCTTGCAGTAAGCCATTAGTCAATGCAGAAATCTTATCACGTACCCCAATGTCGTTCATCTCCGTCTCTCTTTCCTTTCCGCTAGCTCACCCACCTTCCAGCACGCACATCATTAACAAGGCAGCACAGTTTCACTCGCAAATTACTCATTAGAAAATTTGTGCGACTGGCAGCAACAGCAACAGCCACGACAAGCAACAACGACAGCAGCAATAGCAAGAACAAGCCGCTTCTCGTGGGTGGCAAGCTCGACGTGTAGAAACTACTCATGCTGGTGGGCTATCCAATCACAATCCCAATCCCAATTCAAATCCGAGAAGCAGCGACAACCGCAGCAACAGCAGCGACGACTGGGGACTTTGTCGGCGCCGCAGACTGCGCCAAAAGTCAAATTTTGTAGATTGTAATAAATCAAATAGCAATTACACGAAATTAGGCATGTTTTCTCAATTTCGCACATATTCTCATGA
This sequence comes from Drosophila kanekoi, assembly GCA_037075305.1. Lineage (NCBI taxonomy): Eukaryota > Metazoa > Arthropoda > Insecta > Diptera > Drosophilidae > Drosophila > Drosophila kanekoi. Next base: position 470,731 of record JBAMCE010000131.1, on the reverse strand, counting down.
ACACACACTGGGCACATGGAGCACTTCTGTGGCATTAATTGCAGCAGCTGGGCAACGGGAAAATGCTTGGCGCGGACCCCGTTTCAAATTGGTTGAAAGGGTTAAAAATGGCAACTTCAACTTGTCTGGCGGATGCGGTGGTTGCAATGGAGAAACAGTTACTGATGGTGTTACCGATGGGAAAGATGATGGTGTGGGCGGCAGCATATGTGCCAGCATTCTAATTATGTAAATTTGTTGCTGTAGTGGTTTCTGTTTTTGTTCTTGTTCTTGTTGTTGCTTTTTAGTTTTTGCAAACGTTAGCCGGCAATTCACGCAGCACTCAGCTGAAACAACAAAAACAGAAACTGCAACCACGACAACAGCCAGCTGCCCCTTGCCAAGGCCAAGACGCCGACAACAGAAATGACAACAGGCGGTAGACAACATGCAGGAGTCCCAGTCGCAGTCACAGTCGCGGTCCAGATCCTTCTCCTTGTTGTGCTCAGTTAAGTGCGTGCTTTGAGCATATTTATCTTATTTCTGTAGCGTTTTGGATTTTTATTACAAATCAATTGAAGCATCATTAGCATAATTTATACAAAGCGTTCGCTTAATGAACGATCGCATGGCTGGGACCGACTGGGTAGACCTGACGGCAATTGGCTATCTCTGAATTTTATGTCGGGCACTCTCTACGCACGCTCACGAGAAGATCTGACCAGACTACAACTCTAAGTTTCCAACAGTCTTTAATTTTCGAAACTTTATTGAAGATCAATGAACATGCTTTGTAAGCTGAATATTAAAAGTAAGTAAGATTAGAAGAAAATAAAAAAGAAAAAATCTAATGAATATGATTGATTTCCTTTGGTTTAATGTGGTTGGTTTTAGTTACCCCAATTTATGAACCTGGAAATTTGAATAGATGAGTTATATTTCAAGCTAATTATAATCTTCGCAAATGGAATACAGAGCACTGTCGCCTGGGCACAGTATTGTCAATAGTCCATATGAAGCATAATCACGATCATCAGTCATCATCAGTTGCAAATTCGCCGCTCGAACGGCGCCCTGACAATTGGAGTTGTCTTGTCTTGGATTGGATTGTCTTGGGCCGTCTGACATTGTCGTTGCATTGGTGTTGGTCTGGGCTTAGGTATTTTGCTGGGCTGGAGACTGGCGGCTTGTCGCTTTCCTGCGCCCATATCTTGAACAGCGATCGGTCACGTAGCGCCTGCTGCATTTTGTGGCCAAATGTAGCGCCAATTGCTACGCATTTGCGAGCACCCAGGCGCCTATAACAAATGCCAATCGTGTCGGGGACGACGCCAGCGATATTTAATTGTTTCTGCGTCGGCAACTTATCTGGGAATTCCAATCGGAATTTTTAATTTCTGCAAGGCCTTAGCGCGGCCAATAGTCGCTGGAGTGGCTCTTTGTCTGATGAATGTCACTGTAGAATGCATAAGGCACGCAGTGGCCGCTGCTGCTTTATGCAAATATGAGACAAAAGCCAAGGCTGGTTTGGGACAGCATCTGAAGAGCATATGAAAAGTTGGCCAACTGTAATTACCGGCCCCAGCCACATCCCCAGCACCGGCAGTGACAACTTTTTCACACCTGTTCAAACAAGTTAATTAACAGCTCGCAAAACTATATACAAAAAAATAAAAATAAATAAACAATAATAAAAACAAAAAAAAAATATTAAAACAAAAAGTGAAACAACGAATACTGAGAGCTGGCTCGAGCCTATGGGAAAGTTTCTAATTAAATGATTGTCATCTGTTGTGCGCGGCTGGCCAGTGGACAACACTGGGCACTGACCACCACTGAGCAGATGAGCGCCAGCAACAACAACCACAACAACATCTATATAGAGAAACAGAAACTTTTGTCATTATGCAGCCAGCGGTAAAAAAAATAGCAAACAACATCTGAAATTATTAGCCAAGATGAGGCAGATGGCGATGGAGGCGAGTTGGCCAGCGTGTTATTTTTTGCATGGGCAACAACATAATCCCGAACAGAGTTTGAGCTGAAATGTGTTTTTGTGTGTGTTCCACTAGCACTGAGGTCATCATCATCGTCATCATCAACGTCATTATCATCGTCATCATCATCATCATTATTATCTGCAACAGCAGCAGCATACATCATCTGTAATAAAGTGCCAAAACCAAAAAATGAACACTGAAAAAAGTCAAAATAAAATGTTTTATCAACAGAAACTAGCTTTGGCTCCAGTTGGGGACAAAATAGGCGCTGCAAGGTGGCAAAATAACAGCTTCGCTATTTAATAAATAATAACTAATGAAAAAATTGTAAGCTTTGGTATACCATCAGCCACTGCAGCCGCTCTTAACATGCCATCTTAATTAAGAGCTTGCGAAATCTCTGCGATCAGCCAGTTATTAAGTTGCTTCGATAAGCACAGTATGCGTTGAGTTGATATCAGGTTGTGGGTTACTCATTTTACGATTGGTATATGTATTGACAACTATCAAAGACTAGCAAAGACTACATACATACATCAAAGGCAATTTGAAAATGTTTTCTTTAGCGTTGCGGCCGGGCGCCACTGGTTTAAGCAATACAAGTATTACCATGATCATTTAGCATGGCGGTTGGTGACGAAGGTGTTGGAGGCTGTCTAAGTGAGTTACTCCCATAAGTGGAAAAGGCTTATAAATTTGTATACCAGAAAAAATCGATTATAATCGATTGTATATTTTAATACTTAATTACTCAATCTGAGTGAAAAATATGAATTATGACCGATCGATTCAATGTGAAAGCGCTTTTTGAGGTTGAAATTCCTGAAATCATTGCGATTTTCAAACAAACAAAAATGTCGACTTCCAAAATATCAAAAATTGATTAAAACAAAACGCAATCTCGAGGTATGCAACCAAGAATTGAATCAAAACCTGCCTTAAATGAGGTTTGAAACTTGGGCCGACCCACCCAAAATTGTGTTCTTTCAGTACCTTTCTTTCAAGATAAGTAACCAAAGTATATATTAATTTTATTAAATACCTTTATAAACAATTATTACAATTCTTTAGAACTCCATGCTTTTAAAGGTCTAGGCTTTGAGTATGCCTCTGGGGAATTTATGACCATGTCATGGAATAGGTGCGTTTGCAATTTAAAATCAATGAGATCGACGCATTCATGCATACGGACAGACTTGGTTAGGACGGCTCGTCCGAATATAAATTCCAACATACTCTTTTTACACATTTTTAAATGCTAAAAAAATTGCCTGGTAAGTCTTCTGTTTGGATCGTTTTGTGATATCTGTTGGGTAAGTAGCGGCTTTAGTGCAGGCTTATTTACAAGCACTCAGTAGACAGCGATCCGTTCTTCCTTTCTGCTTTAGGTTGATTTCTTTGCATATAATGTGCTCAAAATGATGTTCGATTGTCTGTATTCGAGTGATCTAAAACAGTGTCCTTAACAAGAATAGACATCATTTCGTAATCCATCCTTTACTCCAATTATTATTTACAGCTGACCTTGTTAAACTTAGTCTCTTCTACCTTTATTGCAAATGCAAGCAATCGCAAAGCGTCTGCTTTATTTTCATTAAACTAAAAGCATGGCTTGCCAAAAAAAAAGAAAAAAAAAAAGTAGGTAGAGGTAGTGGCTTTTTTATTTTTCTTTTTTTTTCTGGGACATCTGAAAATCGATGCATTTCGAATGGAGTTCAGTTCATTAAGCGGCCGCTGCATTGCAGTACGCAAAAGTGAAAATTGCCAATTGCCAATCGCTTGAATCTCAGGGTAGGGCGGTGGGCGTGGTGCTATCATTGCTGTTAGTTTAATATCAATGGGCAGTCTAGAGGAAGCCGAAGCTAGCATGAGGTCTGCAAAGGGAAACCCAGAAAACAGAGAACGACAACGAAAGCAAATCAACCAAAAAAAGGGTTAAAAAAGCAATAAATAAAACAAGCATCGACGGCGACAGCGAAGCTATTTGCTGGACAGGAGAGTGTTTGGGGGGAGTAGAAAAGGGCATGCTGCAGACCTGTGACAGGCAAATCGCCAAGCGAATACCGTGGGGGATGCTGCTCAGATGTCTTGTGTGTGTTTTGTCACCCGACCCCCCAACTACGACCCCGTTTCCATCTCCCACTCCCCATCAGCTTCTGTTGATGTGTGTGTGCCTGGATGTGTATGCGTGTGTGGGGGTGTGCGTCATTTTCATTTTGTAAATTTGTTTTGCTTGTTCCATTTGGCTTCATTTCCGTTTCCTTCCCCTTGCCGTCTTTCCCCAGCTCTCACCGGTTTTAATGGAAGAAATGGGTATGGCAATGGTAAAAAACAAGTTTTATTTGCCAAGCGTTGATGTCCCGCTCCTAATCATATGGTGTCGATAAGAAAGTGCGTGTGAAAAGGGTGTTTGGCTGCATAAATTTGAATTATAACATTGCAATGCTCAGTAGAAGCTTGGGAGCTGACAGCACCAGAGAACTCAGGAGGACAGCTCCTTCGGACTGGTCAGGGCGCTTGCTGTGTGCAATTTGTGTGCGGAATATGTTTCGGCATATATTATGGAGATTTTTTTTTTTCCGGCTGGGGCGCTGCCTGCCAATGCATGATGTAGTGGCGTTGGCTCCACACACACACAAATACGACTTGGGAGTATCCGTGTTCTCATATCATAGTGGGGATTTGCCTAGATCAAAAGTGCGTGCTTTTGAATTTATCAAGGTGCTGGTGCTGCCCGTTTCGCAGTTCGCTCGGCCCGCCCCTGGCTTGTTTGTTTGCCTAGCTGCGGTTCGAGGATTTCGGGCGGGTTTTGTTTTGTTTGGCAAACGCCGTGATTTATGGCCTCAAAGTTTTTGGCGTTTGTTATGGGATTCAGCGCGTGCCAAGACTTGGATTAGGGATCGTGCTGAGCCGTAGCATTATGGGGGATGGTGGTCATTTCAATTCATATATTTAGTTAGACAATTTGTTAGGCTTTAGATGCGTGGCCAGCTTAGCTTAGTCTCGAGCTAGTTGTCGAGCCGATTGCCATTTGGCGACTAAAAGTGCAAAACATGACACTTGGCGTTTATGCTAATCACCTTCGTGAAAGCCTGAGCAGCTGCAACTAGAAGGAGTCATCGCTATAGCCATCGCCATGTTCTACACCAATGTTGACAATGACAAATACGCACACGAGCCCCAGCCCCAGCCCCAGCCACAGCCACAGTCACAGCCACTGCAGCCCCAACTTGGAGCTAATATATGCAAAGAAACCAAGTGGAGGACAGAGAGATTTACACTTTTTGGCTTGCAGGAAAATGTAGCTAATGAGTTGAATTGAACATCGCTTGAGAACTCATTAAACACACTGCGCAGCCGGCTAGCATCCAGAGTCGCAGATAATGATGAATTTCCATAAGTCGCCAAGACGCACCATAGCCACAGCAGAACGCAAGTCGCACATTAATCTTCGCCAGACACGGAACTCCGTTGACTATGGCGGTTGTCGGCTGGTTGTTTGGCGGTTGTCGGTTGGCGGTGACTGCATCTCTGCCTGGTGGCCATTAGGTTGTTGCTGTTGCAAAGACTGTTGTTGCTGTTGCCCGCTGTTGTGTTGACATGCGTATGTGTTGTTAATTGCGAAAAAAGGATTACAGGCAGACGGTACGACGACGCGTTGTTGGTTGTTTGTAGAAGATTACACGCGCGGCGTTTAGAAAGTTGAACTGTATGAATAGGTCTAGAGATTAGCATATTTTAGATGGGAATATAAACATCCAGAGGAGAACAACATGTAGCACCTGTAGTATTGCACTTTTGTGATTTGAACCCAAGCTCTCTTTTCAGTCAAAATCGAACAATGGAACGGAGATAATTTTATCTCTAAAAGTAGGAAAAAGGTTCAATGCGTTTGCGAGTGTTTTTCTTGCTCCTTCACTATAATAAATTGCGTGCTTTAAAATTGGCTCATTCTAGACACTCATTTTGCACTCCAGACTCATGCCCTCTGATAATTAGCAGACATGCCCATTTAGAGGTTGTCCATTTGCAAACAGCTGGACCCAGGCGGAAGGGCGACCATTTCGGGCACGGCATAAATCGTAAGGCCAAACGTCGTTTGCAATTAGCAGCGCTCGATGTCGAACTCTTAATCAAAAGTATTGAGACCCAAAAACTGTGGTCCTTTTATGGTCCACACTCGTGGAGACACACTCATGGTAGACAGACACACCGACAGACACATATAAACATGTAGTGTGAACAATGCGAGAGCAACAACAACAACAATAGCAACAAACATGCGGATGTCCTCTTACACTTCCTGTTTTTCTTATTCACTGATTTTTATTCGCTGTTTGAGGATACGCAAATGACCCATTTGGGGGATGTTATTACTACAGCAACGGGCCAACTCGCCGACTTGTACACCCCAATCCCAATGCCATACCCTTCTCTCGTGTCTCACTCTCCGTCTCACTCTCTTTCCTTCTTTGCTTGGCTCTGATGCTTGGCTTTGCCATTTTGGCATAAAGGCACAAGCCAAATGGGCACATAAAAAGGATAAAGAAATTATTTTCACATTGAATACACGAGCAAGCTGCCATGATAACAGAGAGGACCAGGACTAAATCTATTGATGTAATTTTTACAATGTTGCGTCTTGAGATTCTCTGGCGCCGATTCAAGCTCTGCAATTTCATGGCCCCGAAACGAGCGCGCGGGGAGTTGTTTTGTGTGCTGTATTTGCTATTGTCGTTGCTGTGTCTGTTGTTGTTGCTGTTGCTGCTGCTGTTATGAAGGGAGCTTTTCTTATTATTTAATAGCTGCTTTCCCGCCTGCTGCTGTTAATTTTGTTGTTATTGTCCCATCGTTGTGGTCAAAGGTTGCGTATACGACACGTGGCGCGTCTCAAATTCGGTTTCCAGCAAGAAGATAATAGACAAAAATAAAAACCAACGCAACCGACTGCGTCATACTCTGCTCACTTATATAATAACAGAAATACTGTAAAAAACACCGTTCGGGGAAGATGCCATTTTATTTTTTTATTAATTCTTAAAGTTTATTTTTTCAATAAGCCAGTTTATTAAATAGTTTGAATAGCTTGGAGTCTCTACTTAAAAAAGAATTCATATTAACTGAGAGACAGTCAACCAGACGGCCATTGTATCAAGCCAACTAGCTCCCTTCCCTGAGCAGAGTATAAAAACAGGCTTGCAAAGTCAATGAGAAAAATTGCAGCGCGTGCCAATAATTAAGTTGCCTTAATGCACGGCTGAGCCTGCGAGTGCCTGTGTGCTTGCGATTGCTGCTCAACCCTTTTGGACAGGGGCATCAAATTGCAAAGCTGCAGTTGGTGCTTCTTTGTTAGCGGGACAGGGTCGATGATAGAAGTGAGCATAGGCATGAGGTTGAGGACGACGTTGAGAAGAACGACCACAGCCTTTCAGGTTTTTGTGTGCAGTGTGCACAGCTTTAGTGTCCTGCTGTTCATTGTAAGCGACTATTGTTGTGGGTGATGTTGTTGCTGTTGTTGGCGCTTGCGTTATATTTGGTACGCCCTTTGTTGTTGCCTGCGCTTTGTTTGGCATTCTAAAAATTAAATGCACAAAAGGCGGATTTTATTTCATCAACAAAACGGGAAGCAGCAGCTTCTGTTGTTTGTTAAGCATCGCCCACGCAACAACAACAACAGTCCTTGCAACAACAACCACAACAGAAGGAGACATTTTTTTGCGCTTGGCCTTTGTTGCAGTCGACGAGCCTTCGTTATTCCCTTCCTCCTGCATCTACTAAAACCACAATAAAAACAACAAACGCTCTAGAAACAGACGTTCCACTCAACGCAGTTGAGGTCTCTGCTCCTGCTCCTGCTGTACTATGTTGTACTATGTCCTCCGCCATACCCCTACCTTTGTGCTCTCTGCCTGCCGGTGCGGCTCCTGCATTTCATTCGTTTGAGCGAATCTTGCACAAAGGTAGAGAAATGAAAACTGCTGCGCATTGCATTGTTTCATTTGTGGCCCAGGATTGGGCTTGGACTCGAGTGGTTTTCCACTTTGCAACTTTTTGAATTTTTTTTAGAAGAGGGTCACCGTACCTTGCTCTTCTTAGCTGAATTTGAATTTGAAAACATACGCTAAATGTGTTCGGACTATGATGAATTGTAGTTTATACTTGACATACATATGCACATACATTAACTGTCGGAACATAGTTCTTTAAGCGCAAATAAAATTTAGGAGATATTAAAGCATACATCTTTTGATTTATAAAAGATAAAATGAAGCTTAAAACAAGATTTTTCAGAAATGATTTTATTTAATTAATGTATGGTTCTTCAAGATTATAAAACTTTAACTACATATGGAAAATATAATTTAAATATGTGATAGTACAACAATAATATAAGCTTCAGCTTCGCAGCTAGAATACATCTTAAAATCGCGACCAAAGAACAAAAACTAAAGGTATATTTAATATTTGGTATATTGGTATATTCAATATCTGTCCTAGCCAGCGTAATGTTGTCCTAGTCGGTCCTATTAAAGCTAGACTCCGTTTTGATCTTCCGATATATACAAATCAGATGGTGTGTAATTCGTGAAAGAGTCTATTATCAACAGTTTTGAAGTCTATGTATTTGCGAGACCGAATTGTTCGTTAAAGTTTGAGCTTAATATATGTTCAACACGACCATTTCCAACCAAATTTTGAGCAGAGTACTAGGCAGTCAGTTGCGTATGACTGCAAATGTTCATTCATATTAATTATTTTTATCATTGAATAAAATCATGATAAGACAAGACAGTGTCACAGCTCAGTCCAACACTCGAATTCTTTACCTTGGAACCTAGATCATTCGGATCTATCAAATTTGTTGATATATTCTTCCGGTGTTCTCTAGGAAAGTGGATGGTGATCAATCGATGGCGCAATCACAATCGACCTGTATTTTTCAAAACGACCTAAGCTATCGCGATATGGACACATAAATATACATAGATATTTGAATTATTTATAATCCTGATTGTAACCTTCACTTGAGATGCTTCCAAAAACAACAATTCGCTCAGCAGAATCCCCGGTAGGATCAACTATAACTGTTTCAGGGGCTCTTTGCTCTCAAATGAGACTTGCTTGCAGGCACTTAAGTAATTGTAACTACTTGCCCTTACTGATATTGCCTATTTCACAAATTATTATGAGGCCCATTCTGGGCCCCGTTGATGGTGTTTTGCCATTCCCATTTCCGAAGCATTGTTGTTGTTGCTGTTCTTTACGCCTGTTGTTTAACGGCTTGATGGCAAAAAACGACGCCAACGATGGCTGTGAGCCTCATCGCATTCAATTATTTCGGCATTGTGTTTTCCTCCATGTATCTGTATCTGTAGCTGTTTGTCTGTCTGTTTCTCTACCCGTGGGCAAGGCGGGGTGGTTTGGGGCAAGGGTAGCTTGAATGGGTGTCGGAACTGCTGTGGTGCGTACGCTGGAGTTTAATCTTATCAGCCAGTTAAGATCGCCCGGGTTCAAAACTACTTCATTTGACTCGGCGACACGACGGGTGGACAGGACAGGAGAGGAGAGCTGAAGCGGTGCAAGAGGAGGCGACGGTGAGGGCAAAAGCGTATTGCATAATATCACAATTTTCCATTTGATGCTCGTTTTGTGCTGCCGCCGTCGAGATGTTTGTCTAATCAACTGTCATTTGTTTGACGTTTCCCTGAGGGCAGGCAACGTCGCTGGCACTGCCGCCGGGACGCACCAGGACGCGCCAGGACGCAGTGCACATAGTCGCCATTGCCACTCTTGTTGATTACTGCGGGGTGTGCGTCGCTAGATGGCAACAAAAAAGTTAAAAGCCCAAACGCGTCCCTCGTCCCAGCTTGTGTCCCGGTGACAATGACAACAAAACGTAAACGTAAAGCCAAATGTTGTTTTCAGTGAATTTGATGACTTTTATGTGCGTTTAGACAAGAGATCAGACGCTTAAGATGGCCATGGGGTTGCTCGATGTCGGTTGTTTGCTGGCCCATTGTGTGGTGGCCATGTCAATTGGCTTAAGGCGCTTAAAATTATTTCTAATTGGGCAATGGACCTCCAAGTTATACTTGTAATCAGAATAGCTCTAACAGCAAGCGGTCACTTACTCATTCAAATAAAATACAGTATATTTAAAAAAATTAGAGCTCAGAAATCCTTCTTAAGCTTGAAACTTGAAAGACTATAAAGATTTCCCCATCAAAATGTCATTATATTCTCGAATTCGAAAATACTCAAGATGGTCCATTCCAACTGATTAGCTTATCTAAAAATAATTGTCTAGTTGGCTGGCTCGCGGTCCGAGTCGGACACAATATACCACGAAGAAACTATACATGAAATTAAAAAACTCTTAATGAAAAATGACTTCCCACAAAACATTATTAACAAGGCGACATATCGGACCAGAAAATTCTACAGAACCTAACAATATATACAAAACCCTTATATATGTCCGACTATCAGAAGGCCTCACGAACTCGGATTGCTACAACAACCAAGAAATAAAAGTAGCACACAAACCTACGAACCCGTTACAAAAATTCTTTAATAAGATTAATGCAAAAATTCCCATGGCCGATAAAAGTAATGTAATTTACCAAATACCATGTGCTGGGGAAAATAACAACAAATGCAATAGTGTGTACGTAGGCACAACAAAATATAATCTAAAAACAAGAATTATCCAACATAAATCAGACTTAAAATTAAGACATCAAAACAATATGCAGAAAACAGTACTAATGACCCATTGTATGAGAAGCAACCACACACCTAATTTTGATGCAACAACAATCTTACAACAAGAACAACACTACAACAAACGACACACATAAGAAATGCTACACATAATTAACACACCAACGAATAAACGACTAAACTACAAGACGGACACCGAAAATTGCGCTCACTTATACAGACACACATTGAACAGCCAAACAGACTCAGTTTAAATCTCCACGTCATAAAGCGCAGACGTGTAAGATAATGTATGTTAAATGTGTCAATTTATTGTTTAAATGAAAGTGAAATTTGTATTTTAAACTTATAATTGTTATTTACACTACATATTCGGTTTTAATGTTGACCATTTTAATTATACTTGCCTGCTTTATTGTAATTAGCATTCGGGCCAATAACATTTCCTCTATTGTTTGTTTGTTTGTAGGCATATATATTTTACGAAGTTGTTTTCGGGACTATGTCACATAAATTCCAATTATGTCAAATGTAATATTTTAATAAACACTTTCGCAGACTGCACTAAGAGTACAAGAGACAATAAATCTCTCCTTTCAACCGTTGGGCTGGTTGGGCAGTGTCAAAACGCGCAAGCGGCGCAATTAATTAACGCCTCATTAAAATGAAGCCGCGGTCGACTTGGTTGAATTTCTCGTCGTCCATGTGCACAAAAACTTTTCTCGACAAATGTGAGAAAATGTCAGACACCAAATTTGTTTGCTAAACGTCGCTGTGCAGGTAGTGGAGATATGTGCAGAAGCATGGGTTGGGTCTGGGTCGGGTGTGGCGGGTAAGGACTGTAGAAAGCGGTAACAAGAGGCCTCGGTCATATAACGGTTCAGCAAGTTATCGACGGCTTAATCAGCCTGGTTCGCATAATGGCTTGATAAAGAGCTGGATGGCAACCCAACTAGATGCCAACTCCCAGTTGGAACATTGAAAATCAGCTCAAATTGCCATTAAGATTTTCGGGCCAATGGCAAAGGTAGATAAGGCCGCTTGCACTGCCAGGATAATGCAAAAGTTCCACCCAAAATGAGGTAGTTATGCTTACCACGATTGGTTTGTGGCATGTACTGAAAATACATATGTATGTATATATATAAGTCTATGCCTATGTACATTCAGTGTGGTACATTCAAAGGGTTGCGCTTCCCACAACCCACAATCCGTCGCATTCCCTGGGGAAACATTTTGCGTTTTGGTTTATGCGTCAGAAGCAAAGATGCCGCCGTCATTGTCTTGAGCTGCCTTTTGCCTCTCCCACGGCTCACTCGGCTAGGTCGGGCAGCTCACTCTGAGGACCAGTTTCGTGGGGAGCGTATAAAAAATTGCATTTTTAATTATCAGCTACGCGCCCGCAGGTTAGAAAACTAATTCCGAAGCAACCCCAAGTTGGCAGGGCTGTCCAGAGTCATGTCTTTCATTTTATATTATGCGGCCGACCCAAGAACCTGGCCCTCATCGAAATGAAGTCCATTTTCGAAGGAGCTGGGCGGATCGGCTGGGTTGGCTGGGCTTGTTTACCTGACGCATTGATTTGACTTGTAGAACATCGCCAATTATTGAACTTTTACAAGGAAAATATTTGCATAAAAAGGTGCTCTAATTGAATACGCCTCGGTTGCGGCACACAATTGTGGGGCATCGGGCATGTCGCTTCGAAAGGATTTGCCCCACAGGATACGCTGCGAAAATTAAAAAAAAAAAAGAAAACAGACTGCCGCCCTCACCATCCACCATAATAAGAAATTCAAATAAACCGCGCGCTGTCATCTTAAGCTATGCCACGCCTTCAGCAAACGCACGCCCACGCCCCACCTTTAGGTTCAGCTGGCGCTGCTTTTCCCCACTGTGGGTTTTGCTAAACTTGAGCTTAGCAGCTTTGCCGACATCAGGCCCGCCGCACCGCATGGCCCGCATTTGTCGCTCCTCTTATTCTGGTCCTTGCCGTTCTTTTCGCCCATTCCCAGCATTGTTGCCTGCCCGCCGCGTCCTTGCGCACTTTCCAGTCGACAGGATTTCTCAAAGATAAGGGAATTGCTCTGTCAAGTAAAGTGATATATGGTCCGAAAGGACTTCAATTTATACAATTTCTCTTATTTTTTCCGCTACTTTTTGCGTTTTTCTGTATGCTCTTCGTGCTGTTTGTTGCCTTTTTCAGTGCCTGTTGTTGTTATTGCTAGCTTTTGTGGTGTTGAAGCTGAGTTGGGTTGGGATGGGTTTCGCCACAGTAAGAGCCTGTGTGTGAGTGGGGGTGGGGGTGGAGGGTCTATTTCGGGGCTGCTGCTGCTGCGTTTCTCTCGACAAAAATGCGAATATGCGAGTTTAGTTTATTTTTGTGCTTTTAGACAATTTTCATTTATTTGCTGGAGTTGCTCTTCGTGCGGCTTGGAAAAAAGCAATACGTAAAATGAAAAAAAAAAATAAGAAAATAAGAATTCATGACCTTCGGTATGTGCTATAATTTAATACACTACGACTAACATAGCAAGTTATTTGCTTTATTTTTCTCGGCTGCGATAAGTTGTGATCCTAGGAGTAGAAGCGGGACAGCATAAGGAACCAAACTAGTAATGAAGTCTCTAGTAACGAGTATCGAGTGGAGTAAACATAATATTTGAGTTAGGGGCATACATAGACGTGACCTATTTTGATATAGAAAGGTATAGGAACTTTAGTCGAATGTTTTTCTCGTTGAATTTTTTTAAAACGAATAAAACAATTGCTTATACGTTATTTTGCAGTTACTCTGTGGAAACTATAAACTAAAATGCTCTGCATATTGTCAAAATACGTCCACCTCAACATAAGTAGCTAACATTTTAATGGAGCTTTATGGAATTACATGTAGAGATTAAAAGGGAAAAGTAAAACACGATTTTTCTTCTGCAGAGAGGCATTTAGATGGGGAGGACGCTGCTTCCATGACGCTAAACTGAAAATATGCATTTCAATTTTAATAAATAAGACAAAATGGCGTCTAGCAGATTTATGCGGCTGAGGCGCCGCCAATGGAGTAGACGACAATAGCGCCAACAGGCAATAAGATCAGGTCTGGGGAGGTAGTCGAATGTATATGGAACCAATTTGCGAAAAGAAATAGAAAAATAAAAGTAGGGGAAATACGTGGCGGATGGGGCGCTGGTGTGGGAGCTGGCTGTGAGATGAGCTTCAAATCTAGCGCAAAATGAATAACTTTGCGAGTGAGTGAAGCTGCCGTGTTGAAAGGCTGTCGGCTTGGATGGGTCCATGACTTGCAAGCGTTATACGAATAAGCAGCTGAACCAGAACCAGAACCAAAGCTGTCATCTGCAGTGATTTGCGATGTGGCCTGCAATTGACGAGCGCATTGTGCGGCGACTGTTTTTAGGACTCGCCAACAAAGCGACCGTCGCGCAACAGGGGCCTGCTCCTGCGGAATAGGCATAGAGCCAGAGATCACCCAGTTAGGGGTGGATTGTCCAAGGTTCGATTCCTTTAAAGCAAAAATAAGCCATTCAGCCATGAATATATACACATAAACACACACACACTGGCAAACCTACAGACAGCGGATTTGCGTTAAATTATAATTAGAATTTCTTTTTTAAAGGCAATCACGCGCATATGTGTGTTGTTGTTGAGTTGTGTGTGTGTGCGTGTTTGTGTAAGTGTAGGCGTCAGCCTTTTGTTGTTGCCGTTGCCGCTGTTGTAATGTGTCCTTGGGGCGTCATTTAATTGCTTTTACCAATTTGATTTTCAAGTGCCATTAAGCTCGGCACGCCCCGGCCGCCCGCATGTGCCAGAAAGTGAGAGCGAAACGATGAAAGTCGAGGCTACTCCCGTATTGCTGCAAGTGGAAGTGAAAGTAACGCGCGTGCTTCAATTAATTGGAAAATGAATGAAACCCGCTGCCTGCCCAGCCTGGCCCCTTAGGCATCCCCAGGCCAATTCATTGTCTATTTTCGGTCAATGGCTCAATGAAAATGCAACGCGTGACAGTTGCGCCAACTGCCACAAGGCATCCCGAAAAACAACACTATGCCCCACCACCTCACCCCCAACATTCAGTCCCATAATTAAACGCGTATGTGCGCGACGCAAAATTATTAATTGCCACAACTGGCAACTGTCGCCATGTTTGTTGCCGCTGCCCCTCCGAAAAGCAGGAGCGGGCAACAAAGCCAACTAACACGAACATGACGCTGTCGGCGCTTCGCATTTTTAGCTGAAATCTGGCAGTGTGGCAGTCCGGCGGTCTGTCCATGCCATGTCATAAGTCGCATGCAACATAGCGGCTAATTGTTAGCAGCTTCCCGCGATCCTCCGATGCTTATTAATAGAGAATTAAAGCAATTATCAGTGCAAAAAAAAAAATATGGCAAGGAAATCGACTAAGGCTGCTGCTCTTGTATTTCATACCTCTTGACGTTGTTGTAGTTGTAGTTGCCCTGCATGAATTATTTTGTGCCACATGGGCACAAATGACAAAAACACGCAACATGTTGGCAACAGCAACAAGAACAAGAACTAAAGCAGGAGAGATTTTAGCGCGCATCGTTGCATTTCGCAAGAAATTAATTACTTTTGGCACTTTTCATTGAGCAAACATTTCTTTTGGCTTGGTTTGTTTCGTTCCTCGAGCTATTTTTTTTCCATTCGCTTGTTGTTTCATTCAGCGTCCCATAATGAAAAATCGTTGTAGAAATTAATTACGCGCCAAATGCAAACAACAGCCATTGCAAACTGCAAAGAGCAAGCGGCCACCAGAATCCAACGACCAGCAACTGAGGCTTGGAGCCACAGGAAAAGAAAAGACACCGCAAAAAACAAATCATCATTGGCGCACTTCAAACGCCCGCCAAAAAGTCACGGCACTCGACACTTCAGTCATTCATTCATTCGCTTCATCTATCGACCAAGCAACCGTCCATCCATCCATCCATTCATTCGTTCTTGCAGTCCATGAAACTATCTATCCTTCTGCTTGTTGGTCGACGTTTACAATGCCAAACGAGAACGCAGGCCAATTAAAGTGGTGTCCACCCACCGACGAATGCCCAACATATCCCAGTCGCAGCTGGTCAAGTTGGTCAACTCGCTCGTTCCTCTTTCGACTCAGCGCACCAGTCCGACGGATGTCTCTCTGTCTGCCAGCGCCTAGCACCACTCTCGACTTGATGGCCGCAGCGGCGCTTTTGTTGCAGCTCAAAATTTGCGTTGGGACCTCTTTCATTTGCACATTTTATACGATTTTTGTGGCTTTTTAGACATAGCATACACCACAGCTTTACTTCCCTGCTGCGGTACAATAGTGCGTTTAGCGTTCAGCTGGTTGAGCCCACTTCCACATGTTTTAGGAATAATCAAAATTTTCTGAACATTGTCCAGGAAATGTTGCCGATCTGAGTTACAGACTTATCTATCTACCTATAAAAATTTGTGTAACAAAATTTTACCTGGACTCGCAGTCTTCTTAAGAGAAGAAGAGCAAAGGAAAAGAAATAACAATATATACAAAACTGTTTGTCCTGACTAACTGATCGATCGATTGGTGATCAACGCACTAGCCAAATCCTAACAGGTTGAAAGCTGAGACTTCTCCATTAGGAAAGGTTTTTGAGAAATTCCGTTCCCGACTATACAAAACTAGCGGAAAACGATTGTATTGAATTTTAATTTCACTTTCAAAGATCTTTTTGCAAGTTCATTAGAAACGTGATTCACAAAATTCGAAAAATGCTCCAGACATTTCTTTTCAGCTTTTCTTTTTAATTCAATGGGCATCAAAGTTAATTTCAAATATCTATATAAATATAACTTGAGACGTTGAGCTCAACATACTATGAGTAGATTTAATTTTGCACATGCGGAAAATGTGGGAAAGGCGATATATATAATTTGAAGCAAAAAATTTAGTTAAATAATAATAATAGTTAAATAATAAAATTATAAATTCTTGTGAACACTCGTGCATACCCTGCATTACAATTGTTATTTATTTGTCAAAGCAATTTTTTGGTAGCTCCACTCAGAAAGAGTATATAATAAATTTTCTCTGTTAAACTACGCGATGTTCCGTCTCGAATATACAAGGAATGAAGTATATAAGGATATAAGTAAAATGTAATACAATCATTTGCAATTTTAAATGAATTTTTCTTTTCATCACATTCTAAAATGAATTTAAAAACAGTGAGTACTGAAGGCCTAAGATACCCGAGCATAGGCTGATACCGTGTAGCACTTAACGACTAAGTGTCCGTCGCCTCACATATTTATTAAGACTTAAAAACTCACTTGCAATCTGCCCCACCCTTTCTCTTTTTGCCTTTCTATCCAGTTGCCCGAGGCAGCTGTTTAAAAAGACCGCAAGCATAAAAAAACCTTGGTAATAATTATATTTTAGTTTTATGGCCAGCAGAAGTGACCGTCCCACCGCCCATGTCCCATAAAACACAAACTGTTGCATAAATGACACCTAGACGGGATTGCGGCCCGGCGGCTTGCCAGAGCCCAATGCAGCCGGTGAGCAGATCCGAGTTGTTCCGAGAGTTTATTAAAAGAGCGTTCCGTTTGCTGACCGTTGCTGGCTGAGGGCTGAAGTAGGAGGAGGACGGAGAATAATTCAAACAAATTGACAGCCGCACATTACGCAATGGAAACTGCAGCGCTGCACTTTTGCAATGGTTGCCACCAAAATGTGTTGCGAGTGCGAATCCGAAACCAGAACTGCTGCTGGTGGACACCAGTAGCTAGGGGAGAGTGCGCAGAGACAAATCTAATTGCCGAATGCAGTCGATGCCGGAGTGCAAAATCATGTCAACAGCAATTTTCCATTGTTAACTGTGCTGGCAACACCGGGAGATAGAAGAAGATAGAGGAGTGCTCTGAGAACGAGAGCTCGTTTCAGCTTGACTTGAACGTGGGCAGGGGGTAAGTGCAGCAATGTAAGTGCGTATACTTGATTATGGTTTTATTAGCACAGGGTTGTCCTTGCTGTGGATGTCGCTGCCTCTGGCATTTCTTTGGCTAATTTCGTAGAAAATCCTTGGCACTTAAATTTGAAAACTAAGTAAATCCAATGGCAGCCCACCCCCTTAGTGGTGCGGTGACTCTGCCAGCACCAGCACAGATTGCCACGTACAACTTAATGCGGTCTAAGTGCAATAATATTACTTCACTTCATTTATTTTGCGCAAAAATATAACAAAGATGTGACAGTCAAGAAGAAGAAGCAGGAGAAGGCGACGACGACGACGACGACGACGACGAAGACGACCGTATCCACAAGGAAGCTAATGCTGGAGCTGAGCACGCAATAATGATGATGTCATTGTCAATGGTAGCAGCAACAGCAACAACAACTGGAAAATTGTCAATGTTGCGACGACAACAAAGCAAAGCGAACTGAGGAGCGCAGAGCAGATCTGAGCAGATGTAACTGAATTAAGCATTAAGTGCGGATGTATAAACAACCCTACCGAAAACTGTATGCGTGGGTCGGAGACAAGCCAGAACAGCAGATGGAGGGGCTGCGAGCAAAGTCCGTCTTAAAAACGGAAGGAAGCATAAAATAAAATGAAGCAGCCACAGCAGCAGCAGCAACAGCATCATTATCATCATGATCATCATCGTTGCAATCGTCAGCAGTAACAACAGTGCACTATTGCTTCCTTCAGCCGATGGTCTATCTCTTGCTCTCTCTCTCTCTCTCCCTCTTTCTGTCGCGCTATCTGTGCATCTCTCTTGCTCTCTAGGCGGCCAAAAATATGCAAAGATTCGAAGAAATTATTGCGACTTTTATAATTTTGCCAACACAAAACAAATTTGTTGACATGCGCAAAGTATTTGCCTCAGAGCTCAGACATTTGCAATCATTATAAAATTTGTTGTGCTGCACCATTTTCTACAGGCGCTCAACTAAATATACTGTGTGTAATTGTGTATGTGCAGAAATTGTGTGTGTATTGTTCTTGATATATCTGCAATATCTAGACAAATGCAGATGCATTCTTACAAAACTGTCGTTTGCGTCATGTTTTGGTTCTCAATAAAATTTACTTGGTTGCATTTTTGCTGGTTGCCAAACGGAATAGGGGCGTCAGTGGGCGTGGCCACAGTCTCGTAACTTTTGTATGAATTCCTTGAACGATTTTATGTGTGCGTCGAAAATCCTGGCCAAAAGTCAAATGGCAAACAGCAAACATTTTTGATTGCAGTCAAATGCACTACAATTAATTGCGAACCTTCGACAAACAAATGAAAAATATATATATTTGTATATATTTGTGAATTGCACATGATACATTTTAATTACTGCTGTTCAATCGATCAAATATCCTTATGGCTGGCTCCAGTTGAACACTTTCAAAATTTCTTCATTTCGAATATATCTAAATTGTGTACACAAGCTTAATAAAAGCTCATTTAACTTTGCATTGAATAAATAGGTAATTTGCCGCTTGCCTTAAAGTAACTCATTTATCACCAGTTTGAATTCACACAATCGACTCGAGTCTACGGGCACTCTGAAGAGACCACTTGAGAATCTAAAGTACACCATAATCTGATCGTTTAATCTGCATTGGAAATCATTATACCCATTAAAGTCAAGCAGCCAGGGCTTCCCAAATAACAGAAGAATGAGTGCCCGCAGCCATGGATGCCGCATAAGCAGCCTCCCATCCACATATATAGATGGATGTGTGTTGGTGTAGTCGGTTAGTCGCATGTATAGACTATAATTTATGCCCGGCGATTGTTTTGAGCACATTCGCACACTTCACAATCTGTTCGAGTTACATTTTTATTGACAAATTGCGTTGATTTTTGCTGGCGGCATCCAGGCATGAGGGTTGTGCCCCGCTGTCTGCTCCCTGCTCCCTGGTATCTGCTCCCTGCTCCCTACTCCCTGATCCAGTCCGCTGGCTGCGTCAATGGCACTTCAAACTGCAAACGACCGGAACTAGCAATTGTCATTTTTGTGAGTGCCTCCCGCACGGCAACGCGCATCGACAGCTCGACAATCAAGCAAACAAATTCAATTATGTAAATTTAGACATCAACAGATACAGATACAGACACAACGTCGCATATGCATGCGTACGAATTGATGCTGTCTAGATGCGAATATAGACACTGTGCTTATATACAAATTATGTCAGGAATGCTGCCGCTCATAACCACTGCATATATGGGGCAAGTGCACACACCAGATGAAAGTGTAAAGCAAATCGAGGCAAAAGTCAAATCCAGCTGCCACATCGCATGTGCCGCATCAAATTTATACATGTGCTATATTGCGGCTATTACAGCTGCCGTTAGCCCACGCAGTGACGTTGATAGTACTAAATTTTTCATTGTATCAATTGTCAAAACAAAGTTTTGGATTGTCGCTACATTTTCCAAGTCGACGGTTCCACATGGAGCTGCCTCCACAGTAAACGACGACGCGAACGCTGACGACGGCAACGGCTACGGCTACGGCCATGGTGTTACTTTCAATTGAACTTAATTAAATTTGTAAGTGAATCTAGTGCGGGCTGATGGCAACGGCAACGATTGCCACTTGGCATTCGCGCACTTTCCCCACTTTACTGTGGCACTGCATTTCACGAGACGACACAAGAGGTAACATTGAGGAACTTCACTTGGAAACTGGGACTGGGACTATGACTGTGACTGGGACGTACACGATTCGCATTGCATTGCTCTGCAAAGTCTTTGTCTGGAGCGACAATTTACATAATTTAAGTCATTTAAATTATCCGAAAACATTTCAATTTATGCTGTAATTTGCACCCACTGCCACTAGCAAACTCACTCTCAAATTCTGTCCAATCCGACAACAATTTGGCTTTGACTCCGACTCCAATTCTGATTCTAACTCCGTCTCCGTTTGGCATTGCCATTGTGGTCGCTGTATAGTCGCAGTCTTCCATTGTTATCATCGTCGTCTGAATGATTTTGCGATAATGTAAAGTGCATTAATGAGCTCGAATCCATAGCTCGAGGCAATCCCAATGATTGGATGGATGGCTTGACAGCTTTGCCATGAATAGGCTTCATATCACATTACAAAAGACAAAAGACAATCCTCCAAACAGAATTTTGGCACTGCTGGCAGAAACTGAGCTAACCAAATTAGCCAAGCTGATTGGGTATAAATTTCATTCCTGCCACAAAGAAGTTCTATTGTAGGCGGAATAATGCAATTGCAGATTCAACTGAATGACCGAATGAATGCCCCGCGCTTTGATTGCAGATTCTGGATTTTGTTTTCAGTTTGAAAAGTTGAAAAGTTTAAGTCGAACTCAATGACACATGAACATATAATATAATAAAATCGAAGCATAAAATACTCGCATACTGTACAAAGCCTTAAATTGGATTCACATCGCAATCAGGTCATGTCTAAATACGAGTACTATTTTAAAAGCCTGCTTGTTAAATATACAAAGTAAATTATTAAAGTTTCGCACTTAAACTTTTGAAGTGTTATTTTCATAAATATCTAAAATCACTTTAATAATATATTTTCTAAATCTTCTGGTATAAAATGTATTAGGGAAAATTTAAAAAGTTAATTACTATATAATATTAACTAGCATTGTGGTTGCATTGCATTTACTTGTGCTTTAATCTGGTAATATTCGGGCTCAATGCTGGCCTGATCCTACTTAAGTACCTGCTGATGCCCTTGCTGTAAAAAGAAGACCTCTGCACATACACTGGCCTAGACGTCATACGCCCTTGTCTCTATGTGTGTTGGGCTATGACGATGATGATGCCATAAATGAGAAAAACCCGTCGCATAAAATGGTGTCACATATGCGCAGCATTAATCTGCTTTGAAATTTTAAAAGTGGAGTGTACGCAGCGTCGCTAAATATATTATGAAATTAAAATAACAACCACCACGAACAGACCAAGCTAAGGGCTGAAGCCTTCGTCTGCAACTCCGACTGTGACTGCGACTGTGCCAGGGAACTTGGTTGAGGGCAACGCCAAACGGGACTCTCTCTCTCTCTCAAATCATATTCATATGCAAAGCAAGAGCAACAGTACAACAACAACACAATGGCAGAAAGTAATGATGCCAACACCCAGCCTGACATTATAACAAGAGCAACAATAGCAACAACAAAAACAACAAAGGAACAGGAGGTAGCATCAGCAGGCGACATGCAACAACAATAAAGAGGGAATTACGAGCATCAAAATGCGCAATGAAAATAAATTAAAGTTTCAGAAACAACAAGCTCAAAGGAGCCCACACCCAGCACATCACACAGCGTCAGATTACCTCTAAACGAGGGGGAAGGGGAGCGGGCGGCAGTAAACTGCAATTGCCACAAGTGTACAATATGATGAGCTTTGTGTAGGTGGACAGCGCGACAAAGAAAAACTTTGAAACTTTGGAAAATACGTAAGAAATTTGCATAAAATTGACAGCGGAAATTTTGTTAGCCACCGCATAATGGCCACTTGGAGCAGCTGTAAACAGCTCGTAAAAGTAATTACAGCTGTTGTGGACCGAGGGGCGAGCCTAACTAAAAGGCAGAAGTGTTGGTGTCACAAATGAGCGGGCCGCTGACTGTCTAATGTGTCGAATGTGTATGTGCCGAGCCACTAATTATAGGCAACTTAAACGCATCTAATTTTCACACTTGGAAAATGATTAAAACTCCATTTGTGTGTGTTCGTGTGTGTATGTGTATGTATATTGTGTGTGCGACAGCGCTCAGCGCAGCGTGCAGCTTAAGCAACCAGCTCAGCACCTTGGCTAATTAATATTAATTGAATTTGTTGGTCAAGCGTGTGTGCGGCTGTGTGTGTGTACCTGGGTGCGTGGCAATCCGCACAGCTGTTGTGCAATCGAATTGGAATTGGAATTGGAATTAGCAGCGGCTGCCAAATAGAAAAATAAGAAGAAGAGAAGTGCATGTACTTCACACCAACTGATGTCCAACTAATGCCTACTCCAACACCGTCTGCAGGTCACGAAACGGGAGCGGAAGCAGCGCCGATGAAGCGTGTGCCCCGCTTGCCAGGAAAGTTCCAGGCAATTATAGTTCAATTATATTGGCCGGGAAGGTAAGCGAGATATATTGGCAACGCATTGGTCGAGCTCTGGCTGGGGTCAGTTGTGATCGGGATCGGGGCATAGACACACAGTTGCCCAGCTGACACTTGGCAGTTGGCAGTGGGCAGTTGGCAGTTGGCAGGCAAAAGCGAGCGTTCACCCACATCAGTTGTCAGTTGCAAAGCGCTTTGAGTAGAAAGAGTTCCCATATACATATATAGACAGACAAGATTAGGTTTTCATAATCTTTTATTTCATAATTTATTACAATTGAAAATTATGTTCAATATTTCTTTCTCATATTTCTTTTGCTTTGTTTTTAGTTTGCTCTCTCTTCAAGTTGTTGTTCTATTTGCCTTTCAATATGCTCTTATCTTAGGGGCTCTGATTTTTATTTCTTTACATAGAAGCTTCAATGAATTAATTAAGTTAATGATAATTTTCATTTCAATATAATAAAGTATAGTTTTTATAATTAATTGTTTTTATGCTTTCCTTTGCTTTCCATTTAATCCTAAAAATTTAATTAAAGTTAGTTTTTACACGCACAAACATTTATTTTATTATAAATATATTAATATGCATATTTTACTGTTGCTTTCTTTTATTTTTGCATATTTTTTTCAACTATAAAGTTAGCTCTCTCTCCAGTTCTAACTCCTATCCAGCGCACACTTTCTATCTCTCTCCATCTCTCGCTCGATCGCTCTCTATCTTTCTCTCTCTCCCTCTCTCTCTCTCTCTCTCTCTCAGATTGTGTGTTTGTCTTTCTCTGTCTTTTTTTTGCTCTTTTATGTGTTCCACGCTGTCGCGTGGTTAAGTTGAAGTTGTAGAATTCGTTTGTGCACTTTCTATTCTATGCTCAGGGTTGCATTTGGTTGGGCTTTTACCAAATAGCATTAAATACATTTTAATCATATTTTATTTTTTTCTCATTTTCTGTTTATGTTTAATCATGCATGCTTTATAAATAATGCAATGTTTTTCGCTATTTACAAAATATTTTCAATGAGAGGTTATCAAAAATGTACAATATTTATTATATATATGTATGTATATATAATCATCGTAATAAATGTTGCTGTCGTCCTTAATAATCATATTAAATATTTACGGCGTATACATTAAAGTTTCGAGAAAAATCACATTTTAATTTAAATTCTGATACGAAAAAGTAAAAACATAAAAAGCATAAAAATTATTTCATATACAATATGTATTATTTATAATTGTTGTTAGCATTTACTCCTTTTTTTAATTATATATTTTTTTGTTTAACCTTCCGTCTTTATTCTATGTAACGCTTTTCAACACTGACACATAACGGGCACTTTCAAAATGCCAAGCAAGCGGTCGCCACATACAAAATAATTGAAATTTTAACTTAATTTTATCTAGATTCATAGATTCATATTTGTAACATCGTTAAGCGGTTTCAATGTACAAGCTTTTAGTTGCAATGCGAATTGCTTGAGAAGCTGTTAACATGCTGGCACAAGAGAGAAATACTTGCACTCAATATGTAGTCGGGGAATATAATGGGCGCCATTTAGAAATCGATATCTTAGATTCTCCTTAAAAGTGGTTTTGACCCGAAATGACCCGAAAAGCAACATTATTCAAGATTCCCATCCAATTAAACCACACTGATTTCTCTCTCTTCTTGGTATCTCTCTCAACATGTTAACATCTAGCATCTTATCTGGTGTTAGTTAGTTAGTTAGTGTTACTTTCAATCCAACTGACTTTTGGTTCCTTTTGCTTATGCCATACATTACTATAATAAATATGCCTTGGTTTTTCTAAAATTAATAATAATATATCTAGTTATTTATAGTTTATATATGTATATATATAGACTTCGTATACTTCATTCGCTTATTTCATGCTTTGGTTTTTATTTAAGGCGTTCTGTACAATTTGCGTTTAATCGTTTCTCAAGTCAATGGTTGTGTTGATTATTTAACTACCATTAAGTCTAATGTATTACTATCAATGCATAGATCGTATAATTTTGTAGCTTTTAGTGAAAATTTGCATTTTATTTTATCTCCATTTTTAAACACGGCTTGCGAAAAAACATTTGCCTTTAGCAATTTGTAAATAATTTTTTGTAGTTTTTCGATCATGCAAAACAATAGCATAATTTTTAATGGGGTAATCTTAAAGAAGTTCGTATACGTTTGAGTGATTGTTTCAATTGTAGCTATATATAGGTGGTGTCTGCTAAATAAATCAGAAGTTACCACGAGAAAGAAGCTCACAATCTTAAGTTTAATTACAAACAGATAAATGTTTTCTTCCCTCCACTTGCTTTTATCTTGAGCTTAAAAAAGGTACTCACTTTTTTACACTTGACTAACATGGAAAGTATCCGCAAAAAATACAACACCTAAATTTCAGTTTGTTTCTCTTTTCATTTACGTATATTCGTTACGTTAGTTTTTACATTTTTAAAAACGGTGTAAATTCATTTTAAACGCACTTGTGCTTGCTGACTTCAGTTCCATTGTATAAAATTAAAGATTATAACGCAAATAATTCTGAATAAATTCTGTGTTTGGGTGTGTGTTTGTGTGCGCATGTGTGGGTGAGTGTTTATACATGCTTGTAAGCAAAATAATTCCAACGATATGTTGCTCTTAGGCAATCAATGCTCTGTAGTTAATACCCCTTGGAAAAAATTAATATATTCTTAAAAGAGCCCGCTGAAAAGTTGAAATTAACAAATCAAAACTAAAATCAAATAAAAACACCAGAAAATGTATTTTTGCAATTATTTTTCATATATGCATTTTACTCTTATTTTCATCATTTAATCATCATTCATACAATGCGCTTGATTTCACTTTTGTTTTGTTTTAAAATTAAATCATTAGTTAAGTAAATGTAATAATAATGATAATAGTAACTAAATATAACGCATAGATATTAAAATACATAAATAAAAGTACAATTTAAAATTATTCATAATTTATTATTTATATCTGCATCTGTATGTGTATGTGTATGTTAATGTATATGTTTAAGTATGTGTTTTATACTCGAATGCCTATTATGGTTTAAGTGTGTGTACTTCATATAATATGTATATGAACGTGTATGTGATCGGTATATTTATATTCAAACATTTGATTTCATTTTCTTGGAAATAATACTACAAATACACACAAAAAGAATAAATTTTAAAACAAACTCCATTCAAAAAAGTATACATATATAAATATATGTGTTTTTTTTTTCAAAATTAAATTCAATTGCTTTTTGTTTTTTCTCTTTTCTTAAGTTTTTCAACGCGTAAAATTAGAAAACAATTCAATTTATTTAAATTAGAGTGCTAAACCTAAGATATAGATACATAAGCATATACATAAGTAAGTAGTAGGTATTTTATGTATTAATTATGTTTAATTAGTTATCGTTCTGTTTATATGTACATTTGTATGTATCCGTACAAACAAAGGTATAAACTATAAAAAAACATAAGCGTTTACTATAACTGACTTGTTAAAAGTACAAATAAAAAGAAACTAAACTCTAGCAAAGAATTTTATGTTTGTGTTTCCATTTTTCAATTTTTTCTATTTTTTCTGTTGTTTCTTCTTTCTTGTTTTCGACTTGTTAATTAAATAATTGTACGCAGCTTGGGATCCGTTTCAAATTATCTCTTTGTTTTTCGTTTTGCGCAGGGGATGCTGCAAGTGAGTGGGGTTATTTAGTTATTCATATTAACACCTAGTTGATAAACCAAATCATATTTATTGCTTTAGCTTCAATTTTAAATTCTATTTCGTTTTGGATTGCGCCTAAATTCATTCTTCGAAATATTTGCATTTGCATTTGCCTTTTGTAGCTTTTTGAAAGTAAAAATTTGCATAAAAGATATATAATTAGCAAGTTTGTGTGTGTGTCTGCGTGTGTGTGTGTGTTTGTGTTTGAGGATGTGTGTGCAGGTTTTTGTGGGTTCTGATTCGTTTATTTAACTTAGAGCTAAGCTTTTCATTTTGTTTATGCATAAATATCTTTCTCTTTTTTTGTTGCTTGTTGTATTTGTTAGTTATGTTTAAAGTATACACAAGAAGTTTCTCTTAAAATTTGTATTTGTTTTTGTTGTTGCTGCTGCAGCTGCAGCTGTTGATGCTGGTGATTCTATTGTTGTGCCTGCCTTTCGATTAGCTAATATCTTATGTTTTTGTTTGTTTTGCTTTTGTGTTTAAGATTTTACTACATTATTACTTTGCTCTATTACTTGACTGATATTGCCACTCGGTATTGTAAGTTACACGGTTCAAAGGTCCTGGCCACTCTCGTTTCGTCCTGATCGGCTCCTCTGCTCTGTTTTAGTATGTAGTAGTATGTTTAAGCTATGATTTTGGCTTTGTCGCTATCAGCGTGCTGCTCAACATCCTCTTGCGGGTACGCACTCGCCTTTGCCATCGCCATCGCCATCGCCATCCCCTTCCACTTCCGCTTCCGCTTGGGCATCAGTTTCAGTTTCAGTGAGAGCTTCGACTCCAGCTAAGGCTTCCGCATTTGGCCCGTGCTTGTTGCTTGCGCTGGATTACAAGTGCTGTCCGTAGTATTCGGCGGGCGGGTAGTGCGGGTAGCCTTGATGGAAGCCTGGATCGCCGGGCGGACGATGCATCATGTGTGCCTGGCTGTCCATCATGTAACCCATGGCATCGTGACCATAACCGGAGGGACCTGGATGCGGTGTATAAACTGTTGAGAGTTGCATATGCAGAACAAAAGAAAAAAATGCACATAATTAGAAATCGCGTTCGAAATTAGACAAAGCTTCTAATTGGTTTTTCTTTGCTCTGCGCCATTTCATAGTTATGGATATTTTTTTAATTTTAGTGGGATTTTGGATATTTACCTGCCCGGTTCGATTGATCAATCATTGGCTGCACAATTCTTCGCCGCGCATTGATGAACCTGTGAATGAGTCGAAAAAAATGGGTTGAGATTTTAGTTGTAGTTTTTAATTAAGCGCAACACAGCAAATGCATTTATGAATTATTTATAAGCTATTTCAGTGACGGCTGTTTCTTCGACTGCAGGGATTTGCAGCTCCCTGCTTTATGTGCGCAACTTAGCCATAAACTAAACCAAATCTTGGCGAGAGTCACACTTTTTGCTCGGCCAGTCGGGTACATCAATGGAAAAGGGGCAATGGAGAAGAGGGGACGAAAAGTGGAGAATGGAATGGCCGGCTTTACAAAGCCCAATGCCGACTTTGGTTATGATTGTCGTTTAATAAATGCAATAAGAAATAATAAGCAGGCCGTCGCTTCAGTTGCTGATCCGCTGCGTGAAGGATCAGCGACGAAAAA
Source organism: Drosophila kanekoi (assembly GCA_037075305.1). Lineage (NCBI taxonomy): Eukaryota > Metazoa > Arthropoda > Insecta > Diptera > Drosophilidae > Drosophila > Drosophila kanekoi. The sequence continues at coordinate 442,580 of JBAMCE010000131.1, read as the reverse complement.
GCCAGAGAAATGAAATGATTAAAGCAAAAAGCCGCCATCGTCATAGCCCGTTGTTCGGAGTGACAGTCGGTGCTGTGGCTCCAACGATGTTACCCACACGGGTTGACACACACACGCACGCCAAGGAGAGTAAGAAAAAATACTACAATAATAACAAGAACAATAATAACAAACGAGTCAGATATTAGCCAAAAACAACAATGCGCTATCTCATTGAAACTTATCCGAGGTTAATGCACTGAGGGTTCCCTGGGGAACGATATCCTTTCCTTATGTATGAACATATATAAGCTTCTCCTGTTTTGTATATAAATATATATACATACTATTCTTTTTTCAATTTGCAGTTCATTTCAGCTGCTGGCTTTGCTCATTTTGAGGCGGAAATTGTTGCAACGCCCTCAAATCGTTTCTCAAAACGACAAAATGGAATTGAGTTCCGTTGCGTTTTTGGAACCTTTCAAGAGACCGGCAGCGACGAAGAGAGAGAGAAAGGGAGATAGAGACAGAGAGAGAGAGGGGAAGTATATGTGAGACGATGTAAGTTGCAAATCGATTTGGCCGCTGGCTGCTGACTTGATTGGCTGCCTGGTTGCAGACTGAATAAACAGTGAGCATGTGGCGTGTGGCAGCCAGTTCGGCTTAATGCTGTATATCCAAATCACCTACTAACAATATGCCCATCCCTTCTCTTTACCAACCACCTACACAAAAACACAGAGTAAAAAAATAAGAAAAGAAAAGCGACACATTTGCAGCGTTATTTATGTACTTACGCCATAATTATAACTTTTTCCAGCTCTTCAGCTGTAAGTAAGCGTTAATATTTAAAACTTGGCTACAACAAAACTTTTTCGATTACCGCAGTAAGCAGCAACAAAACTGAATCCTGTCCAGACGTCCTTAAATTTCTTTCTTATTCTCATTGGGTGTTAATGGACTTTTATTCTCTTTCTTTCTTTCTTTCTCTCTCTCTTTCTCTCTATCTCTCTCTCTCTCACACACACACTTTCTCCTTCTGCTGGTCATTTGAATTGCTGTTTACGCAGTTTCCTTTTTATTTTTTCTCCTCACATTGAGCAAAATAAATACATATTTATCTAGCTGCCGGTGGTGCTCCACCAAGCTGCACGAAGCCCATGGCCATTCCCCATGGATTAGTGCTTTGGCGAAGGTGTCGTCTGCCAGCCCATAAATAACCAAAAGTGTCAACATTTTATTTTGCTATTTTCTGCTAAGGTTGTTGCCTTTTTTCTGTTTTGGTCCCAGTCTCCCCTGCTCACAAAGTCTATCTCTATATTTTCTTTCTCTCCTCTGTCTCTCTTTCCCTCTCTCTCCGTCTGTCTTATCGCGGTTGTCTACGCAGCGTTGCGTGCTTAAGCGAAATGGGCAGGGGTCCTTGCCAGTCCTTAGCAGTCCTTGCCGACGCCGCTCGTATTTGTTAATTTGCAGTGTGCTTCAGTGAGCGCGAAATTCAATTTAATTGAGCTGAGTGCCTGCGTTAGAGCAGCACTCGACCAGTCCACCACTTCACCCGATAGCCCCACATTTTTCGCTAGATTTTATTATGGCCTGTCCCTGCTTAAAAGCATTCCATGCCAGAGACATGTTGCCCCAACTGCATAAAAGATTCAGCAACGCTTTTAACTGGCTCTCAAGCTTTTGTAGGTAGGCCCCCTTACCAAATGCCCCTACTGTTGAGTCACTGTTTCCCATCCTAAATCTGGCTGCACCTCATGCACCTACAAAGCAGTTACAGCTACAGCTTAGAAGTTTGTCTTGTCTTTTGCATTGGCTGCCAGGTGTCAACTTCTGCACCATGTCGCATAATGTGCAAAATTTGATGAAGTCAACGTCACGCTCTGCATCTTTACCTGAGAGCTTGGAGCATTCCCTAGGATTTGTTTGCTTGTCGTTGTCCCGCTGCCATCTACTCGTGCTACATGCCCCATAACTTTTTGTGCCACATGAGGCAGGTTGCGTCAGTGTCGGGCTGCTCAGCTTTCTGGCGTAGGCGCAAGCTGCCTTATAAATTTGCTCTGCCTGCATTCTGTAAGATGATAGCTTTGGTGTGTGTGATCTGGTTCTGGCTCGAGTCTTGGTCCTGGTTCCTGGTTCTTCAGCCAATAACATAAAGCGTGCATCTAATGGTCTTGTACTATGCTGTAAATTGTTACCCGGCCAACAGTTAGGAACACTGAACCGCACTCAGAGCACGAAAAAAGATCTTTGTCAGCAATATCAGATATATCAAAGATATCATCTATACAACTTTGCACATATTCGAAACAATTGTATTTCAATTTATCTAGGTATTCAACATTTCAATTTCAATGTTTGCTCGGGACCTTTTCTCTCGTCGCATAACTAAGTTTTCCTTATAATCATAGTTTACTTGATTTTTAATGGTGTCAACTTACCAATTGTTAACTTGCAGTATCGTTAGGCCAGTATCCTGCGCCAACTGTTTTTTTTGGTCCTCGGATGGGTAGGGATGCTATAAAGAAAAAGATATCACGATAAATTAATGTGCAGCACGCACAATTCAATTAACGGTCGCTGGAACAGAATAAAAGAGCTTAGAAAATTTACAATGTATCAACATGGAGTACGTGAAGCATAGACAATCGATCAATCATTGCTATGGGTGCTATATAACTATATACCATCATATATATAGAGCGAAATTTAACCTGTCACCGTGCGGCGCTGCTGCACTTGAAATGCGCTCCCTCCGAAACTACTGTCTTATTTATTTTATTATGTTGTTTTTTGCTTGGATGTAATGCTTATCTGGATCTCTGACCAGTGAGTGCACCCCTTTCCATTCGGCCGCATGGAGTTTCGCGCTTATCAGCGCTGCCACTCAAATTGTCCTCAATTTTGTCGGTCTGAGCTAACTTCAGCCGGGTTTCGGTAGCGCCAAATAGGCAAACAAAGGCCCGGCCGCGTGTGCTTGGAGTGGGGGCGGGAGGGGCCTACCGCTGGCCGTTACTCCTCATAAATCTTGCAGCCGGCGCGCCGCCACAGTGGCGTCAGTTAGCAAATAGACCGCCCGAACAGCCCCCTGCCCCATTCATATGCCACCCCGCACCCTGCACCGACCAATGCAAGTGGGTGTGCAGAAGCATGCTGTATGCAGCACTCTCCGTGGCAATTCCCTCTCCAGCGCTAATCTAATCGGCTGACGCTGCTGGCGCTATTACAATTTCCTATTTGTTTTAGCTGTTGTCGCTGCTTGTGCGTTTCATAGATTTCTAATATTGACTCAACGCATTCCCACTGAAAAGAGATCTGCAAGCCAGCCTGAAGTTTGAGGTCTGCATACACCTGGAATAACTAATTTCTATGGAGCTGGCGGAAATGGCTGTCAATCTTTTGGCTTTTCCATTGAAATTGAGATTGGCTTTGGCTTTGCCTTTGGCTTCGGATTCGGCTTGGGCTTTGCTTATTTCTTTGTTTGACTCGATCCTTTGGCGCATGCGTCGCGTTGGCTTTGTTTAACCCTCTTTGGATGCGACTACATTTCCGGCAGCTGTGGGCGTTTTAATTTTGGCACTCCTCAGCCAAAGGATACTGCCTCAATTTCAGTCGTCGCATCGTCCTTTCGTCTGTTGGTTTGTGTATTGTGATTTTGCGGTTGCCGGCAATTGAACTTTTGAGAGATGTACTCGCAGTTCGCAGTTGCCTGCACATGCAATTTTCCATACACACAGGAAGCAATTGTTGTGCCAATGAAATGTACCGTCCTCTTATCCACACAGTGGCCCAAATATATGGACTGTCACTTATATATAAATTTACATATACAAATAAATATCTAGTTATATACATATATATATTGTACATTGTATATGTTGTAGATTGGGCATTCAGTATTCAATATGCAAGTGCTCAAGTGCCAGAAATTTCGAATTCCATTCGAAATGTGAACGCTGCACATCCTTGTCGCTTGTCTTGCTATCCTCCGTCTGTCGGCTTGGGCAGCATGCGTAATGTCTGTAATGCAATTTAGTTGCCTTGTTGTCCTTGCCGTGCACACCCATTTTGGCCTGTCTTCTGTTGCCTGGCCCTACCCTCCACCGCTGCCACTCCACCGTCTCCTTTAATGCATTTGCCTTATTGTTTGTGTTTAATAAATTTTGCGTGTTGTCTTGTTGTAGATATTGTCCATGCGCGTGTGTGTGGGTGTGTGTGTGTGTGTGTATGTGACGGTACGTGTCCGAGCAGCAATATTCGTTTGCTGTCCTGCACAGCCCAAGTGCCACGCCCACCGTCGCCTCCAACCCGCTTCGAGTTCAACTCCTGACAATAGCCAATACGAAAACTAGTATATGAAATTTGTGTATTGACAAATAAACGTAGATGTCCATGTAAATACAATGGACATGCCAATGGCAAAGTTCCCAGTCCCAGTTTGGGGTATAGAATGCTCAAGAAGTCAAAAGGCATAAATTACATGCAGGTAAATTAAAATGGAATTTATAGCATACTTTGTGGCGTTCATCTATTTAGAGAAATGCTTTTACCCATCTGCATATGCATTCTATCTATTCTCTGGCTGAGGTTGACATTATTGCGAAACCAGCTAGTTGTTATTCACAAGCCGGTCAAGGAAAGAGTGGTATTTCATACTCTACTTACACCATCTGAAACCTCTTTCAGAATACCTTCAGGTTCATTATCAGCCTGTCTGTAGCTTATCAAAAGCACATTAATGGCTGTCGCGCTGTTTTTATTTCGACGCCTACTGCTGCAGTTGATGGTGGTTCCATCGGCAGCTCCACAGTAGCGCTCCAATTACGCTAATGTAAGCAATTATGCATTTCGCACACCACAAACACTTACATATACACTCACACACAGACGCACACAACTATCGACAGACAGCCAGCCTCAGAAACTAACCAAGCAGGCGAGTGCAAACATGTCAAGTGAAACAAAGTCCATTTGGTTTATTAATTTACCATACGACAAAATAATTAATTACTGTCACGCCTTTAAGTTGCTTTTGCCATGTCAACGCCGTGGCCCCTGCCGCCCCCCTTTCGCCAGCTCTGGTTATGCCTTCGTTGGCTCATTCTCTCCCCTCGGGCCAATGTTTTTGCCTTTGTCTACTCGCTTAACTCGCACCACTGTTTCCACATATTTTCGCTCGTATTGTGTTTATTTAAACTTGGCAAATGAATTTGAAACAATCACCACAGACACATTATTTAGTTATACCCTATATGCATATACATATAAGCCCCCTCCTCAAGTGACGTCGACAAGTGCATGCATGCAACCACAGGCATAGGCCTAAGTCCATATCTCCCCCTCTCTGTCTCTCTCCCCCTCTGTCTCTCTCTTTTTTTCTCTCTCTCTCTCTCTGTGTGTCTCGCCCCTTATCACTGCTGTCCCTCCATACATGATGTCAACATGACTGCAATACCGTGACACATGGCACAACAAGCCCAAGACGTCGACTCCGGCTCCGGCTCTAGCTCGGTAATGCACACGTACAGCCGGCCAGCGACGCCGCCGCCATTAACAACGCCAAATGCGACGCCATTTGTGAAACAAGCTGCAACACCAACAGCAACAGCCACAACAACAAGCAACTGCAAATTGCTGCGGCGTTGGCGGCGATGAAAATTGCGTTGCGACCACGACCACGACGACGACTACGATGAAGTCGGCCTCTGGCAGCCATTATGAAGATTTTTTCCAGTTGCACTACATGTCTAAACAGAGCTAAATGAGTGTTTCCACTCTAGTGGAAAGCAAGATAGAGACAGGGTGACAGCGGAGCAAATATAGGTAGACAAAGAGAGGTATCGGGAGAGAGAAAGGGAGAGGAAGATAATCGCAACTTTGTCCTCATCCTCAAAGTCGTCGGCGTCACCATATTGAGGCAAAAAAAAAAAAAAATTATAATTTGCAACAATCGCGAGGCATACTCAAAGTTATAAAGATGCCCTACGGCCAGTATGTGTGCGCGAGTGTGTGAAAGGTTCAAGAAACTGACAAAGGTAGGAGAATTAATTATGCCTATAAGACGAGGCGGATGGGAGGTAAGCAAGGGTTAAACTGTGCAAGTGCCACACTTATATTTTACTCGACAGCCCTCTGGCATGACAAAATGCATTGGCTTTTCTTTATGTTTGATCTCAACAACTTTTCTCTAAGAGCCTTTTCGGTAGTTGTGCCAATCCGTCGTCATTCGCTGCTGTAGCGCATCTTGAGTTCGTTTTCGCCCACAACAATAAACGTGCCACACACCAAGCGCCGCCGCCGTGGGCTGCAATATGTAACATGAGCGCTGACAACAATGCAACCGCTTGCAAAAGCCGCTCCCCTTGCCGTGCGCCGCGTTTACCGTTTGGCCATTTTGCGCTTTTTTCGGGGGTTACTTTTCAGTGTGGCAACTGCAACGACGCGGAGTCGCAACAACAGCAAACTGAATCGAAAAACCGAAGCCGACAAGCTTCAAGCGACGCCAGACGCCAGACGGCGGCAGGCGGCCGGCAGAAAATTGCGCGCCGCACACATGGAAAGGGGCATGAGATCTGGCATATGTGACTGGGATCGGAAACGGGAACGGGTCTAGCGACTGGGCACATGTGGCAGCGAGTAGGCGGAGCACGCGAAATAAAACTTTTTGCTCGTTGGTATTGCCCGTTGCCTTAGCTGTTGTTGCCGTTGCCTGTCTGCAATGCGCGCCAAATGTAAACAAAATATTCGCGCGCCTGCCATAATTACGCCAACAACAACAGCAACATAATGCAGCAATCAGCAACAACAACAAGCCAGCCATGCATTGCATTGCCCTCGTTCCTCGGCTGTTGTCTGGGTACCTTTTGTTTTTGGTTGGCCAGCCAGTGCGCGCTTAACCCAGCCCCAGTCTCAGTCCCCATTTGCAGTCCAGGTTCCCCAGCAGACTGCAGTCCACTTCATTAGCACCAACGTCATCGTCGTCTTATTTGGGGTCTGGTTTTTAGCGACATCGTTGCCATCGTTGCCATAGTCGACAACGCCATCCATTTCGCATGTTGGCAATGGCTGTGCCGGCCATGCATTACGTTTGACGAGCTGGCATCGAGTTTCACTTGGCAGCCGATGTCTGGAAAACTGTTAATTATGCCAATGGAAATCGGGTGATAAATCAAATTGGCAAGCGTTGCATTTGCATTATCTAAATGCGACTTTGAATACAAAATTAAAGTTCAAACAAAAACAATTTCCCTAATGTGCCCAAACTGTTAATAGCATTAAGCTTACAACAGCAAAAGCAACAACAACCGAAAGAAAAAAGAAAATCAGTCAAGGATATGCAGACGCCCGCCGCGGAGGTTGTCGAGCCGAATTCGGCAGTCGGTAGTTGGTGACGCCTTAGCCGGGTAAACATGAGTGATGCGCTGATTTAAACGGCAATCCATCAATGTCAGAGGGTGGGCGCTTCTGAACGAGGGTAGGCTAATGCCGCTTCTAGTGGGGGCGCATCAGCTCAGCTATTTTAAAACTGCGCCAGAAAAATTACTGGATGCTGGACCAGAGCAGATAAACATTCCAGAATTCCACTTTAATTTCCGATTTGTTTGCTTATCGACTGTGGCTGCCCTTCGGCGGTGTCCGTCTTGGGTGTTGGTCGCTGCAGCCTCCTAGTCGTTAGCCAATACACACACACACACACACACACACACACACACACACACACACACACACACACACACACACACACACACACACACACACACACACACACACACACACACACACACACACACACACACACACACACACACACACACACACACAAAACACACACACACACAATTCCATTAAGATTTTTATCATTTTACATACGCAGCAACCGCAAGCGAAGGGCGAATGTGGCTAATGGCCAAAATGTAGCGCAGCAGTTTGAACTTCCTTAACAGCCGCTTGACCGTAGCGCATAAAATCTTATAGTTTTGTTCTTTTCCTTTTTTTTTTTACTTTCCGAGGACAACCCTTACGCTCGGTTGAAACTCTTGTACGTTTCCTGCATGCTGCTGCTTAACATAAAGTGGCGCATAACAAATCTGTTTATTTGTATTAGACATCCGCCCCGCTGGACTTTCCGGTCTGAACTTTGATTTGGCTGACCAGGTTTCTGTTGAATAGTTTTTGGCTTTGGCAATTCACTTTAAGTATCACATTTTGGGACAGTCCGAATGCCATTTATCTGAGCACTTTGATGGCTCAAATGGAAATCTAATTGGACGCGATGACCGAGCCATAAGCCACTCTATAGACTACATATCCACTTCGCATACCGCAGCCGAAATTGGGAACCTGGTCTAAATGGTTACTTAACAGTTCCGTTGCGGTTATTTGATTTGCTTAGACTGTTTCTATTGCCTTTGATAAGCAACCGAATGAGCTTATTCATTATTTTTATTTTTTACTGTGCAGTTGAGACGACAGTCGGGCAGATCATCAATTTCTAGTTTGCACATCTTATTATCTTATCTGCAGACTTATGTATGTCGTGCTCCATTTAAAGCCGCCTTCAATTAACATTTACAACCCCTCGTGTAGCCACGCCCATTGAAAAAGCGCCTATTGGGCACTGGGACAGTAATCTTATCAAGGCAGCATGAAAAAAGGTGGCCAAAATCAAATATGGGGCTTATCGCAGACTAATAACAAACGGGGTCTTGCCCGTCCCGTAGAGTTTTAGCGAATCTAACTGGAGAATGCGATAAGCAGTGAAGGTGAGGGGCTTTGAGGTTGTGATTGGTGCAGGTGCTTTTTTTTTGTTTATATATATATGTATTGAACTTACCGTTAAATGCTGAAACAGCCACGCTCTCAATATGTTGGTTGCTACTTTTGGGAAAATGCCACGTTTCTTTTGGTTCTTTTTGCCACTCGCATCGTCGTCCTCCTCGCCGGTGCCCTCGCCGCTGCCTATGCTGGCGTTGCTGGCATCACCTGTAAGAAATAAGAGAATGAAGCGAAGAGTCTAGTTTAGCCAGTCGACTTTTGGTCTACAACTTATGTCAATATTGCCACAGCACTAGGCGGCATCATCATAGCTCAAAATTGTGTTTGCTCATTTTGGCCAGTTGTGTTGTTCTGTTCTGTACAGTATGTTTGTCAAGTGAGCATTAAATAACTTTACTTGCCTCTGGCTGAGAGCAGCTCTGGGATGGCCGGCCTGCCGCTTAAACATAATGATAATCATATGGATGGCATTGTTTGTGGCTGCCGTTTAAGACAAGTCAGGTCAGTACTAATCTCTGTCCCGCTCTGCCTCTCGCTCTCTATCAAAATGTGTCTGTCTCGCTTGTTTTGGTTTATAAACAAAATTAATATTTGTCATACGCAGTCTTTGGCTTTGGCTTTGCCTATGTGCTTTGGTAATGTTCATGCATAATTTTTGGTTAATTTAAATTTTCTGGGGCTTTTATCTTTTGTTTGCATGGGAGCACCATCACCATCATCATCTGCATCTCCGCCACCACCAACTCCCACTCTCAGCATTTCCGCTTGGCGTTTGTTTTCCTTTTTGGCTCGGCATCATCATACTCATCGTCATTATCATAACCGGCAGCAACATCATATGATTTTGTATATTTTTGTTTAATATTAAGTATGTTATTTGTGTGTTTACTTTAAGTTTTAGTTACACTTAAGTAACTCAAATGCCTTCTTTGCCTTCAAACAGGAAGCCCCAAATGGCAGCGCACATGCAAACAAAATAAACCAGGTCCACATACCCTAGCTGTGGCCTACGATCCATGGTCCGTACCATGAAATACTTGGCCTAACCTAGCCCGGCTGGCCCAATATTGCATAATTTCACGCTCCGACCCTGCTCCGAACTGAATGTGCCAAAACAAATATTTCTCAACACCAAACATAGTGCGTCTATTAATGTCTAACTTGGAAGCTAGGTAGCGAGTTCCTCTCCCTGGTTGCTTCATAAATTTTCCATGCTTTATCTTTCGCACAACACCTTTGCCTCTGTGTTGCTTTCCCTTCCTATTTGCTTCACCTGTTTTTCCTGCTGGCTTTTCATTAATTTTTCAGTTAACTCATTCATTAATTTTCAACAGCGCTGAAAAATTTCACAGAAGCACATGCCTAAAACGCGAACACACACACAGAATACACACACATATTCATGGTGGCAGACTTCACGCCATTTTGCGTAAACCGGAAGTTCGTTTTGATTAATTTAGTCGCCGATGGAGAAGTCTGTTGATTGGTCGACTGGACAGCCAGTTGTGTGGTTGATTTTCTAAACACGACCATAAAACAACAGCTGATATTAAACAATATAAAACAGAGGCAAGCAGAATACCGAATGCCCTTAAAATCTGCAAATTTGACGCAAGAATTTAATAGGATTACAAAATACACGAAAAGCTCGGCATTCATTATAGAGAAGTGTAACAATTTTTTTACATTACAATGTTTAATTATTTCTCGATTCTAGTTGATTGTCTTGATTTAACAAAGAACTAGATAGCGAAACTATATTTAAATAGGAGTCCATGGAGAAATATGAACGTTCTAATTCAGTCCGATTGTCAGTTTTAACTGAGTCATAAAGGTGGCATACCCTTGTCCGGAAGAAACGCACAAGTGTATGTATTAAAAGTTGTAAAATTAATTTACCAGAAACAAACGAAAAAATAATTCCAAAACAAAAGAATCCCCCAAAAGGCGCACTTGTTGGTCATTTTGATGGGCCTTGCTTTCCACTAAGCTTCGTGGAGCGGTCTGCATAATTTAACAATTATGGAAATGTGTGATTCTGGCAGCATTTTATTCTGACCAGTCAGAGAGGCGACGCAAACATTCAGTAGGACCGGAGTCCATTATGAATGCAGTTGCTCTGTGGCTCCTTCTAACCTGCTTATCGGGCAGGGCATGGCGGCGAGCTGTACTTTAGGCAGGGCGCATTGAGCAACTAGCTGATGGCACTTAACAACTTCATTAAAAGTTGTTTATGATCCTCGAAATTGATTATTCCACTCATACGTAAAGCGTCCCCAGACGCGGATGCAGAGGCGGACGCAGGCCAAGTCGGCGGCATCATTCGCGGGGCACTCAAATCGAGCCGGGCGCGCGCTTAAGAAAACATGAAATTGATTAATGCATTTGGCTGCAACACTGAGGCACATCCAGATACAGAGGTGGGGAGCTGATGCTGACGCTGAGACTGAGGCGGAACGATGGTGCCGTCGGTATCTGCTGCTGATATGTAAATTCCTTCAAGTGGATTGCACTTTGCGCCAAAGACTCTCGACTCTCCACTCTCGACTCTCGACTCTCGAATCAAAGTCATTTCTTTGGCTGTGTGCTCCAATTTTACATTCATTTCGTAGCAGGGATCTGGCAAACCAAAACACACAATTAATCTTTGCCCAGAGTCGCGTAAATGTTGCTTTTTGTGATGCTGTTCGTTTTGTTGTTGGTGTTGGTGTTGGTGCTAGTGTTGCGGCTGCTTATTATTGTTATAATAACGATGTGCAAAAGCACTTGTGGCACTTGAGCGGCACACTCGTGTTACAGAGATTGGGGCAACTCGGTTTTGGTCTGCATCTGGATTGGGTAGCCGGTCTTCTAAAGTGCTTTTTGTTGTAGTACTTACTATGCGGGACGATAAAGCGGCGCGTATTTTTTAATTGAATTGTTAAGCGCAGCGCAAAACTTAATTAATTTTCACTATAACTTTGGCGACTTTATGGAACCGTCCATCGCCCGCTCGGTTGCCCCTCTGCCGTCCTCCCTCTATAAGTTTGTGTTGGGCAAATAAATTCGAAGCCGTCGCAATTTTCGTTGCTCGCTGCGGGTGGGTAATGAACGAGGGGTCCGGGGTTCGAGGATCGGGCATCAGGGTAGCGTTGCAACAAGCATTTTTATTTATTATTGGCTTAAAGCTCTGGCGACGAGCGGCTGCAGGACGAAGTATAAAGGATGCAGGAGCCACTGCGTCTTTGGCCCAGACAAACTGACAGAAGGACGGGCAGAGAGATGCATGTTGTTATTATTGTAAGGCAAAGCTCCACTCGCCCTGTTCCTCCTACCACACTCCGAAAAAAGAAAATGTTTAGCTACAGTTGCCATTGGTTGGCTGGTTAGTTGGTTTGCCCTGCTTGCCGCATTTTTTCTACAATTGCGCAAAATTCCAATTTGCAGTAAATTTTGCGATTTTTCCTTTATACGGACATACAAAACATTTTTAGTTTCCTGCTGGCTTTTCTTACCCACACACAGAGAGACAGAGAGAGAGAGAGCGAGAGCGGTACAGAGGGGGAGAGAGAGAGAGAGAGAGAGAGACGTGAGAGAAAGACAGGGACAGAGAGAAATGGAGGGAGAGAAACGCACACACATGCACATAGTTCAAGGCACGAGCCATTCCGAAGCGAGAAAAGTTAACCACCTACGTTCAGTTGTCGTCCCTAAATCATCAACGGAGTCGGAGACGTCAAAGTAGCCAACCTGAGAAACCTGACCAGGTTGCATTTTGACTATTTATAGTTATAAATATTCAAATATTTGAAATGGGTTCAATGAAAGACTCTTGATCATTTGCTAAAAGATGCCACTTGATGCGCAGTTTACGCTGCGGCTGTCCCTTTTCACCTTTATACATAAGTCCGCTTTTGTAATTAGCTTTAGTATATATCCCCCGATGGCCCGGACAGTCATCGAACCTATAAACTTTATGAGATCGAATAATACCTTTTCTGTCTGTTATATACATTTTTGTTCATTACCTTGTACGTTTTGAATGAAAGTCATTCAATTATGTCTATCATAATTTCTACATCATTATCAAGTAACCCCCTCTCCTATTTTCCGATCTTCACATATATAATCAATAAAATTGTGATACAAGCTTGTAATTCTTTAATCTTTAAATCTATAGTTATCAGGATGAATACCATATATAAAACGCCTAAATTCCTCTTGTACTAGATTAATTTACTAAAACAAAATTCGTTTCTACCCTCCGGAATCATATAAGAAAGAGTCTATCTATGTTCTGTTATCGTACTTTCAATCAATTTTATATTTCATGCCTAAATTTCAATTGAAAATAATAAAAAGATTTATACTTATAAATGAAAGCGCAAAATGTTAAGTGGCAGTTTAAGTTGAAAATTTGTAGCTTACATAAAAGAAAAGCAAATAACAAATATGGCGTAATATGGAAGAGGCCAACAAAACGGATAGGAATAATAAATAGAAATAATATGCCATATTTGCATTTATAAATTTCAATAACAAAATGCACTTTTCCATACTGTTCGCGATAGCAAGGAAAACAAACAAATCGCTTTTCAAATAGACAACCGAATAAAAAATAAAAAAAAATATAAAAAAAACCAATTGTTTTTTCATTATTCGGGCCAGAAACGCGAAGCTTAATATACGAAACAACGCTCACTTGACTTGGAACTACGGAAATAGGCGGAGGCTATGGGCGGGTGCCCCAGAAGAAGCAGCTGAACCGAACCGTGGCAAGTCGTAGCCAACAGGCAAGCAGTTTTCAATTAGTTTTAAAATAAACTATTTGCTTCACACAAAATGAAAACCAAACGCCCAACTTTCCATTTTCACGCTAGGTGCGGGTGTGTGTGTTGTTAGAGTGCGGGCGTGTGTGTGCGAGCGTGAGTGTGAATATGTTTCTGTGTGTGTTTGGTGTATGAGTTTTCGTTTAAAACATTTTTTGCGCCTCCGACTTGGGGCATTTGTTTATACAAAATCATGCCAATCGTCTGTCAATCATTTTCCAATGGGTACAGCCACTGAGTGCCGACCAGCGCACACCGTACAGTGAACACTGAACATGGCGGAAGTCTGCTTAAGCTCACAGGGCAACTTGCGTCGTTTCGGGCAGGGTCTCTCGAGTACAAGTATGGATCCATGGCGATGGGCTGTACAGCTAATTGAGTTTCGCTTTTAATAATAATAAACACCAGCTACCAGCTACTCGTGGTAGCAACAAGCAATTGAGAGACGTGGCACGTTGTGATTTGAGCTCGCAACTTGAGGCATTTACTTAATTGAATTCAAAACATGTCAAGAGAAATCAGCAAACGCCCTGGGTGGCATCCTGGCAGCTGACTGACTGTTTTGTCACACGGCCACAAGAGCTGCAGCTAGCTCGACGTACGCAAACACTTGAGCCCCAAGCCCTGCCCCATCTTGGCTCAAGTGTGGCCAAAGAAGCTGTGCTTCAGCTGAGCACCAAGCTTGGCCACTTGAGTCGGAGAGCAGCGCGCAACTCACGCATGACAAAAGCTTCAAAAAGGGGCGTCTTCCTCTTCGTCATCATCATCATTATTGCTGTTGTTTTTGTTCTTGTTATTGTTGTTGCTGTTGTTGCTGCTGTTGCTGCCTTTGAAGTGGGTGGCTAAACAGCGACAACAAACACTTGTGTCGGCTATCCAAATGAGACGGCCTCCAAGGTGTTGCCGCTGCTGTTGGCCCGATCTCTCACTCATTAGCTAACCCAAACCACATTCGCAGTGATTGCGACTGTACAATAATGATTTATGCGCCTGCGCTGCTTTAAGCCAAGCGCATTTATTGCTTATGGAAACTTTATTGAATATGCCGTGAGTGATAAACATCGGCAATTAATTTCCCGGCACTTCACTCGCTCGAGGATTTGTCGCACATCTCAGAGGCTCAAGAGTCAAGTGAGCGAAGCGCCACTGGCTGACAATTTTGAAAAGCTATTACTTTTATACGATCGGCAAATTAATAAAGCTTAAAGTATTTGCCATATGACTTAATTAAATGATGAAAAATTTCACGGCGCCTGAATAATTGATGGAATAAGGTATTTGTTATTTGTTGTTGGCGTGTGGAAAATTTTATTTTTCTGGCCACTTCGAAATGCATTGGCCCAATTGATGAGTCTCAACGACGAACACCAAAACAGCTCTAACTTAAATAAATAAAGCTTACTTTTTGTTTAATATGATTAGCTGCGTAAGTCCGTAAGTTATATTTAAATATAATCTGCGTATACAAGTGAACAATTTTACAAAATAGTCTCAATTATTGATAAGACATTCCAAAATTTAAAATAATAGTACAATAACTAAATGTAATGCATGTTGCGAATTCCCATTTCCAGAAGACTCTGAAAGGATAGGCTTTCACTTTGCCTGCACAACCCCATTATTTTTCATAAGCAATTTAGCATCGAGCACTTAAATGTACCCAATTTACCTAACGATTTTCATGTGCGAAAACGGCAAATTATGTGAGGCCTCAAAATGATGATGGATCACCAATCGCACAACGCCATAAAACGGCAACAAGTCAATAAGAACAACAGAGCCGCAGAGGTTTATCCAACTCTGGCTTATGGGAGGCACACAAACACTCACAAGCACAGGCACACACACACACTTACACGCACACCTCAGAGTCAACAGCGATATTTGTAGCCATTTTTTGCGCTTCCCAGGCCCCAAGAGGAGGATGACACAAAAAAGAACGAAACGTTTTGAGGTATTAACACAAAAGCGGCTTTGGCTTTTAGCTTGACCAGTTGCCAATGCCTGCATATGCTATTGGCATGGATGAATAAATGTGTGTATGTATATGTATTTTTTATGGCGGATTTGTGTGATCCGCTGCAATATTTTGAGCCGGCCTGTGGCGGCAGCGGCGTCAGTTGCATTGTTTTGCCGGCACAAAATATAATAATAAAAATAATAATAATAATATTGCTGGCCAGAGAGCTTGTTGCTGATGAAGTTGCTGCTGCTGCTGCTGCTGCGGGATGCTGCAACATGTTCATGGCTCATTATTTTTATACGGATTTTTGCGGTCCGTTGAGATTGGTCGGTCGCCTTGGACTTTTGGCTTCTGTTCTCATGCTGCTGCTGTTGTTGCAGCTTGTAAACTTTTTTGCGCCTCAAAACTCTACACAAAAAACCAACTGCAACAAAGCACAAAAAGTCGCACAAAGTGCTCAAAAGTTTATTAAAATTCCAAGCGTAAATGGCAACAGAATTGAAAGGCCAAAAAAAATACGGAAAAAAAAAACCAAAGCCAACACATGTTTTCACGCCTACCCACAAAAACAACAACAATAAAAAAGGAAACTAAAAAACAGTCAAAGCTGTCAGAGCAACTGCCTTATATGCAGATTAGCCATATGTGGCTCTCCCATCTATCCCCTTCGCTCAATCTGAGCCTGTCTCCGTCTTTGTGTTAGTCTCTTTCTCTCTCTCTCTCTCTCTTTCATTACATATGCATAATCAAAATATTCAAATTCAATTATTGTTAATTTTATTTATTATTAATGCGCATAATTGTCAAATTTGCCAAATTTATGAACGCAGTTAAAGAATCATATATATGTATATGCATACATACATATTATGTGAATATACTCTTGACTGGCTATTTCACATGCACCATGCATACACACACACAAACACACACACTCACACACAACACGAATTCGCGACGCGGTCTCTCCTCCTGGGCGACGCTCACGGAGTTTATGCAAATCCACATACGACGTCTGGACAAGATTTTGTGCGGCTTGCACTCAATCCGCACGAATTTATGAGACATGTTGAAATGCATCTCACCTTGATTATGGGGCCGGCCTGTGGAGCCCCCAATGTGCGGTCTGTGTGCGTTTTAACCCCTAGCCCCCCGCTGAAGTGCACCCATTGCCCCACGTTTGTCTCAGTCACATATGATGATGTGCGTCTCGCAAGTTTGAAGATTAATGGCAGCGCGTTTAATTTGTTTTTGGGTGTTTTTATGGACTCCTCCACGGGCGACGGTCGACGAGCTAAAGGCTTAAACTAAGACTCAAAATGAAACTGAGACCGCGACTGAGACTGTCACGGGCACTCGGGGTGAGTGGGTGTGCATATTTCTTATGCACATCCAGTCGTGTAGTGTAATTCACTCACATTGACACGATACCTAAGAGAATGGTTGAAAGACGGGAGAAGGGAGATAGAAGACGTGAGTCTGCTGGCAGACTAGGCGGCAAGCTGCCTGTGGCTTACAAATATTGAACAAGGTCCAAGCCTGAGTTCAAAGAGGCAAAATGTCTAGTGTTAAATGTTCAGTTGGGGCCATTTGAATATTTTTTGGTTAACAAATTGTAACATTTTCTAAATATTTTAATAAAGCAAATAATATATATCTGGCTGACGATTTCTTAATTATACTGGTATAAAGGTCAATTATATTGCATATTCACTTCGGGTCTAGGACACGTTGTTCCACCCCAAGGTTTGTTGTTTTTGAAAATTTTTATATACTTTTTAAATTATTTTATTCAACATGCTAGTAAGTAGTTATTGCATTTAGGTGTGCTTACAAACACAAAAAATATATGTCTGCCGTTGATGTTTGACATCCAAATTGCAGCAGACAGACAGGCAAGGCAGACCCCATCCAGCAAGCTAGCAGAACAGAGCAGAGTAACAAGACATTGCAACTTGAGTTTTCTCATTCTTGTTTTTTTTAATAACATACTGAAAATGTTTTTTTAACAGCATGAAAATTATAACGCATCAGTCACGACACGGAGACAACAAAGAGGTTTCTCGCTGCTGTTGCTCCCTATCTACCTTTCCTACTCTCTTGCTCTCTTTCTCTCACTCTTTACTTGTAAACATCTTTGAACAATAAATTGCAAAATATTTCTGCCAAACGTTTTGCTTCTTTTTAGTACTGCGCTGGGCGGCCTTGTTGTAGGGGAAGGAAAAGTCGGACGGGAAAAACCACTGCAAAAGTTTTGTGTAACAACAAAATGGTTTATTAAGAATGGAAATAAGGCGTTTGTCAGCAGACGAAAAAAAAACAACAGCACGCAGACACACAAGCAATCCAAACCAAACAAAATAAAAAATTAATCGTTAAGAATATCAGCTTTTCGGCTTTATAATATGCAAATTACAGTTGATAATATGAACCAGCCGTTGCATAAATTACCAGAAAAACAGACTAAAGCCTCTATGCTGATAAAAAAAGAAAAAACATATAAGAATATTAGACTAAAATCAATGACCTGCCTGGTTAAAAGACTCGAGCACTCGGCGACTGCTCAGCAACTGTCTAATAATAATGAAATATTTCCCAAAAATATGCCCCGAGCTCTCGGCCACAAAGGCTTTGTAAGACATGGTTGTCAATGTGGCGGTTCCTGTTGTTGTTGTTTCTTTTGTTGTTGTTGTTGTTGATGCTGTTGTTGTTGTTGTTTTTGTTGTTTTTGTTGTTGTTGTTGTTGTTATTTATGTTGCTCGGCGCGGCCATACTAATTTCAAATTTAAATCTTTCGCTGTGACCTTTCATGCCTACCATCCATATCGAGATGTATGTAGATGTACGTACAAGCATGTGTATATATATAAGAGTGTATTTTTCTTAATTTCGAAAGCGTATTAAATTACGCACACACACACATACGCAGAGAGAAAGATAGAGTGCGACAGAGAGAGAGAGAGAGACGAAGCACGCTCCTCAACGGTTCTGTAGCTGCCAACGAGCCCGCCCCCGCCCCTGCCACAGAGTAGAAACAAGAATTTCAAGTATGTTTAACCCAAAACACAACACAACAAAACTAAGAACCGAATCGAACAGAGTAACCGAAACTCTGTCTTCGGTTCTGTTATTTTGGGTCTCAGTCTTAGTCGCGGGCTCTGTCGCTGTCCCGGTCCCGGTCCGGGTCTTCTTCTTGTTCTTGTTGGTCTCCCTGGCATGCACAGGGCCGGGGCTTAAAGTATTTCACAGGAAATCTTCGGAAACGAAACCCAAGCAACGCAACAATATGTTCTACACATTTCTAATTTCTTTCATTTTTTCGGGTTGCTCGCTCCGTTTACTCCGCTGTGTGAGAAATCGAAATCCCAAAAACTAAATCCCTATAATGCCTTTAAGGGGGGCAGAGACTGGCAGGCAAAGGCCCGAACACACACGCACACAGCACTCACTTACGCACGGCTACATTTCGATATGTGCGTATGTGTGTTTCGGTATTTTATTTTATTTTTATTTATATATATATATATATTTTTTTTTTTGTCCCCCTCTGTTTCGCGTTCCACCAGAGTCGTAGTCGGAGGAAGAGTAAGAAAGGCCCGAGCGTGCGCACAGTCTATAATAATGATAAGATGGCTCTTAATCAGAAAATGTATATGGCCCCAGCATTTAGTTGTTGTTGCAGCCTTTGGTCTCTGGCTGCTGCTGCTGGTGCTGCTGATGCTGATGATGGGTTATGCCCGGTTATAATTATGGGTCCTGTCAAATACTAAATGAAGGGCGCATCAAAAGTCAGCCAGCAAGTCGCAAGCCATACAATTTTCAGTTTAGAGAGCGTTACGCTATGGTGCAGATTGTTGTTGTTCTTTTTTGTTCGTGTTGTTTTTTGTTGTTTGTCGGCGGTCGGAGATCGCACTCTTGGCCATTTTGCAGCATTTCCAGCTGGGCGTGAGTCTGGACAGGGCCCTTCTCATTGGTGGATGCTTGCCCTCGTATGTGGCACATAAGAAGATATACAATAATGTTTTAAAGAGAAAGCTTACCGCTTGCGCTCGTTCCGAAATTGTCTGCAAAGGAAATAAAAGATGAAAGGAGAGAGGTTAGTCAAGAATTCACATACATATACATATTTATACATATATATATTTTATTAACTACACACAGGGATCTTAACGCCCACCTTTCACTCTAATTTAATTAACGCCACCAGCAACAAACTTCTACAAACTTGGCCATAGCCCGGTCTCGACAAACACAGATGAATTATCTTCCTCAACAAGTTCAGTTCGCTGGCATTCAAAAATTTCTCAGACCTCAAAGCGCGAACCACGATAAATCTTTTCGTATTTTTTGTGACCCAGGCTTGCATCACAGTTCGCTTGCGGGGTAACCAAAAAAAAAAGCTACAAAAATCAAATGTTTTAAATTTTCGTGCAGACTTTGACCGCAGAATGTTTTTTGTGTTGCTGCTATAAAAATATGATATATATTCACACACTCTCGCACGCATTGTGCAACGGAGCGGAGGGACCCCGGCAATCAATCAAAAAACTATGGAACCTCCGGTATCAGCCCGAAGTGTGAACGAAAAATATTTGGAGCAAATCAAATGCAGCAAACTGGAATACACAAAAAATAACGAAAATAAGTATATAAAAATAAAACAAAGCTTGTGTTCATATGTATGCAAAATTTAATTTTATTTTCTGTTTGGCTTTTATTTTTTATTTAATATATGATATTTGCTGCATTTTCACACGCAAATCAAAAGATGGTTTTTATAGTTTTTCTCTGCTTTTACGCAAAGTTTATAATCATTTTAAACACAGGGCATTATGCAAATTTAATGCGATGTTACCTTTATCCGGAGTCAATCTTGTATCTCATATGCCTTTCTGTTACGTTTTCTTCTGTTTGCTTCGAGTTAAGCTAGCATTAAATATTCGTGTAGCTTTAGAATTAACCTTATCGAGACCATTGGCTATTTGCCATTCCTTGTATTCTTTATGGCCCAGAGGCCAGGGGTAGCGAGCCACCTAGGCACAGAATGCAGAGGCTCCGAGTATGTGCACGGAAATGCCAAAAACAGACGTAAGATACAACACACAAGTAACTATGTATATAATAGCTAAGCAGCTAAAGGCTGCCTCGCCAGATATGCGTGATATTTATCTAGGCAGCTGATTGAGTTCGAGAGCTCATTCTGAGCCAGGCTCTTTCTTCAGCTGGGGCTCAAACTTGTGGCCTTCATACTTTAGCAGTCATTTAGCCACTTTGTAATAACTTGGCTAAGAGTATTTTGTGAACCGAAGGCTGGACTTTCGTTACAGCTTCGTTGCATTCGTCTGGCATTCGCATCTCCGCATCTCTGTGTTTCTGAATCTCCTCACATCCTCACACATTGTCGTCGTCTGCGTTCGTTGTCATTTAAGTCATCGAACACGCATTGCTACATTGTACATTGTACACATGTACAATGTTCAATGGTGTCGCGCTGGTGGTGCGGATCGGTGTCGATGTCAGTGTCCTGCAGCGGCCATTGCTGTCGAGCCAACAGTCCATTGCCAATGTCCAAAGTCGCTGGCCTGGCCGGCAGTTCATAAATAATCGTCTTAAGTTGATGCGGTGCCCGTCGGCGGTCGCTGGGTGGTTCGTGGTTCTCACCAAGGCCTCCAGGCATTGCGACAGATTAAGCCCGACTTGCCATCAGTTCCAGCTCGCGACTCACTCACACATTGCACTTTTTTGAGTTGGGGCAACAAAAAAGTATCATCCGAATTGTAGATGTTGCTGTTTTTGTTGTTGTTGTTGTGTCAGCCGCAGCCAAACGCATTAAAGAAAGCAACGCAAAGCTCTCCGAATCCGCTCAAATATTCCAAAAACGTTTCAATGAATGTCGCCGACGCAGTGCCTCAATTTTTGTCACAGCGCTCCCTCTTTCTCTCTCTTTTACGCTCTCTCTCTTTCTCTCTCTCTCTCTCTGGCTGTACAACAACAAGTCGTGTCTGATCCCATTTTAATATTCTTGATACTTAAATAAAATACGTGTCTGGCTTGGCCAACAAACGTTTATTGTTTGTTAATTGATTTTGCTGGAAGTTGTCGCCGACTGTTAAAATGCAAAGTGCAACTTCGACAAAACTTTGCCGAGCGCAAAAAAAAAAAAACACAACAGAAAGACAGAAAAGCAGCAGCAACAACAACAACTAGCATTTGGTATGCAAAATTTGTTTGGCCCCGTCGACTTGGACAACTTGTGGGTCTGGGCTTAGGCTGCGGCCTCTTGCTGCCGCTGCTGGCTGCTGCCTGCTGGTTTCTGGTCTACACTTTTAGTTCTCTGGCCTGGGCGCAATTAATTTGCAGACAGCGAAGCTGAAGCTCAGCCTTGAGGCTGCCAGCAGTTGACAATTGTCAAGGACTGCGTCAACTTGGCGGCAACTCACAGTTTGACAGCTCTGGGAACGAGGTGGAGATGGTGGGGGTTGCTAAAGCGGAGGTGGAGGGGTAGTAGTAGCGGGCTGGCGGGCTTGGGTCATTTAACGGTAATTACCAAAGCGCGACAGAAAAGTTTCTGCGAAAAACGTGTGGAGTGGAAAAGCGCTCGGCTCAAGTGCCGACAAAGCGGCCAAGTGAAGCATAAAAATGAAGCACCCAAAAAAAAAAAACTAGACAAAACAAAACCCGTAGAAAAACCAACGGACGAGCACAAACCACACGATTTTCCAATGCCCGCCAAAGAGTAACAGAGTCAAGCGCGATTCCAAGTCTATTTATGTGGCTATTGAAGTGGGCCTCGTCGCTCGACTCCACTTCAAACCACACTACAGCACACCAATCCACTCCACTCGACTCAAAGTGGTTTGGTTTTGGCGGCTTGGGCTTTGATTTTTGCTTGATTTCTTTCAAAATCAAGCCAACACACACACACACACATATTCACAGGAGGCAAGGAGATGGAGAACGAGGTGAAGTTCGAGTCGAAATAGAGATGCAGATGTACAGAACATAGAACCCCTCCTCTGCCCTGGCTGCTGCTGCTGCTGTAGCTGTAGCTGTTGCTCAGTGACTGTGACGCTATTTTCAGGTAACAGACATAGCGTATGCAAAAGAGCCAGAAACACAGCCAAAAACGTAGACAGGGCCAGGCCAAGAACATGTCCAAAGGCGAACCGCCAAAAGGATAATCAGCAACAATTTAGTATTATTACACCACGTTCGAAGCCATCGAAGTCTAAGCCCCGCAAAGCTGCAGCGCACACAAAGTTGTCTGTCAGTTTTTTAAAGCCACAGCCACAGCTATAGCCATAGCCACGGGACCAAAGTCGAGGCTGGGGCTGAGGCTGAAACTGAGGCTGAGGCGCAGCTCAAGTATGCATTTCAAAGAAAATCATTATTATCGATGCGGCAAAGGAGGCAGCGCGACGCGAATGTGGATGTGGATGTAGATGTGGAGCTGAAGCTAAACCTGAAGAGACGACAGACTGAAGAAGACTAGAGATTGGAGACGACGGACAACTCGGCGGACGGCAGGTTGAGCCGCAAGTTCATTCCTTTTGGGTATTTTCACGTGGACGTAGATTGAGTTTCAATGGAAAAATGATTTGCAAATTGACTTTAACGAATTGCTCGAGTGAGCAACCTGCTGGCACTTGGAATTTTGATTACAGCATAGACATAAAGACAGAGGGAAATGCTGCGAATCGGGAAGGGGAAAAAGAGCAGTGGATGTGTGTGTATTAGAAGAAAGCTGCATGTAATTGGCACGCATTGCAGGCTTGAGCTCCGCCCCATGGATAACCTCAGAAAGAGCCTGTCCAACTACACTATGCAACAAAATGCTGCACATATTTTAACGATTACGAACATGTTTGATTATCAGTTTTTATATGTTAGTCTCATTCAAAATAA
The DNA here is from genome assembly GCA_037075305.1 of Drosophila kanekoi. Classification (NCBI taxonomy): domain Eukaryota; kingdom Metazoa; phylum Arthropoda; class Insecta; order Diptera; family Drosophilidae; genus Drosophila; species Drosophila kanekoi. The sequence continues at coordinate 419,150 of JBAMCE010000131.1, read as the reverse complement.
AACATGATTTTAAATATATCTTCAACTAGAGTATGCGTTTATGGATTGCTGAGTCGAGATGCGTTATTGATTGCTGAGTCGAGATAAACTTAAGTGAATTGTATATCTGATAGACTTTGAGTTCATGTATCATAAACCTCAAAAGTTTGTTAGTTCATAGTATGCTACAAAAAGTATAAGGGCAGTAATTTAGGTAATGTGCAAACAAACAATGACAGCCCGTGCCAAAAACAGTTGTTGCGTAGTGTAATGCGAAGCGTTTAGATCCACGCTGGGACATTTCGTGGCATTGGCTGATGCGAATGTCTGCTTCTGATCCTGATCCATTGGCTGCCCGGCTGCCACATGACTATGAACGCCATTATCAGCTTCACGGCTATAGACATGGCTGTTGCTGTTGCTGTTGCTGCTGCTGCTGCTGCTGCTGCTGATGTTGTTGTTGTGGCCATTACTAGTTGGCCAGTTGGCGAGTGGCAGACGGCGCAGTTGGCCAACTGGCTGAGCATACTCGACTGCCTTTGTTTGGCATTTTTGTGGCCTGTGGCAAGTTCGTATATCATTATAGAAATTACCTACTGCGCCAAGCCGTGAGGCGGCGGCCATTGTTAGTAGTTTGCCATTAACGTTAACTCTTTGGCACAATCTGGCCAACAGATCTCACTGGTGGCGGCGATAGCATACCAAAAAACAACAAAACAATCGCAAAAAAACCTTAAACAGGAAAAAACAATGCCACACCACTATCATGCGGCAGGTTTCTGTTTAACCACCTCCCAAAAAAAAAAAAAAAAAACAAAACAAAACAAAAAATCAGAAATAACTGAAATTGATATTGTAAATCAATGAAATCTAATGGAAACATTGACGTCAGTTGGTCGGTGGGTCATAAGACTGATAAAGTGACCAACAGGGGGTGAGCCGAGTTTGGTAAAGAATAAATCTGCTACTTACCAGGACTACCAAGGAAGACTGAGGAGTACAGTCGCCGCGAGGCGTCTGCATTGCGAGCATCGGCAGGTGAGGACCATTCTCTTCGACACCATCGTCCTGAAAGAGTTAGAAAAGCCGCTTATTAGTTTTTCAAATCAAACGATAAACTAAATTCATATCTGCTTTGATTAATCATCATATATCTCAAGTTCTTGAGATCTTAAGCTATGTTGCTGGCCGCTCAAAGCCCCAAACTCAACTCGAATCGACTCGATTCGACCAGACTGACTGTCTCACGCGATTTGTAACACTTGTCAGCTTAAAGATTTGCACAATATTGACAGTACACACACACACTCACACTCACACACACACACACACACACTCTACTACTTGGCGAGCAGCTTTCGTCAGGCGACATTGACTGACAGTTGCGCCCGCAGGTGGAACGCTCTAAGCTCGCACCCACAACTATCTAAGCTCACGACTACCAACACCCTTCCCCTAATTCCACCCCGTCCAGACCGCCGCTCGCCAGTTTATGGGCACTTTAGGCGCATAAAACTTTAAATGAAATACGCAGTGCCTAAAAAGTGGACATAAAGAAAATAAGAGGAATGAAAATGGCGCCAATAATAATTTGGTTTATTGGCTCTAAAGCACAATGAAGACACTGGGCCAAGTGGTTGGGCGTTGCCAGCGCAGGGGCTGGCTACCCTCGCCTCCTGGCAGCTGCCAGCGACTTCTATTTTTTTTTGTATTTTGTGGTTTTTTTTTGGTGTTGCTGTTGTTTTTTTCGCTGAGCTCAGTGAGGGCGACGCACCTTTATTTAAATTCAAGCTTGGCCAGTGCAACAACAGCAACAAGGCGTCTGCCTCGTTTTCTTAATGGGCAATTTTCTTGGTAGTAATGGGCACGTTTTATGGACGCTTTTGTGGGGTGTTTATCGTGCACACAAGGGGACACCCCACTAGATCCCTGGCGCTTTCAAAATGCAGTCGAGGGTTGACAATTTGGCTGGGCTTAGTTTAAAAAAAATAATAAAAATATTAATGGCATATTAGATGACAAAGCTGTCGCACCTGTTTAATCAAAAATGCGCTCAAGTAATCGAATGAATAAATGAACACAATGAACAAAAAAAAAACACACACACAAAAGAAAATAAATTAATTGAGTCGAGCAACAACAGAGACAAAAGCCCAAATTGTTCGCACATAAATCTTAGCACTAAAAATTTTATTGTCGTTTTTATAGTTAAAAAATAAAATATAAAAAAAAAGCGGCCGCGGCAGAAACTACTCAACGGCAGCCCGAGCCAAACAGTCTGGGCTGAAGCGCTCTCAGAGAGCGGCACACTCACACACACTCTCAACCATACACAACACAGCTACAAGCGATTTCCCCGTCGCCGTATCGTAATCGTATCGTAAGTTGAGCGCACTGGCTGCTTATATCGTAAGAAGGCAGCGCCATTGCTTAGCTGCTGATATTGCAGCTGTCGCGCTTGTGCAAGGGAGATGGCACTAGTCAAATACTGACGGGTGTACAGGCATGTGTGCGTGAGCAAAGCGAATTGAAGGCGAATTCAGTTGCTAGACGCAGCGACCAGTCAATATAAAGGTTTCTTCTTTTTGTTGTTATTGTTGTTGTTGTAGCTGTTGCTGTTGGCGCTTTGTTTGTAGACGCCAAAGCCAAGTTAATGATTTTGTAGTTATTGTTGCTGCTGCTGTTCATTATGCAATGTTAAATCAATAAGTTGACAAAAAATGTGCGCGCCACAACTTCAACAAGCACCAAAACAAAGCCCTAAAATTTTACTCAAATAGTTTTATAGTTTTCGTGACTATTGTTGTTGTAGTTGTTGTCGTTTTGCTCACTTTGTAGACAACACGAATTTATGACATTTTAAATAACCGGCGCGTTTTTGTCACAATTTGGAAAAACGAAAAACATTTATTGTTTCGCATTCGGCATCCCCATCTATATCCATCCGCCGCTATTTATAGTTCAACTATTTTGAGTGTCAAGCCCCTCTCCGCCCGCCGTCTTGACACTACGGCACCCGCTCTTAAGTGCTGATAAATGGCGCTAGACTCTTTTCGGCTGCCATTGATTAGAGTCGATGAGAAAATGACAAACACCCAAATGCACTGCGTTCTTATCGCCAGGCACAAAGTTCAAATGCAGCTCAAACAACAACAGCGAGTGACACACATACACACGCAAACACACACATGCTGGCTCAACGAATTTTCCATTTGGACATTTAGAAATAGAAGCCACCCCAGACAACAACAACAATTGAACCCCAAATACCATCGTCTGTTCTGTATCTGTATCTATGCTGTCTCTCTGTATGTTTATGTATATATATATATATATCCATATATATATACGTTTATATATATATATATATATATATATATATGTATATATATATATATATATATATATATTGTGTGTGTGTGTGTTTAGATAAAATTGTGTTTCGAAAGTGACAGTTGAAATGATTTATCACTTGCCAGCGACTACTGCAAGGCGCAAGCGGCTACCCCCTCCATCCCAGCCATCAGGCCCGTACTCTCCCTCACCCCCTCTCTTCGCCCACCACCCGCTACCCGCCGCACGCTGCCTTTTCTGTCTGTCGTCAAAGTTTTTAGCAGCGTTGCTTCGACGCTCGCATTTTTGTGTAGAAAAATTGAAAATGGCTTTTTTTTTGTTTGGCACAGAGTGTACCCCTATTGCTGGCCCAGCCCCCGCTCTCGATCACGCGCCCGGCCACAGCACAGGCCCATCGTGCCACAACATTGTTGCTATCACAATCAACTTCATCTTTCCAATTTTCTACTATTTGGCTTTGTTTCTCCAACGCCCTCCGCATCCAACGACCCAACAATCCCAGACCCCCTATCCTGCCCTCACATTGTTGTTGCTCCGACTTTTTCATATGAAAATTTAATTCCAGCCAACATGGCCCACCCAGTCGCCTCCATTTTCATTTCATTCCTTATATTCCTCTCTCTGTGTGTGTGAGTGTGTGTGTGTGTTTGTGTGTGCGCTGCGAGCTAATTTAAAAATTTTTGTAATTTTTTCGCCTCGCTCTTTTGGAATTTTTGCAATGCGCGACAAAATGATTTATGTCGCTGCCTGCGCAAAATTAAAAATATTACAAAACAACAACAACAGCCACCAAATGACAAAAATACAACAATGTTCACATTTAAATAACACAGAAAACGAACACAAAAAATATGAAAATAAAATAACGAAAACAACAAGTAAATTCATACGGATGTATATGTATATGTCCGTGTGTGTGTGTCTCTTTAAAATTTAAATGAAAATGTTGCAGTGAAAATATTTGTTGGCTTTTCCAATTTTATGCCCAACAATTTCCAATGACGGCGGCGCCTTAAAAACAACAACCAAAAATACGAAATGAAAAAATAAAAGAAAACCGCAGCAATTTTTCATCATTTTGCACGTGTAAATTTTACAATTGGTTGAGCGCGTGAAATGCGAGCAAAGTGGGCAAAAGTGCGTGGATTGAGAGGGTAGCACGGGTGCTTGCCAGTGGGCGTGGCTAGAAGGAATTTACTTAGCAATCGAACAAAGTCTTCTACAGATGCCCGAATAAGGAAATACTCCAAATGCTAAATGATAATAAAGGCTCATAAAGGCAGATTGGGTAAAAGGGTGAGAGGGTGTAAGGTAGAGGGCGGCTCGTACGGGCACGAAATCTGTTGCTATCTCTTGGTATCTGCTGCATTTGCCGGCGGCTGGCCGCAAGCGCCCCGGCTTTGCCCAGACAGGGAGCCATTAAATTGGATCTCGACTGCGGGCTGTAGATATAAAAATGGGTTAAGTGAGACAACAAACCCGAAAATCATATGTCTTTAAAAGGGCTTTTAGCACGACTCTGGCATACATTGTAGCCAGCTGCTATCGCGTGAAATTCCAAATAGTTTAAATTATTAATAATTGATATATTACTTTATATGCCGCCGCATTCAGTAAACTTCTCTTAATATTCGGTGAGGGCATAATGTTTAATACAAGTATTATATTATAAAACTCATTTCTTTCGATATATCACACAAATCTATCTACTAACTCATTTAATGTGACTGTAATATCTGAATATAATTTATTAAATATATATTTTTATCTTATTTTTATAAATATTCCAATGGAGATGCTTTAGCTTTCTCTCGCATAATCCCATGTAAACTTTTTAAGACCGCTAAAGCCCATTTCTCATTCTATCTCTCTCAGACTTTCTCGCTTCCTCCCTCTCTCACTCTCTTCCTCTATCTTCATTTTGAGGTCTCTGTGCAATGTAGAATTTCTGACGTACCAGTCAGCACCGAATTTTTATATCCAGAAAAGATTTTTTTTTTTTTTTTTGTTACCCTTGCGATCCCTAAAATTCAATTTGGATTTCGTAAGCAGCATGGCATTCCAGAACAGCTGCATAGAGTTGTCAACTTTGCGTTAGAGGACATGGAGAAGAAAGAGTATGCTGTCGCTGTCTTCCTGGGCATACAGCAAGCTTTCGACAGGGTGTGGCACCCTGGACTTCTTTACAAAGCCAAGAGCCTTTTAACCCCCCAGGTGTTCCAGGTTATAAAGAGCTTTTTAGAAGGGCGCACATTCCGAGTGACTGATGATGGGTGCAAGTCCTCTATTAAATTTATCGAATCTGGCGTTCCCCAGGAAAGTGTTCTAGGCCCCACATTGTATTCGATATTTTCAGGGGATATACCAAACCATATGGCAATTACCTCAGTTGATAAAAGCGATACGCTAATTGCGACCTACGCCGACGACCCTGCGGTGCTCACAAAAAGCAGTTGCATACTTCTAGCCAAAAGTGCACTGATGGAGTTTTTGGACGCATTCCACGAATGGGCATCGAAATGGAATGTGTGCATAAACGCAGGTAAATGTGCAAATGTGACTTTCACAAATTGAGTGCAGAACTGCCCAGTTGTGTCACTTAAAGGAAGAGCACTGGATCATTCATTTGCGTACAGGTACTTAGGTGTCATCCTAGACAGAAGCCTAATCACCGAAAGACATGTCCCGTCAATGCAGCAACAATAAAGAGCCAAATTAAATAGGATGTCCTGGTTACTCTCCGCCAAAAAACAAATAGTCGCTGGAGAACAAGGTCAAAATATACAAGTGCATTTTAGCTCCCAGCCTATTCTATGCCATTCAAGTGTACGGTATTACTGCCAAGTCGCACCTGAATAACATCCGTGTGCTACAAGCTAAGGCTTTGAGGATGATCTCTGGGTCTCCATGGTACATAAGGACACGTAATATTGAGAGCGACCTTAAGGTGCCCAAAATAGGAGACAGAATCCAAGTGATTGCCCAAAAATACACGGAGAGGCTAGGAGCTGATCCAAACTGGTATAGCTAGACGTCTAAATACTGCCTGTCATCGTAGAAGAGTAAGGAGGAGACTCAAACGCCATCACCCTCAAGACCTCCTGAACCGGGTCTTGACATTAGTATATGCTACTAAAATTTAGACGATCTCCCCAGTATCACCCCTTAGACCTCCACCTTATAAGTTATCTTTAATTCATAGTTAAGTTCTATCATAAATTATTTTGTTATTTTTATTTTAATTTCTGATTTGTTTAAGTTGCCTTGTCAGGTAGCAGCACACTTATCTTTTGTTGTTAAATAATATTAAAAAAAAATAAAATAAAAAAAATAATTTTATGTGCAACTTTTTGTTGCTTCCAATATTTTAAGCACTAAAATGCAAAAGCAAATTTTTTCGGTTGTCTTTTTTATTGTGTATGTAAAAGGATTCAACGGTTATTTTGAAGTTATCAGAACTAAATAAAGTTAGATATGTAATTTAAAAAAATCTCAATTATTTTGTTATTTTTATTTTAATTTCTGATTAGTAGCTTTTCCAGTATTTATCCCTATTTTGTATTTCAGCTTTGTTGACTTAAATTGGAAAGATTTTGACAATTCTTCTTTATCGACATATTATTTATTTTTTAATCACTCCCAAAGTTTCCTGACACTTTTTGTTCATTGCGTATTTCTTAGTGAACATGCTTCCGTCGTATATCCACCTATGTTTTCAGTTTGGTCGGAAGGTGGCGCTGATGTAGCTGCTTTACGACTGTGCAAAAGCAACAACAGCGACTGTTGTTTGCGTGGTGCCATTGTTGGTGCTGTTGGTGTTGTTGTCAATGTTGATGTTGTTGTTGTTGTTGTTGCTGTTGCTGTTGCTGCTGCTTGGTGGCATTTTCCGTTGCAGTTTTTACAACATTTTCCATGGCGACGTACGGCACATTTTTGTTAAATTCAAATGAAAAAAGCTTTTCGCGCATAGTTATCAAAATAAAGGCAAACTTAAACGTGCACAGAGTGGGAAAGAGAGAGGGATAGAGAGAGACAGAGAGAACGGGAGAGGGAGTGGCTGAGATTGTGAGCTGCGAAGCGGGAGCGAGACAGTTGCAGATCGGTTGTTGAGTTCGTGTGTAATGCATTTAAAAATGTAAACATAAGCCCAAAAATGGATTAAAAAGCTTATTCCATAATATACAATATATATTCTTTTATTTTAGTGTGTGTGCCATGGGCGTGGCGGTCTAACTGGCATATGGCAAAGCCTTTAAACAATCTGATGTCGATTTTGATGCTGTTGCAAATTCAATAAAACTACAAAACGTCAAACAAAAAATACAACAGAATACAGGAAAAATGCTGAACATGACTTGTAACTTAAGCAAGGCAAAGTTTGTCACCATCCCGACAAGGTTCTCCAGAGATCCCGCTGCCTGACTGGCCAGCTCAGCCACATTCTCATACACCACCGGCAGACCGCCCCTCGATCGCCTGTCTGCCCGCTTGCCCGCCTGCCCGCGTGGCGACATATCACTTTACACTTGAAATGAATTTGAAAGTCAGACGCACAGCTCGTAACTCTTCTCTCTCACACAAGACACACACGGAGAATAACAAGACAACACTTACAACAACAAGAACAACAGCCACATCAGCATCATCAGCACTTGGAATCGACTGAGGAGCCGGTGCCCTGGCCAGCGTTCCAGGTCTTTCTTTATCTGAATGCAGGCCCGCGCGACTAATATAAACGTACAATGGACCAACTTAAGCTGAAATGACAGTTGCGACATGTTTGCGTAGGCGTGTGCGATCTCTGGCCCAGCAACCACAGCAACAACAACAACAACAACATCAAAAACAACAACAACGTTGCGAGGCAAATGTTTTGGTATTAATTTTTCTTGTTGCCAGCCAGTTCGAAGCAGTCGCCGGTGCAGGCTGACAATAAACATTATCGCATTCATGTGAATGCACTTTATGACACCTACACACAGGCAAGAGCATCAGCAACAACAACAACAAGACTAACGTCAGCAACAACAAAACTTGTTTCTTTCTTTCGCATGCCTGGCCAAGAATTCTCATATATTATATACACTTATTTGCTGTTGCCTTTGGCTTCAACTGATTTTGCTTAAATTAGCTACATTTGATGAGCTATTGCTGCTGGAAACCCATGCCCTCCCATGTCCTCCCTTCCTCGCGCCCTTACACTCCTGCGGTCAGCAGCAACAGCGTCGTCGTCTGGCAGCCTCGTGACTTGTGCGGCTCACTCGTCCATTGCGTTGGTCACGTGACCCTAATAAATCACGGAATTAATGTTACGTAAAATGGAGTTGCGCACGGCGGCCAGTGCGAGTCCTTTAGCACACACAGGATACCCAGCCAAGTCAAGCCATGCCGAACAGAACAGTCCAAGTTCCAGTTCCAGTTCCAGTTTTACTTTTGCTTGAATGAAGCAAACTGAAAAGTGTAGCGGAAACTGTGCCAGCAGGAAATTGAAAAACGTTTGCGGCATTCCTGATAAGCGACCAGACAAACAAATCGTGAAACTATATTAATGTAACACACATACATATACACACACGCACGCATACAAATACTTTGTTTGTGTGGCATACAAAGCTCTGCAGCTCATAGCTCAGCTCAGCTTTTTATGGCTGCTGCTTAATTGTCTGACAATTTTAAATAACAGCGTCACACACATACACGCACACGCATGCAAGTGGGTATTTTACATCTCGCTTGCGCATTAAGACGCAGGCGCATTAACAGCCACAGCTCCAACACCACCAACAACAATAATAACAGCAGCAACAAAACCAACAACAATAAGAACAACGTGTAGCAAGCGCCAACATTACGACCATTAAAAATACCCAAAACGACAACGACAATTTCCTCATTATCGTAAAATTTATTCAAGCAAAATAAATTCATTGGTCGTTAACCTTGACACTGGTTTTTCCTTTTTTACAGTCGCACACATACGCTCGGTCTGTTTGTCTGTGTGAGTGCACACATAAAATTCATACTATGATGCGTGTTAAATAGTCGCTTTCATTGCGTCTACAACTTGGCAAACTTGGTAAGTGTGTGTGCGCGTGTGTGTGTGCGTGAGTACCATGCTATATAGAGCTGCGTTTTTGACTAGGCTTGAGTTCATAAAACTGGACTTTTAAAGCTGTCGCGCTGCAAAGCCGCCTTCTTTAAAAGTATTCTCATGTTGTGAGTTGCCGCTTAGACTGTCCAGCAAATTGCCTTTAGTTGCACTTGAGCATGACGCGGCAGAGCTTAAACATAAGCAGCAACTGAAACAGCTGACTAATTTTCAAACCCCCAATATATGTAAATATTGTGCACATAAAGCATTATATAAATGGCATACACATATATACATACACAACTCATACAAAAGAGTAATCCGCTTGTCTTCGCAAAAGGAACACACAAATGACGCCCGTAAGTATGCTACAATAATCGATAAGTGCGGCCTGCATGTGTGTATGTATTTGTGTAATGTTTGTTGCCTACTGCTTGACTGCACACACTTACACACACACATCCACACACCGACAGACTAAATTTGGTCGTGTGATTTGTCGTGGCAGCTCGCGGTCTTAAGTCGCAGTTTTTTTTGTTTTGATGGTTTTCTAGGCCTTTCACTACAGGGATCTGGGGATATCTGGGTGCTGTTTGCCTATAGTGTTAATGTGTATTGTTGTAAGTACCCTGCACTCGCAGGATTTATGTATGGGGTGTCTGTGAGCATATTGCATATTGCTGTAACTGGTTCCTGTCCTTCAATTAAATTGATGATCTCAGTTTTAGGCGATTCTCAAAACTTTTTGATTTACAAAGAGGAGCGCGGCTAGCACTTTTCCTTTGTGATTTATAAAGCAGGCAAGAGATTAGGTAATGAAATAAATGTCTTTAAGGCCAGTGTAAAAGCTTTATTTATAAAGATTTCCGCTAGACATTTAATAGTTTAAACGAATTTAAATTTGAGACTATGGTCAATTTATTCGTTAAACATCTTCGGACACAAACATGAATGTGAAATGAAACAGTGCACAGAGTAAAAACGAAGAGAAAACAGCACACAAATAAATGCTAACCATATAAAACGAAGAAACGCGTTTTTCATGCGCAGACCAAAAAAACTATGCATGTGTGTGTGTGTGGGTTGAACTGTATGTGGCAGCTGGCTATGTGCGTATTGGCGAGAACTCTGACTACGACAGCGATAGCGGCTCCTTCGCCTGCCTTCTCCAGCGGCGACTCGGACAACGCTGCTCGGCGCTTGCAGCTCTCCTCGTGTTGAGCTCAGCTCTAGCTCAAAGTTGAGTTGAGTTCAGTTGTCGTCATCATCGCCGTTGTCGTGGCTGCCTTTTATATAAAACCGACAGCGACTCGGTGGCTTCAGACAAGGAAAATGCCACACACACAAACACACCCAGCATTTACACTGCAGCAGCTCCCACTTTTCTATGTCCCTCTTGTTTTCGTATTTTTTCCACACTTCTTTTTTTTTCCAGTCAGCAGAAAAATTCTTTTACACGGGCTGCGCGTTAGTGTTTTTTTTTCTTCTTCCAGGCAACGTTTGGCGCTCGGCGCTCTCTTGGCGCCTGCTCCAGCAACGTCTGTGTGTTTGTGTATTTGTGTGTATGTGTGAGTGTGTGGAGCAGTCAGCTCACTTTTCTTTTGAATGATTCGATGATTTTAAGCGCCTGCGTTATATGAAAACCAATCGCATCAAAGCACCCCATTAAATTTCATCGTCAGGCATATATCCTTGCCACAAATACACATTCAGACACGCACACACAGACACATATATATACGCAGACAGCGAGATAAATGAACAGACAGAGGACATGGCATAGAAATAACAACAGCTGCTGCTGCTGCTGCTGCTGCCACTGCTCCTCCTCTGGCTGCTGCTTGGGTGGCTACATTCGTCCTGGCCACGTCTGCATCTGTAACATCGTCTGCGCCTTTCAATAGCAGACGAGCGCGGCCCAAGGCAATGTTGTTATGTGCCATGGAAATCCGTCAGTAGACGTTGCATCTGCTACACACATACGCACACACACACCACATATACACCCACCAGTCGCCTGCATTGTCATCATTATGTGCTGACGGCGTAAATGGCTCTATCAGCGCATTGTGCCTGCGCCAGGCGCCGCCTTTTGGGAGCCTTGTATATGACATGTGGATGTGGACGTGGATGTGCATGGACACGTGCAGCTGCGAGTCGAGTCGACTTTAAGGCCCTCATTGTTTGAGCTCTTCGGTAGTTTAAAGTGCTTCTAATGGCTTCATGCTAAGGCGCTGCCTTTTAAAACACACAAGTCATGGTCCAAGGGGGGCGGCGGACAGTATATATACATATACATATATACTATACATAGCTAGTCTATCACGAGCCCCGTCTCCCGACTTCAGCTCCCGCTACAAATCTTCGACTTTGGTTTCAGCTACAGCTAAAGCTTCGGCTTTTGGTTTTGCTTTCTTTGCTGTTCTCATCGTCGTAGTCGAAGTCGTTCCTTTCCTTTTTCTGTTTTTTTTTCTGGCTAACATTTAATGGGTTTTTCAGAAAATTGCATTTTCTTCTTTGGCACTCTTTAGTCTCTTTGTTTAGCTGCTTCTTTTCCAGCAAAGAGTCGCAGTTGGTGCTGCTGCTGCTCATGACCATGGCTGCCATATTAGATTTTGAATGCATTTCCGCTTTTTGCCGCAGCGTGGAAACTTTTGTTCGCCATGTTGGCTGCTGTTTTCCGAGGAGTCTCTGTATTGGTGGTTCTCTATGAGTGTGTGTGAAAATATTCTCGACTGAATGACAGCTGTGCCAGGACGTGGGACGTAAAGTGTGCGCGCCTGTGTGTGTGTCGGTGTGTGTGTGTGTGTGTGTGTGTGTGTGTGAGTGTGTGTGAGTGTGTGTGTGTGTGTGTGTGTGTGTGTGTGTGTGTGTGTGTGTGTGTGTGTGTGTGTGTGTGTGTGTGTGTGTGTGTGTGTGTGTGTGTGTGTGTGTGTGTGTGTGTGTGTGTGTGTGTGGGTTTGCTCCTGCTTGCTTTTGGTTGGCTGTGCTCTCCCTGGCTGCATTAAAAGTTTGTTTCATTTTGCTTCAGTTTGTTGTTTTGTTTGATGAAAAAGTCCAAGTTGTTGCGCAAAGTTTTTATGCAAGTTTTGCTATTTTGGCAAATGGATATGCCCCAACACACGAGTCTACCGAAAACAGCCCCACCCCGACACTGCAGCCCAATCACTTTGTTAGTGTTGTGGGTGCATAAATACGTAGAGTAGATCCGTTTCAGAGCTATATCAAAGTTGAACATGCTTGCGTGTGTATAGCTATACAGATATGTATGTATATATACGGCACTGTATATACTGGCACTGTCTATAAATTTGTAGCTTGAGTTTGAGGTCGCTATCAATGCTGAAGTTTAATCAAACTTTAAGCCAAAACGAAGCTGCTGCTGGCTAGTAAAAACCTGTCTAAACTTTACAAGCAACTGCCACAAAAGTTGGCTTAAATGTTCTTAACTGCATATTTGGCCAGCGCTCTCGCATACATTAACCTCACACACACAAACACAAATATGCCCACTATACACCTTAAAGTTATGCATTCGCACACACAGTAAAAGCGCTACATACCTCAAGGCGTTGCCTGCCTCCTCTGACATTCTGACATCCTGACTATTTTGCCCTACAGTTTTCGCATTCCGCGATTGGGAGTCTAAAAGGGCTAACTGCGGCCTTGACCACACCCAAAAAACGGATTTTGTACTATCGGAGTACAATTCCACTTAGAGCTACTTTAAAAAACACAAAAAACAAACTGTCGAATTATAAACAACAGCAATTCATTAGACGATTTTGGACTATTTTGCAGAGTGCCATTAAAATTTTTGGTTACAGCCAGCGACCGGTTGCTAATCCACTTAAACCTGGCCGTTGATTTTATAGCTAATCATAAAAGGCCGGAATGTGTGGCGTCTTGGAAATTGATTATCGATGATCTGACAAATAAAACGAATGCAGCATTTAGCGGCCGTAAATCTTCAAGGACAGACAGCAGCCACGAGTCAATCATCGCTGATGATTTAACGATACCCAAAGCATTTAATTGCCGTTCGACAGATGACAACAATTTCTCTCTCTCTCTCCCTCTCTCTCTCGTTCTGCTGCCTATTAACAGAGACAAACGAATGGAAGAACTTGTATCGTTTGCATTTAACGAGAAGCCAAAGGTCGTCCAAATGATTTTATGTGACAATTTTCAACGCCCTGTTCACTTAGAGGTGTGGATGGAGTTGGCGTTGAAGTTTCGAGTTTTGAGTTGAAGCAATAACAAGTTTCAATTTCGTTGAATGCTCAGTCAGAGCCGAAGACACCTGCAGTGGAGGAGGAGTAGGCGGACCATTTTCGTGGCCTTTTTTCAAATTGAAAACGTGTCCAACAGCAGTCATCAATTTTTAAACACGAGTAATCACTTTGTAAACGTTATAGCGACCAGGCCCACTCGTCCCAAGTAACTTGCCTTCTCCTCTGGGGGTTGGCTCATCCAATGAACAAAACTGAGGCTGAGCCCTAGGTCTGGATGTAGTCTGACAAGTATGCCTCAAATTTCTCTATCGAGTGTGGCGTCCCGGGCCGGGCAGGGTCGCTTGATTTTCAAATTTCGGCACGTAACTACGCAAAGTTGCACACATTTTTATACAATTTGTTGCATGCATAATTCAGCAGGACAATCGCCAGGATTCGGGCGCATCAACTGAATATCAAGCGCATATTGTGGTGGATTTATGTTTTCGAGCCGCGGTAAACGTGGCTCCCAAATACACTTGGTCTTTTGGCAGCTTAAGCTCCCGTGCATATGCTATGGAATTTTGATGAGTAGACCCCTGTGTGGGAAGTGGAGTGAATTGCCCGGGCGGTAAATTGCATTATTTATATGTTTCAAGTGCCATGCATCAAGAGATGGATTCAATTTTGCCAAATGTCTAAGAACGAACTGTGGTTTGCTCGGAAATAGCTACGTCGAAATATGATATCGAGAACTTCAGTTATGAAAAATCTATCATCTGCTTATTTATTTAATAGAAAGTAAGTTTACAAAATTATTTTTATTAATACTAATAGACTTTCTGGAAGGGAATATCATAAATATGCTATTCGCTTTGAACTTCTTCAAAATCTGCACAATTGATTTAAATTTAGGCTAAATTCTAAGTTGTATAGTTTCAAATATCTCTTTAACATCTGTTCTACAGTCAATTGGCAATTGCTTTACAAATGGGTAACCCCAAGAGACCGAATACAAATGAAGAAACAAATAAACCGACAAAAACAAACTCGAGACATTCAAACAACGTTATGAGCATGTTAATCTATTGAAATAGGCGCCATCATTTGTCTATCAAATCGAGCGAAACTCATAGTATTCGAAATATGAACTTTGAATACCCCAGGCCTGCCAACATTTAATTAATGTTTGGCCATTCGCGTTTTGTATTTCAAAATTTTTGCAGTCGCACTAAACTCTACACTGAAACCGAAACCGAAACCAAATCCGACACTCGGAAAGCAACTCGTCGAGCAGATCAGCAAATTTATTAAATTCTCATTTATCAACATCATAAATCAAAGCTTTTAACCGTGGTGCTCGGTTTTCAGCTTTTAGTTTTTAGTTTCAGTTTTGAATTTGTCAGCTGCGCATAGAGCTACAACAACAACAACAACAACAGTAACAATGGCAGCAAGACAATAAAAAATATATATGCCTCAAATGATCTATCAACAGTTGCCGTTTGGCGTTGATGTTTCTGGTTTTTGTGAATATTTTGATATTTTGTATTTTTTACGGCTCTCCTCTCGTCTCTTCGCTTTTATGACTAGTTAATTTTGCCTGTTTTTGATTTTGATTTGGCATTTTATTGTTGTTGCTGTCATTGCTGGCTGGTTTTTATTGGGCGCAATGAACTATAAAAACGCGCGGATGCCTCAAAATTGCACTGCACTTGACAACTTACTGGTGGACGGACAGTCTAAACGAACAATTGAATGAATGAGTGACGCACACAGGCACACAAATTCCCACATTCATATGTGCACAGCACGTAAATATGAGTAAAACTCGCCAATCTATCAAAATCTGTGCCTAACTTTTCCTTTCAGTTTGACCTTTGTCGGCTGTCAAAATGGCCGTTGCAAGTGTCAAACGCTCCCTTTATTGTTGCTGTAGTTGGAGTTGCTTTTGACAGGCACCGGTCGTCAGTGGATAGTCGGCAGTCGGCAAAAGTGCGAAAAATGATGTGCTCGCAGCAGAGGCAGCGGGGCAGCAACAACAACAGCACCAATGACAACAAAACGCGGCTTTGAACTACTAAATCATTTTTGACAGTTGGCGGCGCTGCGACTGCGACGCCGGGGAAAGCCCCAAGCAGCGCAGTCGACGTCAATGTGTGTGTGCATACTTTAACCATGACCTTGAACGCTATTACACATACACACACACACACAGATACAGATTGCTTTTGTTTATGCAATAAATTAAAAGCAATAATTTTTCATCTTGAGGCAGCCAACAGCAGCAACAGTTGAAAGTTCGCCCGCTGCGGCACAGCGCATTAATTTTGTGTAAAGTTTATACACCAATGCCCACACACACGAATACACTTGTATAGAAGGGGAGAGAGAGTAGCAGCCGCAGCAGCAAAAGTGATAAAGCACCGCCGCGACATTGGCAGCAACGTCGACGTCTGGGCAGACATTGTTTTTAACTCGCTGCGACTGCGTCGCCGTGTCTCGTTGTCTTTCTCTTTCTCTCTTACTCACTCTCTCATTCAATACTCGCAAAAACAATAATTTAACTTGTGGCCGTGAGTAGATGTGTGCGTGTGTATGACTGTGTGTGTCTGCTCCACATACGGGTAACTGCCAGACACAGGTTCAATGCACGCTTTGCGCCTGCGCAGGGCAAACAAATTGCAAGCGACACACACACGCACACATACACACACAAGCACATCCAAACAAATACTTTTCTCCCTCTCTATCACTCTCATACTCTATTTGTCTTGCACTGTGCCATTAATTCTAGCGCTCGCCGGCTTGTTTGACAGTTCTGACAGACGATTATTTAAAGTTGAGCTTAAATGCGCTCTCTTTCTCTGTCTCTCTCTCCCCCTTACTCTCACTTTATCTGCCTGCCGCTTTAGTTCTGTGTGTCCGTGATTGTGTCTGGCCCTGGCCGTGGCCATTGCATTTGTTGATATTGTTGCTGTTAATATTGTTGTTGTTCTTATTGCTGTTCTTGTTGTTGTCACTGCTGTTGTTGTTGTTGTGAGCGCACATAAGTCACACACAAGCGTGTTCCAGTTCGGTCCTTGTGCCGCTCTACGTTGCTTATAATACAAATTACACTTTTTGGTATATTTCATTTTCATTTAGGGATTTTTTTGGGTTTTGTTTTTTGCTCTGTCTGACAAGGCCTAAAAACTTGTGTCTGGCAATGTTTACTGGGTTACTAGGTCCTGGTCTAGAGAAACCCAAATTTATAGCGTCTAACGGCAACGGGGCGTATGGTGTAAGGTGTTTGGTGTTTGGCGTATGGGCGATGGCGTCTGGTTGTTGGCTCTGCGTTTGAGGGAGCTACTGGCAGACCATTTTTACAACTATTGTTAATTTTAACGTCCTTATTGATTTTACACGCTATTCCTAAAGTTAACGCTGCGTGGCGCCATAAAAAAAGATTCCATACCCGCCGAAGAAACAACGGACAGCTGCATTGTGATATTCCTTTTTGGTTTTTATGACGCTCGACGCTTAGCTGAGACAACAAGCAGGCTATAAATCAAATTTCCATCAAAAATCACGTGCCAGGCAAACGCTTAGTGGGTTAATTATTGTTGCTGCAGTGGCTGCTGCTTATTAATGAAAGCGAAAAGCACTGCTTATATAATCACGGCAAGGGTCTGGATTGTAGCCAGATATCGGCTGGCAACAATCAAACTGTAAACTGCCACTGCGCACAGCGCGGACGCCGATTTTCACATCAAAATTGGCACAAGTTCATCATCATCATTATTGTGAGGAGCAGCAGCGGGATGGGGTAGCAGCAGCGTTGGTAGTAACTACTGCTTGGGGGTTGTGGGGAGGCGTGGCATGCACGTTGAAAGCTCAGAGACCGCCAGTGTGTTCAATTTATGAGCCGCAGACAGTCTGCCCTTTTCATAATCGATTGTAGTTTTTAATTAAAATTTAACTTTATAATGATTTTTTATCAGCTGCTCCTGCTTCTACTGTTGCACCTTGTGCTGCAGCCGCCAGATCTGTTTAAGTCTAAATTAAAAAGAAATTTCTCATTTTTAGCGAATCGGCCAACAGGAAGCAGCCTCCGCGCGCAAAGTGGGCGTAAGCCAGAAGGAACGTGATCGGGCAGCAGGAGCGAGCGTTTCAGCGAGCCGGCAAATAGGGATTAGTGACAGACAGCCCGACAGACAAACAGACAGCCCGACAAAGAGACAGACAGACATCAAAGTTTGATCGCTGGTCAACTTGGTAAGTTGATTAATGTGTGAACCAGCTCGGGCCACGGGTGCGGAAGCTGAGAAGCTGAGAGCGGCCCCATGCAAAATGTACGCGATACTAAATAAGGCTATGTGTTAAATGACTTAATGTGAAATGTGACTTACCATCGTATGTTAGTTCTGAAGGATTGAGTGATGATAAGAACTTACCATCTGCAAATAGAAACAAGAACCATAATAAATAAATGCCACTTTCAACTTAATGCACGTTTTGTATTAATTAGCATTTAAAAGGGAGATATGAGAAAAGTCCACATAATGCAGCTACGCATTAAATATTCATACTTAAATAAATAATTTTCAAAATTCACTAGCCTCTATTGTTTTTCTGTTTATTTTTTTGGTGTGTGCATACCTTTCACAGTTTCTACACACGCATATGTATATTTTTTGTTTTTATAAAGCATTATTGTTATTAATTCGATTATTGTGCAGCATTTAATTTAATACGCTCCATGCCGCATTATGCACAATAATTATTTTAAATTCCTTTTGACAAGCAATTTTATTGACCGCTGCCTCCTACCGCACCTGCTGGGCCCACGCTTTTGCCATTTTGCAATGTTAATTTTAATTTAATATTTTAACAATGTCTCGTGTTTTAATTTGGCTTGCGGCTTAACGTGTATGTTGTTGCTTTGTTGCCGTTGTTATCATGCAACAAAAATGCAAATTAACGCACAGATTTACATTTTTTTTTTGTTGTTTGTTTGTTTGTCTTTTTGAAAATATTTATTGCTGTCATAGGTAATTTTTTCTTTTGATTTTTTAGCTTTTTATTAGTTTGCAGAATGTTTGTTTTGCACGCATTTCATTTCAATAAATTATTTAAATTTTATTTAAGCCTTTTTGTGTTTTTTATGCACAATTTTACATTTTATGGCATATAAAATGGCATTTTAAGCCAATCATATGGTGCTCGTAAACCTTTTGCTGTGCCAAAACAATTTTCTAAATATTAACTTCATGGCGGGAAAACGCTTCTATTTAAATTTCTATGTGTACGTTGAAAAATATTATATATATTCTATGAAAAGTAATAATTAAAATCATAATTATAATAATAAAAACAATAATAATAGTTATTATTATTGTTATAATATTATTATTATTATAGTCAAATTTTAAGTTCAAATGTATATGGGAATACCATCCATATACTAATTCCAGCGACAATTCTGAGGGTATTTAAGTGTAGTTCATTTAGCCCGAGTTGTCCTTGATTCGTCTACTATTCTGCTTCTTGCTGTTTTTTGATTTTAGTTGTAAATAAATCAATGATAATTAACCTTCTGTAGCGCGTAGAAATAATTTTACTGTCAATGTTGTCAGCACTGACAGTCGAACATCTTAAATCATTTTGTTCCTGTTGTTCGATGTGCTGTAAAAGAGACTCGGGACCTGGAGCTGACACTGACACCGGCGACTGGCAAAAAGCAAATCGAAATGAAATTAAAAAGCGCAACAGCGACAGACACTAAACACGGTTAAATGAACAACGCGCCCCGAAAATGCCAAATGCGCAAAATAAAATGCCAATTCGCACTCGCATTCGGGCCAGAAGAAGACCGAGACTGCACTGGACTGGGAACGGGATATGTGCAGGGTACTGCGCTACGGGTGTTGAATTGGAGGTCTCGCGACAAAACACCTTTTCAAAATGCACAGCAAACGGGCTGCGGACAGCGGACAGCGGACAACAGACTGCGGACAGAGAGCAGCAATGGGGCCTCGATTTCTGATGCGTAGACGTCAAAAACGCCGTGGTGGCAATTAAATGCCTTCGACGCGATGCGACGCTCGTTGCCAACGCCTCAGCCTCTGCGTCAATGTATGCCTCAGCCTCTTGGCTGCCTGTTGGCCAACTCAGTGGCGGTCACAAATAACGCCCAAATATGGCGCAATTTCATTCGCAACGCAGCGCATCGAATCGATTGCCGATGCCACCGATGCCGATTCATTTCAATTCGTTGCGTTTCGATTTATTTATCACCTGTCGTTGGAAATTGAAATTGCATTTCGCTTGGCCAACGTAGCGACTTCTTTTCGAGCTGCGTCTCCGTTTTGACTTCTTCTTGAGTCGTTTCGGGTTTCATTGTGCTCTGTTTCTTGTTTTTTTTTTCCTTGCCATTGAGGCCATCGGCCCTGGTAATCATTGTCAACAATTAATGAAAGCCATTGTGGGCGTGGCTGCCTTTTAATGAACAGCACAGCGCAACGGCTGGCACATTCCTCTCCACTCTTTACGCTCCTTCACTAATTCTCTACCTCTCTCCTTTTGTAACTGCCCATACAACCCAGGGCTTTTCTATTAGAACGGCCAGTGCAGAAAAAAGAAAAGAAAAAAAATCTCATCAACATAATGTAAGACTCTGCCCGGGGTGATAATGAGTTATAATGGAGTTGGCCAAGACCTGGGCCGCGAATCTCGTGAACGCAGTTGCCTCTTAAGAGGCTCTTAATGCCGCTTACCCTTTACATTTCTTCCTCTCCTTTGTATTTTTTTGCATATTTAAAAGCCTGAATTCATTCGTTGATCGACTAATCAGCTGGCAGGAGGAAAGAAAATCTAGAGCTGAGACCCAGACTCAAGTTGAATGGCTTATCAATGCACTTTGCCGTGCTACACGTAAACTTACTTTACACGCGTAAACTTTCGATAAGCCAAGTACAGAGCAAAAGAGCGACAGAGATCAAGAGAGAGCAAAAACAATGGCAATGCCTGTGCCGATACTGAAAGTCAGCCTGATAGCGCATAGAATTGATTTAAATTATTGTACTTTGCATATTTTGTGCATTTTTTTGAGAAGGATGTGCGCCGTGTTCTGTGGATTGGCGTGATAGGCGGCCTACAAGTTACAGCTGAAGTCGCAGTCATTAGACCGGCAATTGACCAGGCCCCAAAAGACTACAGCAAGCAAGTTTCGTGCTAGCGCGCGCTTTTACGCTTTGCTGGAGTCGACAAGCACGAGGCGAGGACTGGGACTAAAACTTGGATATGGACTTGAGCTCGCTGTGGGTTTGGTTACTTGCTTGGTTGGCTTTGCTGTGGCACGCGGACTTTTGTTGCAGACAAAATTGTCGACAAATAGTTTACACGGGCATGAAATTGTGCTGGCCAGACATAGGGCCTAAGAATGTTGTTGATGTTGATGTTGTTGTGGTTACAGGAATGCACATAGCTCAAAGTAGTTGCAAACAAAACATTTGGATTAAATGATTGAGTGCAACAACAACAAGCAAACGTATTGGAAATGCAATAAAAATGATGTAAAAATTTAAGAAGAGCAAGTCAGCAGCTGAGAAGCTCATAGAGCGGTGCACGAAGTCTGTGTTAGCTTGCGAAGCGCAGAGAAAGGCTGGCTGACTGTGTTGCCTTGGCATTATTTTGTGCCTTTAAACAGAAACGTTAATTAATTTGTGTGTATGTGTGTGTGATAGAAAAAATGCGTCCGGGTGCAGTCATTAATTCATATCAAAAGGGTAATTGAAAACCGCATAAATTAAGCAAAATGCACTTTTTATGCTCGCTACTCCCGTTGTTGCAAATTCATGTGTTATCCCATTGGGAATGCGCGGCTTTGACATTTGGCTGCATTATAGTTTAATCTTATTAAAATATTTATATTTATTTAAAATATGCATGCAATTTGTTAATTTAACTGCCGCTGCGTTTGCTGTTTCGCATTTATTTATGCCACGAGCTTTTTTAATTGTCATCTTTGTCGTTTTTTGCTTTGTGGCTATTTTTGCTATTGTGGCAGCCACTGCGCTTAATTGCATTTCGCATATGAATTAATGAATTTTTTATCAGCGCATACACATGCACCGCCTCCATCGACTCAAATATGCAATACATACCACTGCACAAACATCATTTATTTCATTTTGTTTTATTTTATATTATTTTTTCATGCCAACTGATAATAGAATAAAACCAAAAACAAAAAATAAATACAAAATAATATAAATTTAAAAAAACATACACCAACCGCAGCGATTTTTGTTTTCATTGAATTTATTTATTTTTTTACTGCCTATATTTAATTTCATTTGTGGTTGCCTCTGGGAAAGGGATAGCTATATGCATAATAGTGCAAAAAAGACCGCAATAGAGCTTAACGGAAACTGAACAGGCGAATCGCATAAAGAGTTATGTAATTGACGGCATATGCTAATTCAAGAGGACAGCTTTAGAACCTGTTCCAGAACATTGTTAAGCAAATTGATAAATGTGAGTATTTCTCCGAATTCCCATTTTCTTATCAGGTCGCTTGATCTGCTTTCAAGAGCAAAAGCGCACACAATTTACCTATTTCCAGAGGAATTTTCCTTGAAAAGGGTTAATTTCGTAGCGTATGTTACACAAATTTCCTAGTTTCATTAAAACGCAATTAATATGGCCTTTCAGCACATTTATGCTGTGGGCAACAGTATATCCAGTATCTTGGTTCTACAAAAATTAGGGTGCGTCATTATTAATAATACCCTGTGCTCGACAATTACGCACATGAGCCAGAGCATTTCATTAACTTAACATTAAATGGGTTTTGTGCGACGTTCGACACTAAAAAGGCAACGCAATGCAAGTGCACAGAGCCAAAACACTCAAGCACCCGTGTAAGCAACAACGACAACCAAACAACAACAAAGGTAAGTCTGTGTGTGTAACATGCATGCAAGTTCGAAGGTATGTGCCTGTACATATAACTCAATCCATTAACGTTTTGATAAAGGATCTTTATGACGACACTCCGAGCGGCGGCAGCAATCATCATCAGTATCAACAACAGAAATTGCTTTGGTACGTGTCAGTTGGTAAGAAAACACACACACACTCTGACACACAGAGACACACACAACACACACATCGAGTGAAAAGTAATTGCGTTTAAATGCGTTTACATTAAGCCAAAATGCAGGCCAAGCCAAGTCGGACAGTTTGGACAGACGCTTGGCCTAATTGCAGTACGGGGTACCCATGTCGGTGTTTGTGTGAGCGTTCGTGTATCTATCAAGGACAATTATTATTACACTTGTAATGTGACTATTAATGGCATTATTAATGCAAACGTTCAAATTCACAGCTCCCAAGAAATATTCAGTGGGCCATAGACAATAAACGGGCCAGTGGCCGGCGTTAAGCCGTTGCATCGATGAATCTATATCGTTGTATATATCTATCTCTATCTATTCATCTATCTGCTGACGGCGACTTTACGACATGCAAAGCCAAAGCTAAACACTTTATCTTCCCTCTCTACCGCACTTCCCGACGTTCGAGGGGATGTTCAGTTGGTTTCGGTTTACGACTTTTTAATAGTTCTCACATATTTTTTTTATAGATTTCCTTCGCCCGTATTCTTGTGGTCTTCTTATACAGCTCCACTCTCTACGCAGCGCTTCGAGGAAATTATTTGTTGTTGTTGTTATTTTGGCCAGCACATAAAATTGATTTCCTTTTGCCAGCCGAGATCCCGGGCATTTGGGCGTTCGACCGTTTACTCTTTTGCCTGTCATAAAATTTATGTTTATGTCGTAAAATGTAGTTCGATTGTTGTGGTTGTTTCTGCTGCATACCTTTTGATTTCATTGCTTGTCATTGCAGCGCACTAAAACCAATCGCTTCTTCTCACTTGCATGCTCGCGCTGTCCCTCTCTCGTTCGCACTCAGACTATGCATCGACCACACCAGGTGATGTAAAGGGTTTGTATTTCGCACAGACAACGCTGCGTATTCGCAACCTCACCAATACACTAAGACAAAATAAGAGTCTCCGGAAAAAAGTGTCGCTTTCTGATATAAACAAACGACAGACATTTGTTTTTATTACACACCTTTTTGGGGCTTTCTCTTGTTGGGGGCATGACAAGAGGGGCGGTAGGTAGTAGATTCTAGTTATTTTAATGCACATTTTGTAGGCAATTCCAAATTAGGCAATGTTTGGCAATACTTGGCCCGGATCTCGTCTTCCGGATCTGGCCCTTTTATATGGGCCAAGTACTTAATGTTTGTTGCTGCTGTGCACATCATCAAGGTGAGCTGGGCGGAGGCAGATTGGAGTTGGCGAGTTTTTCGGGTGGTTGGTTTTTCCCTGACTGTGTGCCTGGCTGCCGTTCAGCCTCCGCCTTTCAGCCAGCTTGATGCTGTCGTACTTATAAAAAAGTAATTTTCTCATTTCTGGATCTCTTCGAGGCTTTTTGTATATTAGAAGGAATGGCTTTATTTATTTCTTATATGTAAGTGGCGGCAAAAGTTTTTCCCTGCCATTTTCTGCTTTTGGTTTTTTTTTTGCTCGGGCGCCGTTAAATTGGCAAGTTTGTTGTGCTAAGTTTGGGTCTCGCTGCTGGAGCACATAAATTAGAGGCACAAATTAGAAATTATGTGCGCATTTAAATGTGAAGAGGAGCTCCCGCCTTAGTCGGTTAGTCAGTTCAGTTCCATATGTTGGCTCGGGCTCTGTCCTCTACTAATGAAATGGCTGCGTGCCTGCGCCTGTGCCTGTGCCAGTGCGTGGCCCTCGGCCTCGGCCTTTTACTCAAACTCAATGAATATTTGAACAGGCAGCAAACAGCAGCCAGCAGTCAGCAACCAAAAAGAAAAAGGCAAACAATATGATACTTTTGCCACGGCGCCATTTGGCGCTACAAAAGATATTTTTCCATTGAAAGCATTGCGGGCAAAAGTTGTTTAAATTTAGCAACCGACACATGTGTGTACAGTGGGTGGGGAAAGCAATATGGAGATGGGGGCCAGCAGACGGGGCAACAATATAACAACATAAAGAACCAATGCCACCATTCGCGTTCTTTTGGTTGTCGTCATTTTTCGGACATGAGACATGGGACAATTGACGCTGATATTGTGGAGGCGCTACAACAGCAGCCAAATGACACAAAGGCAGGTTCAACGATTTACTACGTTAAAGGGAAGGGTGCGAGAAGGAGGCAATTTATACCTCTGCGAAAGACATTGTTCTCCCTCTTTGTGCTATGGTAAGGCTTAGTAACAATGTTAAGTCTAAGGTACATCTACCTTATGCAGGACAACATGAAATATAAAACGCGTATACCTAATGTGGGGATCCTCGCACTCTCACTTCAGCAAAGACCCGCATACATATATATTTTCTGCTCATTAGTCCTTACGGCCGGGTTCGACAACTTTATTTCCTGTTCTGGTACTTCATTGCTCATTATGCTCTTCAGCGTTTCCTACCCCGAGCAACAACAACTATGCTACGTTTCACTAATGTCGTTTATCATTAGGCTAGTCTACTACTTACTTACCTCAGACTACCCGAAAATATTTACCACAATGTTCTCGACACATTTTCTTCCTGTTGACGCAAGATAATTTGGCTAGCTTGTCTGCTTGTCTGTGTCTTCGTTTTGCTCCGCGTTCCCATTACAAAATGTCAAAAATTTTCCAAACACGACACGCCCCTGAAACGAGCCGAGCAAAACGCCCACGACACGCTCCCGTTGCCGCTTAATAAAGAATTGGAATGCTCGTAGGTGGCATAACAACATGGTAATGTTAATGGTAGAGCTGGTCAGGTAGTTATGTAGGTGGATAGCTGGTTAGGCGGTTGGGCGGTCCGGCTGGTAGGTCTGACAGGTGGCTACGCCCAGCAAAAGCGCATAATTTGTCATTGAATGTTTGGTTTGGGCTGGCTCTCGCCCCCTTGTTGGCCAGAACCCAAGCTAATGTC
Organism: Drosophila kanekoi; assembly: GCA_037075305.1. Taxonomy (NCBI): domain Eukaryota; kingdom Metazoa; phylum Arthropoda; class Insecta; order Diptera; family Drosophilidae; genus Drosophila; species Drosophila kanekoi. The sequence goes on along the minus strand of JBAMCE010000131.1, from coordinate 393,511 downwards.
TTAGGTGTTGCCTGTTTACATAAAAAACTGTAGTGCCACCCTCTTAGCGGAACCCGACCTGCTCTTGCGTTTCACCTAATGGGTGTATGGGTGTATGCGTGAGAGTGTATGTGTATTCACTCGAGATGTTTTTGTCCAGCCTATACCATTTTTGTTTAATTTGCGGCTTACATTTAAAAAACATTTAGTTGGCACAGTGGTACAGTGGCTTCCATAAAAACGTGTCCACTTGCTATCTCGGGTCGCAAAGTTCGCTACCATTTAATGCACACACATATAGCCATATAATTATAATTGCTGATAAATGTTTCATACTAATAAACACTTAAAGCGAACGAACCTCCCGTCCGACATGGAGCTAACGATGACGATGACGATGTCGACGACGACGACGACGTCGTCGGCGTGTGACGCTAATGACACTTGGCGTCCACGCTGACGTCGACATCGACGCCGGCAGCGGGCAAAAATGGAATGATTTGTGTGAGAGATTGCATGCCTTGCAGTGATTTGTGATTTGTGTGTTGAGAAATGCAATTTTAAACGGGGGGGCATCAGCAGCCAGCAACTGGCGACTTGATAAGCCTCTGTCATCAGCAGGCTGCAATTTTTGATAGCTCTATTAAAGGCTGTCGTTGCTGTTGTTATAGTTGTTCATGTTGGGGCTCTTCATATATACAAAATGGCGATATATTATTGAAGTTGCAAGTTTGTAGCGGGTAAAATAAATGTGAAAATAATGAATAATAAAAGTCAAGAATAACATGATTTTTTATGACTGACACGACTGTTGAATGAGTGCAGCGAGTGCGAAAAGTACAAAAACAAAATACAAGTGCAAAAGGCCTTGCCTGTCAAGTCCACACGCACACTCACAATAATTTGTGTATTGGAAAGTTGTTATCAGCATACGGTTACTGTCTGAAAGTCGCCTGGCCAACTAATACAGTTCAGCTGTGACTAATTTGTGAGGCGGTCAGTGTTGCACAGATCATAACTATATTACGGCGATGAATTTCCAGCTAGACTCATTCAAGTCAAAGTCATGGGACCAGACCATGTAAAACGAGTCGAAGCTGATGTTTTTCTTCTTCTTTTGGCTGGTGGAACACACAAAAGATATCAAAAAAGAAAACACAATTGTGTATATGAAAATTTCATGCCTCAAAACGTTGCTAAAGGAAGTTTGCATATTGTCTGCACGCGGCCGCAACCCTGCCAGGCGGCAACAAAGCGCCCAGGCTGCTGCTGGTGTTGCTTGTTTGTCAACTATGCTGCGACCTCTGCCAGTGACAGGGTCCAAGTCGAAAGCGGAGTTTGCCGCCCTGCTGTCGCTGGTGTTGATGATTTTGTTGATGTGCTCGTTGAGTTTGATGTGGCAGGCGCGCAAACCCTGAAGCCCGCACTTCGTTCAGCGCACCCTCAGCCCCCACCAAAACAAAAAACCGGGCCCAATCCCAGGTCTGGGAAATTCGATGCGCATTCTATTCATTGGCGTGTCGGTCCTAGAAATATGATAATGTGCCAGCAGCGAGAGGAGCAGCAAGCGGCACCAACTAAATATGCAACAGTCAGTTCGTAAATTTTCATTGTTAAATAGAAACTGTGTGTGCGAGTGTCTCCCTCTCTCTCTCTCTCTCTCTCTCTCTCTCTCTCTCTCTCTATCTCTGTGTGTGCGTGTACGCAATGTTAGGGGATGAAGATGTATTGCCTTTTGTGCAATTTGACGTAATGTTACATAAGATCTCTGCCTGGCCGTATTCGGGTGGGGTGGGATGCTCATTATGAAAGGCGCAGGCAACGTCGAATTTCTGTTTCAATTTTTATGATTGTGAACTTGGCCGGGTACGTAATACTACGTGCGGCAGCTGGTGCCCCTTTTGGGATTGGTTTTATTCTTTTTGGTCGGTCTCGAATTGGGATCGGAACTGGGTTCGGGGTGTGCAGATACGTTACAACAGATATGGGTAATTTTTGTCAGCCGTGCGAGCGGTTCTATTCAAAAGTTGTTTAATGCGTAAAATTTTAATTTTTTTATCGTCGTCTGCGTTGTTTTTGTTGCTATGCCATGTTGGTGGCGGAAATTGTGTCAGCGTTTGACAAAAGAGTTCAAAAGTTGTGGGAAAGGCAGATGCTTGCATCAGAGAGATTGACTGATGCTGAGGTGTGAATGGATATTTAAGTTTGAGAGTGACAAAGGGATTCCAAAACGCAGCTTGAAGGGAGATTATGAATATGTCTAAAACAGTATATTAAACTCTACTTCTTGAGAAATGGATATGAAAAACAAAATATCTTGAGTTGCCTTGCCTTGCTGTCTTTCACTTATGTGCCTCCCCGCTAAACGCTTCGAATAACTTCGAATGCCTAGTTAACTATAGAAGCCTCCGCTAGTACCAATTCACAGCACGAACCTTTTAATTACCAGATAATTTCTGGTAGAATTCCGTTCCCGAATTCGCCCTGCTGTCAAACCAAGTAAATGTAATTCTATTAAAATCAAACCAGCAAAAATACAAGAAAAAATGCCTTCCCGCTACAAAGCAAACTGAAACAGACATAGTAAAGGAGACAGGGAAAGAAAAATCTCTCAGGCTCTTTGGCCATGTGAATGAGAAACTGTCGGGCAGGCAAATAAAAATTGTCTAATTGTGCGTGGTAAGATAACAAACAGCCAGCGGCAAGAGGGCCAGAGCTTCCTGTTATTGTTATTGCTATTGTTCCTACTCAGCTTGATGTTGTTGTCGTTGTTGTTGCAGTCGTAACACAATTCGTCAATGTAAATAAGCAAAAATTGGGCGACAGCACCAACAAAGATAATCGCCTTAGTAGCAAAAGCGAAAAGTGCACTCCAGGTCATGGATGTGAATGTGGTATTAAAGCCGCAATGACAACAACAAGCTGCCACACACATGCTCACACAAACACAAATAAACACATACACAGATACACGGGATATTCATCTGCCAGCCAACCCTCGTCGTAACTTTAAAACTGTAACAATTGGCGATTGTGTGGGTCTTGCGGCTTGACAAACGCTAAGCACGGAGGGCAGAGCGGAAAGGATAACACGCACTTCTGAGGCTGCCCCACGCCATGAAAGTTAATTTGCGTCACGCAGCATTTTCCATCAATGTCAGACGGGGGTTAGCTGCCACCGAAGGGTTGAGGTCTAAGTGCTGACTGCTGACTGCTGAGGGCTGAGAGCTGAGGGTTAGACGCCCGCTGTTCTTGTTTATTTTCATTTTCGCAGCTAAGGCAATCAAATTGATCTCGATTTGATTTGCATTTAGGCGACACTTGACGAGCGTCATAGCCGACTTTTAAATGTAAATAAACACACGCGGACTTTAACATATTTTCATAGCTGACATTGCTGACATTTATCGTCTGGTTTGGCTCTTTAATTGCGCATTAACTGTTGCTCCAAAAATGGAAAATGAAAAGAAAAATACAGACGTTGAAACCCGTCATCATCGTCATCAACATTTTGGGCAGGTCACAACCCAGAGCTATACAAATATTTTTTAATTGAATGCAACGCTGGTACGCGCGACGTTGATGAGGGTGCCCTATAATTATAGACCCAAAGGCTAACTCTCCAAACTGAATCGAGACTGACACGAAACTGTCTGCAGGCCCGACTCGCCTCAACTCTACTCGACTCGACTTGTGGCTTTCCACCAACTAATTGCTGGGATTATTTATTTATGGAAATCTATCTAGGCAGAAGTCGCCGCGTTTACGCCCCTCACAATTTCGATTATGATGAGGCCAGTAATTGAGCCGAGCAAGATGGATCTAGGCAGACCCAGGCCTTGGCAGCTAAACTATAAGCTTCAATTCAATACAGTCCAAAATGTGTGAGCCTTGAGCAATCGAGTGACACTCTTAAATATCATTAAAAAGCGATTAAACGTAATACTTTGTCAATGAAAAACTTTACTAAAGTGTTTAGTATAAAAAGTACAAAGTTAAGGACAATTATTGCGCGATCTTATTTTTCCATTAAATCCATCCATAAATCCAGAGAGACAATTATGGTCCCTACTTTATCTTCAAATTCAAAGAACTCTCTCTGACCACATAAATCAAGTTTTCAGTTATTTTAATAACATTATCTCTGCGCTTTCTGCTCATTTCTCTATTAGTTGCTGTTCACTTGAGCATTTCCTCTATTTTCTTTTCCTAGAGGGAATCACTTATGTTCTTAGTAAAAACTTCTCACAGATATTTATTTAATTGCACATATTTGATCATTAAGTAAAATAAATAATAATAAATAATTCTCATAGATTTAGATTTATAAAAATGTATTTGCTTAAAGTCGGTACCGTCATATTCTGTCGCTCTTTACCTCTCTCTTACTCTCCCTTTGGGAAGTTGCCTGACCTCATAAATTGGAACGATTTAAACATTTCGGGTGCTGCTCACCATAAATACACACACACGCGCACACAACACAAACTTGAGAGGCGAGGCAGTCAGAGGACACATCCTTGTGCCGCTTTTACTTGCGCTACGTTTTCTTTATGCTTTCTGCGAAAAATTCCTGTCAAAATTGATAAAAATCACATTTTCCATTTGAATAACATTTTACGAATTCGTGCATAAAATTACGGCAACCCTCAGCGACCGTTGCTACCCCAACCAGAGCCCCTGTCCACGTCTCTGTCCGTGTCCCCGTCTGTGTCCTTGTCGCCGCTTTTGCTCCTGCTTCTTGCTTTGTGTGTGTGCAATGGAATTTGTGCTGCAGCAGCAGTGAATTTCTTTGGTAACCACATTCCTGGTCCTTGTCTGTCTGCATGTCTACTTAAAATGTAGAAAATATCTATTTACTACGCCCGAAATACGCGCCGCAAATTTGCCCAGCTAAAGGAAATGATGTGAATTCACCGAGCAACGCGAAATTTTCTTATCGCCATGGCGAAAATGAAACGAACATTAAAATTTGTTCGCTGCCCGCTAAAAGTTATTCAAGTGGAGATAATTTTCATTCGCACAGATCCACGTACACACACACACACACAAAATGGAAAGTGCAGCTTCGAATACTTTTACTGTGTTTTAAAATTTAATTTGTCTACAAAGTAACTCGACGTGTATATAAATCAATCAAAATGGCGCGTCGTGGCAGCCGAAAAAAAACAACACACTCATAAAAAGCGCCACAAAAGTCGACTAGAATATTTTTGTTGTGTTGCAAATAGTGTATTGCTTTTGTTGTCGGCTAACTTTAAACTTTTTGTGTTGATTTTTGTTGTTTTCAGTCAGTCTGTCAGTCAGTCAGCCGTCTGTCCAGCGAATCGCCTTGGCGTGTGTGTAAAGCAATATCTATAGCAAAGGCAACCCACCAACCCGACCAGCTAGCTGCCTCTTCCTTCCGCCAGTAAAAATCATGGCAAGACTTGAGAGCGCGTCATTTGGTCTATGGCCGAAAAGTTGCGCCTTCCTCAAAAACTGAAACTGCATTATCACCATGGGCCACTCGAGGCTCCAAGCGGCGGACGACGAGTGGCCCGAGAGTGTCTCTTTCGAGTGGTGTTTGCGCCGAGCGCTTTTGTTTTCTTGCCGGCAACAGAAAAACACATAAAAATATTTTGCCTATCACCATAAATAATTCAACGTGGAGCCCAAGTGACGATGCCGAGCATCGAGCACCGACCAGTGCTCCGAGCATAAAAATCTTCAAAAAGAAGCGCCAAGTGCGAAGTTATTATTTTTGTTGTTGCTCTTCTTGTGGTTGTTGTTGCTGCTGCACGCACTCAAAATATTGAAAAATCTTTCGGCTGCCACAACTTTTGAAGTTGGCGTTGTGGAGTGAAGAGTGAAGAGTGTGTGCAATCGCCAACTCTGCAACGTGCAAAAGACAGGCAGTCTACGAGTCGAGGCTTAGGGTTGTCCCTAAGTATCTCTGAGTCGCGCTTGCCCCATGTGTGTGCAAGTGTGTGAGCGTGTGTGTGCTTAAGCTCTGAGCCGTGTTACTGTTTGTTGAAGTAGTTGTCTGCTTATAACTTTGCCTAGCTACAAACTGCCGCAGCAGCACTTCAAACTGAAGCAAACAACATAATCAAAGAGCTGACAAAGCGTCAAATCAGCAAAGGTGTAAAAAGCATACACTCCTCGGCTAAAGCTCAACAGAATGGAATGGTGAAGTATTCATTTGATTTTCTTTCTTCAGGTTGATAACAATTTTTTCATATAGATATATTATTGCATGTGGGCTACTTACCAGGGTCTGATGTATCTAAGACAGGTGGCTGCTGCGATAATGGACCGGGTGTACTACCAGCGCCCGGCGAGCGCGCATCATCGTTCATTGCGCCCCCATAGGATAACGATGAACTGGGCGGCCGCTGCAAAGACAAAAAACAGATAGTTAACGCATTAATACTGTTACTTTATAGAGCGATATAGATGTGAAGGCAGGCACTAATAGATATATGAGTGAGCGCATACATATTTATATTTATACATAGATCAAATTGACGAGCAAGCGTTGGGTGTTTGTTAGAATTAGTTACAAATTGCTTATAAATGTCGCTTTAAATTGACACGCCAACCATAAAATGAGCCACATAAAACTGGACATACAATCAATATAAGCTCGGGGACGACCAAGACATCACCAAGTCCGTTGTTGTTGCTGTCGATGTCGATGTTGCTGTCCAAGTCGATGACTCTGTCCGGGCTGTCTCAATGTGCGCGTCTGAGTCTTCGTCGGAGTCTTAGTCTGCACGACTGTCAAGTTGTCAAAACTGCCATGGCCCGGCCATATTATGGCCAAACAAATGCCCCAACAACGATCGCGACCTAGGCCTAGACAACAACAATAGCAAGAACATCATGTGCAAACATATATATGTATATATATGCTATATATACGTGTGCTATATATATATGTAAGTTATCAAATTAATATGCAGCAGAGCCAGCTCTGCCTTGGCTTTGCCTGCGACTCTGGGCGTCTTCTAACTAGGAGTAGTACCACAACGGCCTCGTCATCTTTAGCGGTGCGACGTCGACGACGATGGCGGCATATTAAGCGCTTCGCTCGGCCTGCAGATACCAAAAATGTCAATGTCCAGGCTAGCCAGGGCACTCATAGCCATAGCTATATTTTTAGCCAACCGTCCTCACGTCCCCACCTCCCCCCTCGAAACCTACGAACCATGCTCGAAATCGATCGGTAACAGCAATTTAAATTCTGCTAATAACGACAAAATTTGTTGTCGCTCGCAAAAGTCTACAAAAATAATACGCCGCGGCATTAATTTCATGCACGTGTACACAGATGTTGAGGTATATACAAATATATTTACACATATATTTATATATTTATAAATATATTATTTATTTGCCTTTGTTGTTTTTGCTGCTTTCCTACCTTGCCTCCTCCCTCCCGCTCAAAGACGAATTGTTCACAATTTTTAAGCATTAAATTATTATTTTCCCAAGCTCGTAAAAATTCTTGACTTTCGAATACAATAAATTTCGAGTGTGCGTACAACCATTTTTGATTCATTTGGCATGCAGAGCGCATCGCATGTGTTTTCGCTAAATATTTGTTAAATCGCATATTAATAGCGCCCCGCTATAGACAATCCAAATGACCAAGTGCGTGTGTGTATGAGTGGGTGTGTGAATGGGTGTGTAATTCTACACTTAATTGACTACCTCAGCACGTTGCCAAGCCAGCTTGGAAAATCTTAATTTAATATAAAAAAACTTAATTTAAAAAGCTTTTAATATTGAAAGGAATATTGTTTTTGTTGGGTCTTCGCATTTATAATTGCCTAGAACTTAGAGTAAAAGTTCAAAACAAATATCAGAAAAAATGTTAATTTTTGTCACTTATAGTAGTGGGGAGTGTGAATGTGTGAGAGAATAATGTTGGCTAGTTGGAAATGTTTCTGAGTCTTTTAATTCGTTATTCGAAAATTGCTACTTTGGCAATCAAAGTATTAATAATTAGCTACGTTGTCTTCAATTAAAAGTTCAAATAGAAACAGTCTCTCTCTCTTTTGGCATATAAGTAGTTTGTCTCTCAGTCTTTGTCCCGTGTATGTTTGAGCTACAAGTATCTTGATAGTTGCATAAACCATTTCCAGCCTAAACGGCCATGACTGGCAGTGTCTCTCGGTGCCTCTCGTCCAAAGCGGAATCGGAGCTATTGTAACGCTCACTTACTTTTATAGGTGCGTCAGTCTATTGCCAACTTTGTGGGCTATAAAAAACGGGACAACCGCAGCCTAATTTGTGGCTCATTATAGCGAGCAAAAGCAACTATTTAATAAGCTGCATTAAATGCTGAAAAAAAGAGAACAGAACAATGGGTTGCATTTTCCCAACGAAAACGAAAGTTTCCTTTTATGAGTGGCATGTTGGGCGAAATTCGATAGGTCTGTCGGCAGTGGACGTTTTCAGAGTTCGAGTCGGCCAGCTTTTCGAATCTTTCACACTTGTCGCACACTTTGACTTGAAGGTTCTGTGCGCTAAGGGGCGGTCGACAAGCTATTGAAATTGTATCGAGTTACCTGAACACGGCGAGTGTTGCAGATAGCCAGCACAAGACGCTGCGGCATGCGGCATGCGTCGTGCTAAGTGCCAGTCGCGCTCCTTGAAAGGATGGCACAGGACAGAAGTGGATGCGGCACTGGATCAGGGCTTATCGATGCGTGCATTAATTACATTTTCAATTAGCAGGCGGCCAGGAAATTAAGCTATCGAGTTGCCATTGGCACGAATTGAATCGCTTGTTGTTGTTGTTGCTTTTGCTGCTGTTGCTTATCACATTGCATGTCTTGCGACAATAATAATAAAATATTGGTTTTTATTTAAATGACGAGGGCCAAGCTGACGCTTTCACTATTAATAAAATTATACTAAGGCAATGGCTTGCCACACTTGCCTCCTGCCGGCTAATGCTGCTCGGCAACATGCCATCATGCCGGTTCACATCACGTAATGTTGCCCCAAACTTTTTCACTTTGCGTCCCTTTGGGTGCATTAAAATGATCAAGAAACAATTTTCGTTTACCTTTTTGGCACTGAGAGGTTTGGCGACTTTATTCTACCATCTACTTGGGGGCTTGGGGACCTGACAGCCGCCCCGCCCGCTGCCTGAAACCTGCCAGCAAATTATTTATTTATCAGCTAAACGCAGCGTCAATAAGCAAAATGGCGTTGCCAGCTCTTTAAATTTTTGATGATGCCAGAACTCGACTACATCGGGCCATGACAATCGTGTTGTTTAAAAATTTAAACGTGCTGCACATTAAACAACCACAAATTGTGCTTCCAGGCGAGCCATAAAATGTAATCGCCCCGAAATGAACAACAAACAACTAAACAACAACAACAATAGCCACTTGGTCAATTGGTGTTGCCAAACTTTTGTTGTTTTGTTTGATTGCCCGGACACTTCATTATGTTGCGTTTGGCCCCTTCTATCTAGTCTCTGGTCAGCTTTCCAAGTGACTTGACTAAGTCGGCTCAGCTGCCGCATAATTGTTCATCGCCCGACCAAACGCCGCGTGCCGTGCCCACCCAGAAAAAAAATGAAAGGAACGAAAGGAAATGCAGGAGTCAAAACATGCAATTTTCACTAGAGATTCGGCTATATAATTTACTAGCTGGTAATCACAGCGCTACCGCCGTTAATCACTACAATCAACAGTTAGTAGAGCTGCCGAACCCCTCAGCCCTCAGCCCGGCCCAACCGGGGCGGCACGGTCCAACCCACCAAACTACAAACAAAACAATGATATTATGGCGAACGGGAGCAGGCGCTTGATTCTTTTAGCAGAACTTTTCCAGCGCGTGGGAAGTGTTTATCATTCCCATTTCGAGCAGAATTTTTTTCGGGGGCGTGGAAACGCGTGTGCCATCTCGAAAATTGTTGTTCTTGTTGCTGTTATTATGATTGTTACTCATTTGCTGGTGCGACACGAACCCAGGAGGCAGGACTTGAGACTCTCTAATTGCCCGGCAGTATTTGCCGCGTGCATTTGACATTTTGGCAGTAAGGATGGGTATGGGTATGGGTAAGGGTATGGGTATGGGTATGGGAATGGGAAAAGTATTAGGATTGGACTGCCATTTGCAATTGTTGTATCTGCTGCCTGAGGCCAACAAGGATAAGCCTGGGCTTGTTTTCACAATTAAAAACTGCAGCTTAGCATTTGGATCAGACCCAATAATCATTGTTGAGCTGCGCTCTTCAGTTGCTCCTTTGCCTCTGGGCTATGAAGTACTATTTGCTTAGCTCGAAAGTGGACGTGAAACATATTTTTCTGTTTGTGTACAAACACTTAGACTGGGACTGACTGAGAACCACAAGCAGGCAACGCACTCACAAACACATATACTCGCATCCATATCCTTAGAACAAATAATTAAATCCTTTTTACATGGCCGCACAGGCCGAAAGTTTTCGCTTGGTTTATGTTTCTGATGCGGTTCAGGGAGAGCAAAGAACCCCAAATACCAATCCGTATAAGCCCCGATGGCTGTTTGTTTTGATGGATTTGTTGTTTGGCATTGCCAGGGCACAAAAGCTTTTGTTTGTCTGTTTATGTCGTGTTGGTTGTTGTTCCTGCTGTGGGTTTAGCGCCCTGAAGCAGTGCTTAGTCAGACCCAGACCCAGACCCAGACCCAGAGCTAGGCCGAACGCCAGCCCCTGCCCCAGTCACATGCTCATTCCTTGCCTTCGCATCCCCATTGAAAGGCAGCACAACGTTGGCTGCGTTTCAGCTGCTTCTGCTTAATTAACGGTATATTCCCGGACCACCCCCACTCACTATACACCCACCGACTTGCCAGCCAGTGTGCCACTTCAGCAGCTCCTGCTGCTGTTATTGCCACCTTCTGTGTATTTAATTGAGCGCATGGCATATAATTGTTTTTCAAATTTGTTCAAGTTGTAAACTGTTCGCTGAATGAAATGAAATGCGTTCTCATGTGTATGTTGTTGTGTGTGTAGTGTGTTGTGTGGTGTGTGTGTTGTGTATGTACTTGCGAGTGTCTTCATATGTGCGCTGTGCCATTTTGGTTAAGGGTTGAATTTTTAATTAAAGTGGCGTGCATCGTAGGAGCAATGCTCCTTGCAAGACCAATCAGACTGGTGAGGGAGGTCTGCTGAAGCAATTCACAATATGGCTGCCTTTTGGGGTTGCCCTAGACGCTTACAACCACAACACGCAAATTGCTTTACTCCAAGTAAATTTGCCATATATAGCACGTATAAATATATATACCCAAATACATATATATGTCCAAACATACATACCAGCCACTGCCAGTATGTGTAAGCTATAATTTCAATCAAATTGCAAGTTAATTACACACAATTATACAATAGACACACACACCATTCAACTGAGTTAGACAGAGACCGCAATATACTTGAGCGGCAGCTTATTTTGGCAAAATTATTTTCATCGAGTTAAATTCAGATTAAATTCGCAAAGTTCAACTTTAGACCTGGCGAACTTTGAAGCGGACTTGATTTAAGAAAATTAATGGGAAATGCCAATTTAAATATAAGCTATATGACTACGATTCTTAGATTGATAAGGTCTTTTTACAATTGGAAACATTTTTAATATTTAAAAATATTTTGTTCCCAAACTGTTAAACAATGCAATTCACACAATTGCACTCACATTGTTGTATTCAATTATATAATTAAAATGTGGAACGAAAATTGAAAAAAAAACTCAATAATAATTAAAAGTAATTTTTTGTGACATTTTATGTTTTTCAAATTATATTAATGAATAAAGTCAATAATCATGTCTCTCTCTCTCAACATGCCTAATATATCAGCTGGTGCGTGGAGCCACTTTACCGAATATTCACCCTGTGATAAGACCCCAAAAAGCAGTAAAGTTGACCAAAAAATAAAACATGTTCGACCAACTGTCTGTTTGAAATTGCATATTAAGGGAACTGGAAATAATGAGTGGGGTAAATTTTGAAATCTGTAAAAGCTATTGGGCCATTTCAGGGCTGACAGGTAAACTGACCACTAGTAAACGATTCGGCGGAGCTACTCAAGTGGCAACATGTTAATGTCGTGTAGAAGCACTTGACATAATTGTGCGTCTACTGTGTGTATCCATATTTTAGATATAACGGAGATCAGATGGGCGTCGTTACTTATACGCAACGTTGTCCAACGTGGAACGTGATCATGCCCTGTCCCACTCGAAAAGTGTGCTTGTCCCGCTCTTAACCACAGGAAATCTTGCGCTGATATCGCGACGAAAAAGCACGCCCAAGTACAAGTCTGTGATTAAATATTTATAAGCTGATAACAAATTGAAGCAGGTACCGTAGGTGCCGTCGTCGTACTGCGTTTTCGGAAATCTTGTGCAAACAAAGAAATTAGTATTTTGATAATAAAAATTCAGAAGCTACCTGAAATACAAAAAAAAAAATAGAAGAAAATAATGAACAAAAAAATATTTAATAGATAAGCAGAACTCGCCTGAGAGCGCGACTGTGGAGCGACAGTGGCGCGCAATTGTGACTATATCAACTTATCATTTGTTTGACTTTGTTATTATGTTACACATATAGTGGAAAAGTAGCCACAGGGACAGTGGCAGGGACAGGGGAAAATGCTGCAAGCGGTATGCAGCTGCAGCTTGAAAGTGCCCAAACCGAAGCCAGAGCCTAGCATTTGGAATTGGAATTGAAATTGGGATGTGGATGTGGCTGTGGCTGTAGACGGAAATGGAGCACGGCTCGAACCGACGCTGGAGCTGCACGCGATTTGCATTGGGCAATGTTCACACAGAGTGTCAGGGGGCTTATCTGCGCCGCAAATCTCAGCTATCAATTTGAACTTTTCGCAAAGCCCAGCCAAAAGAGATTAACATGTGAGCGAGAGACTGGGCCAGAGACGGGTCGGAATAGAATGGACTTTGCACTTTTTAATTTGCAACTGACTGCAGTTGTTTGTTGCGGCTGCAATGCAAATAAGATAATTATTCAAATGGCATGTTTCACACAATTCCAACACACATTCTTCCAAGTCCAGACCCAGACCAATCCAAATGAAGAAAGCTGCCAAGGGTGCGGTGGGGTGAGGCGGGGTACTGAGACGTATCACGAAAGGCATTGGAATCATTTTCTTGCCGGCAAAGATATCAAGATAGCCACATGCAAATGCTGCAATGATCGCGCGAAATAGATTTGCATAAGCTGACAGAACGAGTGAGAGAGAGAAGAGTTAGAAAGATGCCCAGTCTCAGAGCTGTTCGTTGCATGTGAGAACATTAATCGTGTAATTAATTTGATGCATGTGTATGCAAAGTAATTTCATGTAAAATGTCACACCCGCCCCGGGACCTGGCTCGGGACTGGAACCGGGATCCCAATGCCCGGTGCAACCAAACCAAGACCAAGACCCCGAGGAGTTTCTCAATTCTTGTAACATGGCGTGCCAAAGACAAGAATCAAACTACATACAAACAGGAGACAAGCGAACGGGTCGGCCGGCCAACTGGCCGACAGTGAGACAGTGTCAAATAGATTCCGCTGGTAGATAGAGACGACAGCGCCTGGCATGGAGATTAGCCACATCGTGGTCAGGGATCTGCCCGACATGCCCGCCGCCTGTTACCCGTTGCCCGTTGCCTGAATCGAGCGCTCATTTGCAAATTACGTGAACGGTTCGTTGTCAGCGCCCGCGATTGCGATATCTGCTTAAGCAGACATTTTCATTTCGTTTAGCCAGTGAGATTTTATAGATTCGCATTCCTCAAACAAGTATTTTGGCCGCTTGACATATGCAATGTCAGCGCTGACGTCCAAAGTCTCAATCTTTGCATGCGATAAGGAGCCAAGGTGTCGGACACTCTGGCTATCGCCTGGCGCACATCTTGTTAGCCGGATAAGCTGACATTTGAAATTAGCCGGCCAGCGGAGACATGGCCATAGACAAGGCATTACAAGGATTTGTCGATGCAGCCCTAGACCCCGTTCAAGAAATGTCAAGTCATATGATGTGAAATTCATATACTATCGTATTATTGATATTATTCACTGATAAATGGCTCTGGCGGCAGCAGCTAAGAAGTAGATCAAAAAGATTTGCAGCCACGAACTTTTTGTTTATTGTTATGGCCGCTCTAGCTCCAGCTCTTACTCCAACTGCCTATGTGGATATATAAATAAAGAAAATACACTTCAGTCAAACAAAATTCTGCTGCGTCACTCTTGCTGCGAAGTTCAGCACGCCGCGCATTGTCTTAAAATGCCTCTAAAAAGGGGCGGCTTGTCTCTAAAAGCCCTGGCCGCGCCGCGTCAGAAACTGAAAGCTGAAATTCGAAACTGTCGCATCATTGCCCAGCCCGGGCGCAGTAGACTAGAAGACGACCGTTGCCAACGTCATCGTCATCGCCATGACCGGCAAAAAGAAAAGGAAAAAAAGCCAAAAATAAAAAATAAATAAACTTAAATCGCACTTCTGCTCTCAGTGCTCGGAGAGTATTTCCATTTAAAAGGCAACTCTTCAAGTCGCGAACTTGTAAATCAGTCGAAAAATCACGTTGGCCAGTGCAAAATCAATTAGACCTGGTCGTGAAGCACGGGATTTCGGTCCAGAGAGAGCCATAAAAATTAGAAAATTTGATTATTGCCACACGACGATGCGCAGAGATTCACTCGTCCATTTGAGACGTCCCACTGGGCCCCAGGGCTAGGGCTCCGGCCGTTTGGCCATTTGCATATTATCGTGCGGCCGTGGCAAGATGCTTTACAAAAATTTCATTACCCAAACCAAAGGGCAGCCGTGGCGCAACGGTAGCGACGTTTAAATGAGTTTATTACGTCTTTTGGCGTTTCACAGCTTACAGTTTACAGCATTTAGCCAAAATACTTTGAAAGAAAGGGACTGGGGCTGGGGCTGTGCCTGGAAAAGGGGTGTGCATCGTACTCGTTATGAAATTTCCATACATTTGCATAAAAAGGCATCGAGACTTAACTTGACTCGGCGAGAGCCTGTCAACCGGTGAGTGGTGCAGAGATGCCCCAAATTAGATAATGTCTAAATTGGATTTCAAACACGCATTTTGCGGGTTTCCAACAGCTACAGCCAGTGCCAAAGATCTGAATGTGAATGTGCATGCGAATCGGTAGCGCCCATTGAAGACCCATCGAGACAACATCAAAATAACATTAGAAGCGATTTTTGTTATTTTTTTGTCTTTTGTCTTTTTTATGTTGTCTGTGGCGTCCAATGCGCAGTTGAAGGGTTGCAAATGGAGGCGGCTTCGTCGCCGTGATTTGTATGCAAATGCCGCGTGGGTACGGTGGAGAGGGCCAAAATGGTAGAGGACGCAGGAATAGGCTAAAAGGGAAATTTATGAAATTTGATTTTCAAACCTTGATGCGCGCTATAGCCAGGATGAAGTTGTTTATTTGACCAGGCGTTAAAAGCAGCGACGTAAGCAAATTACGTAACATAATCAAATTACGCTGCTTGCAGTTGAAATTTTTAAAATCATCGCGAAGAATATGAATATGAACTATGTCTATTTGCTATGTATACTTTGTATACTGTTAAATATTTCAAATAAAACTGGAAGTCAAATATAAAAGACCGTATCATTGATTCTGATTATCTTTATCTATTCTACGTAAAGTCATCACGTATTGGGACCTGCAGTTTTATTTCTGTTTTCAATACATAATTTAAGTAAGGTTAAGTAACAATTATATTTCACGTTAAGTCGTTACGTAACACTGCTGATGCACAAATTCGAAAACAGAAATTATCATCGCAATGCCACTAAATTGTCGGGGCTCTTTGGCAGCCAATCGACAAATTCATAAATTCTGGTCCTTGCCACATGGCCATTACGTAATTTACATGCGTTGTGGCATTTCAACGATAAGTGGCGCGACATGTGTGGTGCCTAACCCATTTACACGTGTTGTTGCTAGGACAAGCTCATAAACTAAAGTTTAAGTTTTTGGACTCGGTAGGTTTGCCTTGGAGGTTTGAGCTTTGATTGCGAGTTTGAGGCGTGTGCTTCGTTTTTGTATTTTTGTGTTTTTTTTTTTTTTGTTTTTGTTGACGCTGATTGCGTGGCATTTTTCGCATATTTCTGCTGCACATTTCGTGCAAAACTTAATTATATTAACTGAGTTATTTGCGGCATTTGGCGCGCTGTGACTTGGCCTGGCCACAACAGCGGCACTTGGGCAGGTGTTGTTGCTGCTGCTGCTGTTGTTGTTGTTGGTTTTGTTGTTGCTGTTGTTGTCGCCTTTGTTGAACGACAGAAATTATGACAACTCAACTTGACTAACTGGTGTGGGGCACAGTCGAGTTGGCTGTTCCCTGCAAGTCAGCCAGTAGTTCGCAGTTGTTCGCACCTAAATGGCCTGACAGACAGCCGGCCGGCCGTCGGGACGGACAGGCGCAGACAGACGGACGGCCACAACCAACAACATAATTAAAGGCACAAATGCGCATGTCTGGCTCTTGGCCAGGCTCTGTTCCCGGCTTGATTGAGCGGACCGAGCTGAAGCTTTGGTATGCAACGAGCTGCAATTAAAAATCAATAAAATGCGTGATTTTTGCAATTTTTGAAATGCAATTTGTAATTGCAATAATTAAAATGTTGCCCACAGTTGTTCACTTTTTTTCGGGTCGCTTTTTCCTACTGCCTTTATTTATTTAGTTTTTCTTTATTAATATTGTGCGCTGTATAATAAAATATTCACCTCAAACACCAACTGAGTCACGTTGAAAATTGAATACATTCACACACAAGTCACCAGCACATGCACACAAACAGAAACAGGAACAGAAACAGGAAGAGAAACAACCCTGGCCCAAAAATTCAAGCAATCAATCACAGCGTCGCATAACCCACCCCTGGAGTTGTGTACTATGCCTGGGCGCAGGGGCGCAACAAATCGGATTAACTCGCAGACTGTACCACCCGAAGTCGAGATTCACGCAGGCGCACGGAGGCGCTACCTTGGTCCAGAGGGGGTTAGCGTTAACAATTAACTTTTTGTTCGGGGTTTTTGTTTTCTCTTTTCCAATCTATCAGTGGGCGTGGCCGTAGATAGGCAAAAAGGCAAACCCGAAACGAGCAGTCAGAGCACCGCCCGTTGGGTCCCTGATTGTTTTGTTCGCGATCTCCACACGTGATCACGCGTTGTTGTGCAATGAATGCAACTGTCAGTGGCTTGTCAAAACAGCCATCGATTATCAGCCTGATAAGAAGAGGCCAGCCGAGGATCAGCTGTGACTGCCTTAGCTTACAATGCGACTGAGTTAGATCATTAAGGACAGCAGTCGGTTGCCTAGTGCATGGCATGCACAAAATTTATTCAGTCTTGACGTTCTCCTAATCGCCTATCTATTTGCCCTCCATTACGCAACTAGCCAGAGGCCCAGAGACAAAGATAGTGGTGAAGATAGAGAAAGAGATAGAGATAGAGATAGAAATAGAGATACAGATAGAGATTGGAAATGAAAGATAGAGAGATCGAGAGATCTGTATGCTTTGCCACAGTCAATTGAAATTCTACGCATTCCGACAAACAACAAACAAACACACACATACACTCACGCACTCGTAGGCTTATAGACAAATTCGTATATAGAATTCTCAATTGCTTTCGCATCATTACGTCTGCGAACAATTTATTTTTATAAAAGCGAGGCGAATAGGCTGCCGCCGCCGCCGCCGCCAGCGTCGATGCCGCATTTTCATTTTCCCGCTTTTCACGCAGGCAGCAACACAACACAACAAAAAAAAAAAAGGAAAAACAAGAACAACGATCACGTTCAAAAGTGCAGGAAAATTGAAGAAAAATACTGAGGCATGAAAGCAGCGTAAAGAAATCAAATAAATTTTATTGTATAAAGCGCAGCAAATGCAGCAACACCAACAAGCTGCAGCAAAAACAATCAACGAGCCTGCCACGCTGTAAATAGTTTACAGTTGTGTTGTTGCTGCCGCTTCTGCTGTTGCTGTTGTAGCTGCTGTGGCATTGCCTCTGCGGTTGCTCACACTTTTTCTTGCCACCGTCGCTGCAATCGATCGCAAAATTTTTTCTTGATTGTAAACAATTTGGCTGGCGGCTGGCGGCCACATCATCATTATTATCATCAGCAACTGATGATGATCATCATCAGCAACAGCAGCTAGCTAAATGGGTGTTGAGTGCAAAGTGTTTGTGTTGCCAGTACCCCTTCATGCCGCCTTTTCCCTGCCCTACCGCCCCTTGACCCAATACAACCCAAACCAACCCAGAAATGTGCATGCAACATGGCGTTGCGAGAAATATGTCGAGTTTTTGGGATCTTGAGCTCTCGATCTGTCGAATTGCGGTGTTAAATACTCAATAATTTTCGACCGGCACACATATGTATACATATATTTTAAACTAAATATACATATATAATTTCTTTTTCGTGATTTTTGACCGAGCGTTCACCAAATTGCATTGTCTCTAAAGATTCGAAATCGAAATAACTTTACGGCACAGCGGGAGCTGTTGAATATTGTTGATGCAGAATGCATCTTTTTCTTCTGCCCTGTTGCTTCTCTCTGGATTTTTCAGACTTAATTTTATGTCAGTTGTATGTTTCGTATGGCCTTGTGCACAACAACAACAATATCGACAACGACAATAGCAACAAGCTACAGCAACAACGACAACTGCCAGCAACTAAGGAACCAAAGTTTTGGACCCACTAAAAATAAATATAAATAAAAGTAATCAAAAAAATACAAAAACAAATCGAAATACAAGTAAAGCTTTCAGTGAATGAGTGAAATAGTCTCTGAGAAATCATACAAAGACCCAGGGCCAAAAACTTTTTGATTTTCATAATTTTTGCTCTGACCACATAAAGGCTACAACAGCAGCAACAACAACAGCAACCACAACAACAACACCGACCACCACGAAACGTTTCATGTTAACGACTTTGGGTCTGGTCGCTGATGCTACAGCTACAGCTTTGGCTACAGCCTCAGCCTCTGGTTTGGTCCGCTCTGGTCCGGTCATCGTCATCGACGTCGTCATCTCTACATTGTCTGCCGACATCGTTTCCTTAAGGTAAAAGTTTTATTTTCGTTACCTTTGCGCAGTGATACCGAAAAGTGAATAACATCGAAATGAAATGAGACTTTGTCTGGTCGGGGCTCTGGGTTCCAGGTGCTCGATGCCCGTTGGTCCCGAACCCCGGAATCCCAAACAGCGAATGCACCAAATGAGTTTTTGTGTCCGGACTCTGATGATTTTTGAATTGATTTGTGTTGTTAAATATTAAATTCTTATAAGTCATTTGCACTCGGCCTGAGCCCGGTCTCTGACTCTGGCTTTGGTCTGAGACTGGGTTGGGACCTCAGCCTGGGCATGGCTGTGGTGCCGTGTGGTGTGGATGTGGCTTCGTGTGGCTTGTGTGCCTCCAAATGACAGACAAGACAGCAACTACGACTGCGACTTCAATGCGGCCCCGCCCTGCTGACCGCCCGTCTGCCCACATATATCATTTACACTCTGACTGGGGCGCGGACTCTCAGACCGCGCACAGCGGTCGGTCGTCCAAAAATGGCAACGGACCCACTGCGTCCACCGTCCAGCGTACAGCTTGTTGTTGCCCCTTTGTTGTATTTATGAATACGAATGCCTGAATGGGGAGGTGTGCTGGGGATTTTGGGGGAGGCAGCTGCCGCTGTGTGGCGCGCAAATAACAAAATTATATTTCCAAGGTGTTCTTTTGCGCATTTTTTTAAATTTTAATTAACGTCGTTGCTGTTGTTGTTGTTGTTATTGCTGCTGCTTAAAATTGCAATTCGCATTCGCAGCAGAGCTGAATGATAAAAAAAATCATAATAAATGTTTAACAAAAGTTAATAAGCTTTTCGCTTTGCTTGATTTCATATGTATGAAGCTGTATTTTATTGTCGTTTTATGGCGTTTTATTTATTTCTTTAATGGCTGCACTGCAACAACAACCAGTTAGCCAGTTACCCACTAAGTCAAAGGGACACGGGGGAAGGAGTGGCTAACAAGAAGCGAGTTTAAATAAAACAGAATGAAAGTGTGTGGCAATGATAAGGCATTTTAGCTCGTGTGGACTGATTGCGGCAAAAACCACTAAACAGTTCTTAAGCATGAGCCACAGCTTAATAGTTTATTACTTGTCTGGCTTAAAATACAATGAATGCAAGAATTTAAATGCACTCATAGAAAGGAATACAGCATAGAAATGCGAACAACAGCTGGAAAATAATGTAATGAATTTTAAATAAATATAATAGATATTAAGAGCCCAACTTTCTATTTAAATGTTCTATTATTCATTATATTATTGATTTAAGCATATATTATTCGAAATATACTCAAAAAAAAAATTATATAATTCATTAGTTTAATCTGGATCAGCAATAACAATAACCACTTTAAGACCCAAGTATGCACATATACGCTTCTATCTGCACCCAAATCGTAGTCGATCTTACGTTTTACTCAGTTCACTATTATAACAAAAAGGATTGCAAGCAGCTTGAAGTTGGCTTCGCTGGAAATAAATAGTGCATGCTTTAATCTTGTAACTAGAAATATAGATATATATACATAGGTAATAGTGAAATATATATTATGTTGACGCTTAGAAATCTAGATCTATTAACAATTGGCTTACTTGTAAATCTGTTTCTTTGTCAGAATTCTTTATGTTGTGTACACAATTTTTTTTAGCTCGTCTTATGCTCGTTCTCTATGCAACACGTCAAACTTTCGTGCCAACAAGAAAGATACATTCGGTAAACACACACGCAGTGCCCATACGGACTTTAAACAAGTGCCATGAAGTAAAGAAATTTATATGAAAGCTTAAAGTAAGTCTCCATCTGCTGCTGTTGGCATTTCCTGCCATACCCACAGCCCCCGCCACCATTCGACGCCGACAGTTGCATTCATTACAAGCGAGGCAAAGGTTAACATGCAACGAACGGCAACAGCAACAACTGCTAAAAAGCTTAAATTTCACAACACGCTCGACAACAACACCAACACCAACAGCTACAGCAACAGCAAGAGCAACAGCAAAAGCAAAAGCAACATGCAGCAAAGAGGCACAGCATCAACGGCAAAAAGTGCGACGTCGTCTCGGACGACGTCTCTCAACTTTTGCGTTTGAGCATTTAAGTGCCAATTAATAACAATTTTTATGAACCGAAGAAATAGTTGACAACACGGCATGGCATGGCAGCCAGTCAGAGAGACGCGTTGTCGAGTGATGCGCTGCTGCTGCATCCATGTTGGTGCTGCTGTTGCATGCAACAAGCAACATGCAACAACAGATGAGAGGCAGACTACGACTGAGACTTGCAGCAGGCATGACAAACTAATTTGAAAACACATAAAATTGTTCAGTTTATGAA
Organism: Drosophila kanekoi; assembly: GCA_037075305.1. NCBI lineage: Eukaryota > Metazoa > Arthropoda > Insecta > Diptera > Drosophilidae > Drosophila > Drosophila kanekoi. The sequence goes on along the minus strand of JBAMCE010000131.1, from coordinate 372,080 downwards.
CAATTATTATATAAGTTTTATTAACCAGTCAAACGAAGCCAGCAGCTCTTTAATTAATTTGTGATTTTTCTGAATCAACAACAGTATCAACAGCATCAAAATCAACAGCAGCATCAGCATTAGTCGCAATTTATGCCGGCTTATTGACAGGCCACGGCATCTGAGCTACCAATAAGTATGCAAAGTAGCACACTGAAAAAGAAAGAGACAGATAGAGACAGAGACAGAAGAAGGTGGGGCCGTCGCTATGGCAGCTGACTTTGAAACATTTGGTGACATTAATATGATTTAATGCGTTAATTAGCACCACGCAGCAGCAGCAGCAACAGCAGCAGCTGAAAGACTTGGCCAGGGTGCGAATACAAAAACAACAATAAAAATACAACAACAACATGGGCTTCAAACAACAACAACAACAAGAACAACAGCAACTTGAGAGCATCTGACGCGTCGCGCTTAAAACCCCAAAAAGTATGCTACGCGTATTCCCAAAATCCCCGAAGCGGATTAGTGAAGCATTGGCATGCAAGGGCGGACTGGGGTGCGGTATGCCTGGTGCCAACTGGTTGAGTTTGGCTTTGGGTTTGGGTGTTGAGTTGGGTGTCTGTGGGTAACTTCGCTGCTCGCCCTCTGTGCATTGCGTAATTGACGTCAATTTTGTTTTCGCACCGCGCATACCAAAGAACCCCAAGCCAAGGCTGAGCTGAGCTGAGCTCGGAAATCCAATACGACAGAGAAAAATAATTTGCCAAAAATAGAAAATTGTGTCGCCCAACGGAAGCGGCATCGACTATGGAATACTTCAAATTGTAATGGCTGGCATTCAGGAGGCAGAGCGCAATAAACAGGAGCTACGACAATGCGAGAACCAGAGCCAAGTTGAAGGTAATGGAGGGTGGCCCACGTCGGGCGTCATATTTCATTTATTAGCAAGCGGCGGCGGCAGTTCGACAAGCATTCTTATTTATGCCCATCATAATGCAGGGCATATGCAGGGCATGTGAAGGCGCCCAAATGGGAATTGCCTGAGCCCAAAGCCAGAGCTGAAAGTAAAGTGCCTCAAAGTAAAGTAGCTTAAAGATTTATGCGGCATTTGGCGTGCGTTTGCCTAATAGAATTTCTTCATCTCTTCTTCTTTCTGACTGCTGCGAGAAACGGGGGAGTTGCCAAAATGTGTCAATATGGGCTAGTCTAATGGCGGCACTCAAAACGAGGCATGCGGCTTAACTTCCTAATGAAACACGCAAGAATCTTAAGAGTAATTACAAAAAAAACACCGAACCGAACACAAAACTAAGCTATACACAACAAGTAACAGGTTCAAGTCGGGAGCTCCTGTATAAAATGAAAGGTACTTGCTATGTATATAATACTCGAAGCAACATATCAAGTTTGGTGACCCTAGCTCTTAACATTTACCCAATTTGCTCAAAAAGCAGGATTTCGATATCGATTTTTATCGATTACTGGAAAACGGGGAAAGTTATCGACACGGCGGACACGGATGGCTAGATAGACTCGGCTATTGATGCTGATCAAGAATATACATACTTTATGGGGTCGGAGATGCTTCCTTCTGCCTGTTACATACATTTATATTTGGCACAAAAACATTATACCCGTTTTACCATTTTTAATGGGTTCAGGGTATACAAATTAGTGAACATAATTTGAAAACTATTATTTACAACATGTTTCAAAGACCACAGCAAGCTCTTAATTTGGTTTGTCAGTTTCTTTTGGTTTAATTTTAATTTATATAATCTATTGATAGTAGAATGAATGCAAAATCTTAGGTGAGTAATTGTACGTTTTTTTACAATAAAAGGACTAGCTTGTCTTGGAAATAGTTTCCCTTCTATATTTGTATGAAAAAATTTTTGGCTTAGACACGGCACGTGCGCTATTAAATATGCAATAAATTATTTTTGCTAGTTTTTTCTTCGGAATTTGCTAAGCTGCCTGCAAATTGTAGAAAATCCCAACGAGGGACACACAATGAGAACGAGAGAGAAAAGTCAATGTAAGCAATAAGCAGGAACACCATTATCTAATGCTCGGCGCGCCATTGAGGCATAAAGCCCACAATGGGCAGCAGATGCCCCCTCCCCTTCACCCACACATCCTCTTCCCCTAAAACTCAATCTACAATCCGAGGCCCATAAGCGGCAAATAGTGCGCAGGAAATAAAGCACAAAAAGGCAATAAAAATTGCCAGGCAGGCAGGCAGCCGAGCTGACTACGAGGTCGAGACTTGAGGAGAGCTCGAGCAGGAGTGAGCAAACTTTTGGCTGACTATTTTGTAGATGTTGGCCGCACTGCTTCCGGGCCAATAGAAATGCCAGCACAACAAACAAAGCAACCCCGCATACTCGCATTTGGACATTGAATTGGGTTGGCTTGGATTGGACTGGGTTGGGGGATGCGATCTCTTTGGCAGCCCTAATGGCCAGTAGACAGACACTGAGACGTCGCAGGCAGCAGATTTAAGTGCAAGTGATTTATGTGCTCTAAGAAGGGGGGATTGTGTGACTAAGTGTATCTGCATGTGTTTGTATGTGTGCGTGTGTGTGGAAGAAAATTAGCTGATGTAGACATAAATGCGAGCGAACAAAGTATGCGCCAAATGGCAAATGGCAACGGGCTACGGGCTTTGGCCACAAGCAAAATCAATCAAAAGTCGAATGTCAATTGCTGAGCCAATGTCGAATGCCAAATGACTCTCGCATTAAATATTGAAAATGTAGAAGAGTCGAGAAATTCAATTACCTTCGGTCGGTCAGTGGAGGGCCAGGCCAGGCCTGGGCCCTTTGATATTTAACCCTTCTGAGGAAACGCTTTTAGCTGCGTCTGTACAGGATAGTTAAGTTCCCGTTTAGGCAGATTAAATTACAATTTACAAGTGGCCAATACAAGCTAAGCGGGCTTAAGTGCTGCCCCGAAGCCGTTGCCGATGAACCCTTCACTTGTGGTCGCGAGCTCGCCCGAACCCAGCCCGCACCTTTCAATCCACTTGCGTGCCCGTGCATCGATGATAATTGAAAAGCACTTCAAATGGTCAAAGACGGGGTGAAGCGCGGGGTCGCTTCGCTGGCTAATCGAGTTCGAAACAAGCGTAAATTGTCCTTTTGATATTTGAGTTGACTTCAATTGCTTTTGCGGTGCAAAGTGCAGCTCCAGCTCTGGTAATTAACGGTAATTGTGCAGGCACAGGCCCAGTCACAGGCACGGCCAATGCCCCAAAGTACGGCTTCCCTCTGGGCCACAAAGTAGAGCACAGTGCGGGGCTTAGGCTTGTGGGGCAGAGGAGCCCATCGGCTAATGTGCGCTAAGCGCTCGCCTGCATTTGCCTAATGACGCAAGCGTAAACGACGCAGAGGACTTTGTATAATTTGTAAGCTTTTAAACCGATTTGCAGCTTAGTTGAGGGCAGCGTAAAAATATTTCGCAAAACAAAAGCAAAAACTGCGTGTTTCAGTGGAAAAAATGTTTTCGAGCCAAGACAAAGACTGCGTCTGAAACCGGCTCAGGCGGTGCTCTTAGCTATTTTGGGTGTCTTGTTGTTTTTGCCACATTTTTATGGCATAAATTTCCATTGAATTTGCGATGGCGATTTTGAAAAGACAAAAAAAAAACAAACGTTTATATATATTGAACAAACTCTATGAAAAAAGCGAATGAAAAAAAAAAACCATGCGCATTGATACTTTTGTGGGTTAGCCAAAAGGTTGACACAATCAGGTAGATATGAGTACATAAATATGTATGTATAAATGGGCACTCGATATAACAACAAAAGCTTAGCCGGCTATCCAGCTCTGAAATCGCGGTCTCTTGAAGCGTCGGCTGCCGTTTGAAGCAACACTTGACTTGGGCCATAGACAGAGCAGATAAAACAAAAATAAAAACATAACAAAAACATATGTGTATAAACGAAACATCAGAAAAAAAAATCATTAAGATTCATTATTTGCCAAACATTTTTTGCTTTATTTTGTATTTTGTTACTGATGAATTTGATGGATTGAATTCCAGAAAAACGAAAGCAAATGCATGCGAGTCTTGATACTTAAGTATGTAAGAAAAACATCTATAAAAAACAGCAAGAAAAGTTCTACTCATTTATGCCTTTGTAAGTACTTGACTATAAAAATAAATAGATTGAAAACAATGAATTAAAGTCAGCAAGCCTTTTGGCCTTTTTTTCGTCCGATTGATTCAGGATTATTGACTTGATTATTAAGTCTACATTGCTTTTTTTATCTAAAGGCTTTTTTATAAAGGCTTTGAAATACAATTCTAGGTAGTTGCATTTTGGCCAACGCTGTACCCGTCTAATCTGTATGCCCTTACCCTCTGATCAATGAATGGAACCGTCATTTTCGTCACTTCGGCATGTCTTTTCACGCCAATAGCTCAAGGTATCGCATTCAACGCTTTTGGACTTCGTACAATTCCCTTGGCGATCGAAAATCGCCAGTGCGACAAAAATTGCTGAAAGTTTTATATTGAACGCGACTTGAAACCCAACAGCAAAAGCAAAGTAACCAAAAAATAAAAAAAATAAATAAAAAACAAGATGAGCCGAAGCTAAAAACTTGTCGAGCACATTGGCAACTGCATTGAAACATTAGCAGTGATGACATTTTTGCGGTCGCTCCGCTCCCTATGCTCTGTCCCTGGTTACCGCACCCGTCTATCAGTGTCTGGGCCTGCGATACGTCTGCTGCCGCTTTGTTTTGGGCCGTTGGCTTTTAAGACTTAGCTTTTTGGCTTGTTGGGTTTTGGGGTTTTTGCTGGTTGCAGAAAATTCCTGAAGATGCGACACTTCATACATAATAAAAGTGGATCGCCGATCGACGCGTCGATCCCCTCTCGTCAAAAGTTGCCTTGTCGCACAGTCGATCCGCTGTACATTGGACCAAGGCTTAAGCATTGACCAAAGGCTGGACTTGGAAATGAGTTTGGGGTTGGGGTTTGGGCTTGGGTTTTGGGTTTTGGGTTTTGAATTTTGGGCAGCGTCTTTGTTGAGCCACTACGACGGCATTTGTAGGGCTTTGTTGGTTTATTAATTGTAGCCTTAGCCTTGGACTTGCACTTGGATGCTGACGTAAGGACGTCGATATCTGGCTGGGTTTTTGTTCACAAATGAATGCACAAATTTCGGACAGCCGCCTGCGGTTGGAGCCACAGACAGTATGACGCTTGATGGAAACAACACAGAGCAGTAAAATAAGGAGATCCAAGCAGCTAACTCGTATTCGTATTACTCAGGTGAGAGCGCGGCTAATGAGCCTGGCGAGCATCCTTTTTTGTTTGGCTCGAAACTGGAACCCAAGCAACCAACGAACCGGGCCAGACAAACAGACACCCAAAACCAGTTCGGCTTTTTGACTTAATGCCTATAAAATTATAGGTCTGTAAGCCCAACTGGAAAATTGTGTGGGGCGTTGCTGTAGAAATTAATACAAATGCAGCAAGCACAAAGCATTTTCTTTTGCCTTGCCTCTCTTAAGTGGAAAATGCTCAACAAATAAGTATTAAAAAGAAAAGAAACAAAACCAAACGAAATGAAACGATGTCTTACAGCCAACACGCCCTAGGCAATCACGCAAAATGCCAAATTACATGTAGCTACCATTAACAGAACGAAATCATCTAACACGCAGAGCCTCCAGCTTGGCCGGGGCTACAGCACAACAGAAAAAAGTCATTTAAGGCGGTTTTCACATGCCGCACACGAGTCCAGACCCGAGCACAGACCTGATTCCAGGGTCGCCCAGCTGCCAGCCCAATATTTAAGCATATTTCGGCAGGGCAATTCGATCGGACGCAGGCCATGTCCGACGCTCGAGTTTCAGGGGCAGCACACGCACAAAGCCCGAGTCAGGCAACCGACACAGATCAGGAGACAAGGCATGCACCCGCCGCAGGGGCAGTTCGCAGATCTTTAACTGTAGTCGCTAGCGCTTAGCCGCCTGTACTGCAGTTGACACTTGAGCTGTGGCGGAGGCGTCGACGTTACCCTAAGCGGCTTACACGTGCCAGAGGTCATGCCAGTGTACAGAATGGGCTCCATTAGGACACAAATGCTTATAAATAAAATGCAGCCGCGTAATACGAGCGGGCCTCTCGATTTACAGGCGCTGATAGCAGTAGAGTTTCCAAAGAGTGAGTGAGTGAGAGAGAGAGAGAGAGAGAGAGAGAGAGAGAGAGGGAAAGAGTTCTGCGCTGAAAGTCACAAATATCGCGATGTTTTTTTTACACACTTTAAGCACTTAGAATTTACACTTTAATTTTACGACAAGTATGCACATGTAGCCCACAGCACAGGGCACACTCTCTTGAGCAGTTTACAAAACAAAACTTGGGTCATAATATAACACAAGATTTGCTTTGGAATAAACATGCATATATAGAGAGCTGTTGGATACATGAACATGTTTGATTTAACTAGCTGAAATAAACAACATCAACACCGAACGCAGTTGTTTGAAAAGTTAGCGAGGTCCACGGCTTTCCATATAGCTTGCTCCAGTAGATCATCTGTGAGCTGGTCATCATCTTTGTAGGCTTCAGTTAATGCGAGCTAAACACGTTGTCTTAATAACTAACCTCATTTCGAAAGTGAAAAAAACGTTCTGTGTACTTTTCAAATATACTTTTTTTCATATATTTATTGGCTAACTCTTTAAACGTTACTCTGTAGTTGTTGTTTCTTAATTCTTTTTCATTTTTTTGTTTGTTGATTTTGTTTTCTTTTAATTATATTATTAGTATACATATAAATAATTAAAAATATTACATTAAAATGTATTCGTATATCGTATAGAAGTTGCTGCTTGTTTGTTTTTATATGTTGTTTGTTTTTAGTTTTTAGTTTTTGATTGCGTTTTCTTCTCTAGTTCATTACCATAAGTTTTCAAATCATGTTCCTCATTTTACAATTTTGCTAAAAACTAAATAAAATTTGTTTCGTAAAACAATAATAATAAAAATGTATGCACGAAGACAAAAACTAAATTTTATGCATGTGTGAATATATTTTAAAAATAAAAGCAAAAAGCGTCTCAATTATTTTTAAAATATTTCTTTACGTATAATTTTGTTTGCATTATTTTCATTATTATATTTACTTGTGTTATATTTTTATAAAATATCACCTAAAGCAATTACGTATTTCAGTTTCAGTTTGTATTTTGTTCTTTTTTTTCGGTTTTCGTTTTGTTTTTACATGACAACAATAAAAAATTTTCGTTTTGTTTGCAAAACATTCAATACTCAAAACTAATTATAAGAAAATTATTAAACAGTGTTCAACAAAATGCAAAAGCCCGCAAAAATCATAGGAAACAATTCGTTGCAGTCAATTTCGCAACATATATATATCTATATATATCTATATATATATATATATATATATATTAATTATAATAGTTTCATTTTTTTAAATTTTATTTTATTTTTTTTTTTTTTTAACTAAAAAGCAACTAAGATCGCTTGGCCACCGATTTATTCTAAAATTATTTATATTTAATTTTACAGCATTAATTCATTTCGTATGGTTTTTGTTGTTTTGAAATTTTTTCTTTCCATTTTCATGAGACAAAGTACAACAACTATTTTAAATTTATTTTTTATTATTATTTTTTTTTTGTGCAAATATAACTATTTGCAAGATTTTTATGTGTTTCGTTTATTCTTAAGTTGAAAAAATAGTACAAAAGCTTTGACATATTCTCAGTTTTATTAGTTTGTTGTTTTCTTTCACTATTAAACCAGTTGGTTTATAGTCTACTTGTAAAGTTTAGTATACAAATGACTGCCCATATAGCTGGACTGCAATCGAGTGCAGTTCCATTAAGTACAATGTTTGGTAGTTTATTGTTATTAATATAATTCATTTTAGTATGCGTAAACTCAAAAGGTAGGAGAATATAGCGATAGAGAAAGTGCCTAGAGCTGGGAAGAGTTCTTCGGAAATTAGTTAAGGGAGTTTAGGTTTAGGTTTAGTTTTAGTTTAGCTTAGCATACTTAATAATACGTAGCCTTCCGTTACGGATATTAAGAACTATATAACGTACATTAAGTTAGAACGATATAGTATACATAGAGTTGAAAGGATAGGGAGTGGGGCGCCCAACTGCATCTTGTTGCAGTTGCAGCTGAAGTTAATTTGGGTTTGGTTTTGAGTTCGGGTTTGGGTTAGGCCTAGTCTAGTTGTAAGTATGATTGGGATAGTACAATGGGATTATCTTATTCCGTCTCTTAACTGCTGTTTTTTGAGCACCAAAAGCTGCGCTGCTCTACATTCATAGATACGTACTGACATATTTATAATTGTTGATAGTTATTAGTTACATTTATTTTTAATAATAGTATCGCGTGTAGCATTTTACGTATTTAGTTTTATAGTTAAAAATTTTGCTTAATAAATGCTTTAATTTTTGTTGTTTTTGCTGATCTTGCATTATAACCTAAACAGTATCCCGTTCATTACGTATATTAAGTTTTCGCACGGTTTCTAGTTCATTTAAAATGTCATCGTATATGCGCGTTTCAACTCTCAATTAATTAAATTAACTTTAATCTGTTTTTTCGTTTTATCCAACTTTTTCTTTAAACAATAATAGAAAAACATATTTTTTACTTTATGTTTTATTCGTATACTTTGCATTTGAACTCAGGTTGATATTTCTTTTATTTATCTTCTTATTTACGTATATGAGTTGCACTTGGTTCTCCATTCTCTTCAAGAACGCGGTGAAATAAGATTTATAAAAGAAATTAAAAAAGGGAGTCTAAAAAAGAGAGTATATTAATGTTTATAATTGTTCTTTTTTTTTTGGCAAGTTCTTTCAGTGTTATAAAACACGTTGAAAAGGACGTATTGAAAAATCGTATACACGTTGCTGAAGTAAATAATATTGAAAAGCGAAACAAAAAGGGAATACACTTTTCTTTAAGCGTTAATTTTTTTTTTTTTTAACTTGTAAGCAGCCTAGGCTTCCGTAGAACTACATGCTAAAGTTATATTTTATTATAGTTTATTTTTAAAGAACTTTGTAGATAAATTTATGTTTTTTGATACGACCGGGTAACGTAAGGTTTTTTTTTCTAGTGTTTCTGCTGCGGCACCCACCCAAACACACACACGCGCGAACTCTCACACACACACACAACGAATTAAAAATCTGCTTCGTGTTTGATGCGATAACTGGCATAGGTTTCTTCCAGCGGCGCAAAGTCTTGCGTATGGGGCTGTGTTTAAGTTCCAAAAAGAAAATTGGCACCAGAGTTGTAATATAGAGAAATGGTCTTTAGATATAATAGTTCAAGAGATAATATTGTGTATTTCTGTTACTGTAACTATGTCTGTGTTTGGTTTGTGGAGGGGCTTGGTGGCAATATTTACAAGTTTACAAACTCAAAAAGATAACGTCTATCGTCTATTAGAAAATATCGACGCAGTTGCAGCTGCCGACTGACTGTACCCGGGCAAAACGATGCCCCTGCAGAGTCAGGGCCATGCATATTGGACTATCTTTCATACCATATTAATATATAATATATAATATATAATATATAATATTTATGTATATAGTTTCTATATAGAGTTATGTGCATATGTAAATTGTTAAAATTGGTTAGTTTTGGGTTAGTAAACTTTCTTGTAATATAATATTTTGTTTTTTTGTTTTGTCGTTTTTTTTTTTTTTGTATTTTAAATTTTTGTGTTATTAAGTAGTGAAAATAATAAAAAGTTGTTAAATGTTTTTAATAATAATTAATAATATATTGGCGAGCTATATGGGCCTCTTGCAAAAACGAAGTACTGGAACTTTTACTTATTTTTTCTCTTTTGCATAGTTTTCTTTAGTTGTTGGTACTTTTTACAAATTAAGCAAATTGTTTGCGCTAATTATTGTTGCTCAGTTGCTGTATCTTCTTTTTTAAGTAATTTACAAGTTGAATGTATTCTATTTTTGTCTCCGCAAAGAGAGCACAAAAATAAATAACATGACTTATGTTTTGCATTACTTTGTTTTGTGTTTTTAACTTAAATTTATGGCTCTCATTTTACTGTACAAAAACAGACAAATTCTAACGGCCAAAGCATCAGCAGCAGCAGCAGCAGCAGATGCACTTGAAGTACCCAACAGCAGCGCACAGCAGCAACAACAGCAGCAGCAGCATCAGCTGTCGATGTTTGGTTGGTCGGACCCTGGAATTTGGGCGCCTCAATCGCCTCGCGGCCGCTTGGAAGCTCGTTTGTAGTTGTTACTGTTATTGTTGTTGTTGTTGTCAACGTTTTGTAGTTGTTGTTGTTGTTCTTGTCGTTGTCACTGTCGTGGTTGTCATCGTCGTTTGGCCGCTGGCATTGTGTCCTTGCAGTTGTTGTTGTTTATACATGTCCATTGCTGTTGTTGCTAGTGCTAATGCTATCGCTATTGCTATTATTGTTGTTGTTGATGTTGATGCCTTTTGCTTTTTGCTACTGCAATTGGGCTCGTTAGAAATTTGCGTATTTCTTTCTCATTTATTATTTGCTCTCTTGTACTGTATTTTTTAATTCTCTTGACTAATTTACAATGTGTGTGTGTTCTTGTTCTTGTTCATAATTACGTACAACTTCTTCTGCGTTTTTTGATTGGATTTTATTCATCAATATTATTATTATTGTTATTGTGATCTTCGAATAATCATTGAGATTATTGTTTTGCATCATGTTTTGTTGTAGTTTTGCAAAATTAATTAATTTTACTTAATTTCTTATGCAGTTTCGCAACATTCTTATTTTTGGTTATTATTATTGATTCATTTAATCCCAGGGCATTGTGAGCACCCGCTTCGTTTTTGCAAGAAGGTCGTTATCGTACTACGAACATGGGTGCACCACCGCATTGTAGCTCGCCAATATAGGACCATGTGCTCCCGCGAAGGGGGTACTCACAACGTCTGGTGTACTAGCTCCATCGGTGTGCGATGTTGAATCGGCATTACTTCTTCCTTCACCATTTGCTGAACCTAATTCTGGTGGTTTGGTGGTGTCCCGTTCGTCAATCACTAAATCTATTGGCATTTTACCCTTTAAACATGAGATATATCGATGACAGAAATTATCGCATAGTTCATGCACCTGCAAAGAGAAACCCGCAAATTGCCATAATTGGGGCGGCGAGATAAAAGAAAAAGAGAGAATGTTGTGTGAGAAGAGCGACGCCATGACAAATATACAATTATACGTATGTACAAATATATAAATATATGTATATAGCTTATGTATTTATATTATACTAAACTAAAAACAAAATTATAGTCATTTAAAACTGTTTCTTCTTACTCTTATTTATAAATACAATAGAGGTAAGAAAAAAATTATAGAATTATCGATAGCCTGTATATAATATATCAATATGTTCTTGTCGGTTCAGCAAGTTCACATGTTCTATCGATAATGGTAGTATCTATAGCTTTTCCCCCATATAAATTACGCAAATAGTATGCTAAATAATCTAATCAGGCATTGCAATACGTTTTCGCCTAAATCATATTCCACATTCGGGACTTCATTAGGCATTCTGTTAGTATATAAAACATTCAACTTGACAGACAGAGACAGCTGCAAACACTTAGCGCCATTGCATTCTTTATGCTAACAGCAACGCAACAACACGACTGACAATAACAACAACAACGACAGCAACAACAAAAATTAAGAAAAAAAAAACCTGCTTTGCTCCCGCTGTAAATGGCATGCAAATTGCTTTTTATGCGTTATCCAAGGCCCGGCTCTGGACCCGGGCCACGCAAATGGTTGATGATGGCACTCAAAAATGGCGTAGACAACGTCAGCAACAGCAACGGCAACAGCAATGGCAACAGCAACAGCAACCGCTAAGCTTAGAAGGTGTACGCGCTTGCAGGCGATAAAAATGCGAGGCCGGCTACATAAATATGCATAGAGAGCTGGCTGGCCAAAAGCGTTGGTCGGAAAGGAAGTACTGGCCAGCCAAGTTTAGCCGCAGGGCACACTTTTAAGCAAGCAACAACAACAAGCAGCACGTGCAGCATACAGTCGGTCGCTGGCGTCACCAGCAATAGCAGCAGCAAACGGGCCAACAAAATGCGTTTTTAAAGCCCTGCTGTTGTTGTGTTGGCTGGATCCAAAAACTCAGTCCAGTGTGTGCGTGAGTGTGTGTATGATTAAACAAATGCGATAAGGCCAGAGTGAGTGTGTGTCAGGCGTAGCGCATATGCAAATATGCAAAAAGGCTGCGCACCAAAGAGGAATTCAGCCGCCGACACGGCTAAAAAGAAATTAATTGCGCTGGGCTCGAGCAAGCAGAGCTGCAGCAACAACAGCAACATCAACAACAACAACAAACATCCCAACAGCAGCAGTAACTGCAACAACCAACAGGGTGCTCCATTTAAACGGGCAGCATTTAATTTACGAAAAAGTGCGCGTTGCTTATGCAAATTGCTTGTTGTTGTGTTCTTGCAACGGCTGCTGCTGCGACTCTCGTTGCTTTTTTTTTTGGCATACGAAAGCTGCAGCAGTTGCTGGCGGGCGGGCTGGCTTGCGTGCTATTAACTTGTTGCCCATTGCCAAAACTTGCCAAACTCGTTTTCAGGCTGCTGTTGTTGCTGCTGCTGCTGCTAATGCCGCCGATCTGGAAGTTGCTGCTGCCTGTGTTCAATGTTATTGTCACCAAAAATATGACGTTGATAAAAACTGGCAGCATCAACTGGTTTATGACAGGACTCAAATTAGTCGTTGCGGCTCGCTGATAACAGCAGCAGCAACATGTTGTCGTATATGTATAGCTGTCAAAGTTGCCATAACAATGCACATAAAGCGCGCAATTAGCACGCCAGCAACATGTTGCGCGTAGTTGCAGTCGCCTGCATGTAACAACAACAGCAGCACCACAGAACAAAACACAGCATCAAGGCATAAATACTTACTAAATTGATATGTTTATGCGGCTTTATGCTCAGTTGCCTGTCTCGGTCCGGGCCGGGACGTGGCCCTTTGTGGCATGTTGCTGCTGCTGCTTGCTGCTGCTGCGATGCTTGGACGCTGATAATTTTTGATTAATTTGTCAGCGTTGTGTGTGACATTTAAACAGCTCATTGCGATATTTATGACTGCTGGCTGCTGCTGTGACTGGCTGTTGCTACTGCGCATTGGGTGGGCACAGCAGCAACTCACGACTGAGACCCACAGCAGCAGCAGCAGCAATAGTGGGGCCAGCACAGGGAGCGTTGCTTGTTGTAAGCGTTGTAAATGTTACAGTCATTTGTACATCCTGTTAAGCAAAACTTTTCACAGTCCCGTCCTCGCCACATTTTACAGCTTCCTCTACCAGCGATACGATCGCAATGTGTCCGGGCACATAGTTTTGTTTACCCCCCGCCCAGGCAACTGCCTTATGACTATTGCACTTTGCCTGCATTCGTTTCTCTCTAATCTAATGTAAATCGCTCCAATCTGCGCAGTGGTAATTTTCGATTTCCGTTCATAGATAGCGTTAAATGTTCTATAGAGAGATGACGACTAGACCAGCTCTGACTGAGATTCACACGAAACCGACCAACTGACACAGCCTCCAGTCTCGGTTCCAGCCCCAGCCCCAGTCGCAGTCTCTGTTCCAGTCGAGCAACAACTTTTTTTTTCATTTTGTTTAACAAGCGTGCGGCAAAAAATGTACAACACTGCTGACATTTAAATGAAATGTAATTAAAAAACCCACAACAACAACAACAACAACACCGGCAGCTGACAAACAGTACAAACTGAATCTAAACTGTTGGCAAAAATAAATATTTTAATTCAAGGAAAAAATAGATAGAAATGTTATTCGGCTTTGAAATGTAAATGTGGCGAACTGTGAATGCACTGCGAGCATGGGCAAACAGAAATGTTTACGCAATATATAATGTTAACAAATGGTAATAGAAGCGCTGCAATGAGTAACAACCCAAAAGAGCTGAGAAATTCATAAGGATAAAGAGATGCTCCTTTAAGAATGTTGGGTAATAGTAACGTTAACGGACGCGCATCAGAGCAGAATTTAAACATAATTGCTGGAGTGTAGAATCACTTTAATAAAGTATTTAAATTATACCATTTTCATTTAATTTCTTGCTTCGCATTGGAAGAAATCATGTTCGATTGGAAATACTTTAAATGTTGGTAACTTAGTGTAAATGCCAACAATATAAAACCCACACATATTTCTTTGCTCCCTATTCAAATCTCAAGTCCAGCTTGCAGTGTATTTCGCTTAGCCGAAAAATAAAATTCAGCTGTTGGTTGTCGCTTGGTGTTGTAGCACCAAACTGGCCGAGCCATCAAAACAAGGCCCCCAATTCGGTGTTGTGCTGCGCATACGTAGTGGTATTGGTCGTAGTTGTATTAGTTGTAGTGCCCCCATGCCGGGGCCGGTACCGGTACGGCCGCCAAGCTGTGACTGCTTACCCCCTGCCGGGGTGTGTGCAACTGACCCGACGTGTGTTGTGTGTCTGTCCGTCAGTCCGCCGGTCGGTCGGCCTGTCGGTCTGCTGAGGCACTGTCCCACTGCCCGTTTGTCAATTGCAATGCGCCGTCGTCGTTGAGTGTTTTTTTTTTTTTTTTTTTTTTTGTATTCAGCTTTTTTTTGCATGTGTCTCTGTGACGAGAATTGTCCGTGCTGGATGGGAACTGAGGACTGGGCAAATGGGGCTGGCAAACCAGTTTTGACAGACACAAGTCTTGAAGCGTCTTTTTAACTGATTCTGTGTGTTGTTTTTAGCAGCAGCAACAAATATGCACAGATACAGATACAATATATACAATAAATGTATATAGACGCTTTTTGCCAGTCAGCCCGCACATTTTATTTAAGTATTATATATTTATTTTTTCTTTTTGTATTTTTATTTATTTTATACACAAAAATCGCCCGCTGCATTTTGTTGGCTGCATATAAATGAATTGTATTTTTGTTGCTCCTGCTGCTGTTGTCGTTGCTGTTGTTGTTGTACAAGTTGCTACAGTTCTTTGTGCCGATTGTTAGTTGTTGCCGTTGCCGATTGTTGGTTTGTCGTGGTTCGTGTGTGTCGCAAGCTGTGTGAGTGACAAATGACAAAACAAAAACCTGTCGTGGGCTGTGTGCTCTGTGCTGTGTGATGATGATAAAGATCTCGTTCGCTTCACTACTCCTCTGTTTGTAATACAGGGTGCCACTTGCAACAAATTGCAGCTGGCTGAATGACTGAATGACTGAATGAGAATGATCAGCCAACTAACTGACTGACTGACTGACTTGTCTTACTGCACTACTTTCAATAGAAAGCGCTTTATGCAGTTGGTAATTAAGATTGGCCAACGCTAATTGCCTATTGATTGACTTTTGTTGTTCGTATTTGTCATTGTTGGCATTTCGTCATTAGCCCAATACCAGAGAGTCCCAGTTCCAGTCGCAGTCCGAACACAACTGTAAATGACTTCTGGGGGCCTACACAACATGTCTCGAGAACCGAGAGCTGCTCAAATGGCTCAGCTTCGTATTCTTATAACGTTTGCCATGCGTTCTGATTGTTGTTTTTATAATGTTTTGCATAATTTCTTACTTAAGACTTAATTAAAAAACACAAAAAAAACAAACATAAAAAAAAACAGATGACTGGATTAGCTATAAGCCCGTCTCAGCTTCGTTTTGGGCTTCAGTTTGAACTTCGGCTTCGGTTTCAGTTTCGGTTTTGGTTCCCGGCCCAACGGTCGACGCTCCACGCTTTGCTGCGCATTTGCCTAATTAATTTTCTTGGCACAGCAGCAGCAGCAACAGCAGTGGACAGTGAGCAAGCGGCGGAGGCAGGGCGCAGGCATTAATTACGACCACGTTGAGGAACAACTTCCATTAAGACCGCCGCCGCACACACACGCACCCAAGCTAGTCAAGCTCTTGCATATTATTTTAAATTAAAACAAATTAGGCAACCTGTAATTTTTCCATTTAGATTATAAAGTGTCCAATAATAAAGTAGGTGTTGCTAGTTGCTGCATTCCCAAAATTATTTATGCGCGGGTAGGGTTGTTCAGACAGACAGAGAACGAATAAGAGGGATGGGGGCAACCACACCTCATGAATTAACAACAAAGCGGCGCCGAAAATGAATGCGTTCCATTGTGTGTTGCTCAATGCAAATATCGTGGGCTTTTGGGCACCATCCGCCCAACCAAGCTGCTGTTGTTGTGGTTAGTATCTTGGGCAAACACCTGCCCTGAGCGTCTGCTCGTAACCCCGCCAGGTCAGCAAATATTTGTCCCGCGCGCTCCTATCTCGTTTTGTTAATGCTATGTCACATCCTGTTGGTCCGCATATTTCTGTACTTATCTCTATCTAAAGCTATGCAAGCGGCTTTCATGTTACAATTTTGATTGGCAATTAATGCAGTTTTGGCCACGGCCAGCTGCACGACCAGCTTCACAGTTGTTGCAGTCGTTGTCAATGCTGTTGCTGCTGCTGTTGTGCTTTAATTTAGACATTTGCAAGAGAGATATGACCGCCTGCTGTGTATGCCTATGCCTGTGTGTGATTGGGTATGTATGTGTTTCTGTCTCCAATTGGAGCCTGCCTACAAGCTCAATAAAATGTCAACACAAATGTTGGCAATTGAAATACCCGCCAGTTGGTAACTTTGTTAATGCCATACCCTCTAAACAAAACAAACTTTGAAATGGGAGTACCTAAGCTCAGCATATATGTATTCGATACATTTTAAAAACCTACGTTAAATTAATTCAATATTCCCAACTCGATCTTCCGTTTATCTATCGATAAGCCTATAAGCATGTCGATCTCTCACTATATGGGACTGAGATTAACATGTGCAGTCATCATTGCCACATTAAGTTTATGATCTATCTTTTACTGCAGGGTATCTACCATTATTGTCTATAGCACTCAGACTTAATTTTTATGCAATTGATTTATGGGTTTTATGGGTGGTCGTTGGATAGCTAGCTAGTGATAAATGTTTGTAGCTTGGCAGTTAATTGCATGACTGCTGAGTTTTCAGCTCTGAGTTCATGATTTGCAGTCAGAACTGTGGCCAAGGAGTGAGCAATAAAAGTGGCACAGATAACTGAAATCGAGTTAACAATTTGTATAAGCTTTACTGTCTATAAAGTATGATTTTTATATAAAACGTTAAATACTCTAATTCTGCTTAAAAATAAATACTTTACCTCTGTTCGAAAAAGTATTGCCATTTACCTTTAAGACGAGCCAATTCAAACAAGTAAGAGGTTCTATTAGGGAGCCCCCGACTAGGGAATACCCTAAACCTTTTCTTCCAACACCAAATGCAACTATATATACTGTTCTAGTAGCTACATGTCAAGTTTGGTGACTCTAGCTCTTATTATTTACCAAAATTGCTCAAAAAACAGGATTTCAATAAAGATTTTTATCGATTACTTGGAAACGGGGCAAGTTATGAAGTATCGGAAACAAACTCGATCTGCGCAGGCACTAGGAGGACCTACAGCTAAAATTTCTCTAGCCCTTATAGGTTCACAGATCCTTGCGTTCATACATACGGACAGACGGACAGACGGACGGACGGACGGACGGACGGACGGGCGAACAGACTGACGGACATGGCGCGTCGGCTATTGATGCTGATCAAGATTTTATATACTTTATGGAGTCGGAGATGCTTCCTTCTACCTTTTACATACATTTGCAAAAATACATTATACCCTTCTTACCCATTTTTAATGGGTTCAGAGTATACAAATAAAATGAAATGCTTAATTTGGACTTACATATGTAATTTATGGTTATATTCATGTTTACTTACTTTTTCTAACTCTAAAAGGTGAAACCGAAGCACTTGTATTGCTTGCACCATCTACAAAGAGGAAGAGAGAAAGAGAGAGAGAGAAAGAACAAACATGAGTTATGCATATCACAAATGATAATAAAATTCTAAGCCGTAAAACATGCCTCCAAACAAATCGATTGACGCCCCAGAACCACATACACTATAGTCCAAACTTACGCACACAAACATGAATCGCAAGAGCGCCAACTGTTAGGGTGACCAGATGCTAATTAAAACGTCAGTTTGACATTTGACATTTTTACGAGGCTGCTAACTGGTGTGGCCGCTGCTGTTGCTGCTGCTGCCGCTTTTGTTGCTGCAGCAGCTGGTGCCGGCAAAAAAAACTTTAAAGAATTTCATTTAATGCCAAGCCGCGGCCAACTGAACCGCATAGTAAAATAATAACATAGAGAAAACATGCTATAAACATTTTTATAGCACATCCACATAAGAGTGTTAGTGTGTGCATGCGTGTGTGCGTAAATATCTAAAGCACAAAACCGCCAAGAGTTTTTTTAAGTAAGTGTTACTAAATGCACTTTTAAATGTTCAAACATGAACTCTGTGGTGCTGGGAGGAGAAGCGGTGGTTACTCAGTCCACCACCAGCAGCAGCAGCACCGCAGAGTGGTGGCATGCCAAAATGATTTATGGCCAAAGTACGCAGGCGCACACGGCCACGGCCAGAGCCATAGCTATAGCCGATCAGTGTAGACCAAGACACTCAAACCCAGGTCCGGGTACCAGCTGTTTATGTCTGAGTGTATTGCCTGTTGCTGCATGTTGGGCCCGGGCTGGCATTCAGTGAGTTTGTACTACAACTAATAAACTAATCTGCAAGTGCATAAAATTAGGGCCACCGCCAGAGATTTCTCTGCTGCGGCTGCTGCTGCTGTTGCTGCTGTTGCTGCTGCTATTGCTGGCGACTAATACGCCATAAAACCAGCGACATTAAACGCCAGCAACAACAGCAGCAGCAGCATCTCTGTTTCTCTACGTGAGTGAGTGACACATTTACGACTTAGCAGAGGCCGCTGTCGAGTGGTACGAACGCCGCCGCAATTAAAATTAGTTTTGCCCCTTAATCTCTTTATATGCAGCAGCAACAGCAACAACAGCAGCAACAGCAGCAGCAACTGTTGACGCGATTTGAGCAGCCCAATTGCATGGTTCGTTTTGAACTTTTTGCACGCAGCATTTCCGTCTTGACTTACATGGGCTCCAAAATTGCATGGAAATTTCCTGGTCTCAAACTGAGAGACTGTAGCGACTCATGTGTTGCTATGCAACAAGAAATGCAGATGCATGTTGAGCCCAGTGATAAAATATAATTCAGTTGGATAGGCCAACACATGCATTTTTTTAGCATTAAATATAATCTGATTGATCATTAATAGAGATTAGCATAATTCACAGACTTTTATGCACTTGATGCCCTACAACAACGACAGCTGATCGCCATGATCATCACTGTAGCTAACAACAACAACATCTCGCCATGATCGCCGTCAAGGTTGCCTTGATGGCATTTGCCTTTGCGTTGGGGCTCTGACTCTGACTGCCCAGATCTGAATGCATTTAACTAACCCACGAGCACGACGACGACTTTATTGTTGTTGCTTTTAATGCTGTGCTGTTGCTGTTGTTGCCGTCGTCTTTTGCACACCCAAAGGCTGCCCATTTAGAGAGTGCAAAAATGTCATATGCATCATTAAATCGTTCTGCTTCATATTGTAGTCGACGTCGAGCATCGGTCGTTGGTCGTTGCTTGTCTCCCCGTGCCCAGCTTCAGCCCATTTGATTCCCATCCCCATCCTGAAGCGAGGGCTGCAGTAGCTGCCGCAGCCGCAGATGCAGCTGCAGCAACATGCAGAAATCAAAATGCGTGTCAGAGAAAAGTATGGCAACGCTGTCCAATAAAATGACTAAACAACTTAGTCCGCCGCCAGTGAATGACAGCGATGACGCTTTGGATGTCGATGCAAACTTGGACTTGGACGTTGCTGCGCGCTGCAAGTGAACAAACAAATGCTCATAAATTGCTTTGGCTGCTGCTAAATTTGCTGTGATTTATTCTAAATAAAAGAAAATTATTCAATTGTTGTCATTGTTTTGGGTCAAGGTGATCGCTCGGACACACACACACACACACGTTCGCCCATACACACACAAACTTGGCTAGGCCGTGATCTTTTGGCTTGTTGCTGCAACATAGTTGCCCGTCGCCGTTTTGTTTACTTACCAGTGAATCTACTTCGGGATCTGCGGTATAGTAGGGTTTCTGTGATCTTATCTGAAATGAGAGACAAAGAGGGAGAAAGAGAGGGAATGAGTATATAAGAGAAACACTTTGTATACTAGTTTCAAATCGTTGCAAATATGCATAAGCAGTGGCAGCTGTTGCTGCTGGTCTGCTGCTGTACGTTGCTGCTGCTCTGCGGAATCTTGACGAACATAGGCAGGTGGTAACTGCAGCTCCGACCCACTCCGTGACTAGGTCGCCAATGTTTTCTGTTGTCCGTTGTCCGTTGCCTGCGTCGCCGCAGTTTTATGATGCCAGCTCACAGTCCAAGCGATAAGCGCTCAGCAAGCAAATATAAACCAGGCGGCAGCAACAGCAACAATAACAACAAGAGCCGAAACAACAACACCAAATAGATGGTTACCAAAAGCCAGCATGGGAAACGCAACATTTGCGTAAAATTTGCTGTTGCTGTTGTTGCTCATCAGAGCAAAGGTGACTCGATGACTCGCTGTGACCATAAAAGCGATTCTGGTTTTTTATTTTTATTGCAAAAGGCAACAGAAATAAACCACACACTTAGATAAAAATCACAAAAGCAATATGTGGCTAGATAAAAAAAATGGCCACACAGACCGCGACCGACCAAAATGCGACAGAAGGTCAAATAAATGCTGCGAATTATTTGTTGATTTTATTATGCTTGTTGTTGCTGTTGCTTTTAGTGAAGATTGCTGTTCGGTTCATAGCGCTTTGTTGGCTCACACAGAAGAACATGGCCTGACCCATGTGAGATCTGTGAGACCAGCTCGGGTTGTTCTTCAATAGATACTCCCGCTGAGAAATTTATACCGTCGCAGATCTTGAGTCGACCTTGTACTTGCGTTCATTTTTCTCTTATTCTGATTTTGGCTTGGCAATAGACCACCCAGTTAACAAAAGTATGCAAGGCTGCACTGCATGCGGTCCTTCAGAGACAGAGATCAGATAATAGATTGGAAAACAGATGTATAGATTAAAAAATGCAATGATCTGTAAAAGATAACTGTTTTAATTTTGAACTGCGAACTCTAGAAAAAGTTCACATTTAAAGAGGCCCATAATCATTTACTAGATTAAAACTGATGATCAAACTATCTATATTATCAAAGAAGACCAAAGTGTTTACCTACTTCAATATGGTATCCATGAAATACATAAAAAGCAATTTCAAGCTAACCTTAAGCTCTAAATATCCACAAATGCGGCGTCTTTCAGCTGCCCAATCTCTCTCCAAGACACGCCATACTGGACCATACTTTAGTATCGTAACGGCAATTTGGATCAACTGAGGCATAGACGACTAATAATTATGTTGCGCACTCGCACATCGAGCGGCAAATCGGATCGGAAAGGAGTTCAAGTCCAAGTCGGGCTCGTTGGCCAGACACTTGCAGATATGTGGGTACCATGCAACAATGAAGCATGAGAAAAACGCCCCATTGTGAGGCGAACAGAGCAACCATTACAACTACAACAATAACAGCTACAACAACAACAGCAACAGCAACAACAATAACTGATAGAAGCCACAGCCATTGAATAGAGTATGGAAACGTAGCAAAAGTTGCGTGCGGAGAGTTGTGCCAAAGTTGTTCCCAGTTGGCTTTAATGTTGCATTTTCAAATGCTGGTTGGTCGCTGGCGTTGCACACACACATACACGAGCACGAGCACACACACACACATACATATATATTTAGGTACGTGTGGAAGTTGTCAAACTGGTTTGCATGATAACTCTCCGTTTGGATGGCTGACTTGCGACCAGGTCGCGCTTTTGCTTTAGCTGATATGAAAAGCACGAGGGCCGCCGGTTTCTTTATGTAGGGGAGACATCGGGAACTGGGGAACTAGCATATTGCACACACGCACTTCTCCTGCTCCGACTCAGCCTCAATTAAATCAAAATGGCTGCCAGCTGCTCTCCTCCGAGAGATTTTCAGCTACTCTCAGTGGTAATTACAAGCCCAAGCCGAAGCCCAAGCCCACTGATAAGCGCTGGCCCAATGGGCAAATGAAATGCTGTTGTTGCGATGCGGTTTTTAAAAATGTATAAATCATTGGCAACAAGCGAATACACAGCATGAGACAAGTCTATAAATAAGCCGAGACAGCGAGTCAGCAGCGGGCGTGAAAATAACATCAACATGAAATGAAAATCAAAATGAAATTTGAAATGAAAAGCAAAAGGAAAATTCTATACACTGCGCCCAGTCGGGAACATTTTGTCACCACCGCCGCGTGGGCGTCTGCAGCTGACAATTTCATATTTATAGCCAACGCAAAGAAGCGTATTTTCAATTTCCAAGTAGTGTTCAATGCGGAAACCCCAAAAAGCCATACATACACCCGAACACCCAAACATACTCTCTCATACGCACTTTAAAAATAAAATAGAAAATAGCGTGTCATGTCGCCCATGGGCTGTCCAAGTTCTTGACTTGTGCCCAACACACATTCTAATCAGTTTCACATGGGCAGCTCATAAATTTCGCAAGCAACAGCGACAAAATAAAATCACTACTGTTTAGATACTGCTCTTCAAGCGTTTTTATGATGCCCCCATAAATGCAATTATACAACCGACAGCTACAGCTACAGCCACAGGCACACCACAATGTACCTGAATGGTTGGGTTTGGGTTTCGGTTCGGGTTCGGGTGGGGGTTTTTATTTTGTTTTTGGTTTTAGACTGTCTCGCAGGGTACCGCCCCAAAAGATACACAAACACTGTAGCAAGATCGGACCCTAGCGTAGGTGCCATAAATTGTATGGCATTTTCAAATCAAATTCATTTCATCAACCTGGCCACGTGCTATCAACCAAAAGCAGCAAGAATCATGTCATAAAAGCCAAAGTAAAACCTAATATACATGCGTATATTCAGACACCAATATACACATGGAATTATGATTCAATCAGAACTGCTTTTAATTTCTCACATGATAAATTTATAGAAATTTGAGCCACTAAAAACCGAAATAAAAATCGAAACGCAATCCACAAAAGAGCTTAAGTCTATAAAACGCCTCAAATATTGTGCATGTTTGTATGTGTGTTTGTGTGTTGGCGGAGCAGCATTTGTTTTTGCTACATTTTTATTATGCCAATAGCTAGGAGCTGCTCGTCCGGGGTCCGTCCGCGTTTATAGCCCTGGCATTGTGCTGGCCATAAACCAGTGAGCAGTGGCGAAGAAAGAGGACGTCAGCGCAGAAGAGGGCGCAGGGTGAGCTGCAAGTGTGTAGCGAAGTCTTGAGCACTTGAGTAATGGCCATAAAGCGCGCCCAGCAAACGGCCATAAAGCAATTTATGCACCCGGCCATGTCGACTTTTGGAATCAGCGTGCACAGTAGCCTAAGAGCCGGACAGCGAGCGATCACAAGCGCAAAGCCCCAAACCCCAAGCACTCGAGAAACTGCAGTGATAACAGCCCCAGACGCATCGTCATCGACGCTTCAAGAGCAACATATGCTCGTGAGCTGGAACTAGTTCATATGAACTGACAGTATTGTGGCTCAACGCACGTTTCTCTTATTAGCTTATCTAAGCTAATGGTTTTTATTTGTAAGTGCGTGTTTGTTAGTTTTATGTGTGTGTTTGTATGTGTGTGGAGATCTGCAGTTCGGCTTTGCGGCGCCTAAATTGCTGCACGTAGCTACATTAATTTTCTTATTACTTTTGTATTTGGCTGCGTGCTAAGGCGCCGGACTCGGCCCTAGTTCCCTTCCCTCAGCGGCTGCATGCGGGCTGCTATCATAAACAAACGCAAGACAAACGAATTAGCCCAGCAACAACAATAACAACTATAACAACAAACAACCGCAACAACAAGTACACTACTTTTGCCGAATTACCGTGCATAGCTTTGCGTTAAAAGACGCTGTCGATACGTTATCGGGGGTTTTATCGCGACCACTGAAAGAGAACGTTAAATTTGTATATATGAAGAACTTTAACCCATATATGAGAATATATATAATAAGTACAATAAAAATCTATTTTATGTTGCTTTACCAACTGCATTGCATCGTTATGCATTATATATAATTATATAATATAATATGCAATGTAGTTGGTAATTCAACATAAAAAACATTTTTATTGTATTTATTATTTTTATCCAAAATAATTACCTTTCTATAGTATCTTAAATCTTTATTGCTTGGTTGTAGATTAAGTGTTCTGCATAATTGACTTAACACTGCAGTTTTAGATAAGAAATGCGAGGATTAAACTCATGGGAAGTCATAATAATCAGTTAAATTTAAATAAGTATCGAAGCCTGTGGATGGTCAAATATCTATAGTTTTATTAAGGTAATGCAGCTTACACAACACTTCCTTGTTTTAGTGGGCTATTAAGAGCTTTTTGATTCAGTAATACTATTAAGTTGGACACAGTTTTAAGAATAGGCGTCTGCATGTGCCAGTCGCCTGATGAAAGTGACTTTATAGAGCCGTCAAAGCTAGGTACATCCGTTGCCCTGTGTCTAGTGCCATTACTCCAAAATCATTCACTTGAAAACTGCAGTTACCTCAGCCATGTAACTAAAGACCCTAGAAATACTATCAAATTTCTCACACCTACACACAGAGTGAACAACAATCGGCAACAGTTACAACAAATAGCCGCATTTAAGTACCTAAAAGCTTGCACAACGGCAAAGCACCATCCCACTTCCCCTTCCAACAGGTAAGCACCTCTGGCTCCAATTTGAGTTGCAGTTTCCATCCCAACACGCTCGCCCACAACACACAAAGCTGAACAATAATTTTGTTGTAATGCAACACCAAAAATTGTATTTGCTTAGCTGATGACGTTACGTTGTGGCGTTGCTGATGATGTTGATAATCATGCGAGTGATAATGACGATTATAATGATAATGTCGTTGTAGTGCTTGTTTAATATCGCTGATTACCCTTTACCGACATTAACAGCAAGAAACCAAACCAAATCAACAAAAACCCGAAACAAAACAAAACAAACATAAACATAAACCCTACCCATACCCATACCTAAATCCAAATCCAAACCCGAACATGAAATGTGTAACGCGCTCGATCTGGCAGAGCCATCGTTTTTATCTTTATAATGGGCACACAATATCGGTAGTAAAAACTACAACAAAATGCGACAATTGAGGTGACTATCCGTGTGCGAGTGGCAGAGTAAAAGCTACGCGTGGTTCTATAATGGGACAGTTCCACATACGGCGCGCCTTGACTGATTTACTTTTTTTATGATACCTTCTTGTTTATAAACGCACTTGTATTTGTATCTGTAGCTGTATCTGTATCTCTCTATAGATGTGTTTGTATCTGTATCTGTATCTGTTTCTGTAAGTGTGTCTATGTGCCGAAGACACTTGGCCACCTTTTACGACTCAAAATATACGCCGCACTGAGGTAGCTGCCGCTGCCGATGTCGCTGCCGGCTCTGATACTTTTAACAATCTGGCGTAGAAGAGCGTAAACATTAGCAACATTCTGAATGTCAATATTTGCATTGGAATGTTACAGCCAAAAGCAACGGCAACAACAACAACAACAACAACAACAGCGGCATGTTATAGAGATTTGTGTGTTGCTTTCGTTGACTACTTGTGGCGCATATCAATGGTACCTGTGCGTAATGGATCACTCTCGTCATGCCAAGACGTCTGCCCCGGGCCTGGACAAACATCCGGCGTTCGGGTGCTGATAACAGCACAAAAATGCAAAGTAAAGGTAATACAGATGCGTGTGTCAATAATCCTAGGTCGATCGCCTAAGACCCTGTGTGCCTTAAATAATAAATTATAAAATATTATACATGTAAATTTTCTTTAATATTTATAGGACTCGATTCTTAATTCCTTACAAATACTTGTAAATTAATTTTAGAAGGGTAACTAGGAATAATCGGTTGCCAAAAACGAACAGAGTATTCTTTATTTTTATCTATATACTTTAAAAATTTGGAAATATTTAAGTACTAAATGAATATATGTTTCCAATGATGGAGTGTGTAGACAAATGAGTATAAAGTAGTCACTCGCCCTATATACCTCATATATCATTATTTACATACAGGGTATATGTGCCATCGATTGTCAACACTCATTGGCCAATTTGTCAAGGCAGCAGCTTGACGCTTCTTTTGCTTTTAATTGAAAGCGTTTAGCGCACGTCTAGTCCGCCAGAGCGGGACATAAATCATGGGGGCTCATAAGTAACGGCACATAAATAAAGGCGCAACGAAAGACTCTGATCGGAATGAAATACTTGAGATGCTTAGAGAACTAAATGATAATAGGCACATGAGTAATAAAATGTTGCACGGCCTCTGCCATTCGAAATAAATAGTTGAATGAAGGTATTGGACTTGGCTGGCATTCGACTAAGTTTTCACCTATTCAAATGTTCTATAGCTGTAGCTATATTCTTGGGTATATTTGCCGCTAAATGTACATAAATAATGAGAATCTCTCTCGCTCTCTCTCTCTCTTTCCCTCTATTATTCTTCGTCTGCTGTCTACATTCCAAAACCAGCCAGAGGGCCAATCTAATGGGATACGGCCTGTATTTGATGAAAGTATTAGGGACTAAGTAATGCGGCACTCACACACCGATAATGCATTTAAGAAATGTAGCATGCACCATTTCATATCGTATATAGAGCTGTTAGAAAGGGTCAAACTACTGTACAAATATTGAAAGTCATCAGCTATGCAGACGATTCGTCTAACGACCCCAACCAAATGCGCGCACAATCTAAACACACACACACACATACGCACCACTTATAGGGATATATTTAAGAAGCAACAAACTAAATAATAACATTTAAAAGGCGCCAAGTGGTTCCATAAACAAATATTTGAATAGAAAAAATTTGAAATTCGTTGCCCGCTTCTGGCGAGCCAACTGGCAACGGGCAACTGGCAACTGGCGGCGCTGAAAGCACAACGCAAATTGAGAAAAATTCAAGTGTAATCAAAAATGCGGTTGCAGCTGTAAGCTGAAGTGAAGCAAAGTGAATATATGCTGCTCGGGTGCTAGGTGGGTGGTTCACTGGCAGGCCGTGCCCAATCAATTCGCGCTGTGAAAATGGCTGGCTGCGGCGCAGTTTCGGGTTCGGCGGTGCCTCATCCTGGCAACAGTTGCGGCTGCGCAATCCGCATCTCAAACGGGACAATGTGGTTGCTCTTTTGGCAGTTTAATTCTTTTTTTCTGGGCTAACAAGTTGGGCCTGATTGTATGTTGCTGCGCCTTTGTTCGCGAAGAAATTCAAAACCAAAAACCCGCTGGCTCTAAGGGTTGCATGAGCAAATAAAAGAACAATGCTTCGATAGCATAACTGCGCATAGCTAAAAGACAGAGAGGGAGAGAGAGTGAGAAGGTACAGCAACAGAGATTAAAAAGGTACCAATACCAAATTCCAAATAAAAAGGCAAAGGTTTCTGTATTTTTTATCATTAAAAGAACAAAACAACGGCCGCGCCAAAGCAGAGCCAACTATGACGGCGACTCCGATTCCGACTGAGGCAGTAGGGAATATTGCACAAAGGAGATTAAGTTCCTTTCAGCAAACGCGACGGACAGAGAGACACACGCAAATGCGTAGAGATGCAGGCACAATTCCAGCAGTGCCATAGCCCAGTCAGATCCAAGTGAGCATTCCAATCCTGCCTACCTCCTGCGTGCTGCCTGCCTGCTGGCTGTCGGCTGACGGCCTGCTGCTCTCTGACAATACACAACTGCGCAAGCGTAACCTTTCATACCTGATTATGGGATCACTATGGAGAAATGTGTGTGTGCGAGCGTGTGAGTGTGTGTGTATCTCTCTTTTCGTTTCGTTTGAAATCAGAAAATGCAATTTACGAAAACAAAACAGAATGTTGGGAAAAGTGAGTCCGGGAACGGGGCACATTAAATTGCTTTTGTAGAAGCGTTGCCCAGCCATAGGCCAAGACATTGATTGGTATTAACGCTTAACCTGTTCGGGTTTCTCTGTATTTCTTCAGCGAGGGGCTAGCTACCTGCCTGTTGCTAATCAAGAGACACAGCCAGAGGCGTTGCTTCCCAGCTTCTTTGGGCCAGTTAGTGAGTTATTCTGACTCTAGTAGAAAGTTGCTCAGTTCGGGCAGTGTCAATGTTGTGACAGATGTAGCTACAGTCTTTACCATAAGTATAATGTCAAGGACAGTCGCAAGGCAGGCCACATTGTAGCGCTGAGCAGAGACTAAAACAACAAGAGACACAACAGACAACAGCTTCATGTTGTTCATATGGAAAACATAGCAACAGAAAACGAGACGCGGGCCTGCCGCAGAAATTCAAAATATCATCAGCATCATCATCATTTTACCCGCACTTCATTAATCATCATGCCAAAACAGACAGCCCCCAACATAGTGCGGTTGTTTGTGTGTCTGAGAGTAAATGTGTGTGTAGAAGAGACAACTACTTAGAAGCAGACGCAGGCACTGCTGCACGCTTGGTTGCAATCTGCAACAACAATCCGAACAACAAATAGAGAGGATCAGCAGTAACAACGGGACAATGGAGCCGCGTTGTCAACGCCAAAAAATCAACTCGTCGCATGTACAAACTATTAGCCAAATCACCAAAAGTTGTTAGTCCGTCTGGTGGGAAGGCAAAAGCTACTTGCAACGCGTGGCCTCTGTGACGACTGATTTTCATTAAAAATTACTTAAAACGAAATCATAAAAATTATTTGGGCAATCAGCATGGGGGCTGACTTTAAGGGTTCTTTGTCTTTGGCACTGAGAGACAGAGAGCGAGAGTAAGACAGGAGGAGGGCAGGAGGCTAAACATTGGAGACAAAGGCTGCAGCACATTAAGCAATTTTTGTATGGGGAGAAATCAGCAGCAGCAACAGCAACAGCAACAACAACGACACTCACGCAGACAGACATACGACGCATCGCTTTGGGAGCAACAACATCTTCAGCTTTTGTTGCTTATTTATAAAGTACACATGTATATGTGTTTACATATATATATATATATATATATATACATTTGTATCGTTTTTCTTCAGCTGCTTTTAAAGAGAAATTATAAAGCGTTTCCTTAGCTGCATCATTAGCAGCGCCAACACCAAAAGTCGCCTGACTAAGTATATGCCAAACGATACGCAAAGTGCGACGGTTCAAATTGTGAGATCGCGATCTGGTTCTCGCATTCGTTCTCATTCTCATTCTCGTTCCCGATCTGTGGCGTTGGCGTTGGCGCATTTTACGCAGTTGCTTAGTCAAAATGAAGTGACTCTATGTATATAGGTACATGCATATACCAACATGGGATGTATCTAGATGCAAACTATCTATATAAAATCATCGACAGTGGGGCAACTAAAAAAGTATCGCCACATATTTTTAGCGCCCATGTTGGCAGTCGAGTCGAGTCGAGTCGACGGGGCCCTGACTCTCTCCGCGCTGCTTAGCTCTGCTCGTTTGTTAAAATTCGATGGGCGAATGACATTTTTGAGTTATTTTTGTCAGCCTTAGACGGCAACAGACAACAACGACCCCAAAGCAGCATCAATTTAGTAGCGAACTAAAAAAGAAATGAATTCAAATCGAATCAAATGAAAAGCAAGCGACAACTTAGTTGTTGATGGTGTGTATATCTGTATCTGTGCATCGCTATCTTTGTATCTCTATCTCTTTGTGCGAGTGTGTGTGTACTGTCGTGGTGCCTGCTGCTTGTTGTGGATCATTCACAAAGCAAAGTGCTTAGTAATGTTCCGCTATGAGGGTGTCAACTAAAATTCTGCATTCGACATATCGCGTTATGCAAACTCAAGTGAGAGAAACCAATTATAGTTTAAGATCTTCAAATTGTCAAAGAATTTATATATGAAATAAAGAGAACATACAGGTTGATACTCTATTTCATAGTTCTTAAGTTCATTAGTATTTAAGTGTACGGAAAGACTTTCAAGCTGAAATTTGTTAACTTCATTGGCATTTCATTGTTAATTTGACAAAAGTTCATCAAAATCTCGCCAGGGATATCAAAAACAACAATTCATTGTGGACAACAACAACAACAACAACAAAAACAACACCTTGCCAGGAAAGGACCAAAAACGTATCTTGGTAAATGTGGATTCAGCTGTTGTTGCTGTTGATTTTATTACCCATGGCAGGCCTGTCAAAATTCCAAATGGACCATAAATAAAAACATCATATTTATGCGTACAAAATCCAACTGGCCAACAACAACAAGAAAAGTGGGTATCTCTTGCTGTTATTGTTGTTTTTATTATTATTTTTCTCATTTCCTTTTTTTGCCCCTTATTTGAAGCGCCAAAAATGTCGCGTACATGAAAATCTCTAGATGGAGCCATAAGTTTTGCTCGTATCTTGCACGCCCCTGAGTAAACGTCTGTTTCTTAATGTGATCTCGTTCGTAAAAATAGCAGCGCGCAGAGAACTGGATGCCATGATGTAGCTGCAGGGGTAGCTGCCACAAACGTACATAAACGACTTGCAACATTATAATTTGTATGTTAAAACATCGTAAATTACTTAAATGTCAAAGTATAAGCTCAGCTTTTTGGCAGCCGTCGGGGGAAGTGTCAATTGTGGCAACGCATATTTGTGACATATGGCAAGCCAAAGCGAAAAGTGCAGTCCCTCAATAGAGCCAAGGGGGACGGCCGGTGTATAAAAAAGAGCGGACTGCTACGTAATCCGATCATTTAACGGTTTGCTTCGTTAGACTCGTGTGCCGCGATTTGGTGGACAGGCTCTCGGCTGTGCTGCATGTGCCGCATGTGGCACATGTGGCAGCGCACGCAATGAGCACAGCTCCAATTACTCCCAAAAGAACACGGAAACAGGAGTGGAGATGAAGATGATCTTCTCATCATCTCTTCTGTTCGCTTACCTGTTTACTGAACATTGCAATATCCTCGTTAAACGATTCAGATGAACAAACATCGCCACCTTGCACGCCAGGCTCCCTCGGCGTACATGTGGCCAATTCGCATTTCTCGAATATTAACGCCAAGAGCGGGAATAGCGGATGTCTGCAATAGAAAGAGACAGGGCGACAAATTAATAAACTGAAATTTACATCTAAAAAGAAAAAGAATAAGAATAGTCCCATGCAAAAAATCATGATTCGTGGTGATTTAAGAATTGCTTTGAGTTAATAGCTCTAAAAAAAACAAAACAAGGGCTTAGCATATTTTTTGTCAGTGTATGCCTATCTGTTTTTTAACTATTTCCTGCCTTGAACCTGCCATGCAAATGAGAAGCAGCTGTTTCGTTTCAGTGAAAAAAGAGAGAGATAGATAGAGAAAAAACTTTCCACATCCACATATAATCCCTCCGTTTGAGACCCGGCCCTACATTTTGACGGATTAGTTCAGCAACTATGCATGATTTGAACATTTTTTGTTGTTCTTTCTTTTATTTTATGAATTTCGTTTTCTTTTTATTGTTGTTGACTGCTCTTCACGCTCCAAGCACAAATTGCACCTGAACAAAATTAGGCAAAAGAGCGAGTGAACCCTCGCAAACAACGGGGATGTTACTTGGCCAGCCCAGGCACTTCATTTAGCCATTAGATGGCACAACTGACCATTGACCATCGGTGAGGGTGTAGCTGTGCGCTTAGCAACTATTAATAAGCGGACCGTGGCCCGAAACCCCTGAACTCTGCTCTACAACTGCTAATGCGAAGGCTCTTGCGCTTTTTACAGTCGAGTGCGCAGCAGAGTTTCCATTCCCATTGCCATTCCCCTTTCTACTCCATTTTCAATTCCATTTCCATTCCCATCCCCGCGGGCCAGGATCGACCCAAGCAACAAAAAAGTGTGCACTCATTTGCCATGACTTGGCATTTGTGACAGGCAGCTGAAGTTGTTCTTGTTGTTTTTTTTTTTTTTGTTGCACTCCACTCGAGAAGGTGTTAAGAGAGTTCTGCGCATGTTCATTTTATTGTAGCGGCTGCTTTTTCATTTCGTTTATTTCTTATTGTTATTATTATTTTTGTATCTGGCTGCCGCTTTCAAGGTGTCAATTGTACAAATAAGAAGCGCATTTTCGAGTTTTATTTACAGCAGTGCCACTGGGAGTGGCAGTTGCAGGTGGCAGAGCCAAAGCCCAAGCCAAAAAGTGTGCTAATGAAGTCATGCGCCATGTTTGCTCATCCACTTGAAGCGCAAACCCAGACGCAGACGAGGACGCGGACGAGGACATCGTCCTAAGCGATGACGAGAACGCTCATCAAACAACCAGCAACCAACAGCTGATTGATGCCAACTCAAACTGGGCTCATTCATAAAGTTGCCGGACAAAACAAACAAAAACCAAATATTTGCTTTAAAATACACATGAAAAAATGAAGGCGAAAGTCAAACATGATTCAAGCAGCTGTTCCTGGGTATCGCCAGTTGCAACACATGAAAATTGGCAGTTGTTAAGCTCCTGTGTGCAGGACACGCAACTGCAGAAACGAGAATGACACGAGCAGCGTGTCCTCTGCTTTTGATGAAGTTAGAAAAAAGCAAAAAAGCCGAAACCGCATTTTGGCAACTTAACACCAAGTGGCAGCAGCAGCAGTAGCAGAAACAGCAACAACAATAACAACCTGCAGCTCATTTGGAAGGGACTCCCTAATGCCTAAGCACGTCCATGTGCCGGGTCCGACACTAAGCACGCGCCACACCCCCCGATCAGCCACAACAACCGCAGCCGCAGTCGGAGCACACAAATTAAAAAAGAAATTTTGTTGCCAAAGGAAACCCATAATTTTGTATTTTGCGCAAAACACAGAAGGTCACGCCCAATTCTACGAGTATACAAAAAAATAATGAAAGAGAAAAAACAAACTAAGAGAAAAACATGGCCCTCACTAAGGTTTTTGTTATTTTTTTTCCCTTTTGTTTCCTTGGCTGAAGGATCGTCGCGTGTGCGTTAAATTTATGTTACTCCCTCGCCTCGAATATCTTCTTTTTCGATGACGAGAGGTGCGAACAGGCTGCAACAGGTGGCTGTTTTGCCCAGGGATCGATCACAACAAATTTGTATTCAATATGTGAGTTTGCTGATCAAAGGGCGAAAATTGATGGCGACCCAAGAATGGAGGAAGTTGAAAGTTAAGTAAATTAAATAAATGAATTGGGCAAAATTCAATTGGCCACTCATCAGACGACAAATCATGCTTATCATGCTGATCGCTGTGGTATAAGGATCGTCCCCAAGTGAAGTTCACTACACACTAAAGTTTCTTGATGGCAGCGATAAGAGTGGATTAGAATTTTTTATGTCAGTCTCACGAAAATTATTGAAGATCGAAATATTAATAATCCAGTTTATCAGCCTGGCGATCGTGTACCTATGGAATCTAAAGTTCGACCGATTATTAGTCCTTTCTTGAACTATTAATCGATCGACACAATCTAGCATTACGAGTGATCGTGTAAGTTTACCCACAAAATCACTTTGGGCTGGAATTGTTAATCGCTTTGTGTTGCTCGATCGACTTTAATCCAACTTATGAATGAGCGACCATTTTTATGATCTATGCTTATCGCAAAACTGGTTCATTGACAGCTCTCTGTACTGGGCTGTTCCAATTGATTTGACAAGTAGTATTTAACGATTCGGCGTAATTTTTTAAAAAGTTTGGTAGCAACATTTGGCGTTTACTTACTCATAAATCGCATCCTTATCACGTTTGTGTACCTCGGGTATTGCGCCCATTAGGTGATTAGCAACCGGTGATACATGACTAGGTGTACCATGCGCTCCGGCCCCCGAATGGTAGCCGTGCATCCCAACTGTGGCCGCTGCCGCGGCGTGCGTCATGTGCGGTGAGTGGTGCGAGGGGAGGCCTTGCAGTCCGGGCGGCCGATGGCCGACATGTGGATCATACATCGCCGCGGCTGCGGCGCCAGAGTCCATGCCGTAGCCATGCAGGCCATCGTCATACTGTAAACAAACCAGAGAAAGAGATAGAGATTTTATACTTATTAGATATATAATTATATTTATACGATATGTTTCTCAGCGTCAGTTAATGCCAGCTATAAATTGTACCTGCATAAATGTACGTACATTTATATGTGTGTCTTTTCTGTACATATGTCTATCTACATTTAAATTATTTCCAAGCACGTCAACAAATATTGAAGCCCCCAAAATAAAAGAGGGGAAAAATAACAAAACGGTTCGCATTGTGTTTGACCTTGTGATTACTTTAGCTGCGGCATTATATAGATATCTATATGTACATATATATATTTAGCTGATTGCTGTTTTTGTTCTTATTGTTGTTGTTGTCGCTTCTTTTCTTTCAACGTTTTTTGCATATTAATTAAGCGCCAAAATGAGCAGCAGCAGCAAAACAGTTAACATAGAGCAGCAAAAAAAGTAATTTTTAATGTTATCAGTTAATCTGTGTGCGATTGTGTGTGCGAGTGGGCTGGTGCGAGTGTATCTCGCTAGCTCCGTCTCGCTCTCAATTGCAAACTGGTTTCAAGCATACAACAACGGCAAAAACTACAAGCAACAGCAACAACACAAAAATATTTTTTAAAGTTCAACCTGGCTGCTCTCTGCCTTCTGTGATTACTGCCTTTTGTGATTGCGATTGTTGTTGTTGTTGTTGTTTTAGTTTTTGTGTACGATTTTTATCATTTTTATACTCAAGTGGCGTCGTCGCCGCTTCACACTGCATAATTTTTGGAGCTGAGCATCTGAGGTGCTGGAAAGCTGGAGAGCTGAGGCGCAGCAAGTTGACAAGATTTTTGTGCAGCGACAAGAAATGATGGCACTTTTTGCTGCCGAAGTTTTCCCTCGCATTTGTTTTGCCTTTGTGCCTGTGTGTGTTGTTATCGGCTTGGAAAAATCTTTGACACTAAATGAGCAATTGACTGAGTGACGCTTCGCGGCTTGGGATTGGCATTGGACTTGTGATGGGGAGTGTAGTAAGTGGCTTTGATACGAGTAGCTCTTGACTTGGCCAGGATTTGCACCTGACAGTGTGTGTATGTTTAAGTGGGTACCTGTGTGAATATATGTGTGTGCTTGCTTAGAAATGGGTCTATCAATGGCTGACTGTTGCCCCCATCCTGCATTGCGAGTGCTATTCTCAGGCAGCAGCAACAGCTGCTGTTGGCAGGTTTTGTGCGGCTGCCACCTGCAAAAAGTACCAAGACCTTTTGTCATTTTAGTTTGCTGGCAATCCTTTAGATACACACAACAGATTAGTTACTGTGCAGCTTTCGAGGCACAAGCGCACAAATCGAGTTCTGTTCCGTTTTGCTTTTGTCGCTTTTTATTATTTTTGTTTTTTGTTGGTCTTTTTGTCACTCATTCTTGGTGTTGGCGTCTCTGTATGCAGTGCATGCAAGATACAAACTTATAGATACAGCCAGACCGGATCAGTGCCAGACCACAGAATGAACCGAGCCCGGGTCGGACCGGGCCGGGCCGGCTGGAGCCAGACCAGGCAGTCGAGCAGTTAAACTATAAAGTTGTTATGCTAATTTTAGTGTTGGTGGCACAGCCAACGAATGAGCGAATATACAAAGCAGCCCGCGGAGGCAGCGTTGTTGCTTTTAGAAATGAGGAAATTGTGGAGCACCAAACTGCTAAACGCCAAACAGCCGAACGTCCAAACAGCTAAGAAAACAAAGCAAATCACAAGCAAAATCACCAACAAAGAGATCTCTGAAAATTACCACAATTTGTACTTGTACATAAGTAATGTGGGAATTGAGCAGCAATCCTCTATACCCATTCCCAGTGCCCAAATGAACGGACTTTTGTTACTTTTGTAACTGAACGCGCCAAAAATCGAACAGGCAAACACACTTAAGACCTGGCACTGAAGACTTAAGGCTTTCCCATTTGATTGATGATCATCTGCGGGCTCGAGCCGGAGCCCGAGCCCGAGCCCGAGCCAATGACCTTGTTGAGGCAACGTCGATTGCTGCAAGCTCTGTTCTCAAATACACTCCGCTTCACTACACTCCTTCTCATTCCCTCCTACCCTTCTCCGCTCTGGTGAATCAATAACAACAACACAGCCAACAATCAGTGGACGCTAACGGGGACTCGGAATATAACAGCGAACATGGCTCTATTGGTGTTGTCGTCTGATTTTGACAAGTTCAGCGCCGAAATCCTTCAAAAATGTATGTATTTGCGGCCCTCACACTCACCCAATGTCAGCGCTGCCCAGGGCTGGCAACGCGGGGGCGACGCTAGCTGTCAGTGACAGGCGCAGCAGTTACATAGCCAACAGGACCACAGGCCGCTTAGCTAGCGAGGACTCAGCGTTCATGTTGTCTCTATATGTGTGTGTTTGTGTCTGTATGTGTATTTTTGTCGTGATTGAGAGACATTAAGTCATTGAGCCGAAAACAACAAGAACTACAACTCACTCAACTCAATTTTTGGCTTTAAATGCTTCAAAATGTGATGCCGTACTTTAAGCTTGCAGTAGGCAGTTTGTTGTGCTCGATGCTATACGTAGTTGTGGGGAGACATACAAACACACATACACTCATATGTCAACCTAACGACTGCCCCAAAAAAAAAGTGGGCGGCAAACCGACCCAAAACATTTGCACAAACATTTTTGTCTTTTTGAACTTGAAACTGAAAACGGTAGCCAAATGCAGTTGCGACAGATGCAAATACAGAAAGAGCGAGAGAGAATGAGAGTGAGAGTGAGACAGAATACGCAAATACAAGTAGAGGGGAAGGACGTGAGGTATACATTTTAGGCGGCAATCGTTATGTTTTTGTTGTTTTGGGGAGTTTATCTAACGGCGCCTAAAACTGACCAGTGCCAGACTGCAAGAATTATAGGTGCGACTGCCTGTGTGCGTGTGTGCGTTCGTGCGTGTGTGTGTCTGTGTGTGTGGTGACAATGGCCGCCATTTTAACAAGCCCTTAAAGCCTCGGCACGTGTCTGTGTCTGTGTGCGTGGGTGTTTGTGTGTGTGTGGGTGTTATGTGTGTTCTCCATATGCATAAATGTTCTAAATAACTACGAAACTATTGAAGTTGTGTATTAATGTGTTGGCCAGTGTTATTGATTTCTTAGTCGGGCAACACTTTTGCTTTTCATTCTTTCACATTCTTAATTGTGCGACGTTGGCCGCCTAATCAAAATTAATTGTTTATCATGTTGTATTTGAGTTCGCTTCGTTTTCTTTTTTAATTCAATTTTTTTGTTTCTTGTTTTGCTTGCTTAATTAGCAGACGAACAGAGCGACCCTGAGATATGCTAGTGCCATTGCCTTTAGAACTGGAATTGGATGTGGATGTGGAGTTGGATTTGGAATTTTGAATATGGTATTGTAGGTGTGTCCGAGAGTCGGCCAGAGTTTGGAGTAAGCCGTAGTTCCGAACCCGTAACCCACAGCCGGAGCATTTCATTAAGCTGGGCACACGCCCAGTTTTATTGTTTTTATATTTTCTACTTTTTTGTTTCTTTGCCATGGGGTCGGTGCTGTTGTTTTGTATAGTTTATTTGGTGTTAGACAATTAATTTTTGTTGCGTGCTTCAGCGTTGTTTAATTTACAGTTGCAGCCACAGTCGATTGGAACACGCTCGCTTTTATTGGTATTATTATTACTACTAATAATAATATTCGGAGCCCTGTGAAGTCTGCCAAACAAAAGCGTCTAGGAACCAAAATGTGAAACGTATTCTACTACGAAAAATAATTCATTTTCATTTTTGGCACTCGCATTCTTAATTCTGGAGTTTGAATTGATGTTCAAAAACAAATGCTCAGAGCACATGTGTATATATGTGTATGGCATGTATATATAAATATATTTCAGACGATCGTTAGCTAAATTGAAAGTCGTAGTCGCTACACAAGGCGACAGCAACCAGAAATTCTTGGCATTTTAACATTAATACAAAAAAACAAAAAAAAAACAAGCAAATGACGTCAGTCGGGTATTTATTAAAATAAAAGCAGCTAAAAAAATATTATTTTAAAAATACAATATAGACCACAACAACGACTAGCACAATTTTCTACGGGCCACACATTGAACTATCTAATTAAAATCAAAGATAATCCAAATTCTAAGAATTACAGTCGAAGTATTCAAGTACTATATGCATATATTGTAAGCATTGGGTTCAGTTCCCTTTAAATTGAATACTTTCTCATGGGCTCCAAATTATTTTTGAAAGAGTATAAATATATTTATACAATTCTTAACATAGTTTTTCGCTTAAAAATGATGAAAAATAATATAAATAAAATGAATAAAAGTGTCATCTAAAAATTAGATTAGTCATTTTGCTTTTAACTAATTTATGTATAAATACGCATGAGAACGAACTAAATACAAATGCACAGACATGTGGATTTGAATATTTCGAATATCGTTAAACGCTTGCCGCCTTGTGGCTTTTAGACACTTTATTTCAAGGCACTTTATTTAGTATCTGAAGGTATGTATTTTTTTTTTTAGGTGAGTATCTATACATTGTATTAATTTCTAAATATATATTTAAATTACAAAAAAAAAAAACAAAAACAACTTTAAATATTATCTCACATTTTCTATCAATTTTGAACAGCACGCGGCGTCTATTTAATTAAATTGGCTTGGCCCGACAACAACAACAAATAGGAAGCAGAAAAAACAGAGAGGAGCTAGCAGAGCTGTGGCAAACAGTGGAGTAGCTGCGTCTGCTTCTGCGTCTGCGTCTGCGTCTGAGTCGGGCATGGCAAAAGTTACTCAAAAATACTAAAATAAATTGCGTGCTGATGGCTCATTTAATTTAATGAGCGGCGTGCAACTTGTCTAAATGATTTTCCACGTCTTTTCGTTGCTTTGCCCCCACGGAAGACCCCAAGCATTTTCAGCTTGTATCAGTTAGTTTACAGTACATACATATATACATACATATATGTATGTATATCTTTCCTTCATTGTTGTATCCAAACTCTGCGCTAGAGCGTAAGTCAAAAGGCTGTAATGGAATTCACTTAACTTGCCGAAAATTAGCGCTCGCTTAGCGCTAATGCTGGGTGGAAATTACATTGTGCGAAATATTTTTAAACAAAATTTTAAAGACGATTTGAGCGCAAATGTAAAAAGAAATGAAACTAATGAAAACACTTCCAACAGCCAAACGGCCTCTTGGCAAAAACACCAACAACGGCAACAACTACAAAAACAACGCACCAGGCACCAAACGAGGCACGCAATTTGATCATTAAACATGAAGCTCTTTAGCACACGAAAAACCCAAACACTACCCCAGGAGTCATCGAGTGGAGCTGCAGAGCAGTTCATGCGGTTGGCATCCAATACCGAACCCCCTGGAGACTGTTGTAGGTTCCGTTCCGTTTCGTTCCGTTCCGTTCCGTTTCGTTCCTTTCATTTCCTTCCCGTTGTAGGTAGAATGTGGCCTGCAGCGCACAATTTTTATGCAGTTTCTGGTATGCCAGAAATGTGCATTTACATATGCACACATAAATTGTATAATTTGTTTATAAATTTTACTTGTAGATAGACTAGTGCAAAGTCCCGAAGAACAAGTTTCATAAGAGCTGGAGATGGGAATAGACCCTACTGAAATTCCATTTGTCTGTTAAAGACTTTTAAATCTGGCATGACTCATGGGCGACTGTGTTTTTTGATCTTCCTCTCACAATTCTTTCATTGCCAGATTATATGAATCATTCCGAGTTGAAAGTTACGAGAACTGAGCTAGCAAATGTCAGATTATTCCCAACTATATATATATATATATACTTGTGATAGTTATTGCATTAAAAATAGTTTGCTGTTCTTACATAAATAAAATTTCTTTAAGACACAGTTGCTTTCTTGTTCATATAAATTTCTGTTGATTGCTTGAATATTTCTATAAAATATTTGAGTAAATAGATTTAAGTGCGGCAACGACTTAACCCAACGTCGATTCCCAAACATAATATAAATCCTAAACAATTTGCACCTGAGAGCAAAACTTTTTACTTTGTATTTTATTCTATACTATGTCGGAATTCCAACAGCGTATAATTAAGACATCTCCGAATGTCTACGGGACCTGCTTAACTTGAAAATATTCCTACAAAAAAATGTTTTATTATAGTCTGACTTAGATAAAAAAAAAATCGACCAACTCTTAAGACTGTAATTTGAAGGAAAACTCATGCTGTTTGGCACCTAAATCAGACGCCATCGGCGCGATTTGCAAGTGAATATAATACGAAAACTGCTGAAGCCCACAAAAGCGAAACAATTTAAGGCCAAATCGAAAAACGGCCGCACATTTAGAGCCCCAGAGCCAAACAAATGGCGAACTGCAACAGCAAACTGTGAGATGCGAATGTCGAACGGCCTCTAGGGCTCTCGGGCTCGACCGAATACCATTTTGTGTTGTGCACTTTTATTTGATTTTTACTATTTTCATTTTCATTTTCATTTTTATTTTATTTTTATTTATTTTCCGATTTTATTTTTCGCTCTCGCGCGCTGAAAACGCGACCAGCGCGCACTAGACGAATTATATTTTATGCCACAAATTACGCTGCGGTTAACCTTTAAATTAAAATAACACCAAAACAATTTTTGTGTTGAATGTTGAATGTTGCAGCCGGGCAGCGGAACAGCGGTGTGTGTGTGTGTGTGTGTGTGCGTGTGTGTGTGTGTGTGTGTGTGTCTGAGGCAGCTGCACAAATTGCAATTGCCGCTGCTCGCTTTTTGTGATCTTTTTTCGTTTTTCATTAACTGCGAGGCATAAAATAATCAAATTATATATAAAAATTGCCTGCTGCCATTTGTTCTTGGTTTTTGTTGTAACGCACAAAAGTGAAAATTATAGTAAAAATAAAGCGAAATGAAATTGTAATTGTAAATAATAAAACCACAGCGTGTTGCCCTCAATGAATGCCTCTTCGCCTGCCTCTGACTTTTCCAACCACGCCACGCCTCGCCAATGTGCAATAAAATTATATGCATCACATCAAACACACACGCACAGACACGCACACAGAGACCACACAGCCAATGAACCTGGGCCGTTTGGGCATTTGATGGAATCGGAATCTGAGACTCACCGAAAGAGAGCGAGAACTTCGCGTATTAAACCACAAGCGTAAATTTATGTGCCTGCAACAACACCAACAACAACAACAACAGCTCCAATCCGAAGCGATCCTATCCAGACCGAACCGAACGGAACAGTTAAATATTAAAATCACCACAAAAGTCCCGCAGGCAGTTTGTACTTTTTTTTTGTTTTATATATATATATATATATATATTTATATATATATTTCGTGTCTTTAACTGGCCTCTCCCCAGAGAGCCAGGAGTAACTCTCTGGCATGGCCGGCACATAAATACACCTAATGTTAATTACAAACTACGCACACACACACACACACACGCACACACACGCACAAACACGAATTTACTTATACTGCTCTCGTTTTCTTGTATTTTTTAACGATTTAACGATCCATAGAAATATCAAGTTCGTTTCGCACATATATGTTAATCAATTCATAAAGTTAAAGTTGGTAAATAAAGCACACAAAAAACGAAAATATTTAGAAAAGAGTGCTTAGTATGTTGGTTAGTCAGCTGATTAGTATTTTTTCTTTTATATGGCTAGAAGAGGTTTTCGAAAAATGATTATAATAAAATGTAGAATACAAATTATAATTAAATATAAAACTCATACCATAGAGAAATATCTGAACCGATTTTATTTGATTGGAGTAATGAATCTTCAAAAAAATAAGTTAAGTCAAGTAAAAGAGTGAGCATATATTCAATAAATTGATATTTTAGTTGTAAGTACAACGTGATGTACAATGTCAAGATCTAAACAGAGACTAGCTTTAATAATCGGGAATCTGTCAAGTTACATTTTTACTACTTTTTCGTTAACATTATGTTAACTGTTATTTAGTTGAAATGTTCCCCATACCAGCCGATATTTGAAAATAATTAACAATTGCAGACCTAATATTATAATTCGTGAATATAAATACACGTGCACACACATTTACATATGTATACAGATTATCAGCTTGATAAAATTCTAGCAATTATAATATTTTTTTTAGTCTGATTTCCCCATAAAAATCTTGTCACGCCACAAGCACTAACTGCTTATAATATATGTATACATACATATGTCTGTATGCATGCCTGTATGTACGGAACAGAGACGAATGCCGACGGCTTCGAAAGAAAAAACACAATAATTCAACACATAATCGGAGATGTGGATCTACACGAGTTCTTTCTGGCTGTAATTAACAGACATTTTCGGAAATCATAGAATTAGCTGTGTAGAATTTGACAATTGGCAAATAATCGCAAACGACTCTATCCATCAGCACCAAGAAAGCAAAAACAGCCGCAACACTGCTTCATGAATTTTCACCAAGAAACCCACCACAGGCACTTTCTATGGTATTATATAATTTCAGGCATAAATTAAATTATTTCACACTAATTCCTCGATCTCAAGAATATCGATAAATCGAATGGAAGCCCGAAATGGTAGCCTTATGTGAAACGCCGTCGCCACACGGGAACTTGTGAACATGGACTTTCTGACGCTGAGGCAAAGACTTTTGGGATTGGGATTGTATACTTTGGGTTTTCTTTAAATATTTGGTTGGATTGATTTACTTACCCTAGGCTGAGCCATTAATGCTCTGGGAGCGACGTCTAACCCGATTTGTGCCACTTTTAGTGGTGTACAGAGGACAGTTGGCGGCGCAACACAGAATGAGGGGTCCGCGTCCCTTGCGTCCTCGTCCTCGTCCTCCCTGGCGACGTGATGAACTCTATGGAGTAAGATCTGTGAGATCTGTCAGATCTTGGGGGCTCCTGCTATGCTTGATGCGCAAGGGTTGGCTGTATTTTTTTTTTTTTTTTTTTCTCGTGACACTCACAAAAATATTATTAGAATTTGTGTATTTTGTATATTTTCAATTTCTTTCTTTCTCTCTTCTTCTCTTCCCTTGATACGTAGTTCTTGCTCTGCTTCTTTCTATGCTTTTGCACTACTGCTTCTTCTTCTTCTTTATTATTTTTTCGGTTTTAACACAGGCACATTTGTTAAAATCTTGCTTTAGATTTGTTTCATTCTTTGCTAAGATTTATGTATTTAATTTGTTGTTGTTGTTTTTGTTGCTGGTATACTTTGTTGTTGTAGTTACGCGCGCGTTTTTGTTATTAGCGGGAGATCTTTTTGTTTTGTATTTTGTATACATACATACATATATAAATGTTTATATAATATTTACATATAACTTCTTGCTTTATATATATATATTTTTTTTTAATTTTGCTTTTGTTTTGCGGTTTATAAAAATCGTATACAATTTGTTTTCATTGGGGTTGCCGTTGCAGTTGTTGTTGTAGTTTCTTTGTTTTTATGTTTTTACATATGTTGTTCCTTTAAATATACTGCTGAGCTGGAGTTGTTGTTGTTGTTGTTTCTGCTGCTTGTGTGGGCCAGGCAACATAGTTTGCAGTTGCTGTTGCCTTTTAGCTCTGCTTGTGGGTTGTTGTTGTTGTCATAAATCCATTGCTCTTGCCTTTTGCAGCTGCTGCTTCTTCTTCTTCTTTAACTTCTAACTGTTCCTCTTCGACTGCGTCCCTTTTGTGTTGTTGTTTTGTTGTATATTTGTTTGCTTGTATGTCGTATACTTCTTGCTTCGTATAATATGCGCACTATTTATCACAGCTGCTTCTACATACTATAATATACTACGAAAAACCAAAAGCTTGTTGTCAATTTTCGTTAAAAATCAGCAGCCAATCAACATCAACTAACTGTTTACAGTTTATAGTTGCATTAACTGCACTTTGTTTTCTTTTTTGCTTCTAACGAAACGTGCAATCGGAAAATGTTACAAATGTTGTTTTAGCGACGGTAACGCGACGGTAACGCGACGGCGAAGGCGACGGAGACGGCGGCGGCTACACGACGAAAAACCGTTAACGTTGCTGCGTAACGCGTAACGTAACGTAACGACTGATCGTAACGTCGCGCAACGAGACGCGCGCGCTTTTCGCT
This sequence comes from Drosophila kanekoi, assembly GCA_037075305.1. Classification (NCBI taxonomy): domain Eukaryota; kingdom Metazoa; phylum Arthropoda; class Insecta; order Diptera; family Drosophilidae; genus Drosophila; species Drosophila kanekoi. The sequence continues at coordinate 327,854 of JBAMCE010000131.1, read as the reverse complement.
TATATGTGATTTGATATATTATTTTCTGGCTTGCCGAGGAGATCGCGACGAGTAAATTTTTGGCGGCGTCCAAAATTTGTTCCGCTAGCTGTCCGCAGTTGTGGTTATTACTAATGTTGTTGTTGTGTAGTGTGGCAATAACAATAATAATGCTTTGTAATAGCAATAATAATAGTAATAATAATAATTTTTCTCAACGGCTGCGACGTTGGCGACGGCTTCGGCGTTTTCGGCTTCGCTTCTCGCTTCGCACACAACACAGACAGCACAAGCACAAGCACGTCGTACGCGGTTCGAAGGCAAATACACACTGTCAATCATGCTCATGCACGCTTGCACGCCGCTGTCTGGTCGATCGTACACTCACACATACGCACGCACACAGTCGCAAAGACGACGGCGACGCAACAATTGTGCCATTAAAAAAGGTTGTACAAAGCGGTGGCTCATAAATTTACCAGCAGTGCGAGTGCGATGGCTATACAAACACATTTGACTCCGGCGAATTGTGGTGCGTGCGTGTGTGTGTGTGTTTGCGCTTGCTGGTCGCTTTGTTGGTGTAATTGCGGCGAATTGCGCGGCGAAAGCGCAGGCGCGCTCTTGTGAGCGCACTACAAAATGGGGCCCAAAGGCAGAGCGCAAAGGATGATGACTGATTTGTTAGTACGCCTTTTCTGTCATACACACACTTGTCACAATCTGGCCTGGGCTGCGCTACTCTACTGCGCTCAGTTTTGCTATATATTTTTTGTTTTTGTTTTTTGTTTTGCCATTTGTTTTTCGACTCTTTTTGCGCAACGACGACGTCGTCGTGTCGTTGTCGTCGTCGTTGGCGTTCGCTCAACGTTCGTTCATTCGTTTGAAATTTATTTGGCTTTGGCCAAAAGGAGACGGCTTATAGGTTTTGGCCGCTGCTACCGTCGCATCGCCTCTCTCTGCTGCTGCCAGCGTCGTCGTCGTCGTCGTTGTAGCCGTCGCTGTGCGTGCGTTGAAAATCAGCAAAAACCAATCCCATTTGTTATTTTCGCTTGAGTGAGTGGCAGTTTGCATCAGTTTGCCATTCAGTCTTCTTTGGCCGCCCCACCTGTGCGCGCAGGCATTGGGCATTGGGTGGTTTTTGGGGCTGGGGTTGAGCGTGTTCTCAGCGCTCTGTGCTGTGTTTCTCGTGTTTGTGTCAGTGAGTGCTTTCAGGTGTTTTCTAGCCTTTGCCACTCCAGACGTTGTCGTTTGGCATTGCCTTTGCCTTATGCTTGCTTGCGCTTGTCCGTCACTTCGCATCGCGCTCAACTTTCGCTCAATTTTTTTGCGCTCTTTGCCATCTCACACACACACACACACACACACACATACACACACACACACACAAAGTCATTCAAAGAGAAGCACTTACATACACTCGCGCACGCATACATAGACAGTTGAATAGGCAACGCCTTCAAAAGCTGCAGCGACGTCGTCGTCGTCGTTGTCGTCGTCGTCCGGCGTCATGGCGATCCAGCCACTTAGCCAATGATCCTGCCAGCAGCAACGCCAACAATAAAAACAACCAACAGCTGTTCGCACCGTGAACTTTGTGTGCAATAATAAATCGCGCGCCGATAAATTCAACTGCCCAAAATGCATATCCTGCCGCTGCCGTTTGTTGTTGTTGTTGTTGCTACTACTGCTGTTGCTGGCGACTCCGTCGTCGTGTCGTCGTCCTCGTGGCAGTTTAAAAAGCAGTTAACACATATTCCGAGGCAATTTTTCAACAACGCATTTTTGGCCTGTGTGTCCTTTTGTTTTTTTGTTGTTCCTGTTTTCCGATTTTATTTTTTATAATTTTTTTGTTTCTTGTTTTTGGCTAACCGGCGTGCGGCGCCCGGTCGCCATTTTCATTTTTGGGGAGCCAACGGCAACACGGGCGAATGCTGCGTCGACGCCGGCGCTCGTTTTAATGTTGCCGCCGTTTTTGCGCGTTTTTGCCAAAAATGAAAAATTGCTTTGTTTTTTGTTTTGCTGCCGGGCTGACGGGCTGACTGTCTGGTTGCCTGGGCTCCCTGGCAAGGATGTTGTCACTGTTACACCGATGACAAAGATAATAATAATAATAATGATGATGGTATTGATGCTGATAATGATGATGCTGCACTTAATCTGGTTTCCATTTCAAAACAGCTGATCATATTTTGTTCTTATTACGCTTCTTTTCCCTATTATGGTTGTTGTGAGGAGGTGAGGAGATTAGCCTCTGGGAGAGTCCTCGTCTCCACTCTCCCAGAGCTTTCGTCTTACTGTCGCCCACTTGACAAATTTATGAGACGTTGATTGATTTGCGGTTTGAGATTTTTTCCACCAACTTTTTTCAATTTTCATGCAAAATTGTTGCTGCTGCTGTGTTGTTGTTATTGCAGTGCCAAGGTGCTTAAATTTAAGACCTGCTAATGCAAATTTGTGTGCCAAATGTGAGCGAAAACAAAGCGAATACAATTCGTATTCATTTGAAAATTCAATTAAAAGTAATAAATTGCTTATTTATTTGAGTGTGTTGAGAACTCGGGGTCAAATCAAAAGGTGTGTGCATTGCCAAAATGGGTTTGACGATAGAAACGACTTAAATGGCATCCTTGTGATTTATAACAAAGTTCAAGGATAAAACGGCAAGGATGCAACGAGTCGAACTATACAACAGGTTAGAAATCTTTTAGGATAATTTACTAATTTAAAATTAATAAAGCTTCAGATTTAACTAGGGTTGAGATTTTGATCAACTAGCTGAAGAAAATCATATTTTGTTAGCGCTCCTTTAAATAATTCCTCTAACAAACAAATTTATATTATATTTATATATATGTATATACACATATGTATTTATGTATATTGAAAATCTTTTACAATGTGAACTAAATGTGACTCGTAAATATTCACAAATCCAATTAAAACTGTCAATAAGACTTCATTTGATTGGGTCTACAAAAGGTGCATTTTAAAATCAGGCTTTAACACGCTAAAGTTTACCAATTAATAATTAAGGTGCTATGTATATGAACTTTAGCGAATCCAACGAGGTCTTAGCTGCACTCGAGGAAAACGAAATAACTGAACTTGTTAGCAATTTTGTCTATTACATTCTTTAAGAGCAAGCAAAATGGAAGAAAAATGCAATGGGAATTTAATTTAATTTAATATTACAACTTGGCAAAATTGAGGAGACCATGAAATTCAAATAAGCAGACCCCAAGCAAAGAGCGAAGGGCGCACCGAGGTCTCCACCCACCAAGGAAAAAAGATAGACGAGAAAAAGAGAAACGGCAGCTTGATAATAAGACGAAAAGCTCAAGGCAGCAAAATTGCATTTGGAAACTTCCAATCCCAGACGAGCGCTGTGCGCTGAGCATTGCTGTGGCATTTATTGGCGAGACGGACGAAGAAAACTGTGTGCGAGCGAAAAATAAGTCGATGAGAAAGCTCATGCACACTCACACACATACTTACAGCGCACAATACATATACACATACACACATACACACTAAGGCACACACACTGAGGAACAGAATGAGGCGCAGCCAATATGATTTAAAGCGGCGGCAGCGGGCCCCAAATGAGCGCCAACCGTTGCTCGCTCACACTCACTCACACACACGACAGCTGGTACTGTTGTTGTTGGCGCTGCTGCTGTGCATGACAATTCATCTCTTTCTTATAAACGCAATTTATCAAATGAAAACGACGAGCGAGCGACAGCAAAGATGAAGACGACGACACGATATCAAGTTGATGTGAATGTGCCTGCTTGTATGTTGTGTGCATGTGTGTGTAACTGAAGCTGCGTGTGTGAGGCGAGGCTCACTCAAACTCAACTTGAACTGAGCGCCGAGTGCAACACGAAAGTCGCTCGCGAGGCGAAACAAAAAAAAACAAATTAAAAATGGCACATGGAGAAAAATAGGAGTTGCCGTCGGCGCTCGAAAAATCAACAACAACAAAAGCAGCAACAGCCACAGCGACAATTTTCTTTTTGGCAGACCCCAACTCGTTGATACTGAAAAACCGCCATAATCTTGACAGACAAGTGCACACTCGCTCATACACACACATTCACTGACATTCACGGAGCGCGCCGCTCTTCGCCGCATTGTTTTCGCTCATATTTCACGCTCAAACGGCCATTTCGCTGCACTTTTAATGGTTTGTTTTTGTTTTCGTTGCGCGCACGAGAAAGAGAGCAGTAAACGAGCTCAGGACTGACGATACGACGATACGAATTCGCCGCATTGCGCGAGCGGGCTAGCATGATGTATGCGCATTCGCTTTTTATGGCAAACCGAACAGCTGTTTACGAGACGCGTACAGTTTAAGGGTCACTGGATTTATACTACGAATTAATTTGTATTATTTTTTGCACATTTCATAGACAAAACGATTCGTTTTAACATTTACCTGCTTACATAAATTCATATTTACCTGTCCGCTTGCATACTTTACCTTCGGTTAGGTCCAGCTACAGACTTCAAACGAAATTTTGTGACTTTCAACGCTTGACGCGGCCTGCCATAAACGACTTAGGACTAGCCTTTGGCCTTTACCTGGCCCAGAACTCGCACCCACTGCGCGTTCCGGCCAAGTCATTCAACCCGCCATGCAAAAAAAAAAAATTGCAAGGACTCCATTAATTCCCTGCGGTGCCGGCATTGAACCAGCCTCATTTTTCAGCCAACAACAGGGTCTATGTTGGACCAAAAATAGATCGATATACACAAATAAATATGCCGGTCATTGGCGGCGCCCCCTCCCCTGGCCAGTACCACGCAGCCAGCGGGCCACGGGATGACAACTTGTCGGCTCGTCACTGGGGCGTCTGCTTGTGACAGGCGACGCCGCTGCCCCCGGCGGCATTTAAGTGTTGCCCGAATTTCAGGACACTGCGATGTTTTAAAGCCACTGCGCCGAAAGTTTGCGAAGCGTTGGCAATTTGTCAAACAAAGGCGAAAGGGAAATGGCCCTCTGGCAGCTTTAAGAACGCTTAAAGGAATCAAAACGGCACTTACCTGGCATTTGCAGGGCTAAAAACTAAAGAACCCGCTCCCCGGGAGCGACCATTCATCATACGTTACCTGCAAGGCAAAAGAAAATAATTGAAAATTCATTTAATTTCGTATAGACAGGAAAGTCACAGTTTCAGTTACCCAGCGGCATGCAAATGAGCCGAAGGACTGCGACGGCACCGGAGGATTAAGATGCATCTCAGCCAGCCTGGCCACATGTGTCGTGCACGCCCCAATCTCCGACCCTCTGCCTTTCTCTCTCTCTCTCTCTCTCTCTCTATGCTGAGCGATCTTGTGTATTTGTTTCAGGCAGACACGAGAAAATGTTTTTCGTTTTTGATTGATTGCCCAGAAAAACCACTTGAAAATGTCACAGGCGAGAGGGGTGAGAGGACCCGGGCCCGGGCCAGCCCTGAGATATGGTATATGGGATATGGGACATTGGACAGCGAGTGAAGTGAAAATCACTTCCACACACACACGTACGTTTTTCAAATGAAAAACAACTTATGGATGCTGTCTGTCTATAAGTAAATACACAGTACGACTCAATAAAAATATGAAAAGAGGAGACGGGGCGATCGGGAAATGCTCAACTTTTAGTTGCCGCATTATGTGATGCCACTTCAAGCTCTGAAGAAGACAAGACAAGTGTTCGAGGAGATATTCCCCAAAGGGATTTTCATGTTCAAGTATCTGTATCAAGGGAATTCTTTATCTTATAATAAAGTAGAACAAGAGTTTTAATTATGTGTACATATTTTTCAAATTTAGAAATAAATTAATTCGATTCAAGTGAATTATAAACTATTAATATATAATATATTTTCTTTTCTGAGTAGGAGTTATCATTGGGCCCAATTCAGACTCAGGATTTACCTTCCAAATTTCAATGGAGCTTTTACTAAATACTGTAAGACTTTAATTATATCAAAAATGTGTCCTGACTGATCGATCGACTGAACACACCATTACCTCTTGTGAAGCAAGTGCACGCTAAGAATTCCGCTCGCAGTCGTGGGAAATTGGTGGAAAACGAGACAACAAGAATTGATCGACTAGCAAATTGATTTATATAACAAATACATATATAAAACTTAAAGGAGACTGATTGAGTTATTATTAAATAAAGGGACGAATGTTGATGGATATGAAAACTTACGGAGGTGAACGAATCTTAATCTCAAATTGTGTAAGAAAATTGTAAATGTCAAATAAGAAAATTATGTTTAAGTAAGGCTAAGCAGATTAATTTGATTCCTTTGGTATTTCGGATTCTAAAAATTACAATTTTCATCAATTTCTTTTTTGAAGTATTCACAACGCAGTCCCATCAATTAGATCCTAATTAAAATCTGATTCGATAAGAGATAAAAGAGATTAAAAAAGATTCCTCTAAAGATAAAAAGCCTTTCAAACTTAGTTTAAATATTTACATATTAGACTAAAATTAGCAAATATAATGTACAAAATTAAATTGAGAGTTTTTAAAAGAAAAAATTTGGCATAGGGAAAAGCTTGAGATTGTCCTTGTCGCTGGGCGAGCTCTAGCCCCAAAAAGAGAAGAAGCCGCCCGCTCCCACATGACTCCAGCTTGTCGCCAAACTATTGGCACGTTTTATAAAAACACACACACACACACACACGCAAAAAAAAACACATACGCACAACAGACCAAGCGACCATAGGAACGGGCAGTGAAAGCGCGATGGAGAGAGGAGGTGGACTGTGGAGAAAGAGAGCGAATAATAATCTACGAAAAATAAATTTATGTGCATTTCCGTTTTTGTTTTGTCCTTCCGTTTAAGTAAATAACAAATATTATTATCGCTTGGCCACAGCGCAAGGAGCCAAAGGACATGACAGGACGGCATGTTTGGAACCCAGTCTACAAAAAGGCAAGCCAAGTTCTCATTGAAGATAGTTCGTCAGTTCAGCGACAACACAAAGTAAATAAAATGTGCACAACTACCAGCAGAAGCAGAAGCAGAAGCAGCAGCAGCCACAACAACAACAACAACAACAACAACAACAACGACAACGAAACAGGAACAACAACAATCACAAAAGCCAGGCAAACAACAAAAACAACAAAATTAAATAATGCCACAAACGATTTCTTATGAAATGTTCAAAAATATACAACACCCCGACAACATCGACAGCGGCACACACACATACACACATTCCATCCGGCATGTGTGAGGGTAGGGGGCTGTGCGAGTGGGGGCTGTGTATTGGGAGTCAGAACGGAAGCCGCCGCCGTCGAGCTCTACAAACAGCAATAACAACAACACGACTCTGGCCTGTACATACACAAACCAGCAAATAATAACAACAACAACAACAACTCAATGAAATTATTAATGGTCGAAAACTGCAGTTCAGTCCGGCGACGGCGAAGGCGACGGCAACTTGGTGACCAAATGGTCAGCACACGACGCCTCGGCCCAGGAGCTGTACGCGACCAAGTACACACACACACACACACACACACACTCACTCGCCGCACACACTCACACACACAGAGTCCGGTGCAGCCAGGCAAATAAATAAATAAATAAACAACAAACTCTAATTAAACGTTGTTTCGAGTGTGTCGGCATTTCGATAACGAACAGAAAGAAGGAACGTGGCCCAGGCCGGCGTCCTGTGGCTGCTTCTGCGGCTGCTTTTGCTTCTGTTCCAACGCGCTTTATCAGGCTGCTCCCAGTCATTCAGGAGTCAGCCCAGCAGAGCCGGCACCCGCAGCAGAAGCAGCAGCCGCAGTGGCCCTGGCGCTGGCCTTTTGCTTGTTAAAACTTTCCAAAAATTCAATCTGTTTACCCATAAGCCAAACAATGAAAGCAACAACAACTTCAACAACAACAAGCTGATAATCAAAGTGCAACAATTTGCGCTCAAGGTCGTACGCAATTTGGCAAAACGAATACAGAAACAGCCTTCAAATAACAAACTACAATAAAGAATCACCAAATTCTCAAAATGGGCAGAAATATCGGAAATCGAAAAATTACGAAGAATAAAGATCTTGGCTCGAATCTAAGGCTGGTGAAGAATGGACTTTAGTCTCTGCTGAAGCATAAAGTTGGTGCAAACGAATGCTTAAAAGTTAGCAACTGCGTAGGTCAAACTAATTATATATATATATATATATATTAAATACTTCTTATAAGTGATCCAATCAGTCAGGCAAAAAAGGAACGAGTGTCTCGATTTTAATCTTGCCCGAATGCTAATCGTTTAAATTAATTTTGAATTTAGCAACACATCGATAACAATTAAAAGCTATTCTAAGCTGTGGGGTAATAGTTAAAGAAAACAGAATATGATTTAAAACTCACATGAACGCTGTGAACAAATATTGATAACTAAGTTTATAAGTTATTCAGATCAGCTTCTTCTGCAGCCGCTCCTAGCCTGGTCGTCAGGGTTCTGGCAGACCCCATGACAGAGGGGCGCCACCCAAGCTTACACCCCTGTGACCTACCTACGAGGCAAATCATCTTCACCTTCACTGTCAATATTTCTTCATTGTAAGTAGCTTTCAACCTAAATATCATTCAAGCTTTAAAACAATTCGATTCTATGCCTGATTTCGCATCCTTTTGCTTGGTACAGATCAGAAGGTACTATCCGATTTTTAACAAATGTTGAATTGAATTGTTAACTCCTAACCTGGGCTTAGCTAAAAATAGTCAATATTATCTTAACTTCATCTGTTTAAAACGTGCAACAAAGTGCATTATATTATTATTTAAGTTATAATAATAATATAAATTATGTTTTATTAATATATATTTGTTTGTGTTTTGCAACTTTTCTTTAGCTGAAGCTTTGTATGTTAATGTGCTTACTTATAATGTGATTATGAAGAAGATTATTATTGAACGGCTTATTGATGTTTTGTGACTTAAAATATCGCAAATCAATGTGATTTGCAAATTTAGGCAATTCGATAAGTTTTTATAGCAACAAGAACTCTTTTCACAATGAAAGAATCGCTCGCTTAAAAGTAATTCAGTTCGGGAACTGATGTCACATTCAAATGCGGATCGCCAGCTCGACTGACCCGAATGACCTTTAGCGTGACAGCTCGCATTCAGAGCTCCCTAAAAGCTTTGCCCATCAAAGCGCGGAAATGCTGCCAAACCGGCTAACTGACTCTGACTAACCGACTAGCCAGTTGCTCAGTTAATCCCCCGAAAATGTAACATTTTTTTTCTTTTTGAATTCTTTCTGTTTGATTTTTTGCCAAGAGCATTTGCATAACAAAAGCGGCTTCAAATTGAAATTTATAAATTGATTTTATTTGGCAAATGCAAAAATTTTGCAGGCTAAAAATACAAATGAAAAAAGGAAAAAAAAACAGGGCCGAGAGTGCGCAGCCAGGCAGGAGAGAAAGGTGTGAGGGGAAATGCTCAGGCACTTTGAGGTGTTTGAGTTCTGGTCTTGGGGGACGAGTTGTTTTTGTTGTTTGATCTGCGAATTATTACATTTTTAATGCTGGCATTTACGTCAAATTAAATTTAATTGTCATTTCCAGCGAGCGAAAACAACAATTCGCAACAACAACAAAGGCCTATAAGTATAAGGGGGCCAAAAAGAGAAATTCGACTGGCGCGGATTTTTGCCCGAAGAACCGAAAAAGGTACGAAATTAAGAATTTCAGATACATATTTATTCACTCTGACGTCATTTTCAGGTTGTTAAACGCATTTCCTAATTATCAAAACTCATAAATTTGAATTTTGGGAGAGCTACGAGCTTTAATCGTAAGCGCAGCCATAAACTTTGGGTTGGCATTTCCCCTGCACCGCATTGCACTCTCGCTCTCCACTTGCCATAAAATGAGAGGGGCGCGAGAGCGCAGCGCGGCGCAGCTCATTTCCCCTGCCAATTACAACATCACACAGCGAGCTTACAGAGCAACGTAGTAAGTGTGGCTGCTATTGTCGTCTCGCTCTGTCTGCTGAGGCTTGACGTACTGACGGGGGCTGTCACTTGGGTCCCGCCACCATTATGGAAAGTGAAATGGATATATTGCTAATGCGCCTGCACATAACAAGGTCGGCAATAAATCAAATGGGTGAGCGGGCAAAGGGAAGGCGTTGCACACAAAAAAAAAAAAAAAATACACGTAGCATTGGCTGGACGGCGGCGGCGTCGACGTTTGACAAAAATCAAATCAAAATGCCATAAAATACCCCAATGCTGGGCAGCTCCGTGGCCAAGGGAACAAGCAGCAGCAAGCCGGGCCCATGCTTTTGGCCAAACAACAAATGAATTATATGCAATTAATTGAGCGCAAATTTGCAAAATACTTTCGTGTGTCTGCGCCTGTAGCCGACTGTGTTGGGTGTGTGTGTGTGTGTGGGCGATTACAGCACGATATGATGATGGATATGCCTAAAAACGGATACTCTGCTGTAGATTGCGTATGCGCCCCATATACCCTGCATTTCTGCATGGCTTATGTTTTTGTTCCAAAAACATTGAGCAATCAACTAAAACTAATTTAAGTGGAATTGCTCGACTCTTTCCTAATCAAATATACATTATTAACAAAAGTACCTGCAGTTGATTTGGTGCCCCAAGAATTACAAAATCTGTGAATAACATATGCGAGGCAAAATCATTTGTTTTCAGCTAGATGCCAATATATTTTGATATAAATCAGATGGAAAATAGTTGAGCCATATAATTATTCAACGATTCATATGTCAATAAAAAATCGGCGTCAGTATAGAACGTTAAATCGCGTTAAAAGTGACTATTCATTGTGCTATTTCTAAATCTTATGCTTGTCGAATTCTGATAAGTTCGGTAAAATGCCTATAAGAAAAAGTCGTTCCTTGCCAAGCGACTCTGATCTCCGAAGAGAAGACTATAGCCTCTATCCGACAACTTCAATTTAAATAATACATAAGTAGAAAAATTTCCATTTTTCCACGATACTCTGTTTACAGTGTTAAAGTGATAAAAGCAGTTGCGAAAAGGGTTTTTCTTATTATCTCCTTGGTATTGGCTATTAAGATTTGACGTGGAAAGCACGAGTTTTTAACAAAGAAATAAAACAGCACAAGAAGAAACATATTTTTTCTGAAACAGGGATATTGAGCCAGGAAAAATTTCACTTTCATTTAGATCAATTGGAAAACAGACACTCCTTTTTTAAAAATGGTTATAGTCTGAAATTAATTTTGTACTTTAGCTGTAAAGTGTTGTATTTGGTTTATAAGCGGATTGCTCATATGATGATAATAGTATTAATTACTTTAATTAATGCTTATTAATTCTTTCAGTAGTTGATTTTAATACTGTAATTGCATTCCGAAATTACATTCTTTTTATTTACTCAAAATGTTTTAAAGTGAGTCTAAATCGATATAAATAAAACAGTTTGTCTGACTCACTGAATAATTGTTAATAGAAATCGGTTACATAAAATTGTCTTAATATTTTCTGAGATTATTGGGAAATTCACTTGGCATGGGTTTCCAACATCTCGCCAAATCCATTCGCGGTGGAAATGGAACTTAACGGTGGAATACTGAGAAGCAAAATTAACGAAAGTTTAGTTATTCCCAATTGGCCTTAACCACATTTTTAAAACAAAACATTATAATAATAATTTAAAAATCACCTTTAAATTTGACAAATCCACTCTGATGTTTACAACTGAGACTTTAAAGTTAAGGGGGAATATTTCTTTATCGCACACATCGGTCTTAGAAAAATGTATGCCTTGTGATGCCTTACTATGCGATTCTCATGAATTCAAGTTGTTTTAGCAATTTAGTAAGCTTTGTCCATGCCTTCACTCTCACTCTAATTTACTTTCGTTCTCTCTATTTGGCTCCATCATATATGCATATTTACTATATATTAATAATATAAATACAAAAAAATAATGAATAAGTATGATCATATGATAAGTTAATTCAGACATGGACATGGGTTATCTTCTAGCTTCTTTATGTTTTCAGTCGGTTTATTAACTGATTATAAACTTCCCCTAAAGTTGATGTTTTCGTGACTTCATAAAGTAGTCTATAAATTTCGTGAAGTGATTCCACAGTTTCATCGGATATGTTTGCCCAACTTTTTCATGGTGTGTGCTCTGCGCCGCCCTAACCTAAGCGCATTGTGAGGAATATTTTACGATTTTTATATAGCCCATTGTGCATTACATTACATTAACATTAACCGATCATATTTTCACTCGAGCATTTTACGAGCAACAAATTGCGCTACAAATTACACGATAAATAGTAAATTATGACAATCCATGTCGTTGTCTACGGCGACCACAAAACTTCGACCCCCGACCCTAAGTGGCAGTTCCAGTTCCACTCCGAGTCGACCCTTTCACCGGCCGTAACACACGAAGCAGGCTCGTAAAAATTCCCGATGCGTCTATTTGATGGCCCAGTAAGTGTTATCATTATGACAACGCTGAGTTCCATTCCGGGCAGTTTACAAGCTGTCAAAGTTTCTTGTGTAAATTAAATTGTTGCTCCTTTTATTGATATTTCATTGCCGCTGGCTGTGATTTGGCCTCGCCCCCACTCACATTTTCCAAAAGAAAAAGCCAACAACATGGGCAATGGAGAAGGAGAAAATTTGGAACGCACTCAGAAAAGTCGTAAAGTTGCGCACGTCGAAACAAAAGAAAGTTTTTACGACCGTTTCTTTATACATTTCCCTGCGAACTGCCTAGTTCTAAGCGAGAAAAGGCACATAAATTACGTTGGCCTTGCTGTGCACATACCTATAGGTGCATTTGTAGTTAGGTAGAGATGTAGGTTTCTGACTAGGTGTTTTCACGTATTTCGGCTTCAAGGACCTTGCCTAATAACAGGTTCTCGTAATGGGTTGAGGCCCGTAGCATCGAGAGGCTCGTAAATTTTGTGTTAATTGAGCATTTCACGCCTCGGCTGCACTTGCCGCGGCTTTGGCCGGGAATGCAACGTGGCCCATTAACGAACTCGTCAAAACTGACAAGTACTACGTCATAAACTCATCCAACTTATCGACCATTTTCATAAACTAACCAGTCGACGGCCCAGTCGATCCTTTGCTGCCCGCCGATCCTCCGGCGAGAGGCCGGCGATCATTCAGTCGGGTTCAGTATGCGCTGCGGCATTGAATTAAGCCCGCTGAGCCCCACTGGTGGACATGTCATATCGTTACCAAATTGATATGTACGAAAAACTCCTACAAGGTAAATTAAAATAAACATTCCTCGAAATATTAAATGCTTTTTTTGACACAGCCTAATGCCACTTAATGCCGATGTTTGCGTTCCCGTTTGCCATGTCGTTACACTTGCCGTTTGGCGTTTATCATTCGAGCCCCACAAGTCAGCGACATGCGTGTACCCATGAAAATATCAAAAAGACGCTAGCTAACACCCAGTATGGCAACAACAACAATCGCAACAATAGAAACAAGAACAAGAACAACAACAACAGCGGCAACTGAGGAGTCCAAGTCCAGGTCTACGCTAGAATGGGGCGCGCCGCTCCACAATATCCACTCAATCATTCGCGTTCACTTCACAAACGTTTTAACTGATCGCTCAATCACTGATATTTTGTTCAGGTGCTGCCACAGAGACGTGGCAGATATCGGCCCAGCTAGCTAGACCGTCCCACCGGCACAGCTGGCACCCCTCATCCACATCCTCAACCCACATGGCATGGCACTGAGCTCTCTTCGCACCCAGGCCATCGCATAGACAGAGGGAGCTTTGGGGCTGCCCGAATCGTAGGCATTGTGCTTAATATTTAGTTGATATCTATCTGCGCATTTTCGAAGGCACCCACGTGATTGTCTGTCAAGCTGATAAGCAGCCTAATGGTAGCCAAAGGTCAACATTCCTCCTCTAGGGTGTCCAGTCGGTATCATTTGCTCACGGCTGTGCGAAGCATATATAGTATTCTTTCTAAGTATAAGATATATTTACTTAATATTAACCCACTTTTTTTTTTAAACCACTGGAATCTATGACCTGTAGATAACCCAAACATATTATTGCTAGTCTCTGAGTGCTGTTAATTATAGATAGTGCATCGTTTCTGTTAAACAACAACATTAGTTACAATCATCAATATTATTAATATCGCATGGGCTGGAAAATGTTCTAAAGCGTATTTAAGTTAAAGAAAAACAAAATCGAGGAAATAATTATATAGATACCAATATGAAAGGTACAAATAAAGGAAAAGTTAGTCAATAAATAATATGTTCATAAATATTTTTGAATATTTAACATAAAACCACATAAATATTTAAATAAGCGAATATAACGCAGAAGCGATTATAATACTTTACTTGGTTTTTCTTATTTATTATAATTCATTTAATTTAAGCCCTATTTTTGCCTGCTTTATAAATGCAAAACAACTACTAACTGAATATAACATTCATAACATAGATTTATATATATAGTAATCGTTTACAGGGTATCTCTTAGACAAGCTCTATAGATTAGAGTTTTTTAACCTACATATTTGAGAGAGGGCGGAGTATTGAACAGTCGCACCCATAGATAAGTTATAACCATCAATTCCATAATGAAATTGATGTGTCAAAAATTTGGATTCGAGCCAAATGAATCTTCATTCAATATTTGTGACAGACGCGATATAAGGCGACAGATTTTGTCAAACCATTTAAAATCAATTAGAGCCCGCTATCATGATCTATAAAAATCAAAACTAATTTTAGCTACAAATGTTATTTTCGGAAGTAGCTCAACCCATCGAATCAAAATTCTTACAAATGTCAAGTGCTAGTCACATAATGAGCGACTGATTCACCTTCTGGTATCGGGTTGCCATCGAAACATATTCAATCAACGAACAATTTGCTATCGCAGAGTTCAGATAAAACTACTGTTAAGATCGACCATATAAGCCCAAAGGCAAAGTGTATAAACTTTTACGATATCGCGATCGTTGCTGCTATGAAAATTAAACTCCTGCGAGAATCGCTAAGCTTTTAATTTGATGCTAAAATACTGATATGTGCACAGGCTAGGAGAGAGATAGGGGGGTTAGGGACATATCGGGCGGCATTTAAATTGCACATAAAAGTTGGCTTTAATGATTGGCTTCTAATAGCGAAATATACTATCACGTGTTAAATTGCCCGATTCTGGCAACAACAGTAACAGAATCTACAAAAAATAAAACCATTAACGTGACAGCGCATAACTTTTTAATGTATTTTTTGCATTTTAATGTGTAAGCATTTAAAAATGACACAGCCGCATCGAAATTAAGTTCAATGTGAAGCAGAAGCTGCCATTGAATGGAAAATATATTTATTTCGATTTATCGATATACTTAATTACCACAGCGGATTCGTGTGAAACACCAAACCCAGCTAACTGACCGACTGACTGACTAACTAGCTCGTTGACTGACTGGCTGATCGAGTCTGTGTCTGCCTGTACATAGGGCAGAGTCCGAACTACTTTATTCCAGACCCATTTCAAAGTATGCGCAAGGTGTCGTCTTACATGTGCAGGGAACAGCCTTGCAAAGATCTGCTTGGCTGGATTTTAGATCCTTCGAAAAGGGAAAGTGATGCACAGTTGGAGTTTTGGGTAATGAAATTAGGAACGCAACGTTTGCTGCGCTTCGCTGATTGTTTTGTTTCAATTTCAATACTGTATCTGAGCCCTGCACGCTGCACAGTTCTGCTCTAAGTGCCGACTCCTTTTTGTTGTTTTTGGGCAGGGCGATTTCCTCGAAGCGCGTCTAGCGTCTAACACAATTCAGATGCAGTTTTCAAAGAAAAATGGAAAAGGCATTGCCTTCGGCGTACCTGAAAATCCGCTTAGTGGTTGTGTTGTTACTGTCCTCATTTTTGACGACAAGAAGTCAACCTCTCGATTTACGACCATTTTGTTTGAGTTATTCCTGGCCTGTTTCTGTATTCCGACCTGTGTTGACTGAAGCACATCGTGCAGGACGATCGAGGACTATACCACATGCCCGACAGTTGTGTATATTATTGTACAGTTTTTACTTTCAGCTGTCGTTTGACTTCCAGGCCCGAAGACCCTTGGGAGCAAGAGCTCTGGGAGAACAGCGAGTGTCTCAATTTGAAACTGCCTTTTGATTCCAAAATGTAAAATAATTCAATGGTATTATTAATATTATGTTGGGCTAGTTTTAATGCCAACTTTTACGAGTCTGTCGCAGTGTAGTCATATAAATATTTTATGCCGACAGTCAGATCGAGGACTTGCGTATTTCACAGCCTCATTTGTTTGAGTATTTTTATGCGTATTTCCCAATCAAAGCGCTGTTTAAATGACCAAACAGAAATGTTCACGATTCAATTAAATGATCGTAAAAAGTCCATTGAAAGGTTGAAAAGTTTGAAAAACGTTTACTTGTTCAGTCAAGAGAACCTGAAGCTATTCCCGTATACTCGTAAAATTTCTCAAATTGTTGTTAGAACATAAAAATCACCTAAAATTGGTCATAAAATCAACGGCCAAAATGGAACTTGGCCTGTGCCACCTCAAAATGTATTCAGATACAATTGGAGATGCAGATAGAGAGCTACATAATCCCCGCACGTTACGAGTCACGTGCGTGGGCGATTGAATGTAAATGTGTACAGCATTTTTAGGGTAGAACATTGAACTGGTCCAAGCCAAAGGGGGTTTTCTTAAATTGATAAGATTTAACAAGTTAAACAGAAATATAATTCTTACAAAATAAGAAAGGAGAGTTATTTTTGAATTGCCAACAATAAGATTATAGATATAAAGTTTATGTTTGATATTACTTTTAGCCTACTCACACAATGGTTTTTATAATTATTAACTCAAATTTGAGCAGGCTTATCAATATATCATGAGTGTGTCCTGAACGGGGACCAACGTATGGCGTAAGATACAAGAGCTACAAAGCTAAAACTTCATTCTGGATTGCTAGTGAGCACTAAGTCGGGGTTTTAGAAATTTCGATTTGCTCGTGAGGGAAAACAAAGCTTATAATAAAAAACATATGTAAGCATGTATAGCGTTGGACCGACAAGTGATAGGTTATCGCTGAGAATTCATCGGCAAATGCTCATATTTATATTTGTTTACATTGTTTGTTATTATTACAAAAAAAAAAAAACAATACCTAATAGGTATCGCATTTTCAATATTATTAATTGGACACGCGAAACGCAGTTTTAATGGAACTATTGTGTTTTATTGTTTCTTTGTAAAATGGCAAATTAAGGAATTAAGGAAACGCACGCAGACAAGGTCGCAACGGGAAATAAAAGCAGGATATGTATATATATATAAATATATATATATACAGTATTTACACGTAGATATGAAATTCGAACTATAATAATCTCAAGAGTTCTTAATACAATAAATATGTCCGTAAAATGTTCTTGATACTTCACCTTCTTTCATATGGTTTAGTGAGAACCAAGTCGACATAATACCACAAGCTGCAGATGCAACAGTTGCATCAAGCCGTTCCCGCTAACAGGCACAGGCAAATCAACATCAAAATCAAAATCAAATTCATTGTATGGCACTTGGGCCATGACCAGGGAGGCAGCCGAACGCAGTTATAAAGTTGGGGACTGCAATTGCGACGGGTTCTAAATGTGGCCAACGCGAAAAACCGTTAAGCATCAATTTTGACGCGCCATAAAACTGCAATGAAGTGATAAGTGACGCTGCTGCAGCGGCGGTTGAGAGCAACAGGAATGTGAAGTTGATAGATATTGGCAGGCAACCATAACCCAAAGCCAACTGAACAAACTGGAAACCAAAGCCCAATCGACACCAACAACAACGGGTACGTCGAGCCGTAGCTGTCTGGCGGTCGGACTTCCGTATCTATGAGATAACAATGCAAATGCAATGACTCTGTATATGCATATGTGGGTGTCCGAATGTATACAAGCAGGTGTGTGTGTGTGTGCGTGTGTGTGTGTATGCCTGCGTGTCCGTGTGTTGAGCTATGCGACAATCAAACAAAACAAGACTTTTATGAACACCGCGGGAAGTTGACAGCTTGCGTCATTGCCATGATATGCAAACTGTAAATGCAGTGACTCCAAAACCCCACCCACACCCGATGCTCAACCACAACCCCTCGACACCCGCACAACAACAACAACAACAACACCCTCATTGCAGTTACTGCTGTCGTTGTTGCTGCAGTTGCTGGCACTGGTTTGCCAATTTTATTGCATCGCGTGCCCAATTTTGTGTATGGATATGGATGTGGCTATTGGTATCAGCCCTTCATCATCATCGTCGTCGTCGTCGTCATCGTCGTAGCCGTCGTCATCATCAACCCGATTCATTTTTAAAGCCCAACGGCAACAGCAACAGGCAATCGCAACATTTCACGACAACGGCAACATGAAAATGGAAATAAATTTTTGTGATGCATTTTCACATGTATAAAATTTGATTTGATTATGACAAATGTTCACCTGTTGGCAATGCATTTTGTAACTGCACTTGATGTTTAATTGGCTAACAAAGGAGAATGATTCTCTTGATACAAACAGTTAACATCGAATTAAAATTCGTGTCAAGAGAATATAAGTATTTATAAAGTTAAGTTATGTAAGATTCACTTTACTTTATACATACTTACCTTATGTAATATAATTGTTTATCATGTGGCTAATTGCAAATTGATTTAACACTTGATTTTTCAAATTTGGATTTGTTTCCGCCAAACTGTGTTGGGAAGGAAACTCTTTTCTGCAGAAAGATTAATAATGTTTGCATGAATGACTTTTCAGACAAGTTTGAGTATTTATAATTGAACGGGCATAACATTCTTGTATTAAAATGAAAACACTCTGATACAATTATCCTCTTTAAACAAATAATAACCGAATTTTCGTTTAATATTTGAAATTCATGTTCGTGGGAGCTCGACAGAAATATTGTAGTAATAATAAAATATCCCACAACAGGGTACAGTATTGTATAACGACTGTGCATATTCGTATTTCCAGCAGATCGGGTGAATTGCCAAATCGGTAAAAGTTGAATACAAAAAGTTTTAATGTGGGGATCACATTGAAAACTAGTTTTTAGGTTCTTTCCATGAATTTTATTTTATTCAACTACTTATAACTTGTAGTTTAGGTCTTGCTTTAGTCACCACAAATCATATCTACATAATAATGCAGTTATAACAAACTAAATTTTATACAAACTAAGTGCCCATATTATAGTTTCTTTGATTATATAATATGCACAAAGGTATTGTTAATCAGCTTTAATTATATAGAACCACATATTTGGCCGCTAAATAATCAAATAAAAATTGTGAATAAATTTTTCTTTGAAATCAAATGATTGAATTTAACAAGAATTCACGACTTTTCGTATTGAAGTCAGTGTGTTCCAGCACTAAAGTGGTAATAAAGTTTGTCTATTTATCAATTATTTTAAATGCTAAAAAACTTATACAGAAAAAAACTACGAGCGTTCTTAATTGGCATATTTTATGAAAAACACGTTTCGTTCGCTTCAGCTGCCATCAGCCTGTGTACTATGTGTACGTAGTGCTTACAGTTGTATACGAAATGTAAGTCGGTGTAACCGCCACTCAAAGTAATCATTAAAAGCGGTTTAAAGGCTTTTCGGAAAAGTCTTAATTGGCGTAATTGAAAGGACACAGCTTTTCACACTTAGCGTTGTTTATTAGATTTATACTTCGAAAGCTTCTATCGGCCATAAAATCAATTTCATATCGTTTGGTAATCTTATCGTAGATCGGTTTCCTAGCACTGCAATACCAGCCCCAGACTACTAATTGACTTATGGCCAAAACCAGGATTGCATTAACAAAAAGTAAGAGGTACCTAGACGAGACTGACAGACTAGCAGATGGCCTGAGCCCAGCTTTGCCAGCTGGGCTCTTATGGTAAACTAAATGTTCCCTTCCAAACATATTTACTCAAAGATTCCTAAGTAATTTCCGTGATAATAGTTCGACCTGTTTGTGTGCTTTTAAATTGCTTAAACAATTTGGATGGCAATGGGGCATCAAAAAAGTCGAATATTCTGGATCTGGAACTTAAATAAGAATTTTGGTGTCTTTCGCTCTTGTTAGCTTGAAGATATGGTAAAAAAAATAGTAGATTTCGATTTTGAGCGAACTAGAAACTTCTTTAAAGCCTCCAGATGTTTTAGTCTCTGAGAGCGATGCGATGCATAGACAGACAGACGATCATGGCTGGAACGACTCAGCTCGTCATCATGATCAAATAAAATTATACTTTAATAGAGCCTTTTCTCCCTGACACATACAATTGCACAAAACAATATACCTATTTTTAATAGGCATAACAACCAAAAGACAACAATGACTTACTAGCACAGTAATCAATGCCTCCTTTAAAGTGAAACGGCGACATTCAGCTCCCACACCGAAACCAATACAGTGGTTAAGAGACGGACCAACACTCAGATCCTAGACAACACAACATCACACTTTTGAATGTACATAAATTATCTTTATTGGTAGAATGTCCAGGTGACAAACTTCAGGGACAGTGGGATTGGTGGAGCTGCCAGCAAGACGGCCAGCCAGCTAACCAGGCGAGTCACTCAATCAGCATTTGCTTGACGGAATTATTAACACTGCAGAGGGCAGTCGCAGCCAAAATTGATGCTTGTTAATTGCAGGCGCAGGAGGAGCAAGCGGATTGTAAATCAATCAAAATGCGCTCATTGTATTAAGATTGCAACTAAACTCGAGCTGAGCTGGTTGGACACACAACATTATTTCAATATTTCGCGATGCTAAATCAAGAGACACAGCACCAAAAAGCTGAAGCAGCAACAACAACAGCTGCTACAACAACTACAGCAAGAGAGGCGTTGCCAGCGCCGTGGCTATAACAATTGACAACTTAATCCTGCGACATGTCAGTAGAGGCTCAAATGAGATTTACGGCGTTTGCACGCTCACTCCACCGACCGACCGACCGACCGCCCGCCCGCTCCCCGAGAGGACCCGATATCGCGGGCTTTTGTGTGTGTGTTGTTGAGTCAGCAAAAAGTTGTACCGATTTTCCAACAAGTTGGCTGGTTCTTGGAGTGGCATATTTTTGGCCCGTTAATGGTTTGATTGACAAACTACAAAGGTGTAATTATTTTTAATAAAATTCTTGTTGCCGACGAGCCGTCGACGACCATCGTCGCATGTCGCTTAATGCCGTGGACATAATTTGTGCTAGAGTTGTTGTAAGTTTTCAATCAATTTGCAAGACAACCACCCTTCCGCCACCCCCGGTCACCATGTAGCACACCCATCCAACACTCCTGCCGCAATTATGTCAGCGTGCGAGCGCATAAATTACAAGAGCGCGCGTTTAGAGCCGACACAGATAGGCAACAAGATCGCTTGGCCCCAAATGAACGTCAACTGCGGTGTCGCCATCGACCGAAATGCTAATGCCGCCCCTGCTCAGCTGCCCGGTTGTTCTCCCTGGGTCTTTAGACTCGCACTGTGAACATAAATCTTGCCCTGGTGGCGCGTTACTCATGCGCAATGTCCTCGTCGCAGTAGGCCTGCTCGTGGATAAGTCTGCGCAGCCAGGCTAGCCGCCAGCGGCGCACAATCATCTTTTATAATCGCATTTCGACTAATTATCGTATCTGAGAATTATTATGGCCGCGATTTGCAAATTGTATGCTCGCGATGCTCGACTAGTTAAGTGATTAGAATTGGGCTAAGGCAGAATACGGCCAACGACTGAATCTATTCAACTAAGTTGACATTTTTTGTACCCTATAATAAAATAAATTAAATAAGTTGTATGTAATGTAAGACACAGACCGAAAAGTTTCGATTTAACACTAGATACATGTGAGTTTAAGATTTCAATTTTATTTTAATTATATATTTTTGAAATTATGGCTACATTTTTTTTAAATATAGCACATGCTGAAAATTTTTATAAATATACTTTAAGCCGATTCAAGAATTATGATTCAAATAATAAATGCTGTATCTATCAACTAAAGTCGTTAGTAACAAATGTTGTTAATACAAAATTACTGTAGAAAGACTTATTTATTTGTAGGATAGTTTAGTAGACTTAACTAACCATTCATAAAAAAGGAAAATAGCATTTTAAATAATGTTTTCCTAACTTTTACAAAACCTGCATAGCTCCCGCATGGCGTTACGGCCATCTTAATAAAATCAGATGTGTTTCAAGCAAAAACGCTCCGCTATCTGTCTGGTACCCCCTGGTATATGCGAAATTCCGATTTGGAAAATGACCTAGGAGTGCCCAAAGTCGGGGACGTCATAAATACACAGGCTGCAAATTATATAGCGCGACTGGGAAACCATCCAAATCGCCTGGCTAGGCGCCTTCGAAGAAGGCGTAGAATTGGAGGAGTCCGAACGCGGAGGAGATTGCGAAGGTCGCTTCCAATCGATCTCCCCGATCGATTTATATCGTCACCATAGAAAATTTGTATATTACACTTAATAGTAGAATAAGTAGTTTTGTAAATATTCATTCAATTTAAGTTGTTACTCATAATAACAGGAAAATTAAAAAATAAACATATAATAGATTTAAAAAAAAAAAATCTCCTAACTTTAAAAATACTTTCGAAATGTATGCAACTGAAAAGTTAAATTAAAATAAGTACGTATTTCAAATAAGAGAATAGTTTTTGTCCATTTTACACAATTCCTTATGGGGAAAAAATACTAATTATTTTGGATTATGCGTTTAATGCATACATGTTTAGTAAAATTTCTAAGATTGCTTGAAAATAGGAGATTCGACATTCAAGTCTGCCATTCAAGCAATTGGCCAGTCATTTATGGCCCACAGTAAAATCGCAAATGATCATGTTTAGTGCAATTTTTTTCGCATCTACTATTTGATTAACCAGACTCAGTTGATCTGCGCGCCCCTGGTGCCTCCATGGCTGGTGGCTGTAGCTGCTCAGCTCTCTTGTGATTTGGTTTGTTGTCTTAAGGCATTTTATTTGGCGCCATAAATCTATCAACGCCGGGGTAACGCGTGCGCATGCGCTAACACTGAGTAAAACCGCTGGACCAGACCATGGCAGGCCGAGTCAGGAACAGAGACTGGTATCTGGTGGATAGCATGTACATGCTGATAGGGCAGACGGTCGGACGGCCGGATGGCCGGACGGCCAAGGAAGATTTACGGCTGGCAAACGCAAATGTTGAAGCCCGGCTGAGAGCATTTTAAGTTTATGATACGAAAATCAGATTGCTTTATTGTATGCGAAATGGATCGATGATCACTATAGCTACATGGAGAGGGTAGTCGTATCGCTGGGCGTGCAATTGGATTGGATTCGAATTGGTCCTCCACACAAATTCATTTATATTTATGATTTGTGAATTGGGTTTTATGATGATGTTATTTGTGGTCGGTCATACAATCTGACCGAACTATTACATTTTTACGGGCTGGCTAAAAGTGTGAATTTGCCACTTCATTTGAGAGCTTGTTAAGACATAAATTATGCCAGAACATACGCCAGAGAGTGTGTATATTAGTGTTTGTGTGTGTATGTAGGGGGCGCCCTGGTAGTCACGGTTACTTAGCGCTTTTTTATGGTCATGTGAATTGGGCGTTTGCAAGCTCAAAAGTGTTGACCAATAAAGTTCAACTGTGCTGCAACAACATCAACAACAGCAACAACAACGTTAGCCACAAGAGTCAACGTCAAAACAAAACCAACAGACAGCATTAATGATGTCTACAACGGCGACTACGACTACGACGGCCGGGAGCCGGGTACCACTGAGAAGAGTGGCCAAAAAATATATTAATGACTTATCAAGGATAATTTGACAATGCGCAATAAATCAAACAGGGCGTGTGGCTTTCTGCTATCCCCCTCTATCTCTCTTTCTATCACTCCTTCTGTCCCCCTCTCTATCGGTGACGCGAACGGTGACGGTCCCGCTGACTGGTGCCCGGTGACTGGTGACCGGTGACAGTGAGCATTGCCAGCACACAGAACCAAGCAAGAAAACAAAACCCATAGGTATGAATGCTCCATGCATCGACAACAACAATAATAACAACGGCAAAATGCGATGCGGAATGCGATGCTAAGGCTTAATTTCTGGATAAGGAGACGGACGCACGCGTGGTGGCCAGCAAATTGGATGCCCAGCTGTGTAGCCGCGGACTGTGCCATAACTTAACACCTTCGTTGGAGTGTCTGGCTGGTATTGCACTCAAATGCAAAAAGAAAACGCCCCACATGTGCAACAGGGTTGCTCAAGATAATATAATATTTGATTTTCAGTTTCAAGCTGATAGTTAGTCGAAATGGTGTTCATGCAAAATTTATATTATTTGCTTGTAAAAATGCTAAAATTAAAAGTCAATATTCAGTTCAGTTTGTTTTTTCTCTCATCTCTAAAAGGTCACATGTTAATGATTATGTATGTTAAGTATGTTAATATTAAATTTAAAATTAAAATTAAATATTAATAATTATATTTATAACACTTAAATAAAAAGTTTAATTCCTCAGATAGCTATGACCTTTAGTTAATTTTGTATAATAGTAATAATAATTACAACCATCCTTTTTTATTAAGGTATTCCTCTTGTCATTTTATATAATACATTCATTAAGAGCTTTCATAGAATTTTAACAATAAACAGATCTTTAAAATGTTTTTAAGTACACACATATGTAAACATCTCATATTAAAGAGATTGTTAGCAACAGCGAAATGTATAATATTATTAATCTAGAAACACCCTACCATGTAACCGAATTTGCACACACACACGTAAGTACAGCCATTTGCATACGCACAGTGTACACAGTGACAGTGTGAGGGACACACAATTTTGTATACTATACACTCGTATACTATACACTCTTTGCAGTTTGGTTATATGTTGTTGCTTTGTGTGTTTCTTTTATATTTTTTTCCTGGCTGATGCATAAAATATGATTGCGTTTCATTTGTATATACAAGATTGAATTTCTCTTAGGCGCGAGCGAGTTTATGAGCTTGTCAATTTTCTTTTTATTTATTTATATGCATATCAGACCTGGAAGTGGCTCGGGCACGGGTACGGACTCAGGCACGAAAAAGGAACACGAGGTAGGGTACGGGCACGGCTGCTGCTTGATTTCATAATAATAAGTATATAACATTGAAAATGTTCTGTGGGCCGATCCCACTCGTGGCCGCTTAGCTCATGGCTGGTAGTGGGTTCTTGGTAGGGACTATTGTTGCTGCCAACATCAAAGTGAACCGATTGAAGCTGGAATTGGCGTAGTGGTTGTTGTGTTGTGTTGTGTTGTATGGGGCCTCACCTCACCTTAAGCTTGTAACATTTTATTGTAATTAAGAACATGTAAGTTGTAAAGAGGAGTCGTCGCTGTTTGTGTCGCATCGCATCGAATCGGGGCCCCACCTTATATGGTCTCCTGTCTTCTGTCTCCTTCGTATTTGCAAATTTGTGGCGGCTAAAGTCAAGAGGGCGAGACAAAGTCAATTGCATTCTTAACCCTTTATGCTGATCAAGCAGCAAACAAAGAAACAACAACAACCACGACAATAACAACCAAACCCGCAATAAAAACAGCGACAACAAATAACAGTACAACTCTAATTAAAAATTAACACACTTGGACCGAGGATGGGCAGGCAAAAGAGCATTCGTTTAATCAGGCTAAAATCAAGTCTATTATGGGCAGGCTTACTCCGCAGATTAGCCGCATGAGGAACGTATAAACAGCATCTCATTTGAAGTCATCATTAAAAACGACGAGCGATGCGCCAACATGCAGATACTCAGCGAGACGACAGTGGTACCAGTCCGTTCAACTTTCCCACCGCTGATCACCGCCGATCCTCGGCAAGGCGACTGCAAGCACGGCGCACACTTGAGGCCATGTAATCAACGTTTGCTTACTTCATTTAGCGTGCGGCAGAAGAAAAGCGAAACATGCATACAATCAGCGTTGGGCAGACAAATGAACGTGGGGCAGCCGTTGGTGTAGCAGCAGAAGCAGGGCCAGAAGATGCCGATGCCAATGTGATGCCTATACCGATGGCCGGTCGTAGCTGGAGACCGTTGCTGGAGCGGAGCAGCCAGCCTGCGCTTGTTGGCAATGATGTATTTTTGATTCCGTATCTTATATTACCAACAACAAGCTACAGCTACAACACCAACACTGCCACCAACAACAGCAACAGCAACCACAACAACAGCAATAACGTTCAAAGTGAATGCCAAGTGTGACTCTGGGCAGTTGTTGCTGTTTCAGCCAGCTGCAGTCATCGTCACAACGGAGATCTCGCAGCCCAGCCAAAAGCCAGCAAAATTTGATTTCGGAATTTTTATTTTTGATTGTGATGATTGTGCATTGAAATTTGATACATTTTGGCCTGAACGGCCTGGGATGCCAGTTAACCTGCTGTTGTTGTATGCAAAAATGTTGGCTAGTCGACAAGGCAACGCCTGCAACTACTAACAACAAGAAACAGACAGGCAGACGGAGCAGACGGAGCAGCAAGCAACATTAATAAGATTGGCATCTGCTGCTTGCAGTTCAAATGTAATTTCTCATAAACAAAAGTGGGTTGACTGGGTGTGGTATGGTGGAACCTGTACTTGTCCTCCCCATCCTGTTCCTGCTGTTCACCAATTGCATGTGGCCATCGAGATAGATGTGCAGCTTTGAATGCTGGGGAGTGGGTGTAGCTGCTGCAAGTGGCAAATAAATCTGGTAGCTGATTTAAGTTCGATCGATGCTTAGTTCTACAACGCTGTGGTCTCAGTTAATATAAGTTTGTCTGCCTTTGAATTTAATTATAATTATGAAGATAACTCTTAAAAACCGACTGGATACGAGTTGGATATAGAATATTTTCAGGTGTTGACTCTAAAACTGCGCTGTTACAAATATGAATTTTAAATCAAAGAGGAATATTACTCAAAGCAAGCGGGTATTCTTCATTTCACCCATATCCCGACCGTGTTCAGTTTAGATCTGAGCTCCACGTTTAAAGTTATATTTTAAAGAGATTAAAAAAATAACTTTAAAGTTCATCAAATAAGATGTCAACTGTTGGCATTAATGGTTTTCCACATGTTAGTTTTGTGGTAAAAATCTTGAAACTAAAAAATAAACTTTCGTTCATATAACCTTTGACCCGCATTTTTAATCTAAGCGCGATGGATTTTGCGAAAAACATTAAATAAATATTACACAGATCTTTGAAAAAGAGTTTGAAACCTATTTTTGTAAATTTTCCGACAAATTTCCACAGTTCCGGGTGGAATTTTCAAAGTCGATCGGAAAAGCTTCCCAAAAAAAAAAGCGTTTTCAACCTTGGACGAACAACGTGAAAGACGTCGTAAACGAATTTTCATTAAGATCTGTCAATACGTTTTTAAAGTGGAAACTTCGCGCTTACAGGGCTTTTCTTTGATCACCCACCAGTGAGTTAGTCAGGACAAACAGCTTTTTATATAAATATAAACATTTAAGTCAAACAGTATACAAATGGATTAATTTTGTTTAATACTTTGAAAACGTAGACTCTCGAAAGCACATTTTGAATTGATGGTTCTGGCTCTTAAATTCTGGGAAATCCGCGGGTCCCCTGTGAATAAAACATAAGTATAGATTGGGTATAGGCGGTTGGACCGGAGGACGAGAAGGTGTCCTATCATATAGTATATAGGGAATATAGAATATATGGAATATAGAATATATTGAAGATAAGAAACATTTGAGCACCACTATATATATACTATTAAATGTAACAGCTTTTTATGTTATTTACATTTACAAAACAATTTCGACAAAATATATTTTTGCCTTCGTCAACATAATCAATTATCATAAATGTCGGACTACTTTAGCTGAATTGTATACATATTTGCTTTTTGAAAATACTTAAATATGGCATTTGAGGAAATGCGTCGTTCCAGTAATATCATACGGTACATATATATTCGTGATAGAACTTTCCATCTTATTCCTTGACCCACATATGTATCACACGACATGTAATATGTTGCGCTCCACTTGAATATGTCTTTCCTTGGCCCGTTATATGTAAGCAGCAGCAA
The DNA here is from genome assembly GCA_037075305.1 of Drosophila kanekoi. Lineage (NCBI taxonomy): Eukaryota > Metazoa > Arthropoda > Insecta > Diptera > Drosophilidae > Drosophila > Drosophila kanekoi. Next base: position 299,687 of record JBAMCE010000131.1, on the reverse strand, counting down.
AGATTCAGGGCAGCCATAAATATTCTAAATACTTAGATTGAGTATGTATATGTGCGCATATGCACGCTTCACTATATGCGTATCCAAAAAGAAATTCAAGAACTTCAGCTTGAAAATCTACCAAATGCCGCTGCCCATCATCGACGCTCCAAACACAATGCATAACAGATCCCTAAGAGTCGCCACAGAGTCAGAGTCTGAAATTAAGTCGAAGTCAGAGTCGGAGTATGGCCCTACCCTCAGCTGCTTATGCTAATTGTGCTCCCCTCTTAACGGAAAACGAAATTCCAAAAATTAAAATCTGTTTTCCTGCATGCCAGACGATTTGGTTGTGGCTGTGGATATGGATACGCATGGACAATATTTTCAACACAATATGAACTAGGAGAATAAATCAAATTGATTAAATTCGAACACCACAGAAATGATATGGAGCTTGGGGCATCGCACTGTAGAGAAAGAAGTAGAATATCGAGGGACAATAGCATGCCCAAAGAGCTGAATTCTCATTTAAATAATAAACCACTAAAAACCTTGGGGAAGCAGCAGAAACAACGCAGGTAATTTAAATACTTAAATTTAAAAACCCGTTGGCGTCATCCGAACAATATAGACGAAAAAGTAAACCATTAAAAATTACTACTAATGTGCACCTTACACAAAGGCCCCACAACTATGGCTAAGGCTGTGGGTTTGACTGGGTATCGGATTGGATCGCAATGTTTGAATGGGGACAAAAGCGCCTTACAACAAAGTCACGAGTTTCGACTGAGCTAATGTCTAATAAGTGAGCCCAACTCAACCGGGCCCGGACATCTGTGCGACCCACTGCGGCGACAGAGCATTAAAATTAACGAGACCCAATTCATCTTCCGACCTTTTTTGTTGAGCCGCCAGCGACTACGTCTGCGTCGGCGTCACCATCGTCGTCGACTTTATCTCCATCGTCGTCGTCATCGTCGTCAGTGGCAGCTCCGAAAGGTCCGAGCACATAAATTGCAAAAAGAGCCAGGGCAAAACTAAAACCACTTTAGTTAATGAGCATCAAATATCTGCTTGCCACAATTCTCGATACAAATCTATTATTTAGGACCTGCTTTGTAGCTGGTGCACTAACATTTCAATTAATAAACCACCCGCACCACCCACCACGGACTCCCCCACCTCGGCCCGACAGCAACACCGGGCGAGAACACGCAGCACTCCCGCGACCATCCTACAAAGAGTCGGAACAATGGCCGAGTATAATCACTTTGTTTGCACCTTTGGGAATAGCCAGTGACAGACGCCGTCGCATGAGTGGAGCTCTGAGCTGCTTGCTTCGGAGCGCACTAGTTGAAGGCGGGCACAGGAAGCTACGCACTGCCACAGAAAGACCAATGGGGAATGGGGCATGTAACCGCAACAAGAGCCCAGCGCGAGGTTGCATTTATGAAAATGAGCTGGAGCGCTGCGCCATGCGATTTGTTAACCAGACAATTGACCAAATGTTGCCCAGAACTGGACCCTTGATTGTTGAAAAGAACTACATACATCAGATGGTCGCCTTCCCCCAGGCAGGGGTAATAGCCAAGAAAACGATGTAAAACAAACACCGGTTCCACGTTAATCTTCAGTGGACCTCCAACCGATAATAAAAGTATTAATTGTATGGTGGTCGCCATTTATAATAGTGGACACTACTGCTACGACTATGAAATTTTCTGTAAAATTGGATAGTTTGACATTGTCGAAGAGCAGAAATTTATGGTGAATTCATTAGTTCTTTTCATGATAAAACGTATCCAACGAAAAACCGTCCTGCAATGATGGTGCACTCTTAGCCGCGCATGATCATCAAGATATAGTTTTGTAGCATGGCACCGACATACATTTGACATTTGACTATCAAAAAAGTTTTAAAATATTTTTAATTATATATTATTATATATTATTAATGCTATATTTAATTTGTTATAAGGCGATCATATTAAAAGAAATGCCGATTATATTAGTTTTTAAATTTAAGATGGACTTAAGGCAACAAATTGGATCCTAATTGGGATCCTAGTTATGGGATTAGTAAGCCTAAAATTGTAGCCTTACGGTGACAGCGAGAGCCGGGAGTGGATGTCGCCCATCTGTATGGGCATTAAAAATTTATTGACAAGCTCTATAATTGTGAGATTTAATACATATGTTTGTGGTTTGCGCACCTACCAGTGTGCGTTGTCCAATTAGTTACAATACTTAATCTGACATGAACGTACAAACGATGAAAGGAAGGACAGACCATAAAGTCAGAGTATAAAAAGTCAATTAAGAGTCAATTAAGTTTTAGCCTTATAAAGGCAGATAAGGCTAATGTAATGTGGCCAAACATGAAAATGTGAATCACTAATCCACTAACAAGGCGGCTTACTTCTCATAGAAAAAGAAGAGTTACGTGCCCCATTATTGAAGCTTGGCTCTCTAGGGCAACAAAGAGAAGAAAACGGTGCCATCCACAGGATCTGCCTGACAGGATTCTCTATGACACAAATGTCATAGTATTTTTTTGATTTAACCAATATAATAGTAACTTTTCGCATTATAGCCTCAAAATGGTACACCTTAGCATACATAGCAGTAAGTCATGCTAAATTCGGTATTAATTTTGTAAATAATGATATATATTAATATTCAAAGAAAGAGAAAGCGTGGGATATAGTACAACTTACTTTTAAAATTTCAAGTCTCTCTTGCGGACAAACGGACGGATAGTTAGTCGGACATGGAACCTCAACTTGTCTGTTGATTCTAACGAATAGTGTTAAATTAATTTGAATAGGCCCAATACAGTATTTTTGCTATATTTAGGGTATTTTATACGTTACAATATTTACAAAATTACAAAATAGAAGTCCTTTGAGTAAGTAAGTAGAAATATTTACGCAAAAAAAAGCATAACGCACATACGTTAACTTTCGCTTGGATAAATGACAATTACTGGACATTAGAAAGTGATCCTTACGCAGTGCCAATCAGGATATAGGACTGAGATTAGGTGATGCATCCAATCTAAATCCCTAAATGCAGTTTAAAGTCAACCAACTATGCGGGCTAACTACCTTAGGCCCATTTGGAGCTTAGATGGTGGCGGCTACAAATGAGACAATGCAATTGCGAATTGGGCAATGGCGGAGAACGCGACGATGGCGTCGCTAACAACAACAACAACAACAACAACAATTGCAACTGAAACGAAACAGCAACAATAACAATATCAACGTAAGAGACTGCAGCAGCAGCGTGGAGAGCGGTGATAAAAGTGAAATTAACAATCAGCGAGCGCTTTACGGTTGACATTCCACATGACAGGTTAGTAATGCGATTTAGCAGGATAAAGGACAGCCGCAGGCTGGCGGGCCAGCCAACGAGCTAAGGCAGCTGTGATGCCTGGTCCCATGGTCTCGTAGTCTCTCCGCTGTGCCAGTGCACATCCAGTGCGAGTAGTGCAGCAAAATCGCAAACATTCGCCTTTGCTCGGTCGGAGCTGTAGTCGCTGTCGTTGCTGCCGTCGCCGGTGTCGTTGTCGGTGTCGATGTCCGTGGCAACCGCACCAAATGGTTTTGTGAAGAGAAAGTTAATTAAAATAATGAGTTTTCGTGCAAATGTTACGAGCTGTGCGCCATTCGTTGTGTTGATGAATGTCTGGCCTGTCAAATGAGGCAGACGTCCGCCTCGGCTGAAGCCCCAATCCGAGCTTACAGCCTGTTGTCTTATGCATGCACATTTAAATATGGTTATAATATATAATATAATAAACGTAATAATAGACATTTAATTAAATGCAAAACTCGCTCGTCTGCATTTAAATCGACATTTAAAATGTTTGCCATTTGCCGTTCTTACAATTTGCATATTTGCAATTTGTCTGTTTGCGCTTAGTGTTTTGGGCATTCACAGCCGAGGGGCTCTGAGGCCAGGGGGCATTTGTAATAAGCAAATTGATTTCAAATTGTCAGCATGGCGTGGCCAGCAAATTAAATTTAGTGTGGTCCACTTATCAATGTTAGATAAGTGGGTGTTTGGATTTAAAATAATAGCTTTAAGAACGTGTATTTGGAGCTACATCTGAATGAATTTCATTTCAAACACGACATGTTTTTTTACTCCACTCCACCGCACTCCACCGAAAATCCATCCAAGCCAAACAGTTAAGGCTTGGTTCGACTCCATGTTATGACGTTAAACGCATTTAAATGAAACCAATAAGGGTGCCCAGCATACTAAGCCTCCTTGATCTCACCTTCCGTTTTCTAATTTCACAGGTCCCTAGGTCCGTTTGACCCTACTACGTCTGCAAAGCTTTAGTAAGATTCTGATTATCTGTCATATTATTGCTTAGGGGATCATTACTATTAATTGATGAAAAATGTGACTTTCAGACTAAAAAGATGTAATGGGCTTTAGTCGAGGGATCCGGCTCAGAGATACCCAGTACCCAGTTCGAAGATGCAAACATTACAAATTAGAATCGGAGTCTTCCCTCCTCAACTGCGTCTTTTCAATTTTATTAAAATTGAATTGGGGGCCTATAACTGCCCCAATATATGAATACTTAATGAGCTCTAGGATACCTATTTAGACTTTTTCAATCATTTGCACCATAGAAATTTATTATTTTTACCCATTTTGAATTAGTAAATAGTATGATATGGCTATCAGATAAGAATAAAATTTTTCTCATATATTTGAAGTCCACACTATAGAAACTTACCAATCAATTACCAAGTCATGTCCCTTGCTCATCGAGCATTATTAAATCAGTGTAGTTTTGCTAGGAACCATTTGTTGGGCTTAGTTAGCCATCCGATTGCCAAGTAGACAGATTTGAAATTCAGTTAAATGTTTATGATTTGTACCACTGTGCTGACATTTGCTGCTGTCAAAATTTGCAACAGAGAGGACCGTTTGTTGCCAAAACATAAACATGTCAACTTTGAGAGCGGTTAACAGAGAGCGGACACACACCAGCAGGAGCAAAGAGGTCGAGAGCGAGTCTTACACACTGAAATTTACTCCGCGAGAGACATTGAGAGAGAGAGAGAGCAAGCGACCGAGCGAGAGCCTTTCGAACTAAAACATTACGGTACTACGTCCACGGGTAAAGGGTGTCGAATACGGATGTGAGTGAGGGTGAGGGTAGGGGTGAGAGGCGATGGGAATGGCTGGCGGACTATGCGACTTTTCCTTGCTCGCGCGCGCCTTTTACACTTCCAAGTCCAACACTTTCAACGGGCGAATCTTAGCTCCATGCCCACATGGCAGCCACAGGGCCAGTAGCCGAGAAGTAGCCGCTTCTACGCTAGTTTCTAATCTTACTGCACCAAGCTGGGACGTGGGCTCAGCCCCTGGACACGGCCACGAGGATAACGCTAGCAACGTGGCGGCGACAATGGCAATAATAACAACAACAACGAGCCCAACGCATCGCCCAAACATAGCGGGCGTCCCAGCCCTGGTGACGACAACACGACGACAACGACGGCAACGGAGACGGAGTCGAGGCTGGCGACAGGCACCAAAATTTTCTAATTCCGCGACAGGCTCGATTTTGTGAAGAGAAACTCGCGGCGTTTTCCAATTTTTGCACTGAAGCACAAGTATTGTTACATTTTGTGGCCAATAAACACGTTTTCCTATTTACACATTCGGTTTGGTTGATTAGAAAAATTTAGAAAAATAGCTGCGTGTGAGTTTTTTTTATGCGGTGCCACAACAAAAAGTTGGCTGACTGTTCACTCGCGTCGCGTCGCGTTTGTCAAAGAGCAGAGCAGCGAGCGACAAAAGCCAAAATCTCGCATCTCACAGCAAGCCAACACCAAACCGGGGCCACACACAGCAAAACAGGAGGCAGCCAGCCACACAAGGACCAAACGTTGCCGCCATTGAACGTACCAAAAGCAGCAGCAGTAACAGCAGCAACAACAACATAAGAGCACAGAAAGGCAATTGCAAAAACAGAAAGCAAAAAAAAAAAACAGAAAAAGTGAAGTGAGCATCAAAGCGCACGGGGCAGAATAGTTTTCAACCCGACCAGCAGCCCCACAAGCATCGTTTGAGTGTCATGTACAATGCGATGCGGTGGCGCCCGGCGCAGCAGCACTCCCAACCCACCGTAACCTCTCTGCGGTGGGCAACTCTTCAATTGCTGCTGTGTCTAAAAACCGAAAACAATAAAAAGCTCCAACTGAGAGTTTTCGGCTATAGTGAGATGTGAATACACTACAAAATAATAATTCAAGTGATAAATGATGAGACAAAAATTAATAAAATGATCTTAAATATGTATATACATATTTATATATTGATTCATATATTTAAATATCAAATTACTTTGTAAACAAAATTTATAACTTTGCTTTAATTACTCATTTAATGTGATCAATATTGATAAGGTCTAAACTAACACCTAAAAATTCGATTTAAATTGCGACAAATAGTAAGACAGAACTTTAATAGAACTAAAGAGCTATTAGAAAAGAGAAGAAGACTAAAGTTAACGGAGTTTCATAATCTTATATTCTTGCTTGCGTATGAGTAGAAATGATTAATTAACCTTTATTTGTATTCTAAAATACGGTAATAATACAATCAAAATAAATCTTATGGATACCTAAAAGTTAAATTTGTAAATTGCATGTTACTGCTGACAATATTCGCAGCTGAGGCTAAGGTGCCGCTAGGGGCACACCCTATATAGTCAGCAAATTAAGTTTGCCAGGCCATATGCCCCATCTAGTTGGAGTCTAAAGCCATGCGAAAAAATGCCAAAGCACGCGTTGACACTTTGCGCTCAACACTCGCACACATTCACTTAAAACACACACGTAGATACAATGTGATGCCAGGATACAGCTTTGCTCTCTTGAATTTGCACACTCTGGAGAGTACGCTCGGGGCCATCGGCAACGTGTGTCCTGCAGCCCGGAGCAGCGGTAGAAGCAGCAGCACCAGCTGGAGCTGGAGCTGGAGCTGTAGCTACATCCAGCATGCTGTCATAGTAAACAAAGGATTCGGTGGCATTCTCAGGGATGCTATTGCTGAAACTCTCTATAGATGCTGAGTGGCTCTCACTGCGCAGTGCTCCAAGCTGAAGCTATAAAGATGATGCCGGAGCTTTCATGGACGTGAGTGTCAGGGAAAGCTGTCGCCATCGACGTCATCGCCTATCGATTTTTGCGCGGCCAATGCGCATGCAAACGCGATGCATTTTGACAGCTGTCAACGCGCCAGCGATGACACTTTTGGGGCCCAAAGACCGGCAGCACTGTCAACTGACAGGCGACTGGTAGGGCAGGTAAACAAATTGAAATGCAAAATGCAGGCGGCCGAGTAAACGACACGCGTTCATTTATTAAGTGTACATCGGGCTCATCAGCAGATAAGCTGGCGCTGGGGATCGCGCCATGGCAATTAAACAACGTCACAAAATATTTAGCTGGTAAATAAATGCCACAGCAGACAGGGACAATGTCGCCCAGGATGAGCTAAATTACATGGAAATTAATGAGCAGCCAACTCAATACGTACATCAGCTCAGAGCTGGGTATAAAATTTTGATAATTTAATTAGAGTATAGGCCAGCTGGTTGACCAATTGCTTGTGAGGCCCCATCTAAGCACGCTCTTGTATCCCCTACTCCAGCTTAACACGCACGCATGCAAGAGGACTTGGCAGGCGTTACGAAACGAATTTTCATAATTAAGCAATTACCCATTTTTGTATTTTCGTATTTTCCTATTTTCGTATTCTCGCATTTGGTCCTACTTATTGTGGGACGTGTGGGCGTTGCGGTCACTTAGCTGACCAGCTCTCCATTTATTTTCATTTATCCCGCGTCGCACAAATGTCATAACTGTTTTCTGGGTCGGCCCCGACGAGATCGGCTCACTACGGAACCCAACGCATTTTCTAACGAAGATGAATTAGTTTTTTATTCAAATTTAATTTATGCCAAGCTAAAATATAAACAGCACCACGCTTAGAGCTCAACCCACACGAAGCACCCAGCCCAGCCCAGACCGGCAGAGACCAGCCCAGCCCTTAGTCTCGGCCATGTAAGCGCCTAATAGATATTTCCATGTTTGAGCCCATTAAAATCGCCAAAAAACAATTGAAACACGTGATTTTAGTGGCGCCCTCTCTTAATATGCGTGTCTACCACTCATAAGACAAACTGCCCTTAGGGCAGAGTGCCAGGCTGATGTCAACTAAATATCATCACCTGACCGGGCCCACAAGCTGATGGCATTGCTCTGATAGCTGGCATTGGCGACATGGCGTTCTAGTTATTTGTTAGGTGCAAAAAAAAATTATGTCTGCCGTCTGGTGAGCAGCGCGAATTCATCATAACAAACTACACATTCATATCTGTAGTCTGATTACGATCTACAAGCATGTTGGGTGTGGGTGCTCCAAGCGAATACTTGATAGCTATATTTATATTAAATATATGTCGTGACAGATGCAATGTTGGCTATCAAGTGACCATTGGGCCACATTTGGGGCATATTTATAAGTTAAATGCACACGTTTAACTTGCTTTCAGAAAATGAAGTGGCAACTAAAAGCTGAAGATTGTTTAACGAGCAGAATAAACTGTGTTTAGCTTCTTGAAGAACACCATGTGGAGGAATTGGGATCCTTATGGGAAGATTCTAAGTTAATTTTTAGAAATAAAAGTGAAAATATTTCTATTAATTCCAAATATATATTTTATTTGAATATAACTTATTTTATTTTAATTTTACTGTAGCAAATTCAACCCGCAATTGTGGACAAATCGCGAAACTTTTTTTCTTATCATCAACTTAACATGCATTTCAAAGATCTCTCACACTTTTCCAAAATTCCCCCTCGATAGAAGTGGGTAACAAAGATTTGGTAGGCGAAGTTTCTGGCTCAAATTAATTTCCAAAAATTCTAATGAAGACTCAATCGAAACGTGATTTACCCTTTGCAAAAAATCCAAGCCGACTAGGAGGAAAAGGCGGGTCAAAGATTATTTAGGTGAAGTTTTCAGTTTCGTCCGATCAGCAGCAAGCCCAATGCAAATTTAATGAGTACAAGTTTCATCTACGTTCTTTGTTGACCATTCGATCTTCTTTACACTAAGTTGTAAAGATCTTTGCAAAATCAAAGGTCAAAAGTTCTTTCCGTTTCACCAACAGACTAAAATGACCCGGCAAAGTTGTTTCCAACTTTTGGTTCTTCATTCGACGGACTTCAAACTCGATTTTATTTAAAATTTTGACGTGGAGTTCAAGATGTGGATAGATTAAATTGCCCATGTGCGAAAAATGGATGGAAAGTTGATGTTGATGATTTACAGGTCGAGAAATACCAGTAAGTTTTTTAAAGAGATCAGAATCAGTTTTTCCCATCTTAGCTGCTAGATCAATTAGGTATTCTATAATGCAGTCCTAATGCAGTCCACCTTTCTCAACTACCTCTGCTTTATCTTTTGAAAGACTCTAATACCTCTAAGACTCTAATGAAATGACCTGAAACATTTTATATGTTTGTATATTTGGTTACATTTGATCTTCGAAAATCCAAATTTCAAGTTAATCGCATCGATAATAACTTTTCAGCTGGTTTTTCAATAACGATGGAAGTTTTTTTTTTAAGTATGATAGAATGTACTGTCATCACTAAAGCTTTTCCGTTTTGATAACCTATCAGTCCGTCTTAGATACTCGGAAATTTAGATTTTTATTTTAAAAATATTTTAAAAATTTTAAATGTTTACTCTAATAAGCATTTATAAAGCATTTAATTAAACATATTATTTGCAAAATTTTTTACACCCTGAACCCATTAAAAATAAGTAAAAAGGATATAATGTATTTGTGCAAATGTATGTAACAGGCAGAAGGAAGCATCTTCGACCCTGCATAAACAGCCGAGTGGATCTAGCCATGCCCGTCTGTCTCTCCGTCCGTCCGTATGTATAAAAGCAAGGATCTCAGAAGCTATGAGAGCTAGTCTTGAAATTGTAGCTGTAGGTCCTCCTAGTGCCCGCGCAGTTCGAGTTTATTTCGGATATTCGATAACTTGCCCCGTTTTCAAGCGAAACGATACAAATCGATGTCGAAATCGTGTTTTTTGAGCAATTTTCGTAAATAATAAGAGCTAGAGTCTCCAAATTGACATTTAGCTTCTAGAATAGTATATATATTTACATTTGGTGTTGGAAAGGAGGGTATACCCTAGTCGGGAGCTCCCGAATAGAACCTCTTATTTATTTTTTATTACTATTGCTCATAGTTTGCTTGTTGAAAGATATTGCTAATTAGAATATGCTTGCTTGTTTTTGCTAAACGTTTTAAATTCAGAGGTCCGTAAAAAGAAAAATTAAAAAATTTTTAGCGCTTCATACAAATAAGCTCACAATTAAATTTAAGTTAACTGATATTCGGTACGCCGCTAAATTATGAATATGAAATTCCATGCAAACATGTCATAGCCGATTCCCACGCCAAATCCCAACTAATCTAGCATAAAGTACTTGCCACCCAATAACAATCCATCCGATGCTCTTGCGCCTGATTCTACTGGACTCTGATCGGGGGTCGACATCCAATAATTACTGGACAAACAATCACTGCGTTCATCTGGCGCTGTTGGCTGCTGTCGTCATTGACATAATGCGACACTGCGAATGCGGCAACGTCATGGGCACGTATAGAGCAGTTGGAGATAGCTGCCAGGCAGACAGATATCAAAGGGTACCATGCTCCCCCTTGCACCCACAGGCCAGATTGTCCAAAAACGCTCGCATTGTATAAATAGCGGCGGTGGACGTCGTGCGTTGCGCTGTGCTGCCAAGATAACAAAATTACTGCGTACTAAACATATTGTTCAGATATTGTGATAAAAATGTATAGTGGTAAGCAATGGTGAGGAGTCGCTGGAAACGCATACCGTTTCAAAATAGTACAGCAACTGAGATTTACGAGCCCGAAACCGGAGCTGGTGCTGGCCGCAAATCTGTCACCGAGCTGAGCCGCACGGCAAACACGAAAATATTTGAGTTGCTTCAGTTTCAGTTTTTCAGAGCACATATTTGCCTAGTGCCAGCACAGTAGCGATAAATGTTAACTCGACGATTAGCGACGTTGCCAGGCAATTGTTTATGGAAGTTCGAGCACTCGAATTCTAACCAAAAGGAAAACAAAAATGCCAGCAACTGGCTACTGGCAACTGCCAAGTGAAAACGTCTTCTGTAGCGATGCAGTGGGCAAACAATTGCAGTCTCTTTTGGATTTCTGTCTGATAAGATTGCCCAAGCTAAAGACGTTCTCTGATAGCCTTTGGCAGCGACCGAAAATCATAAATTACAAATCATTACGGCAACAGCGACGTGAACGACGCCATGGAGTACAAACAGTCGGTTCGGGTTCCACAGCCGGCGGCATCATCAACTGGTGCCTCGGCGTTGCATCTTTGGTGCTTCGCTGGTGTCTCGCTGGAGCCTCATAATGCAAGCCAATTTTTGACATGTACATGAATTAGATTTTAAAAACTCGTCCGCTTGCAATTGCAGGACTGGCCGAGATGAGCCTCAAGCTGGCGGCAACCTGCCGATAAATGAGTTTGCTTGTAAAACTCGCGATGAAACGCAGCAGATAAGCAGACTGTGAGATAGAAAGAGATAGGTTGTGAGGGGATGTGGAGTGTGGGGGGAAAAGTGTGCCCAAAGGGGAAGCCATAAAAAGGGTAGTATAACGATTAATTTTTTTCACGTTGACATTTTAGCTTAATTGCACTTCAATAATCCCGAAAAAAGCTAAAGCAAAAAAGCAAAAATGCGTAAAAGGGCATGAAAAGCGGGAGCCGCAGCAACGACTACGACGACGAAGACTACGAGTCACATACAATTTTAATCCCACGGATATTTGCTGCATAAGCACTACAGCTCAACTCACACACATACAAAAGAGTGAGACAGACAGAGGGAGAGAGAGAGAGAAAGAGAGAGAGTGAGAGGGTGGGGGGGGGGGGGAGGAAGGGGCAACAACAGACAGAGAAACGCCAAGCTACGCTGTCAGCAGAATCAGCAGCCAACGCACCGCATGGAGCAGCAAGTGGGCCAACCCACGAGTGTGCGACAAGCAACCGACTGGACCGGCGACAGACTGACCGACCGACCGACCCCAGAAACGTCCAAAAGCGGGCAAATGCGGCCTGCTACCAAAGTTGACAAGAAGTAAAATGTCCGACGGACTAATTGGCTTAAACGCTGGCAAAATTTATTTAAGCACATTAGTGGGATTTGGTTTTTGCCATCCGCCGTACGCTTTGTGTCCTCATATACTTCAGCAGCTGTCCTCTGTCCCTCCTCAGGGCTTTCCTGCCTTACCCTACGCATTTTTGGCTTCTGATCTACTTGGCTTTAACTAATGTGGAATAGATTGACCTCTTAGCTGCGCAATCGACTTACGGAACTGCGTGGGCCGTACTTCATATAAGACTGTAATGTTGGTTAAAAGCAATCTAACTGAAGCCATGCTCCGGCAACAGAGTAAGGAAGCTAATAAGCCTACATAAGGCAGTGTAATGGCATATCAACAAATTTTGCAATATAAGTATTATAAGTGAAAATAGTTATAATTTTTAATACCAAATTTTAATATTATAATTATTATTTATATTACCTCAGCGGATGTCAGCCGTCAATATTGTTTCAAACTCGGTTATCCATAGTTTTTAGCCAGAGTATCCTTAATGTTATATTATTCATAATATATATTATAATAATAAAATTAACTATATGTATATATAAAGGTTATAATATCAATTGAACATTAATTAGAAAAATGTAGAACGTATTTCGGAAACCCTTTGGCTCGAGCCTTGACAACTTGCATCTATCCCTGTTAAAATTATTAATAGATTCAGCAATTTAATATACAATATTGAATGCTAATCACATGTATTATTATGTAGACGATTGATGCTGCTTCATTTAATAAATGATTATTTATTTTAATTTAGCACTGGTCCAGCCAATTGTTAAGGACTTGGCTCATATATCACTACACTGGTCCTACATCCACTTATATGCAAGCTCAAATTGTATATAGGTTCATTTTATTTAATTAGCTTAATTCAACAAAGAAACACGATTTACCCACTAAGTAAGCAAATAAATAATTGAGTGGGTCGATGGCAGTGCAAAGTAAAAATGTATCCAGCAAATACACAGCTGCCAGAATATAGTAAATATTTAATAGAGCTAAAAAGCAAGCGTTTAAGTTATATAACTTTTAAATTCCAAATACTGATACTGACTATATTTAAAATGGTTCCTCTTAGCTCCGCTCTGTCAATGCCCCCTATTTAGGTAAACCTGCCAAATAGTCACCTCAGCAGACAATGTCGCTTTGTAGATTTTGATCTATTGCCCAGGCTAAATTCAGTAAAGCCCCCCACATAAATAAATCCAATTTTAGACAACGGCAAAGACGACGACAGCGACAAAAACGAAAAGGAAATCGAAATCGAAATCGTCGCATCGATATAAAAGAAATTAAAAACAACAACAAATTTCTCACGCTGCATGCCCGACTTTTATTTTTTTTCTATGCTTATGTACAATGTACACACATAGTTCGTATCTCGACCCCGAAATGACTTTCACCGCGCCTTGCCACAGTCTCCATGGTTGTGTGTGTACATGTATCGGCGAGAGTGTGTGTATACATTTCACACCCTCAAAAATAGAAATTATCTTGGTGCATTTACGCAAGTTTTTAATGCTATTAGTTCCATCTTAAAATCCCAGCCCCGTCTAGGTCTCTGTCTCCGTCTCTGTCCCCTTCCCCGGCTCCTTGGCTGTTGCCTGACATTTGAAGTGAACCAAATTGTGTGCTTCTCTCGCTCGTTGTGTGTCCTTTGCCTTTGCCTTTTATTTTCATTCCATTTTCTATATATTTCCATTTCTATATTGTTGCAGCCCCGCGCTGTACGCGCAGCGTTGGACTCATCTGAGATGCCCTGGACGCAATTTTGTTGGTAATAAATCACCTAAAGTCGACATTAAATCTTTCTTTTTTCTTTTATTTTCTGTTTTCCTGCCATTCCCCTGCATTTGCTTTCATTTTGCTGCTATTTCTTCGCATTGGCTTTCCACACAAGCCAACGGCAAGCACATGTCTTTGGTTTACTGTGGACAGACGGGTCGGGTACATCCTTGCAGGGACACCCGTCGGGGACGATCCATAGATATTATGTAAATCTGTAAAAATTAATGCATTTTCACTCCTAAGTGTGAATACAAATTTCGAGTAGTCGCGGTCGGGGCCTGTCAGAAAATTATCAATTTCAATAGGCCACATTCAGTGGGCCAAGTGATGCAGAAAATGTTGAATTTCCGTAAGCATCTATGGCAGTGGCTACAACAAACAAATGGCAAACGGCAACACATTAACACTTTACGAACAATGGCCAAAGCGGCATCCATCAAATGCAGCAGCCAGGAAGCAGAGGCAGAAGCAGCAGCCAGGCCACATGATCCATGGAGCCGCATCGAGACGAACCGGGTGTAGTCAGTGGCAGTGGCAGAGCCAGTCGCTTCTGGCTGTCACAGATCTGTCAGAGAAGCGAGACTGTGAACAATCGCAGGAAGTTCATACAACAACAACAACGACAAGAACACCACTGACTCGTCGGCACATAGCTTGGCCCCTTTCCCGGCCAATGTGCATTTGAATTAAAGTGCCAGCTACAAAAACAACAAAACAATTTCGCGCTTGAAGGACCAAATAAAAGAGGCATCAAACAGAACATGCGTTAAACTAATAATTGTCAAAAAAGTCAAAGTCAGTTTCGATCTTCAGCAAATGCAGCAGCTGAGATGAGAGTGGCAATGGCAAGGGGCAAGCATATAAATATGCAGGATAATCGAATCTAAATAAACCGGAATTTTCCTGCTGAGCCATCTGATGATCATGATGATGATAATGACGACGAGTTACGCGGCTCAATGTCATCCTAAGCAACCACGACCACCACCAGCAATGGCAGCAGCAGCAAGCATGATTCGCCTGTATTGTCAACTGTTTTGTTGTTAGTAATTCGCATCCGTATCGATGTCCTTTTGGCCAGGCCGCCCCTTGCCAGCGATCTCAATCAAATGTCGTATAATGTATTTGTTGTGCGTTTGACATTTATTCGCCCGACTGCTTGTCTGTCAACAATTAGCACGCTATTCATCACGGTGTTGACTTTATGGGTGACGGCGAGCAGGGTCAGCCTCATTCTTCGCAAACGCACTTATATCCGCATTCACATCCGTATTCGCATCCGCAGACCCAGGCGTGCCATGTGCAACAACAGAAACTGTTTAGATAATTCGGTTTTCTTTGCTCAAATCTCATGTAATGTCACATGACCATACAAAAGGATTAAAAACAAAGTTGTATAATTTCTTATGCTCTCTTAACTTAAGCTGATCTAGTCTTATGCAAATCTAAACAATTTTTTAACAGTATATCCCAATAACCCAATCAATCTCTCGTCACGCATTGCCTCAAAATAACATACCATGAGCCATGCATCAGACTTATAAATAGTTGGCTTTTAACCCAGTTCATCATTTAAAAGGCAAATGTAAAACTTTCTTGATTCGACTTACAGCAAATTATGTAGATTGGAAACGTGAACTTCATTCGACTGTAGATTCGTTCGTTATGGATAATATTGAAAACTTAAGTCGATAATCAAGGTCGATGCCAACACTTTTTTGTTCCAAGTGTTTCCACTTATACGACACTTTTAATTAAAAACAAGTAAGAGGTTTTAGTCGGGAGCTCCCGACTTGGGAATACCCTGAACCCTCTAATTCCAACACCAAATTGAGTAATAAAGATAAAAAAAAGTTGGCAGGGTTCGAACTCGCAACTGACGGCACTACTTGTTGCCGACCCTACTCAGCAGCCACACCAGAAAAAATAAAACTATTTTCAACGGTAGGACTCGAACTCGCGACAGACCGCACCACTTGCTACTGCCTCTACTCACCAGCCACACGCATATTTTGTGTATTCTCAAAAAGTCAATTGCATTTAAATTGTGGCTTAAGCTTGTTGGCAATACAAGTTGGGTTATTAACAAGATTTATAGCTATGAGATAGTAGCAAGAAGCTGACAATATGTATACAATTAAAGATGCTTGATATATATATAATATTTTATAAGCAACATATCAAGTATGGTGACTCTAGCTCTTTGTATTTACCCAATTTGCTAAAAAAAAACTGGATGTCGATATCGATTTTTATCGATTTCTTGGAAACGGATTAGGCTATCGATTATTGGAAACAAACTCAATCTGCGCAGGCACTAGGAGGACCTACAGCTAAAATTTAAAGTCTCTAGCTTTTATAGGTTGATATCCTTAGATATAATGAGGGAGAACTTAAGTCCATTGGTTACAATAATGAAACAACTAGTAAATGTGGCACACTGAAAATTAAATACCTTTACGTAGTGGTCCAATCAAATTTTTTCTTATATGTTAAATGTTGTATAATTTTGTTTTGTAATGCATCCTTTAAGACTAGACGTCTAACATAATATCCATTTTTTGATTACTTTAAAATCTTTCAATTTTTGTAATAACACAGTTTGACATTTGTTCTTGATATTCTCTCATATATAACAATTTTATAAAAATTAAATGTAGCATAACGAGATTTTAAATGTCCAAATCGTGACATTTTTCGTGTTACAACTAAAGTGCCCTCTCCTAAAAACTTAAAATGTTTCGCCAATGTGACTTTGATATTCAAATATGCGTCAGCGCACTAAAATAGTTCAACAAAGATTTTGGTATTTGTTATTTTGTTTCTCAAAGGCTTCGGCTGGCCGCGTATTTTAATTTTGTTGAGATTAATTTAACAAAATACGAAATATTCAAAAAAATAAAGTTAAGCATTTCAACTTAGTTTCGGAACTTTGCAGCTTCATTTAAATTTTTGATTGGCCTTCCAAAAAAAAAAAAATAAATAAATAAAATACAAAAACAAAAAAGCACCAAGCTCGTTTGCCGATCCGCTGGCTTCGCCGGCTGCCTAATGAGCAAATGGCGTTCACTGATCGCTTTAAATTAATCTTTTTTTAATTTCTCGGCATTACCGATTAGATGCTGTCGAAGTTAAAGTTCAGCACAGTTCAGCTCGCCAGTAATGTAATTAATATGCAAATTATAAGCCGAAACTTGCGAGACACATTCACATTTTGTAGGTCCCCAAGACAAAAACAAGCACACGCTAAACTAGAGACACAGAGACTAGAGGCAAAAAAGAAAATAAACCTGGTTCATAGATGCCAGTTCGCACATGTGACTACACCAATATATGCCAAATAATATTCGAAAAAAAAACACTAATGTGAGAGCCAGAGCCAGATCCAGATTAAGAGCCAGTAACTCTCAGGTAGCTTCCCACAAATGCACATTTCATTTGGCCGATGTTTATTTATGAGCACTTGGCTTTGAATTTAGCTGGCGCAGCGCAGCGCATCTCATAAATTTCTCACTGCGGCTGCCCATCGATTGCGTTGATAGTGTTGATATCGTTGGCCACATTACCACGCACGGCTCGTAACTTATTGGCGGCCAATGGATGTGCCAGGACGCCATCGAAGCCGTAAATACTCGTATGCCTGATGGCTGCACTTTTTGGCATCTCGGCTGCCGGCAAGTCAACATTTCTGCTAATGAAAATGATGTTGCCGACACGGGCCTACACCATCTTGCTACGAGGGTGTGAATTTATGCCACGGTACCTGTGAGGCTACATAGTAACTAGCATCGAATTTATATATGAATTGTTATGGTGCTAAAGGTACAGGCGCCAACGTGTTCAATGATTCAAAATATAGAAAAAAGCTAGATGATAAGATAAGATAATATAATTATAAATATTCATTATATACCCAGCGTGTCTACGATTAAATGCCCTAACCCATATACATTTACGATCCGCTTGAGTCCGAGATTTATTTATTTACAACAAAAGAACCATATATGCTGTTGTGTTAGATCAAGTGCCTTAAAACTAAGTTTTTTAATTCTATATTTAATTAAATATATGTAAGAAACCGGTTTTTGCCATATATCTATATATCTACTAGCGGGTATTTCCTAGCCTTGGCAAGTTTTGTGCTTTACATGTTATATATAACTTAAAAACTCTCGCCCCTCGGAACCTACCCATATTATTCCACACTTCACGCCTAAAGTTAATTGTTTTTATGGATATTTAAAATGGATAATGGGTCTAGTGTCCACCACATAGTTTGAATCAATGGCTTCTGCCTAAGTTAGTTATGTGGTGACAAACTTGAAGTAGACAAAAAGTAAAAAATACCTAATCCAAAAAAAAAAAAATCGAATGTTCGTTCATTAAACTGCTGTCCATTTCATACAAGAGCGGTGGATTATGCGGGAAGCATATCAAATTCATTTTTACTAAGATCTCTGAAAATGAGTTGGAATCTGATCCGACTGAAGTGAGTAATGAATTAACTTTTTTGTAGAGCTTTAAATCCAAGCTTAAGGCCGATCGGAATTGACATTCCCCTAATAAAGCTTTTGCCGCTTTAATCCATCGGGGTGGACTGCGCATTGCAAAAAGTTTGAAAGATGTGTCAAATGAATTCCCTTATAAATCATAACAAATGAAAAGCTCAAAGCTTCGCCCATTTAACCTTTCATTCATTTAAGAAGAATAGATTTTGGGAAAAATATGAAACACGTCTAAAATGATTTTTCATAAAGAATAATCCAAAATTTTTACACACTTGACGGTGGAATTTCCCAAATCACGCATAAGCGAGAGGACTTCAGGTTCCAGTTCTTACGGTTTAATTGTATCTATAGAGATGTACATCTATAAAAGCTTCCAGCTGTTACGGTTTAGTTGTATCTATAGAGATGTACATTTGGTAACGTCATCTTTTACAGCTAAGAAATATTCTGAAATTTGCAGATCTAACGTATAAATTTAGTTATTATTCAAACCACTCTGGCCTTATCTCCTCTTTTTAGAATTAAATTAAACTTATGCATATTAATGGAAAGTTGAATCTCCTGGGCAAATTAATAAAGAAACTTTTAAAAATTGTGCTAAAATTGAAATGTTGGAATGAAAAAGGATTTTTTTAAGTTTTATATTCCCAAATAATTTAATTTTAATTGTTTTATTTAATTTATTTGGTCCAGTCAATTATTTAGCCTGATTTCGTACTTTAACCGTTCTCAGCTTTTTGGATCAATCTAAAATTTATTTATGGCTCTCGAGTCCAGCCCATGTGTTTCTCTACAAACAATATTATGTTTGGGTCAGTAGATTGCAATTTATAATCCAGAGCAGTTTGTTGATTTTTCTTTAAACCAAAGGCTGTCAGTTTTGTGTGCGCATACTTTTCATGAAAATTGTTTTTCAAATAAATTTTCCACCCACATGAAACATACAGCGCCATACATCTTACTAACAGAAAAAAGTCTTCGGATTCTCTGCCCCGAGAAACTATCGAAAGATGGCAAACAATTTCAATAGATTCCCTCTCCTCTTAGATTGGATGCCAGTCGCCGTTCTGTTTGTTTATTTAGACATAATGCGCGAATAGTTTCACTCACTGACTAGTTGGGCCTCGTTCTGGACGAGTTGACGGACTGTTATAGCGTTGCCGAAGGCATACGAGTGCTTTGATCTTTCCCCAGAGTGTGAAATTTGTATGCGGAGTATGTTCGTCTGAATTTGTATCTGTAAATGTGCGCTTGTGATTAATCAATGTTTATCAAGAGTGGGCTGAGGGTCGGGTCGCGAGCTTCGAGCCGAAAATGGAAACAAAATATAATTAAATATTTATAAAAATGTACAGTAACAACAATGCGTACACTTGTCGGCGTCGCCTGTCACAATGTGACATTTCCCACATCAACGGAGCGAGCCGAACCGATCCGCTCGGCCGAGTAGAAGCGTCCTACAACAATTTAACATTAATTCGCAGTCAAATAATGTTGCATTTTTTATGCGCAAATGTCGTCGTTGTCAAGTTCTAGCAGGAAAGTCGCAGGATGTGGATCTGGATGTGCTCTGATGGAAAAGGGATGCAAACAACCAGTCAGGAGGTCAACCTCCATCCCAGTCTCTGCCCTGCCGCATCCACGGACTGACTGACTCACTCAGAGTTGGGGTTGGGCTGACATACAAAATGGCACTCTAACGGATGTATTAACGCCCCGCGTATTCAATGTATTTTTAAATAAGTAAGCAAACGAGAAACTCGTCGCTTGCACTCAACTTTCTTGTTGCTGGTGGTTGGCAATGTTTCTGCTGTTGTGGTGCTGGCCCGCTCGCTGCTTGGTGTGTGCGTTGCTCATCCAACCAGGCAGCCACCATGAGAGCGGCGTTGGCGTCTCTCGCTTGCAAAATGTCAAATGTCAGAATTTGACATGCGTGTGACATATCAGTGGCAGCTTTTACATTAATCAAACTCCCTTATTCTTCAACTGCCTGTAGAGACCCCGAACCACCAACACCAAACGGCGATGATGACAACGACGGCGGCGACGATGCTACACAATTGACACATTGAATTAGGGACACGACGCCTTATGTTGCTATCATATGTTCTATACACAAGCCGTGTCCGTCGTCTCTCACTCATTCATTTAATTCTGGATGGGTCGCAAATAGTTCTCATTGCTGATTGCCATGCCTTTCACTGTTTTAATCTAATCATGTGAAACTTTATTTAAAGACTGCGATTTTATCCCATTATGATGTTTCCATGTGTTTCTAAATTGAAGACCAAGAACATTTAGGGCACTGGGCCATAATTCTCTGACAGACTGGAAGAATGATCTTGGCTCTTGGGATCTTGGGATCTTAATCCTATTAAAATAAGGATGATTAAATGAAGAGAAGAGAGTAAGTAAAAGGATCCCTTATAATTTTTGTAGGGTTATTCCATTCCATTTAATCCAGAAATAATATTTGAACATATTATAACTTAATGTTCATAATATTATCTAAAGTTAATGACCAATTTATGCTTTACGTTTAGTCACATTTATTTTAAATTATATAATAAACACCAGTCATAGTCTGATTTGAAAAAAACTTTCCCGTAAAATGAACTTCACCAGGAATATGTTATATATGATGATCATCAAAGTTATCTGTGAAGCCTAAAGATATCTAAATTAGATAAAGTTGAACACAAATAAGTTGTGCAAGTGACAGGATGAAAAATACGCCATTATTATCACAGCCCGTATCGATCTACCCATATCCATATGTCCGTTTCTCTTGTAAAAATAGAAACTTCCAAAAATCATTAAAGACTCAACTCAAGTTTAGTTTTAAGATTTCTTGGCGTTTTTTTGTGTATATCTGTTATATAAATAATAATAAATTACCATATTTGCCGTGATCTAGTATATCCTACTAATTAACACTGTAGCTCGAGTGTATCACGCGAATCTCGATAATACTAACTGCATTCCTCCTCCCGCAAAGGGCGCTAAATAGTTTACAATGGTCAATTCAATATGAGGAAGAGAAGGCTTAAAATAAAAACCTATAAAAATACCGAGCATTAAATTAAGGAAATTAATCGAGAAATTCAGTATAATCCACAAACGGCAAATACCGACAATTTTAATTGATGTTGAATAATGCGAATAAGGTGGGGAGATTTGAGTCAATCTCAAGAAACGAACGGAAAGTGTATATAATCACTATTTTTTTATTTAATTCCATGTAATTTGCATTCGAGCTTCATGCGCGAATTTTGTAAGGTCATCTTGCTTAAGGAACTCTAACTTGGCTTGATATGCGATATGGCTAGTTAATATTAATGTTTAAATTTGACTTATTTCCATTGTAAAATAAGTAGAAATTCATATCGTCACTATGTTGAGAGAAAGCGGGTATGCAGAAAAATACTCCAGCCCAGACAGCCCCTATTAAAATTATGCTTATTTTAAGTACATTAATTGCCCGTCGTTTTATTTTCATTAAGCGAATGCTAGTTTGGAGTTTTAATAATCTAATCATCATCAGAGCAACCGTACGTCCATCCATCGGATCATCAACTGGGGATCGTCAGCAACATCTTGTATTTGATATATATATATATATAGTGCCCTGGGCCACCCGCGTGCGCTGTTGGTGCAATTACTTAATCCTGCAGCCGTAGAAAGCCATGAGAATGAGAGTGAAAACGTTCGTGCCATTTGCCTAAATGAAAATGTCAAATCATTTGTCAAACTTTTAATTAGCTGCGCAATGTTGTACGTGAGCGTAAGCCCTAGCCAGTCGAATTTCTCGAAACCATGGAGAGCATAACCTCCTAGGGGCTTCGTAGGCGCCACTAATAGGTAAGGGCCAGGCAACTCAGGCGGTCGACTGAAGGTCTGTTTCGAATGCCAAGTGCACGATCCATCTTGAACTCGTCAATCGTCCGTCCGGCTGTGATGGCGGCTTTGCGTAACGAAATAGCGCGTAGAGTGGAATGCGTGTCGAAATCGCATCAAAAATTTCAAAATCAAATTGCGCGCATGCGTGAAAAACCGCAGGAGGCGTTTGCTACACACATCGCCAGTTAATTGTGAGACCTTGCCATAAAGTTAAACGAAAGGCTCAGAGCCATGACAAAATCAAAAAAAAAAAAAATTAAATCAAGAAAGCTACATATACACAGACAAGCATATTATTTCTATTTTGTGAGGCTACTTGGGTTTTTAACCATACCTGAACCAATAGACATAAATCATGGTCCACTTTGCTGTTCACTGTGCGCCAGTTGCGGCAACGTTCAAATGATGCTCAGAAACATGTAGAACATGACGTGAGACATGGGCCAAATCATATATGTTCATTTCTGGCACATTCGCATCCACATCCACATTCACAACAGCATCTCCATCTTAATCAGAGAGTCGTCGTCAGGCCGTGTACTTCAGACTCGCAGCTGAGTTACGATGAAATTGAAAACACTTAATGCTCCTTGATTTATTATCATCCCTTTTGGCCGTAAAGTGTGTCTGCGGTTTTGGTTAACTGTTGCTCACAAGTGTTGTGAATCGACAGAAAATAATTGTAAAGGATTTTTCAAATGAAAGTCGTCCAGTTTTCAGGAAACAATGCAACATGCAACGTTCTGCCTATCATCGTGAAACTCACATCGGGCGATCATCTCATACGAATTGTAAATTTTGACATATTCATTTTGACTAGAGGACCAAAACGACAGCTTTGAAAGGTGTTACATGTCATGCCCGGTCCCGTGCGAGCTGTCATGACATGCATTTATGCAAGAGTTACAGATGATGATGATCATCATCATCGATGGATCGGTATCGAGATCGCCCTGCGTCATTGGCCTTTTGGGGCTAATTTGCTATGCCCAGGCGGCTGCTATCAAAATATTGTTAAACATTTGTCTGACTCGTCTCCCGGCGCTGTTTGGCTTAAGCAAATATCAATATAAATAATTTAAGAGCGGAAATATTTAGTTTATTGCAAGTGATCCTGCCCTCGACGGTGCCAGCGCCAGCGATCAGGTGCAGCGGCATCAGCAATGGCGAATCGGTCAGCTGGCAGTGGCTGAAGTTGGAAATTATAAAACAATTCACCTGAAATGCGCTTTGGCGGGTGCATTTAATTATAATAATTTTAGAATTCTTCTCTGCGCTGTTTTGCATTTAATTATCATGAAAATTGCTGGCCACTGGACAAACTTTGTCCATCTCATGGACATCTGAACGGACCCAATCCCGGCCCCAGAGGCTACACCTTTTGTATTGTCGCTGTTTGTTACCAAGACTCGCCACGGGGTGCATTTCGCGTTCAACTGCACCTAAGACTCAGACCGCGAACAAGGCTGAGACTGTTAAGTTCGGGGTCCGCGCATTTGGTTGGTAAACCAAATTGCTTGGCTTATAATTTCATGCATTTTACATGTATTTCTTAAGATGGAATTTGCATCAAGTAAGAGCACTGGTCAGCAAATTTTAGACGGCATACATAATTACAAAAACGGTCTATTATCTACTTTGGTTTTATATTCAGACTTGAGAAAAAGTATTTCCAACCGAGGGCTTTGAGTATGTGTATTCTGACTACCAAATCAATTGATTAATGATTGAAGTCCTCTTTTATACTAAATAAAGAATATGCTTTTTGTTTTAAGCCGCTTGGGTATATTCAATGCTTGCGATAATTAAAAAAAAAACAAAGGAGTTCTATTGATTTAAAAACTCAATACAATATTATCGATTGGGCTATCGTTTTGAAGCAATTCAAAATACAGGCTTTTAACCGCGGTTTCTTATATGATTGTAATTAAAGAATTTATAGTTTCATATGCAAAATGAGGCGTAATTAACTCTCTGAATGCAAAGCTTGGGGATTATGTATATTTATGCTGTGAATATGGGACTCTTTCTGTTAAACCAACCCGTTTTGAAGAAAAATGTGTTTTGGTTCTGTTTTCAGTTTGGCAACCCGAAAAACAATCGGACATCTTCTTTGGTTTAAAGTTCGGCTTAAAGTAAGCAACCTATTAAAAAACAACCTACATTTGAACGTTGGCGAACAATTTTCCACGCTCTAGATCAATACTTATAAAAAATTTCTGGGTTAAATAAAAGGCAGCTTCGGAGATTGATTGCGTGTAAGCACAAGTAAGCGCAAGTACTCCGTTTTTAAGCTGCTCCAGTTAAACTAAGATCTCAGAGTAGGCTACTCTTTTGACCATGGCAAGTGTGCAATACTTATTATAAATTAATAGATCTTGCCTTATCAGGGAGAAACACTTTAATGTAACTAAGTTAAGTCTTAAGTCTTAAATCGATTCAGTGTGTAGTGCACTGTATAATAGCTGACATCTGATCATATCAGCGCCAACACAGCAAATTCTTGGGAAAACTGATATGTAACTTGGCAGACAAAACATATGCGCAATCATATCGCATACCACATCCACAGCTAAAGCAGTAACAGAAGCAGCACCGAATGCAATCGGACACATCCTCCACCCCCGCTCCCACTAACCCGCTTGCCACGCCTCTAAGCATTGGGCCGTCGCAATAAACTTAATACGAAATCTTTTCAATTTAACAAACGCCAAGAACGCACGCTGAGCGACGCAGTAGTAACTGAAACCAAGGGGCCATGCTAGCCATGTTAGCTGTGGGCCAGTAGCCGGCCACAGCAGATGAGCTACTGGTGGTCAGACGCTGACCAGGCAACCGAATACCGAATGCCGAATACCGCATACTGAATGCTGAATGCCAAATGCCCGCCCGGCTGATAAATCACAAATGCATTGGAGCGCGTATCAATGCGAGGCGAGTACCCTGGTTAGGCCTCTCAGCATTGGAGGCTACTGTTTTTGTGCGCTGTGCTTTGGCTAGTAATTATTTTAGCGCTCTTGCGCGAAATTTGAAATTCATTTCATAACTCAATGTAATGGCCCCGGCGACCGCAAATGCGCAACTCCAGTGACTGATGGGCTAATAAACTAAACGATTTTATGTAGTTGACTCTCGACGCGCGACAAGCCAAAGTAATGAAAAATAATTAGAAATGTGTTTAAATGCCGTTCAGTGAAAGATCTCGAATGGGCGCATGGCAAAACCAGCAGTCAGTCCCACATGTCCGGGGTCTTAAAGTTTTCAAAACAGCATTAGTTGCTAATTGCCTGTTAGATGCTATGCCTAATGGCAATCTTGAATAGGAAATAGGTTCGCAAATTAAGCGCAAGTAGAATGTGTTGCCCCTATCGAATATAAATTTGAATGCAAATCAAAAGCTAACAGAGCGATCACATGTTTGAATCAACTATAATTTAATCAAAATTGCTCCCAAGCTAGGGTAATCAACACGGAACTTAATTTATTCTAAAAAAAAATCAGACGAAAAGTAAGATCGGATTTGATCAAAAAATATGTTAATGTACTTAATGTTTAAGTGAGCATTTAGAGAGAATATACTTAAATCCTTATACATGGATCTTTGCCACAGCAGAGTCTTGGCCTACATTCCATTCCGTTACCTACATAGTAAAGACAATATCCAAAATATTCATAGCTAAGCGCAACAAATCGACAACAAAACAAAATTCGCCAACACACAGCAATTAGAGTTAATGCCAAAAATTATTTGAGCGAAGCTGTAAAAAAGAGATCTAATAATAATGGAATTTGGTATTTGTATATATGGTACAAAATACATATAACAAAATCAATTACAATTCGATTTCTCCTCTGATAACAACACGCAAGAGGCCAAAATTGGTAATTGAATATGCACTGTCTGAGTACTCGTACTTCCATCTACTTTTGTGTGTGCCATGTGCCCATATTGTCGATACAGAATCTGCATATTCATGCTGTAGACAAGATAACAATGGCTCTAAAAGCACCGCCACTGACACGTCAGTCTGTCTGTCGCCATGGCCAGACCAGGCCAGAGTGTTCCCCAGCACTCGAGCTTCGGCTGACAAAAGTTACATCAAACCAACTAATTGAGTGGCGAGCACAATGCGCCCTAGAGCTCGCATTTCTCTGGGATCAATGCCGCCAGGCCGCCTTTAATGTGCGCATATGACGCTTTTATGGACAGCCGGCACACACTCAAAACTCTATAGCCAAAGTATCTTTGGCTCAAATCAATCTTATCAGGCACTAGGCCCAAACGAAATTTAACAACAGCTACAACATGCAAACGTTTCCGATTTTGGGTCTGCGCGTGTGAGTATTTGTGCGTTTGGTTCTAAGCAATTCAACCGCATATACATTGCTGGCTGTCACCTAAGCTATTAACCTGATTTTCTAGATTTTCAATCAAGTCAAAAACGAAAAAGACAAAACACGCACACAAAAAGGAGAATGAATGCTCACAAAGCCGTCACAAAGAACCGCAACGTCGTGGAGCTTCGTGCCGCCATATCTACATACAAAAACACAACTACAAAGGCACATAATCCGGTATTGTATCTTACGGATCGTCGTTCGTTTGCCTGACTGGCTGGCTGGCTGGACATGCTGGCTTAGAGCGAACATACAGACATACAAGCTGACGGACAGACATCACATGCTCACAGGCTGGGATTATTATAAAGTCAAATTTTGTTTTGTTTAAATACGATCTTTACGCTGAAGGCGTGTGTCCCTTTTTCCCAAAAACCTTTAACCAAACGAATAAAATGAGCAGTCTCCAATCCGTTGCCGCGCCAAGTGCCAGATAGAGAAAAAGGAAAAAACACAAAACAAAAAAAAATTAAAAATCCCGAAAACAAAAAGGCAATTTTTGATTGAAATCAATTTAAATTGTTTTCTAGAAAAGCCGATGGGACAGACGAATTCGACAAAAGGCTAAACACCAATACGGCAACGGGACAGGTCGCATGATATCTCAGAAAGTGTATCCATCAGATACATTTGCGTGTCCGCATTTGTGGGTCTACAGCAGGCACAGCTACAGATACAGATCAACCCGTTGGCAACAAACAAATATAGTCGTGCATCTGTCCAAGCTGTTGGCAGCTACTTAGATGGATTAACATAAATCCAAGTGCCTGGAAATCAATGTGAGAACATAAGTTGACATTCAATTTGAACTGCGTAGGAGTTGTCCCTGTGAAAAGGGCTTACCTTCAATGCGAAACATTTGGTTCCTCTAAATATTGACTTTTATGGCATGTTGATTCTTTGTATAAATCTGAAGCTTTCATATACAATAACTATAACCAAAAACCACGCAAGAGAGAATAATACTCTTGTACAAATCTGAGGAGCAGTCAAAAGGTGTCAACTACATCCATAAAAATGTTCTTGCTCATCAGAGTCGATCTAGTGATAGATATACACTTTGCCCATTTCAAACCTTCACCATTGATCCTCATACAGCCCGTACAGTAAGAATTTCTTTCAAATCACCGATTACTTGCCCCGTTTTCATAAAATAAGTATTAATCGATATCGTTATCCTGTTTCTGAGCATATCATGTAGCTTTAAGAAGTTATGTTGACTTCGTATAGTAAAACACAGATCCAGAATATTAAAGTATTTCTATACCTCCTTCCGTTCCCCTCAAAATTGAACGAAAATAAACGTAATTATGGAAATACTTCTACACCATTCTTTCGGTAATTATACACATATTAATGCAATAACTTGGAATATTCATATTTCAATTTGATTAAATATTATTTACGTAATAAATGTTTACGTAACATAAGTATATTTTCGATAAATTCAATAATACAAGTCTATATATTTTCTTCCGGAAGTGGAAAAACTAGGATGTTTTACTTACTATTGAATTAATTAATCTTAAATAGTAAATGATTCACACTTAAATCAAATTACAAGAGCTCACTTTTATTGGTTCACAAATTTTTAAGGGTTCAGTTATCAGCATTAAATTAAATTAAATTTCTTTTAATGCTTTAATCTCCCATAAAAGATGACCAGCACAAAGTGTTATAACAATTGGTATGAGTTTTGACCATATCAGATGCGTTCATGGCTGGCTTTTGATGGCCATAACTCAAACGATTTGTATCTCTTTTGAGAAGTGCTGCCATTAGAATGCCAATCTGAAAGCTTTCAGTGGAAGCAGTCTATAAAAGGCGCATAAATGTCATCATGACTCAAATGGGATGGGAAGGCCACACACAAATAAATAACACACCCTTGGTAGGGTATCAACTTTCCGGCTGCGTAAGGCGGAAATTCAACTTAAATAGCAATTAAAACTATAACTTTTAAGTGGCGGGGCTTCCGAGGTATCTCAACGAACGGAAACAAGGCGTAATGGGGCTTGTAAGACAAGAGAAACAAAGCAAATGACAAAAAACACTGGCTAAATGAACTTTAACCTGCAGCCGTACTACAGGTGCTGGGATCGGGATTGGGATCGGATCGACGCGACCCAAGCCATAAACTGACAACATTTTGGACAAGTGTCACGGCGTGTGATTTATGCGCGCGCTTACTAAGAACTCGAGCAGCTCCGACGCATGCGCAGCGATCTGCAGGTCAGCGGGCAGCGGGCAGCGGGCACTGGGTAATGGACATTGGACAGTGGACATCTGACATGGTAAAAATGTTAATCGCTTTAATCTCTCAAGTGCGCCGAAAACATGCGACGATATCCGAGTCCAAGACACGGCAACGTTTCCGTCACATGCCCAGGTCTGACATTGCGCAATTCTTGTTCTGCTCTTTTGCTGGACATGTGTGCATCAATTGTGAACAGCGACGACCTCGGGAACAGTAACAACAGGGTCGGGAAAAACAAACAGGGAACAGCAGGTTATCTTCCAGTGGCATTTTGAACATGCCGACGCCTCAACGGCTAAAATTTTGTCCATTTAAAAGATATTGAAATGTATTTAAAACTATGCACGAGGCACGCCAACAGCTGTTTATTTCATATACATAAGTATGTTCATATGTTAGCATGTATGTATGTATAAGTATTTATCATACTACGTTCTCAACATGCAGTTAACGCTCACGTTTGGGGGGGAACCCATAACTTATCTCCGTGGCTATGCTTAAAATATTAATGATCTAAGAATCGATTGAGTTGGGGCATTGGGAATCAGAGTGATTGCAGCAACACTTAAAATTAAAGCACAGACAGAGTAGGGAATTATTTATTAAAATTCTGAGCACCTAAAAAAAACAAGCGACGCGACCCTGTTGAAAACTCAACCCAAGTGGCAAGAGTTATGGATAGGCTGGCATGCTCCTCGTCCATCCAAGCAGCAACAGATTTGGCCGCGTTGCGTGTGTGACTCCACTAACTGATTTAGATGCAAATCAAATCAAGAGCGAGGCCCGGAAAAATGTCTTAAAAATTGTTTGGCGATGGCCACCGAACGAACTATGAATGTTGCATTCAATCTCTTATGGATTTCAAATTTAAATTTAAGACCTTACACATTGAGTATTTTAATGTGGCAACAAACGAAATTCAAATTGGCCGACGAATTGACGATCCGACCAGCCGTCCAGATTGAACGACGTGCTGTGCTACGATGCAAAGTCTAACACAGAATCGGAGTTCGGGTCGGATTCGAATTGTAGCTGACCTCAACATCGACCCCTTTTATGTGGCATTTGCAGAGACAGCCCGAGCCGGAGTCAGACACCCAGATACGCATCTGAATTGTGTATGAGACTATCAACGGACACATTTATTTCATGTTTATGTTGATATTTTCAAATTTGATAAAAAATGAAAAAGGCGAACAACAAATTTTCGTTTCGTTTTATATTTATGTTAATGCGGCGGGGCGCAATTCCCGCATTCCGCTGCCCGCTCCGAGCTCATCATCCTCGGTCATCAGTGAACCAATTATCATCAACGGAGCAGTTAATAGACCCTGTTGGACAAGGCAGCACAGCTTTAAATGGCATTTATGCATTTTATTGACATATTCGTGTCGCATTTTATTTTCGGTATGTCAGGTTTGGCGGTTTAAAGCTCCGGCAAAAGTTCCGCTTAAATCATGATGAAAGATGCATGATAGTCTGATAAAAATAGATTGCAGCTCTGGTTGATAAGTTAGTACAGATACGTCCATGCGATAAGCCATTACTAAGCAGCATTTTCACAGTTTGTCTATCATTTCAGAATATCCCATAGAAAGTTGGTGAACAAATGAGCTTAGCTTTATGGCTTAATTCTACAACTATTAAAATAATAAAAGAGTTTGGCTCTTCACGATGATCTTAATTGGTTAAGTGACCTATGAGCATTGTTTGCTGATAAGTTCAACAAAATGTATGATGTTTTCATAAAATTGCAGAGTTTGAGAATTCCTCTTTGTTGTATTGTTTAAATATTATGATGGTTTACTTAACGCACTAGTACTCGTATTCTTAGCAATTATACACGCTTTAAATAAACTAGAAAAATCAACCATGAAAGTAAATTTTTGTAAGATCTTTACAGTTTTACATTTTTTTTGTTCAGCGGTTCACCTTAGTCTTGAAAACTTTGATAAATACTTTTGCTTTGTTAATGCATTTTAATCAATAACGTCTATATATGCTTCCTTGAATTTTCCCTTTTAGATTTTTTTTGTTAATCAGTTAAATAATTATTAAACTAATACTATCAAAGGAATATCTTTGATTAACTTCTTAACGAAGGATAGTTCAAATTACTCGGATAGATAAAGCTTAATTTATTAATATAAATAAAAACTAAACATTATTTCATACAAAATCTTAGTTTTTAAATATCATTGTATACATAAATGATATGATATATGATGTTGAAACTGTTAACATTATATTATAAATAAATTAAATAATAATATACAATAATAATAATATAAGCATTATTTCACCATTTCACCAAGCTTCTCCTATAATCATTTTTAACCTTCAATTGTTTTCTAGCTTTGGCAGTGGTCAGTGAGAAAAAACCTAAGCGGGGTCCAATAAATTAAATTGGTAAGATAATTAAAAATGTGGATTTATTCCGTGAAAGCCCTCTCGGAATTTACATATAATATATGATAAAGTGGAACATCGCCTGATTTTGACATATGTAAAGTCTGATGGCGATAGCTTTAAAACCGAGCCACTAGTTTGCATAGAAACAGACGAACGGACTGACAAGCATGGCTGTATCGACCCAAGAATATTTTTTTTGGGTCGGATATGACTTCTTCTTCATGATTAACATTTTAAATCTTCTGCATGGGAATAATAAGTATGTCCCTCAGCATTGTCTACATATAATAAGTAACCACTTCGAACTATTTCAAAGATCCGCTTTATGAAGATCTCTCTCCCATGAGCCACAAACACCTAATGCAAGGCAGGAGAAGCATGGCAAACAAAAAGAGTCCCCCAGAGGTGAGACACCAAATAAATGGAATTTATTTAAATCGAAAAACGCATATGCATAAATATTATTAATGTTTCTTTTTTGCGTATAATTAAAAAATAAAATATAAAAGAAACTAAAAACGAAAGAGAATAAAATATAAAAAAGAACTCGACAAGCTCTATTCAAATTAAAAATCGAACGTAAATGCGACGCACAGCAGGGCGCGAGATTTTAAGAGTGAGAGGGCTGCAGTATTAAGGCTGGACTCTTGATTCCGATTCCTGGCGACCAGACGACCAATAACCGAATGTTGTTGTTGTGAAGTCCGCGGTTGAGACCGTGGCCATATGATAATTTAAGGCTGCATAACGTCATGCTGTTGCTCCATTGCCATTTATACAAAACGCGAGAGTCTTGGCCGCAAACGATCGAGGGTACTGCGTGTTGGCCTTATGAGTGACTGCTGCCTGCTGTGGGCCGCCAACTGTGCCGTGCATCTTCCTTTGATGTGGAGGACCCATGGTGGGGCCGGCAGCTCGCCAGCGATCGCCCGAGCAGGCCAAGCGCTTTGATGCGATAAAAAATTAAGGCGATAATGGAATTGAAGCAAATGAGCTGGGCAACATTTGTAAGACTCGCTGTGCACATGCATTGGGCACTGGGTAAACTATGCAGCTGTGCGACAAGCAAAAATTGGACAAGCAACACGCAATTTATGTCAATGTGCGCTCCCAGCGCCGGCCCACACGGAAAATTTGCAATAATTAATAAAATGCATAAGCTGCAAGCACAAAAAAACTTAGCAAACACAGCAAAATGTAAAAAGGAGAAAAACTCCCGAAGAAAACTCTCGGCATGT
This sequence comes from Drosophila kanekoi, assembly GCA_037075305.1. Taxonomy (NCBI): domain Eukaryota; kingdom Metazoa; phylum Arthropoda; class Insecta; order Diptera; family Drosophilidae; genus Drosophila; species Drosophila kanekoi. The sequence goes on along the minus strand of JBAMCE010000131.1, from coordinate 266,917 downwards.
CGCTGCATGTTCAATTTATAAGCCACCTACGTTGCGGTGACAAACGCCCGGCCATAAAAATTAAAGAAAAATCAAATCGTATATTATGCGACAGCGAGCCCGAACCCAAGCCTGAGCCCGAACCCGTGTCTGAGCCACAGCTCCAACTCTGGCTTCCATCTTCATACAAAGGCGGAATAATGTTGCCCCGGCTAACAACTTCATTTCGTGCGACACTCATAAGGCATAAATTTGCTAGACTTAAGCCTAATTTATGCAGCGTTTCGGGCCGCTGCCGGTTAAAGGGTCGCCAATGGCCGGTGGCCAAAGCGAAAAGGCACTGCAACAAGTACGAGTATTTTGTCGCCTCAACGCCGACGCCGAAGCCCAAGCCGATGCCGATGCCGACGGCGACGACGACGCTGATGGCGATGCCAATGCCGACTGTATCTGCATTCACAATTAAACAATTTCCACTAAATCTCGTTACTTCCTTGGCAATTTGTTACGCGCGCCAGCAAAGTTATGTGACGCTGTGCCATAAATTCATGCGCCAACCGAGCCCAAACTCTGGTCAGCCGGTAAGGCTCGTCAGCCAGTCAGGCCAACAGCAGCAGTCAGTAGTCCACTAGAAGTTGTTGAGGTTGTTGTTGCTGCTGTTGCTGCTGTTGTTGTTGTTCTTGTTGTTGTGCAATCTTTGCATGGGGCACTTAAATCGACGAATTTATGTAGCCAGCTTGCGCCTGCGCAGCCACCGAGCTGCTGCGTCCCAAAGAACAGAAGGTGTGCACAGCAAGCGCATATAAACTGCGATTAGGCGACAGTCGGCACAGGGCCCGCAGTTGGGACTGGAGTTGGGAGCTGAGGCTTCGGCTGCGCCTGCCAAGACGCTCTCCTGGCCGCTCTCCTAGCCACTGACTCTGACACTGACGCTGACCCAATGCCCAAGGCAAAGACAGAGGCTGCGGCTGCTGTTGAAGCTTGCCCGTTGTTCTAGTTGTGCCAATGTGTATACTAGATCTCAATCGAATGCAATATATCAAGTGGTAAATGCATCTCGATCTGTGATATAAATAACCCTAATTAAATCGGCATTTCGTTTCTGCTCAAAAGTCAACTCAATATTTAGAAATAAATTAAAAAACAGAAAAGTTTCTAAATTTTTAAATAACATCATTTCATGCAACGTAAATAAAACTCAAAACTGATTTTATTTTTAACATATAATAATTATATAAATTGATTTGCAAAGAAAAGCGCTAAGAAATATATATGCGTTTTATTATATTAAAAAGTAGATTTATGCAAAAAAGTGTGCTGTATCAACAGTTCTGGCTTATATTAACTATCTACTAGCTGTTGTTTAAGTCAGTAAAATGTTCACCGTATCTATAAAGTCGCACGCTTTTCCCAACCACGACGCGTCTATATCATCATACCGCTGACTTCTCGCTTGTTAGCACGACGCTCAGATACCTGGGCCACACATACTCATGACGTCAATTTTGAACAGCACGATTATTATGCTAGATTGATTTTAATGATTTTCATGCCAAGTTTGATTGCTGCTTTCCCCTTCTGGTTGGATGTCGAATTTTCCAGTGATCACTTCATGGTGCTCACTTTCGACCAGTATGGAAGTCCCAGTAAGACGTCCAGCTTGTAGATCTCATCGTTTAGTTAGTCAGTAATTCAGTCAGTCAGTCATTCAGGGCATGGTATAATACAAGTTATTATTTGTTTAAAAAATATTTTAGTTTTATTTATAATTAACAATATAAATTATAATATATTAATAACATTTTAACATGTAATAATATTAAAGAGTAATTTATATATTAAAATATTATTATTATTATCATTATTATTATTATTATTATTATTATTATTATTATTATTATTATTATTATTATTATTATTATTATTATTATTTTTTGTTATTATTATTATTATTATTATTATTATTATTATTATTTGAAAACATTAATATTTTATAAAAATATCGTAGTTGTTTTATTATTATATAAATATTAATATTATTGTATTAATAATAAACCACAATATTCAAAAATTTAATAGACGATAAGTTTTCTTATATTTCGTAATAGGTAAGCAATAATTTTCTCTAATTAAACTTTCAGTTCATCCAAATCATTAATATACTCTCTCGAAAATTTCGCAACGATTTGAAATTTAAAGCAAAGTTTTTCACTGCACCCATATGGCAAACTGAAATGTTCCATTCGGCAAGAGTGCAATGTGCGACAGTGCATAAAAATATTTGAAAAATGCACCGACTCCGACACCGACTCGGACAATACACGCAACAGAAGGCAACCTAACATATATAAGAAAGAAACATATAGGTGCTCTATTGTCAAATCAAAGCGTCTTTAAGGTCTGCTATTGCAGAAGCAGTAGCAAAAACCAGGCAAGAGGTAACTCTTGGGTGACAGAGGGGTCAAAGAGGAGCTATTCGATTGGGGCAAAATCTTGCGAAAAATAATTTTAATTTATCACTTCCGGTGGCCATTGTGTCGTCGTTCATTGCGCCGTGCTGCAGCTAGACACAGCCTAGCCCAGCCCAACCCAGTCCAGCCCAGCCCAGCTCGGCCCAGTACCGAGCGGAGTCGGTTCGAGCGATAGCAATCTTTTGCATTTCCCATATGCATGCATGCATGCTACCATTACCATTATACACTATTACCATTAGCTGCGGAATTGCCGCCATTGCCGCAAACTGGGCGCAGTTTTTGTTTTGGGCTTTTCCAAGCTTTGTTTGCGTCCATATGCAAATGCAATTTTCGCATTTTGCAGCCACCAAACTAACGGTGTGCGCGCTCTTTTGAGTTATGCGAGTGGGGGAGCATCGGACGCGGGACTAGGGTCTGGGCCAATGAGCCTTCGCCACGCAACAATGGGCACCCGGTCTTGCCGCTTACTCGTTACTGACCCTATTTTTTAGGGGGTAGTTGAGCCCTGTAAATGGCGTAAAATTTTTTGCATGTTTTGAATGCTCCGTCGGGGACCAAGACCGAAACCGTTGCCGGGCCGGGGTCGAGACCGGGCCCTGTCGTCATGTTGCCAGCCAAGACATAAGACATTTGCTGCATTCTACACAACATTGCATTGCATTGCTGCTGGCTTAGCTAGCAAGTTAATTTAGACGGCTGCCCCACACAGCAAAAACAGCTGCCAGCAATATTATTATTGTTTTTGTTGTGGTTGTTGTTGTTTCTGCTGCTGCTGCTGGCCAGTGGTGCAATTAATCATCAGGGCTGGTAAGCATTCGTGTAAGCGCACTTATCGCCAAAACACATCGCAAGTAGTTAATTTTCAAATAGCTTTGGAAACAGACTGCGTTTTTCTGTTTCGTAGAGTTTTTGCCGGCCACTCGGGCTGTCTTGTCAAAGCTGTTGATGGACAGCGCGCGTTCTATGGAGATTATGTATTTAAGTATTTCATTAAACAGTTTCTGGACGCCCACGGCAAAGTGCGTAACCAAATTTAAGATGCAACAATAACAAAAATAGGTGCAATAATATTTACAACAAGCTAATTAGCAACCCAAACGTAACAGCGCCTGCAAGCGGCGGGTAGATGTACTACGCAGCTAAACTAGACAGGCCAACATCGGCTTCAGACAGCCTGCAGGCGAGCAACAACAACAACTACTCTCCCCCACCACTGCATTCATTTCAATTTCACCTTAGTGGTTGCTCTCTTTCTCTCTCACTCGCTCAACGACATGTGCGCTCGCTCGCTTCAAATATGGCGACTCTTTTGATTGGCTGGCTGTGCGCGTGGGGCGTGTCTTCTCTTTTGCGCGCCGCGCATGGGAATTAGCGCAACGGCGTCGAATAAGCTGTAAATGCAAAATGAAAGCAACAAGTGCGCCAAATGGATTGGAGCGTATTCAATCGAACTCAAATCGCCTTGAATGGCATCGAATCACTTTGAATTACCAGCTGTGCTCAATCAAATTGACCCCAGCCACCGGCCATCAGGCAGCAGCCGCCAGCCCCAAGAAGGTCGCGCACAGTAAAGGCTAAAGTAACTCAACTAAAATAACCATAAAACGCAATGCGATATTGCAATTTAGCTGTCAGTTATCTGCTCTCTGGGCCAATTAACTAGCGTGTTCTTGTTTCTGTTGCAATTTAGTGCCCCAAGACTGAACTGAGCCGATGATTTTGCGGTTTTCCCATTGCACAACTCGCGCCCAATGCCCCTTACCCTTTCTACATACAAATTAACACACACGTGTACGTGTGTGTTGTTCATTTGAGTGTGTGTAAACAACAATTATCTGATAAATGCCCTGGCGCTGAAAAATTGATAAATTGCGCATATAAACGTTACGCTATGATTATGCCAAGTTATGTGGAAGTGGACGCGGGCGGTGTATTGGAATTGGAATTTACCCCATACTCGAACACGCACTGTTTGCAATTCTTTATACCAAGTCTTACACGATTTTACCTGAACAGTATGTATACGCTTTGAGTATACCTAAATTTCTTAAATGAATCGATGTGATATTTAAATATTTCAAGATTATGCGCCTTAAATATTTTTAAAAGGCGGATTTTTGGATGTATGTATTATGTTAATATAAACATTTTAACATATATATTGTATTATATATTAATATGTATTGTAGTGTAAGCGGGAGGAGCTGTCTATAATATCGTTTTTTGGGTGTAAAAAGGAAATTCAATTTTTTATATACTTAAGAGTAGTCGTTTTTTACTTTTAAGTTTTTAATATAATAGTATATGTTGCGTGATACACGTTACGTCGTCTTAAATACTATTATGTATAAAAGAGACCGCAAACGTTTAAGTCTTTTGCTATTAATTTGTTAATGAAATATGGATGTCAGAAAGTGATAAAAGTAATCATTTCTTGGTATTAAATTCGGATTCTTCTCTTCCTCGTATCATATCCCCGTTGCGTAGCTAACATGAATGCTCCCCTATGTCGGTTGGTTTGGAGGAGGGATGCATATTAAGCAAGTTAATCCAATTTTACAGTAATATTTTACATCGCTAATTAAGTATATTTTTAATTATAATAAATTTAAATAGATTTTGGTCATAGTATAATTTATCCTGCATATTCCTGTATTTTAATATAAAATAATTTCTCATATACATATACATTTATATACGTAAGTTATATTATATATAAATAGTTTTAAAATTAATGAATATTTAAATATTTGTAAAACGTGATTTCTGTTTTAGTTTTTGAGAATTTCAAAATATTGCAAAATTATAGACCCGTCAATTTTTTCCTTGTTTGCAAACGAGTCTTTTAATTTTAAAGCTCTGTAGAAACTGTTGGTCTAAGTTCTTATACGAATATCAAATGTTGTTCCGCAAGATCAAAATCATATCAATAATCTGCTACAAATTAAAAAGTATATAGACTTTATTGTTTTGAGCTTTATAATTTGATTGTTCATATGTCACTCAAAGGTTAACATATATATAACATACTGTATTGCGTTCTTAAGTTAATAAAGTTTAGGTTATTTATTTTTAATTGATTGCGCTCGCCTTTCACGATTCCAATAAAGTCGAATGCATATAGACTGAACAAACAAAAAACCCTTCAATATCCAACAGATTGGTTAAAAGACATATCAGTTCGAGGTGTGAGTCCAACGAACAATCCATCAATATACAGCAAATCTATCATAGTTGTCTCACGCCCTGGACTCAGAAAGTCTCACAAGCCACGAGCTGTGAACTGAGCTGTGAACGGACTGTTAGCTAATTTGTAGCCAAAATCTGTTTATGTTTGCAACTAGAAACGCCCATCGGATATCGACAACTGGATCGATCAAAACCCATCTGCCAGAGTTTAGAAGAGAAACAAGAGGACCACGACGATGACGATAGCAACAATGCAGCCAGTAGTGCGACTGATTTGTTTATTTATATAAAATCAGTCAAGCTCAATTAGAAGCACACACACAAACACAGACAAATATATGTACCAACACACAGAGTGGCTGGCTGTGATATATTTATACATTTCTTGCTTTGGCTTTGGTCTCGTGGCTTTGTTTGGTTTTGGGGCTTTTCACTTTATTGATTTAAAAAAATGAAAAATTTATGTTTAAACAAAAATGCGCCATGCAGCCAAAAGCCATTGCCAGGCTAAGAACGCTGGAAGAAGATAAGGCAGTGGGGGTGGAGGTGGAGAAAGAGTCTGAAGGTTGGGGTAGGGGGTGCCTGTTAGGAAACCAGACCTTTGACTGGCGCTGTGGCCATTGGCGCCACCACTTAAAAACAACATGAGCAAGGAGCAAGAAGCTTGGCGGACTTTCCGAATGTAAATAAACAAACAACGACGCACGCAGGCCAAACAAATTGGGGCAACAATTTCTAGCATTGGCCCTTGATGGGGCATTCTCACAGTCGCCAGTCGCATCGATGGCCCCATGCAAAAGTCGCGCCGGCATAGCTGTTTGATATACCGGGGAAATAAGTTCACATAATCAAAAATGCATTGCCAAATGCCGGCAATGCAACAATACAAATAAATTGCAATCGTTCGTCAACAAAACAAACAAAGGAGTCGCCGCGGCATCAGTTTCTTTTGCTGCAGTTGCAGCCGCAGTTGCAGCAGCCGTTGCAGATGCAGCCGCAATTGTTGCACCTTATTTGGTCAACTGGACGAGCACCAGGACGAGCAGGAGGAGTCAGATCTGGATGCTGACTGACCACTGTGGTCAACAGAATGTTAACGTAGCTCCCACCGTCCGTAAACAAAACAAAATGAATAAAAAATAATAAAATAAAAATCTCTCTTCTATGTGCTTCTCATAAATTAAAATAATACTTACAGGTTTTATTGCTTTGATTAAAGTACTATTATATTGACAATCTGTGCTCGTGCTGTCCCTCCCACTTACCTTTTGTACTGAGAAACTCTCTTTCTCTTTGATTTTTAATTATTTTCCTGGCCTTATCTTAACCAACTCAGTAAAATTTTGTTGTTCCCTTTCTGATATGACAGCCTGTACCCACTCTCAATAATAGATGGCAACATAATAATAGTGCGTACGTTTGTTAATTTTTCGGTATATTAATAAGAATAAAGGTTAAGCAATTCAGATCTGTTGTGGATTATTTTATAGTATTTTATATAATAAGATTAAATTAATACAATAGACATTATGAGAAAAGTTTCCTGCACATACAAAAATATTCCAAATCTTTCGAATTGACTCTATCTATTTTTATTTTTTTTTTTTTGTATTTGGCTTTTGAATCACTGTGCCCTGTAGGCTTGGTCTTTTCTTCGAATTTCAGCCGCTGAACAGCTCGGCTCAGCAGCTTAGCTCATAAAAGGAGCACTCAACAATCAAGCATGACGAAATGGTAATGGCAAGCGGCTTTTGGCCACAAAGTACGAGTCAAACTGCATCTCTGGCTGAGAGACCTGGCCAGATATGCAAATGTAGCGCAAAGAGTGAAATAATGCGCTAAGAGAACCAATGGACGATGTCCGTTGTCCCATGTCCGATGTCTGTTTTCGTCGCAGTTGTCGCTACGGATTTGTCTTTGTGCTCAGGCCGCAAAATCAATTGTGAGAAGAATGCCGCCTGCTGTTGGCTGGGATTAGGCAGCTCCTGCTGCGCATCTAAAATTTGACTACTGCTTTCACTTTAGCCCGCTTCTCGGCTTTCTCTAAATATTTTGATAGTCGTTGCCGCAGCTCGCTCTCTCGCTGTTTATGTGTGACATATAACACAAGTGCCTGCTGCACCAACGCTGTGTGGTCCCGTATCTACTGATCCCGACAGCATATGCAAGAGAAAGCATTGCGGGCACTTGAGGAAACAATTAACCTACCGCAGTTTGTATAAACTAAAAATACACACAAATTAATACTAATAAAATGAAGGCTGCTATGCATTTCTTCTGGGGCAAACTGTTAGTCGATTTACGACTTCCTCAGCATCCTGCGCTGATATTTCCCGAGCCTTTCCAATAGACAGATAGACATCTTGAGTAGGGTCCGAAGGCTTTCAGTCAAATTATTTGCTTTTAATAGATGTGAAGCCATAGCTTCGCCTTCAACAAATTAGTCGCTTTCCGAAGGACAAAGTCGCCTAATAATTTACCAACCATCCGAAAAAGTAAAGAGCGAGGCCGGGCAGCCCGGTACTGTGACTGCGACAAACAAAGGCCAGTTGCGCAGATCAGATTAAGTGCTTATAACATGGACATGACTCCATTGACTAACAGGCAGCAACATCCAGGCTGCAAGCCAGCCAGCTATCCAGCCAACCAGCCAGCCAACCAGACACACACAGCAACCACGGCAAGCCCTGGTAGCGACAAAAAGCGATGCCCAAATAGCCGCCGACACATTGATGATGATGCCGATGATGTTGGTACTCGTACTGATTGCCCACTGTACACTTTTGTCGGCAGCAATTGTTGGTCGCTTCAATAAAATGTGCGTTTTGGTACAAGTGAATGCTTTGGGATAAGTAGAACTAAGACAAGTAAGGGAGCTCCCGACTAGGGGATACCCTAAACCCTCTTCTTCCAACACTAATTGCTATACTATTCTATTATATACTATTCTTGAAGCTATATGTCAATTTTGGTGACTCTAGCTCTTATTATTTACCAAAATTGCTCAAAAAACAGGATTTCGATATAGATTTTTGTCGATTGCTTGAAAACGGGGCAAGTTATCGATTAACGGAAACACACTCGATCTGCGTAGGCACTAGGAGGACCTACAGCTAACACGGACAGACAGACAGACGGACATGGCTGGATCTACTCGGCTTTTGATGCTGATCAAGAATATATACTTAATGGGGTCGGATATGCTTCCTTCTGCCTGTTACATACATTTATATTTTACACAACATCATACCCCTTTTACTCACTTTTAATGGGTTCAGGGTATAATTATTGTAAGAACTTGTTGCGAATTATATAAGAGCACATAAATGGATCTTATAAGGCATAGCTTTATCTGAACCATAAAACAGTTTAAAGTGTAGGACTACAATTAATATTTGTTCAATCTACGTGTATTTTAAGCTTGTTAAGCCTGTAGAAATGCAAACATCCAAGCAATTTAACACAAAGTTACATAATTAAGTTTATTTTATATCCAAAATATTAATAACTTGTGGATATTACCTGGCTTTGCCAGTGAAACATTTTGTGCTAAAAATTTTAGATATTACCTATCCACTAAATACACAACCTTGCCACCCAAGATCCTATCAAACAATTTTTCACAAAGATTATTAAAAATATTTTTACAACGATCGGACGGTTAACAAAAAACTTTCATTCAACCGTTTTCCGCCAATTTACCACTGTTGAAATTTTCCATATTGCTAAAATACGTATTTTCAAGTTCTTATGCAGACCTTGAAAATAAGTTTGAAGCAAATCGACAAAACTTAAAACTTAGCCCAAAAACTCTTTGAATCTCATTTTTTACCGATGAAAATGCGAAAATGTAAAACATGTCTCAATTTTTAATATAGATCCTTGAAAATGAATTTGAGCGCGAAACGTCCTCACCAAATCTTTGACCCTCATTGACACCAAGGAGGAATGCATTTTTTCGAAAAGTGTAAAGCAGCCCTCAAATAAATTTGAACAACGATATTTGATAACGAGTTTCATACATACGTTTCTTCGCGACTTTTATTGCTGTACACCTTCATCACATGAGGTAATTACAGTGAAAATTTTAGCTTCCTAGTTTTTACGGTTTGGGCTGTGCGTTGATCGCCAATTAGTCAGTCAGTGAGTCAGTCAGTCAGGACAAACAGGTTTTTATATAGATATTAAACATGCTTTAAATCAACAGTGTTGTATAATCTTAAATGAAAAATGTGTAATTTGAACTAATGTTAAGATTATTAGACACAAGAGAAACTTCCATTAAGACATATAAATGAGAAGCACATTTTCTCAACAGAATTTTTAAAAACCATATAATATACGATTATCTTCAGAAACTATATTTGGGAAAATTTAAAAAAAGACAATCTACTTGATCATTCATGTAGTAATGAATAATAAAGATAAAAAGGGTCATGTAAAAAGGATTTTACAGTAGAGTTACGAAAAAGAGCTACATTTTATTAGAGATTCCTTCATTTGCATATCCTAGTCGGATTATAATATTGATTACAACATATCACTAAAATTGAGCGATATTCTTATATAAACGAGATAGAGGTAGCTCATTCCAAAAGTCTGGTTGGCACAATCTAGGCACGGTAAGCTAACTAAGCTGCATCTCTTCATCTTCGTTGAAAGAAAAACTTAAGCTGCCCTCAATTGGCGGCATTAAACGAGACCAAAACAGAACCGAGCTACTTCCAAGTTCACCTTCAGCTTCAGCTCGAAGCTTTGTCTCCACATGATGCCTGCCCACTCTGGCACATTTTGGCCATTGTTCTCTTTTCGATGGAGGCCAAGCAATACTGGAAGCTGTTGCTTCTGAAATGTAGCAAATGTTGCTGTTGTGGTTTTTGTTGTTGTTGCTGTACAAAAATGTCAATATTCTGATTCCGCGAAAAGCCGAATGCATCGCAGGCAAACTGATGTCCATGTCGATGTGGATGTTATTTTGTCTGCGGACCAAAGTCGCAACTCGCGACGACCACAGTCCATCTCCAGGAGAGAAGCTCAGCTCTCTGTCGGATCCTGCGTAATTCAGTTGCAGCGCATTGCAGATGGCAGCAATTGCAGACCGAAGAAAATGGCGTGCGTCAGTCGAGCCTGACTCAATCTCGCCTGTGCACAAAAGCCAGCGTTCCGCCCGGCGGCGGCAGATCAAAAAGCTCGGAATGGCTCACAGTTCAATAGGCTTTGTGTCGGGAGTGTAAGAGTAAGAGTAAGTTGGCAAGCGGCTATAATGCGCTTGGATATGCAAAATTGCATTGAAATTTGAATTCAATTCAAAAGCCCGTTGGCCATTCCGAAGGGGACGTCTGCAGCAGAGGCAGGCAACTCTGTTGGATTGGTCGAGTTGATTGCGCGGCGGTTGCCAATTTGAAAGAAATCAAAAACTCAGCCGCCAAGCCATCCTACTTGCAGTTATTGTTGCTCGACGCTGTTGTTGCCTTTTTGCAAATTACGCAACTGGCAAAGATCAGCTCTTGTTTTTGGCCACATTTTTACCAGGCGCAAGGAGTTTACAGCTGCCGCCAGTTGTAGTAGTGGCAACTTTGGCTCTGGATTTGCATGCCAACACCGGCATGCATAGCGCACCGGCAGTGGCAAAAAATGAGCCTTTTAATAGCCGCCGACAGTTACAAAGTGCCTGGCAATTGTAGCAAATGCCGAGCCGGGCTCTCGGCTACCAGCTTCAGACCAGCAGCAATATTCAAAGCACATGGGCGTCTTGCTCGGGGGCGTCTGTGGTTCTCGCATTTGGCTTCCAATTTGCAATCGAGCTGGCTACACCTCTGGGCGTTGCAGCAGCAACTGCACCACACACCGCTCGCCACTCGCTGTCATCTGCGCACCAACTTTTGGTGAAATCATAATTGCAGCAAGTAGCCATCGGGTCGACCAGATGCAGTTGCTAAAAAAAAATGGGAATGCTTCTGCCAGCCTATCCACAATATTTTATTCATATTAAATCTAAATTAATCAATAGGCCCAATGGAAATAGAACACCTATTTCTTATAGAAATTCGAGGTTCTACGTGTGCAGGTTAAGGTGGAATCCAATCGTGTATAATCTTATCGCCAAGGCTTTACATTATAACTGAATGAATGTGTTTCACTGAGTTTGGAAAATCAACCCAACGGCAGGCGAATGGGTCCAAAACTATTGGTTGCAGTTATTTCGTGTGTTACCAACTTTTAAACCGGACCAATTTCAATTTCTCTAAACCGGGAAACAAGGGAAAAATAAGTTAAAAATAAAAACTTAACCCAGGTAAGGCCTGAAAATATGGGATAATTATGTGATTTTTCACCAAACACACCCCATGATTACTTCATATTTTAATAACACACCCGGAAATTATCAAGTCATGTCCCTATTATGCAATTCCTATGAAGGCAAGTTTATAAATTCATGGTCTTGATCAAATTAATTTTCTTATGCTCTATCTTTCTCTCTCCCTCTCCGTTTTTCTTTCTATCTATCAGTTTTTTTTGAACTATTCCATATGAGAGGTGTATATAATTTGCTTAACTGGATCATTTTAATATTTTGTCCTACTTCTGACAAGCATTTGTTGGATTAAGATACATTTACATTTATGTTTGGTCATTTAGAGGATGAAGGCTATATATATTATTTACAGCAAACAGAATCTTATCAAGGCACGGAACTCAATGCCGCTGTCATGCTGTCATGGCAAGAACTTAGCACCATTGATATTCAATTCAATCAAACGCAATTGAGCTACGTATTTGTTGGCGCATTATCAGAAGGGAAACCCTTTTCGACTGAGCCTGGAGAAGATGGACAAGGCTTGTGGGAGTCAGAGTGGTGTTGGAAGTGGCGCACAAACAAATCTTTGCTGTCACAGTGCCTGAGTTGCGGCATTCAATTGTGAAATGAATGCGGATCTCCCACGGCAGTTGGCTACGTGTTTCAGGATATGAAACATATCTCCGGTTAACAGGCAGGACATTTCCTGTTCCAGGGCGTTCCCATATACACAGCTGTCATAAATCGCATGTATGACTAGCTGTTGGGAATTTGCGGAAGGATATTGCCAAAAGGATGTGCAAACACCACCACCACCGCCGCTGCGCTGGCCGCTCATCTGTATAATGATTTGATGGGCATTTGAATGCTGCCGCAAATCATTTGGCTTGGACAAAAGCCTTGAGAGCCAGCCGACTCGTGCGACTCAGATCCATCTGTATTTATGGCAGAGACACGGCCAAACATTTCAATTGAGTGCCCAATGAGACACCTGACATTTAAGCGCCAGCAACTGGACGAAGGCGTTTGCCTGACAAATGAGACAAAGTGACACAAGTCAATCAAAGCGTCGAAAATACGCGTCGCTTATAAATTCCAGCCTCCGACCAATTTACTGTTCATGCCCACTAAAACGCACCGACATGGCTGTGGAACTCTGGCCCCTTGGGGCCGCAATATATTTAAATCAATTCCGTCAGCGAGCACCGAGGCGCAAGCCAAATCCAATGTCTACCCAAAGTGATGGACGCATTTAAAATGTCAATACGCATTGGCTTCAGACTCGGACGACGATGGATTCCACGACGCGGACAATGTGGCTATGCCTGAGGCAGCCTTTCAGACTGACTATAAGACTACGACAGGGACAGTGGCGGACTGCGACTGCGACTGCGAAACGTAAGCTTGAAGTCATTCAAGTGGCGGAGACAATGAATCCTGTCAAATCAAAGTAACAAGTAACACAACGCGCTCAACCTGGCGCGGCGTAAAGCGCGCGAGAAACGGGAGATAAAAATGGAAAACGGGGACGGTGACCAGAGACATCGTACATGGAGCACGCGTAAAGAGCGGACAAAGCTCTGAGAACCACTCGGGATGCCCAAATCCATTAGAGTTAAATAAATTTTGTTTTTGAATCAAATTTACGTGTTGCGAGGTAAGCTGAGTGGAGAGTTAACTAGACGAAAATGTCATTTGGCCAGCGGGTGGATAAAGCAATTCGTAAACGAAAAATTTAAGATTCGAATAGCTTAAGAATAACAAAGAATTGCATACTTTTTGATCCAGCGAATGGTTACGAAATGGAATTATGCTTGACAATAAGCAACTTTTGAAGACAATGAATGACCATAATTAAAATATTGTTATTTCTGTTCGCTTTTATAAGGCGAAAAATTAGGCACACAGTATTTGAAAACTATATTTCACTTGCATCTATAGGGGCAAATCAACCAAATAATCGTTTCTCTTTTAGTTTTGAGTGCAGCTTTTAAAGGTGTTCATTAAGTTTAGCAGGACCAGCATTTCAGTTGGACATTTATTTTACTATTGAGAATCATAATAAAATATATTAATAATATTTTGTGGTGCCATCAATCTGGATGGAATTGTCCCTTAAAGCAAAAAGGAGCTTTGCTTCCAACTTGGTTGTTCTTATTCAGCTGTCAGATTATTAACTTCCTTTTATCTTGGTAAGTTGCATCCTGTATCCAACTGGGCATCTATACGTATTATTTTAAAGCGTACTTGATTGATAGGAAACCTTAATTAGATCTGGTTATTTCGTTAATTATTGTTGGTCCCAATTTTCTGTTTTGTTATGCACAACCAAATAGTTTCAGTGAAAAATCGAGCAGCCCTCGTCAGGTATTCGATGCCGGACACATAATTTTGCTTGCCATCTCTTCAAAAGCTCATGCCGTCCAGAGCTCCTAACTGGCAACCCCCAATCCGTAGCCCGCAACACGCTGCAGGGGCGCAGGCAACGAGCTGACGACAAGTGATGAGTGAATGCAAAGAATTTGAATATTGTGCCGCGGCGGCAGTTGACATAAATCGTCAATGACAGCGACATCGCCTCCTTTTGGGCCTTTAACACGCAACGAGGGAGCTGACGAGAAAGCTGGGACGACTGTGCAAAAAGGCCGACAATCAACGAGCCGGCCGCAGAACACGACAGACAACTGTAATCCGCTATTGTGATTGTGTACAGGCACGGGCACAGGATCAAACCCAGAGGAGGTTTGGGCTCGGGCTCGGGTTTGGGGGTTTTATCCTCGTTCGCTCGCTTGGCCTGTCAGCGAGCTTCTCAAAATCAATTCTAATCGATTTAGGACATTTTGACAGCACTTATTGGCAGCGTTCGCGTGGCCGTGATACCAAAAACACCTTCCAAAATTGCTGACCATGCGGACATCAACGCCGATCCGCTAAAATGTCAACAACATTTTGGCTTAAATAGCCGCAAAGTAAAAATAACAAAAAAAATAAATAAATTAAAAAAAAAAACGACAACAAGGCAGCATTATCATTATCTGAGTGGAAGCTGATTGAAAACAGATAATTAAAATCTTCTAATTAGCGGCATGTTCACGCACACACACACACACACACAGTAAATGTATGCATGTGTGTTACCTTAACCACTGTCGGCTGTCAGGGAAAACAAGTTCATAAATCTTGCGCCCAACAAATCGTTTTGCAACATGAAAGAACATTACATACATATAAGAAGAAGCCACAGCAACAACAGCGACAACAAAAGACTCAAGGAACAAAAACAAAAACTGTCCACTATGTATGTGTGTGCGAGAGTGTGAGTGTGTGTATGTGTGTGTGTGTGTGTGTGTGCTTGGGCTGCCGAATCATGTGAAAGGCTTTGTATGGGAGCTCCCCTGGTTTTTTTGCCAAAACGTTTAATAAACAAGATTCCCATGTCGATTATCACAAATTAGTCACATTAATTATAAGTGAAGCCAAGGATGCCAGATTCTATCTTATTTAAGAAAAACTGGAAGCACCTAAAGGATTTTTGCACTTGTCCAAATAACCAACCGGATTTAAGCTAGATATCAAGATTTTAAATACCTACAAATAAAGAACTTGGTGGCAATACAAATTATATTTTTGACTGAAACTCGTTTAAACTAAAAAGAAAAAGTCTACAACAAGATTTTGTGTTCCGGCTTCAGATGGAATATTGCAAGATTGACACCATTGATAAGAATATTAAAGAAATATTTTGTGTATAAACTTAAACTGTTTAAATCTATTTAATACATACAGACACGCGAAAAGAAGGCTACATACGTATTGTATAATACATTCAAAAAATATCATAAACATAAATTTCTACAGTCGAAAACTAAGAATTGCTGCTAGAGCCAAACTTTTCTAATTGGCAAAAACTTTCAAAAAATTGTATATCAATGTATATTTAAGGTTATGCTTTAACCCAACATACGCACCGAGAGAGGTGCTGCAGTGCTTTACAGTTTTAATATTCGTCCTTAAAATACTGATGTATACTTTGCAGCGCGCATAAAAAGTATTTTGTAGTCGGCTCAAATTAAAAAAAACACCGTCTTTTTAACAGCTGATCAAAATGAAAAATACCAAATTTTCGATAAGTAGTGCATACTTTTCGGCTGCTAACGAAAAGTATTATTGTATCTAGAGCAAAGCTTAAGATCGAAGCTATACAATTATCGATGTTGAGATTTTCGATGTTTTTTGCCACCACAATTTTAATAGCCTCAACAACGGCGATGGCTTGGACCTGTGCTTATTGGGATTTCTTCCAAAATCACATTTTTAAAAAGTGTTGTGCTTGCCCCTTAACCAGGCCACACAAAAATTGTCTAGAAATGATAATATTTGTGACATGACTGCCAATAATTGTAATTGGCAGTTCACACTCCAGCATTTTGGTAATGTTAAATATATATAAGTCTTTATTTATTATAGTTCATAATATTCGACGTGTACAACTTAAAACATATGGCGATATCATTTTCATTCAAAAACTCACTCTCATTCTTATAAGCAAAAATACCAAAATCAGCTGTGATACGATCCCAGTCCTGTTGCCTTCTAAGCCTTGCGCTCGAACAGCAAAGGGAATGGCTTATCCTGCGGCGCCTGCAACCAATTGTCTTCTGAATACTTCACATTATTTTCAGTCTCAATTACATGAAAGGTGTAGGCATGTCGACTCTTTTGGGAGCGATTTGGCTCACTCTTGTGCACCACATTGCCGTGGATGACGATACATGTGCCTGTCACGGAGTGGCAGGTTAGCGCTATATGTTAATAATTTGGTTGATCCGACTCACCCTTGCTCACTTGGAGCGGCGTAAAGCTGGACTGTGGATAGATGGGCGCTGGGCGATCGTAGACCATCAGCTCAGAAGCATTTGCGTCGGGATTGCGCTGGTAACGACGGTGCACGCCGCTCTTGTGAGAGCCCTTTATGAACTGAAGGCAACCATTTTGCAGGGTGCAGTCTTCTAGCGCAAACCAGAAGCCCACTGCCGAGTTGGGTTCTGTGTGCAGAAACCAAGAGTCCTGATGTGGTGTTACCTCACCGCCTATTCCGGAATTCTTAAAAATATACATGCTCTGGCACACGGCCGGGCGGTTGAAATTCAACTGCCAGCAAATCTCCCGCACGCGATTGCTAAAAGTCAGCGCATTGAAGGTTGGATGCTCCACATGCAACGCATGACCCACTTTGTTGAGTGCGATCATCGGATCTACAACCAGCTGGCCCTCATCGCCGATGGCGCCCTGCTCAAAGAAGTAACGCACCTTATCGCCTGACTCCATGAAGTACAGTTCCTTGCTGTGCGCATCCTCCGCCTTGATGGTGCTAAAGATTTTCCGGTTTGACTGTGGTGCATCCAAGCAAAGTGCACGCCCTGCCTTATACAATGTGTCAACCTCATCGGGCTTCAAAAAGTCCTCTATGACTATGTAGCCATTCTCGTTGAACTGCAAGTGGGGAGCAGAGTTGGAGCATTAGTTGTTGCTATAATCACTTTCCACAAGTATACATAAACGGGTGAAGGTCCCAATTGATTCATTAACTTGCGTTGTGTGAAGCTTATCGCTGCGCCGTCTGGTCTGCGTCAATAGCCCCCACTCCACAAGCATTATCAGACTGACCGACTATATAATGGGCACCCGCGTGTACTAAATAATACGTCTCTCCCCTGGGGTTGTCATACTTATCGCGCAAGCTCCCAACCCAAACCATTTCCTGTGTATTCCATTGTCAGCTGTGGTACCTGCTAATCAACAAATTCCTAGACATATTGAAGTGGCCAGTCGATTCGACATGCAAAAAAATCAAATTCTTGCTCATTCATTGAAAACACTTAACGTAAAATTAAAAATTCACACGTTTTCTGGGTAAAATGACTTTATCTTCAGCCTGTAGTATCCGCACTTTGTCGTGCCGTTCGTAACGTATAGCAAGCATATAAAAATTTAATTGTTCTTCTTCAGAGCATACACAGATAAACTCTAAAATACTATATAAAAATTCCAATAATTTAATTGCGGGTGACTAGAGTGTATACAAATTTCAACATGCCAAAAGTTCAAAATCGTTTTTGATGTGGGCGCTCTCTTAGTTTCGTTAGATAAAACAAGTATATTTCAATCGGCTTGAGTAAGAAAATGAAAGCAAGAGTATAAATAGTCGCAGTGACTCAAAGACACCAACACACCTGCACTGTTTAAAGGAGGTGTCAGCCTCCCCGCCTTTTGACGAATGCGCCAACAAATTTACTAAAATAAACCGCCCGTGCAAGTGTCAGGCATTGAAAAGGGAAGGTTGGTGAGGTTGATTGCGGATCTAATACAGGAGCTTGTGGAAAATCACAGCCTGGGGTCAGTAAATGGGACAGCTCGACGACTTTATAATGTAATAACACACTTGTGCAGCTGATTCTACAATCGGCAGCAGGTTGTTAGTGTTTGTGTTTGTGTGATAATAGCATGTGCATTTAAGCTGAGTTGGCAGGGGGTGAGGCGCGTATTAAAATACAGCTGAGTTGGCTGAAACATCGTTTGTTGAACTTTAACTTGCATAAGTTCGAGAGTATTTCGTGAGGCACTTTCATAAAAGTGTGGCGAGAACGGTTAGAGTTACATTAAGTAAAGGCTAAATTTTCAATAAGTCTGCTCAGTTTTAATTAGCATGAATATGTATGAATGCAGTTTATTCAGAGCTGGAAAACCAGTTCATCAAGCATTATTAAATTTTGTGGCATTTAAACAAGTCTGACCATAGCAGGCACCGAAACCTCGACTGGAAGTTGGCTAGCTTCTAGACTCACGCCGTATGTTCCAGCTGAATCCGAATATATGTGGCTGGCCATTTCAGTTGAACATTTCAATTGGCAGCAAGCACTGGCCATCTCATTCCTTTGTTCCCAAGCAAAAAGGAATGCTTTTCCGCAGTTGTCGACGCTTTGGCTGCCAATGTTTATGATGCGGATGAATGTAAATAAACCAATGACACAAAGACGTACATATGTACACATGAAGAAGATCTGAGGACTGGTGACTAAGTAAAATCTAAGAGCGTAATCTGATTGCGCTGACGTTAGGAGCCCAACGCGGCTATCGATATTTGGTCCCAAAACATTTTTCTCCCAAAAATAGCAACAATAGCCGGCATTACAAAACAGCAGCATGGTATCTAATTGAAAATACTTAAATCTGATGAATAGACATACCTCATCCAAAAGTTTGCTATGCATTTTCAGTTTCACTGTGTATTGCTTGTTGTTTCAATTAATCAATAAATTTGATTTTGTTTCGGTTTTTTCTTTTAAATCTCGAACAGTTTTCTTTCGAAGCGGTTGACGTTCGGATAGCGAACGTTTTGCTCTGTTTCGCGTACGTTTCAAAACTGTTTCGCTTTTTGAAAATAATGAGAAGTGCCCAGCCACACCAGGCCGAACGTCGGTCTGATATGCGCTTCCCACACGACGTCGTGTGTTAAACAGTTCTATACACACATGTGTATTCTTAGTATATGCTCTCGATCGTCGCTCTCTCCCTCTCTTTCTATTTGTTACCAGGGGTCTCCGTCTCTATTAGCTGTGATGGCAACTTAGCATTTTCTCGCTTATTTTAGCTATTTTCTGCAGAGCAATGCTTGATATATGTTTGGGCAAAATATTTATCTTAATACGCGCAAATTAAAGTCAAGTCATGGCAATATACTTTATTATATTAATTTAAATATTTAATACTATATATATACTTGAGCTAATAAAAATAACCAACTTCACAATAACTTAGGCGATAAATGGGAATGCTACAAGTTTTTTCTCCATTTTCTATATTTTTATACTTCATTATTATTTGCATACGGCATTCAAAGACAAGTTTAATAAGCGGCTTTACAAGACTTTAAAAAACTTAAGTCTTAAAAAATTGACTTTATATAATAATAGATATCAGCACTGATTATTCATTGTCGCAGCGCAGCTCTGTTAGAGTCCAGCTTGCTTTTGCTGGATTACTTGAATTTTCATGATCGCCACTTAAAATTTGATTATCTAATTATATCATTGAATTATGTTATATTAGTTTAACTTTAGCTAGACATTTCCAAAATTGTCTCGCACATTCCGAAATTTCCTTAATATGCACATTTGCTGTTCACGTGTATACAGCGTGTTACTTATGTGTTCGCAAACATAACATACATAAACACACACATATGTACATTTATATGCATTTGCATTTGTGAGTATGTTTATTGTCTACCTAATGCGCAGTGTCTTTTTTTACTGTGTGTCGTCATATGGCAGTTAATTGCTACCTATGCGTGGGTCGTTCGACGAGAAGCGCACGCTGTTGTAACTGCGATTTCCTCATCCGAAATATGTTCCAATGGTGTACAAGGAAAATATGGGAAAACTATTGTTATTAAATAGCGGCATTTATTTGCTTACCTTGCATAATATGTTAAGTAAAGAGTGCAACTTCGAATTAGATGTTGGAAGTCAATGGCCAAAGTATGCACTATTCGTACATTACTGCGACAGTGTAGACTGTACAAATGTCAATATGCTCATGGATAATTGAGTCAAATATATATTTTTGAAATGTTGTACTTTGTATTAGAATTTGCAATATGCTATTGACAGAGCATACAGCTCAAGTCATCCAAAACCTTAGAGGGGCTGGCCCCACCCAAATACCATAAAGAGTCGCTTTAGAAATGCCTGCAAAAGGCAAATTGTAAATTTATGCGAGGCGGCGAAAACTAATGACATGTGGCTAATAATGTGGCACTGGGACTTGGCTTGGCTAGCATGCACTTACTTATGTTTGTGTGCGGTTGGTATTACAACTTAACAGAAGATTAATTACACGAGGTCTGGCCATAAATAAGGCAAACACTGCACGGCACACAACTGTCCGCGAGTCGAGAGTCAAGAGTCGTAGCATTATTTGCAAATGCATGCTAGTAAAAATTCAAATTAGAAATCATTGTGGCCGTCGGGCCAACGTCTGCCAACGTAAAACATTCAATTTAATCAAATGTGCAAATGTGCAGCAGCAGCGGTAGCAAAAGCAGCAGCAGCTCCTCAGCATATAAACACATACATACATAATGACCGTGTTAGCTTCCGTGCCCTTGAATTGCAGAAGACGACGGCTTCAGTGCTAGTCGAAGAAGCAGCAGCTACAGCTAAACAATAAAGTCATAAACAATGTGCAGCCGAAAGGTGCAAAGAGGCCAATGGGCGCCCCTCCGACGCGCTTGCGAATACAGGGACAACAACAATCAACAATCCGATGGCTTCCCAAGGTCAGAGAGCTTTGAATTCTTCTTGTCTTGTCTGCAAGAGCTATGTGCACACAGCTCAGCTCTTTTGTACGGCTAACTAAGTTAATTAAAAATTGAAGGCACGCGATTTGCTTGAAATCAACAATTTGATAATATACCAAATGTTGTTTGTTTTTCGGCAAAATCTGGATTTTGTTTTGCTGCCGCTAATGATGATGGCTTTAGCTCCTAGTCTGATTAGAAAATGTTGAGTCATTGCAGTCATAAATTTTATTATGCTGCCTTTCCAATTCGCATACCCTGTACAATAGCCGCGTTATGTATACTAGCACAACATCTAACCGTATAATATTTGTATTTTAGAATATATCAATGTGTGTTGATTGCAATCTATCCGGTTTTTAGCTATAAATTGCTTACATTTTCCTCTTCCCCAAACCCTCTCTAAGCAGTTACGTCATATACCACTATAATAATAAAAAGAACAAAAAGAATAAAAATAATAAAAATAATTAAATAATAATAATAATAATATTTATATTAATAATAAAAAGAATAATAATAATAATAACAAAAATAATAATAATAATAACAATAATAAAAGTAATAATAATAATAATAATAATAATAGTAATAATAATAATAATAATAATAATAATAATAATAATAATAATAATAATAATAATAATAATAATAATAATAATAATCAAATTGATAAGTATAGGGTAAATGCCATTCAAATACTCTTTAGTGGGGAACTGTGACGCGTGAAACTTATCTTCGTATCGTGTTTAAACGATTTTGATTAGCAATATTTATTAAGACGCGCCTCCCTCCGAATTTGTGCAATTTGCTTGACCTTAGCGCGCTGAATATGTGAGCTGTTTGCCAACCATTGAAAACAGTTTCGAAAGTTTCAATTTTGCTGCAACGTCGTCCCACGCGATCCCAATCTGATATGCATACGCTCTACGAAATGTAAGGTGAGTGCAAAAACCGAGTGAGAGAAAGAAAAATACTCGCAGTTTAAATATTTGTAACATTATGTATCAGACAGGAAATGAAACGATTGCAAACGCTTAAATGTAATGCTATTGATCTTTTTCCAAGGTTTTTCATTACATTTAACCTTAATCCGTTGGAAATTAAAGGTAGCCAAAAAAAACTTAAAAACAAGCAAATGTTAGCGAATCGATAAAATGTGAATATTAATTCAAAATATTATAACATCTTTCCAACTGCAACTGTCAATATGTTTCCCGTTGATACTTCGTGGACTACTACACCTGTGTCCTATGTTTATGTTTCGAATGGTATTTGAAATAAACATTATTATTTAATCTTTTTTTCCCAAGATTATATATTTATGTTATTACCAGTCACCGTCGGCTACATAATTATGCAGAGACATAAAACGTATATCCGTTGCCTAAAGGGTATTATTAAAGGCATTATAAAAGATTCACACCAAATGCGCAACGTAAATAGAATTGAAATAACAAAGACTAATTACAAACCGTCTTGGTTGTTTTATTTAAAATCTCTTGAACTTGCTTTATTAACGAATCAATTCACTCAAAGAGACAAAACGCATTTGCATGCGAAGATACTTGGTCAATAAATCTAATGGCCAGTACACTGTCAGCCATGTATATGGATAGATATATATTATATATATAAATATTTTGCGAAAGTGCCCTGACCAGGCCTGACAAAATCCGGCCCGGTTGGACTCGGCTCGAGCCGAGCTGACTAGTCGGCAACTGGGCAGCCAAATGTGGTAGCGTTAAGTCTTAATTTTGAATGTTAATTGCTGCTGTGGCAGTTAGTTGGTCATCGCTGGCTTGAACTTCAATGTCAGTTTAGAAATTCAAAACTAATTTGTGGCGATTCAAATTATACATGCGCATGAGAGAAGGCACGCACTGGGATAGTTTGTTTTACTGCCAGATAATAAGAGGCGCTCACGCAATGAAAACCAGTTGGTTGTTCGTCTCCCCTACCACACGTTGATTACGAAAACATTTCATCAAGGAAACATCGCATTATGATCTCCTCAATTAAGCTTAAAGAGAAAGAAGAAAAGTAAGAAAGATTTTTTATGAAGACTTTCTACAATTTGTATGAAATATTTGTCCATTCCCTTGTCGGGGGGTGTTGAAGCTTTCCAATTTACATTACAACAAGGAAAATTTAAAGCTTATGTAAGCAATATAACTACATGGAATATACATTAATATAAAGAAATGTATTATTAATTGCAATTATAGCCATGTCAATCGATGAGTTTTTATTGTATCAATTCCCACAAAGCGTTTACTTATTTTCATTGCAGATTCATAATTTTGTAAGACAACATTTAGTCATATCCGTTTCTCCACCATGAAAACTAAAAGATACAGAAACTTGATCGCGATTTGAATAATCTTTTAGTTTTCACAAAATATTGGGAATATTTATTTAAATGTGCTAATATGTCGACATTAGTATAAAGGATTTTAAATACCAAACCCAAAAAGGAATAGACCATATCTTACGTGACAACCGGATAATGTACCCTTTAATAATGTTTGTACGTTGATAAATCAAGAACAAAGGATTGTAACGTGGCTCCAAGTGTTACTTGTTCAGAAATGAGTTGTCTTTTTTGAGTTAGGATTTGCTAGAAATTTATGTGATATTCAAGATGGAACTGATTGCAACTATAATTTTCATGTTAATTGAATTATGCAAGCGACTTAGCCAACGAGTTACAACCCAAAAATTATAGCTTTAACAGCAAGCTGACCTTTCGCGAACCCTTGCACGAGAAAGTTGTGTAAAGCAGCCGCTGGGCATCCGACAACCATGAGGCGACCACCTCCAGTGAACTTAGGGACGGCATCTCACGAGTTGCCAGTGCTGCTGTCTTTCTCCTCGTATATCATCTGAAATTGATAGAAGCGCATTATCTACTATCTAATCCAATAAGTGAACAATAGGCGCTGCGGTAAAAATCCCCAATTGTATCAAATTTATTTGTATATTGTTAGGTTTTTCGATTTTGGATTTTCATATGTGTATGCATATGTATGTCTATATGATCCAATGACACGAAGTTTCTAGGAGAGTTGAGCAATAAATATATAGATATTTTTATTGTTGCCACAACATAAAAACTATGTTAAAGTTGCGTTTAAAGCGAAACAAGTTCATAGCGCAAATTATTCGAATATGCACATTAAAATTGGCAATAAAAAAAACAAAATGCAAAATTTACAAACGTCACAAACGAATATGTGAATAATTGAGCATGACCCGAAGGTACCGGCCAAGCGCTGTTTGATGCTTTTAGAGGCGGCTTCGACTCTGATAATTATTGGCGACGCTGATGAGACAGAGACCACAATGGTAACAATAACAATAGCAACGACACCGACAGCCACAGCGACAACATCATCGCCAACAACTGCTGCTGCTTCTGTTACTGCTGCTTCTGCTGCTGCTGGTACCAAAGCAATAACAACTAAGCACTTGTAAGCAAAAATAGCAACGGAGTAAGTGTTCCTAACTAGGGGATACCCTGAACCCAGCGCCAAGCTGCCTACTGTAGTATAACATAACAAACATAATTGAAAACATAAATACACGGGGCGGCGATTTTTTTTTTTTTTTTTGTTGTTTTAATCATACACAATGAGAAATTCTTTCTTGAATAACATCGGTGCTTATAGTCCGATATATACGAAATATGCTGGGCCAAAAGCCACAAAACGGATACATATCCCAAACGTAATATTCGGCAAATATACATTAATAGTTAAATTTGGTGTTTGTTTCTCTCATGATACGTAGTCGATATTAACGATAAAATGAAAACTTAGAAAGATATTGAAAAAAAATATTAAAAAATCTACATTAAACGAGAAAACTTAATTTTAATTTCATGTCTCTAGCTCTTATAGTTTTGGTGCATCTGCAGAGACGGACGAACATGGTTAGATCGACGCTGCTGGTCGTCCTGATCATAAATATATATATTTACTTTATGGACTTGCCTCCTTGTTCTGTAACATACATTTTCAATAAAACCAATATACCTCTTTTACTCATTTCCAATGTGTCAGAGTATAACAACAACAAAAACCAGCCCGCTGCTGTTGACGTCCCAAAGTGTTCAACTCTTCACTAGCAGAGCGCAGACGCAACGTCGTTCAGTGCGGTTTTGGAGTTCGTAGCGTCTGGTCGTAATCGTGAAGCAGTCTAAAAAAGCACCACTAACAGCAACTCGCCCATAGGCTTGCGTGTGCTTGTGTTTGTGTCTGTGTATGTGTGTCCAACTGAACCAGTGTGTCTTACTGTGTGCAAGTGCCAGGATCTACGTCAACACAAAAAATAAAAATAAAAACAAAACACAAAATCCTAGCAAAACGTCCACTTTTTACACAAAGTCTCCAGCTCCATTGGGAGTTCTAGTTGACAGCCATGTCAGTAAAGACAGTTAAGGATAAACCGTGGATGGTGCTTGTTAGCCTATTGGCCGCATTGAGTTGTAAGTAGATTAAGTGTGATTTATGAGTGACAAACGCGTATTGTGATGCAAATGGGGGCAAGCCAAAAAATAAAACTAGATTGGTGCCATGTACACACGTATGCATGTGTATGTACATATGCCGTATGCATATATGTATCTTTTACTGGCCAGAGGGCGGCCAGACAATGCGCCGAATGACACGGCGCAAATATATCATCTTTTGTGTGTGAATGCAAAGTAAGCCAAATGAATATTCAGCAGCTGCTAGACGGTATCTGCCCACGTTTTATGATTGGTGTTAACCGTTGAACTGGCCAGCAATTGACTCGTTGGCAGACTGACCAACTGATTGACCGATTGACTGTCGGGCTGACTAACTTCATTAGCATTACCTGACGGCTTAGCATAAATTTATGTGCATGCGTTTCCTTGATACAATTCGGAGACCTCCGATCAGGCGATAGCCTCAATGAAAATACCGTAGTTTATTTTGTTTTTTTTTCGTTAAAGTCGTCGTTAGCTTTTTTCTCTTCTTTTGGATTTTTGTATGCAACGTGAAAGTAGGTCTCTAGATTGAACATTGCTTGTTGGGTTTCGCAAATACGACTATGCATGTATCTATGTATATGAACTAGCATCACTATATATATATTTATTGATTGGCCAAATGGCGCTGGCCGGGCTGCAAATGATTGGCAATTTCCGCAACCAGTTCCAGTTGGGCTTAGATTTGATCTTGGGGTTGTTTGCTTAACCGCTTGATCACCTAGCACTCTATAGGTTACCATTGCTTGCGAGCCTAATGGCTACGTCTAACTCT
Organism: Drosophila kanekoi; assembly: GCA_037075305.1. Lineage (NCBI taxonomy): Eukaryota > Metazoa > Arthropoda > Insecta > Diptera > Drosophilidae > Drosophila > Drosophila kanekoi. The sequence continues at coordinate 240,325 of JBAMCE010000131.1, read as the reverse complement.
GGCCTAAGCATCATTAATAAGATTTTGCTGTTGTTTTTATTAAACTATTAATTACACCTTTGACATTTTGCATGTGCTCGTAGTTCAAGTCGGCTCGAAGGCTGGGCTCGTTTTGTAAGCAATGTATCTAGTCGTGTGCATTGCTGTTGATACTTAAAGGCCCAAGTTTTATGAGAATTAAATTGGCAAATAGACTGTACCATTATTATTATCAAGTGTCGTAGAAGCAGATACTTTCATTCAATTAAGTGCGAATAGTGTGCCGAAACAGTAGCCGAGATTCTTGTTTTCAGACAGGAAAGACTTGTCGGCGACCTGCAAAATTTGGAGCAGCAACTGCCATGGCCACGAATCGATCGTTCAACAACAGCAAAATGTTTACCCAAACCCCATAACCAAATCGAGTCGCGTCTATAACTGCAGGCCATGGAGGCCGCCCATAGTAGTTGGTCTGATAGTGGCAGCAAGACCCAAACGTGTTTATAGCCCCTGCAAGCAATAATAATAATAAAAAATATAATACTTTATTGAATTTTAGCCACAAAAACAGCAACTGCTATCGCTTTGTTGTCCAAAATGGTCAAATTGCTCAAAAGCCTCCGAAGGTAAAGTTGAAAGTTATATTGCGGCACTCGCGCATACAATTTGCGAATAAGCTACAAAAGATTCACATTACTTATAAATAGAATCTGTCCAAAAATTAAATCAAAATAGGAGACGCAATTAATTTTTGCCTTTGCCTTTGCCTTTGCCTTTGTTTTTGTTTTTGTTTTTTCCACTTAGCACACGGGCCATTAATATCTGTCTCATTGAAACTCTTTGAAATTGCCGTGAATGCATAATTCTGTTGTTCTGTTTTGTTTTAACAAATAACAGATATAAAAGATCTGTGTTACACGCATCACAAACTTAGCACTCCATTGTTATTGTGGAACTTTATTTGGCATGGAGCGAAAACTTCCTGTACCCTACCAAGTTTATGACTATCATCATTAGAGCAGCATATACTATATAGTAATCATCATAAAATCCAACGCAGGCAGCCATAAGAAGCCATCAGAATCGAAAACAAACAAAAGTCTTATGTGATGTGGTTTGATCTGTTCTGTTCTGTTCTGGCCTGGTCAAAAATAATTTGCCAGCCAACAATATGACGTGCTTATTGCTATTGTAGAACTCAAAATTGCTGTTAATATGTAAATTTGATGCGAACAATTAAGTGGCTGCTAAGTGTTGCCAGAGAATTGTCTATTTATTACTATATTATTTATTCCCTCAGTTAGCTCGCGTGAATCGAGCCGATTCAAGTTCGTTGCCTAAGTCTTTTGTTTTGGTTTACCTAACATTCGCGAATTTGCTTTTGTTTTGTTTCTCGTTATAAAAAAATATATAAACAGCACCGCTGCATTGCTGTGATGCCGCATACCCATATTACGGCACAAAGATTGGCTCTCTGACACGACTGCATCATGGCGTTTCCGGCGACGTCTATGCCGTAGATTCCCGTACCATATTCATCAAGAAGTTCAACTATGATGGCGAAGCCCCCGCCGCTTATTTTTATGTAGGCAACACCGCGCGACCAAGCAACGAGGGTGCCGCTCGCCTTAGAGACGAGCGAGGAGGTACCGCTGCACTGACGCGTCGATATCGCAACAAGGACATTACCCTGTCATTGCCGGAAGGTAAGACGCTCCGAGACGTCAAATGGTTTTCGGTGTGGTGCGATGAGTTTGCTGTCAACTTCGGCGATGTCGCCATACCAAGCACTTTGGATTTTCCACGTCCGCAAAAGATCAGCGCGCTGAGGGGTGTACACGGAGTGTCCTCCGATAACATTGTCATTGTGGATGCACAGACGCTCTTGGTACCCAACTTTAGCTACGATGGTGAGGCGCCAGGTAAGTAATGGTAGCAATAATGACTTTATGAAGAGCATTGCATCGATGGAAACTGATTTCAATTTACAGACGCCAAGTTCTGGGTGGGTCGTGGGCAGCGTCCCTCCCCCGAGGGTCTCCGCATACCTGATGAGAATGGAAAAGAAAATCCCCTACGTCGCTACGATCGAAAGACAATAGTTTTAACACTGCCCGAAGATCTGACCATCTTCGATATAGGACACTTTGGCGTCTGGTGTGAGGCATTCACCGTTGACTTTGGCCACGTGCGCCTGCCGGAGGGTCTCAATGTGCCGCCCTCGCTGAAAATGCTAGGCATCAGTCCTCAGGTAAAGAAGCCGTTAAATCTAATACTAAGCGAGCTGCAGCCCTGATAGCCATAGACACTTGCCAAGCTTTTGATGTGTGCGTGGAATTTATTTAAAATTATATTGGTATTTATTTGTATGCAACATATTTATCAATAGCATTCGAGTTGCTTTTAAATTATTAGACTCTAAGTGTGCATTTTTTTATAAACTATTTAAATCAATTCACGAATTTGATGTATAAAATATATGTGCAGCACATTTTTATATACAATAATCAATTTGCCGTCTTATGTATTTTGTTGACTTAAAAAACTTTTGCTTTGTCTTTTTGAATTGAGCGCCTATACAAAATGAAATGTGTGCAATACTTTCTTTTGGGTATTCCCAACAGTTCCCCCCACCCGCCCTTCCCTTACCCAACCCACACAACCAACACACACACAAACATACATATTCTACATATAAATACAATGTCCATGCGCCAATCCCCTGAACCATAATAATTTAACCTTTTTTTGCTTCGTGCTTTCCAGAACCCCTTACCAACCCAACCACAAACATTTTCATTTTGTATATGCTTCATAAAATGATGTAATCAAAAAAAAAATTGTGATATTTTTTTAAAAACGAAAAGCAAAATTTTTGAATACAGCAAAAAACAATAAGACACTATTTCGGACACTAAATTTTGTTTTGGCAAGCGCTGACTATTTACCCATCTCCGAAAACTTATGCTAATCCTAATCCTTATCCTATACCTAATTCATTTCACATCTGCACACTCATTTCATTATGCTCCAATTCCAATGCCTATTGACAATTCAAAAGCAAAATAATTCTCTTACAGTCCAAACTCAACTGTGAGGTGCTCTACGATGATCTGGCCTTTGAAATCCGCTGGGCAGTGGCCGGTGAGAGCATCGTTGTACAACTGGTTGCCAAATTGGGTAAGTCGCTAGCGCAAAGCTATGCGGAAACACTTGTGATCACCTTTATTTGAACTTGACACTCTCCGAAATGTGAAATCAATCTAATGGCTGGAAATTAGCTTGCCGCAAATGACAAGCAAATGATTAGCGCTTCGTGAACTGCTTGAATCAAGGCATTAACAAAGTGAGAGATAAATTAAGATTGATTGGCAAACTCGCACTTTCCGAGCCTCTTTAATGTTGTTAAACAAATTAGAGCAAACTCTATAAAAAAGCTGTTTTGAATGGTCATGCTAATCAACATGGTATCCGACCTATTTCGCTAAATGATTGTAAGTACGTAAAAACATATTCATCGTTAAATAATTTCTAGACCTATAAAATGAAACATCGATTACCTTTCCATTATATTCAAATCGATTCTATATCAATTCCCAATTCAATCTACTCACAGTATGATACATCGTTTGTGTAACGCATAGCATGTTATTAAATATATATATTCTGGATCAGTATCAAGAGCCAAGACATTATAGCTGTTCGTCTCTCAATTTTAGACAAGTCTCTTAGCCTTAAAATTGTACCCATACAAAATATCACATTATGTTGTTGTCAGTACAGACCATACAGACCACTATAACATATAGCTGATATATCGATCGGAGACGAGGCATTCGGTGAGAAATTAAATTCTTGAGTACAAAACTTTTTAGTTTTTAAAGACTTCTTGACCAAATTTAACTTTCCCAAACTATGTTCTATATGAGCATAAAATTATTAATATCAAGCAATTATATAGGAAGAATCTGTCAAAAATTGTGGTTGGACTATGTTTGAGTCTTTTAAGATATTTTGAATTCAGAAATAGCGCTATTCTACAAAATCTTTTCTAATCGGAATACTGAATCAAATGGCTAGAACAATCATGCCTTTAAGCTATATTTCAAGCCGTTCTTTTTTCATTTTTATACCCTTGCAGAGGGTATTATAATTTTGTCGTGAAATGTGTAACGCATAGATGGAGACATCTCCGACCCCATAAAGTATATATATTCTTGATCAGCATCAACAGTCGAGTCGATAAAGCCATGTCCGTCTGTCCGTCTGTCCGTCTGTCCGTCTGTCCGGCTGTCTGTTTCTATGCGAACTAGTCTCTCAGTTTTAAAGCTATCTTAATGAAACTTTGCAGAAGTCCCTTTTTCTGTTGCACGCAGCACATATGTCAAAACCAGCTGGATCTGACTACTATATCATATAGCTGCCATAGGAACGATCGGTCGAAAATTAAGTTTTTGTATGAAAAAACATTTTGTGTTTCAAGATATCTTGACCAAACTCGGCATTTATTAGTTTTACTAAGCTCCTCATATATATGCAAAATCCTATTAAGATCGGACCACTATATCATATAGCTGCCATAGGAACGATCGGTTGAAAATTAAGTTTTTGTATGAAAAAACATTTTGTTTTTCAAGATATCTTTACCAACCTCGGCATTTATTAGTTTTACTAAGCTCCTCATATATATGCAAAATCCTATTAAGATCGGACCACTATATCATATAGCTGCCATAGGAACGATCGGTCGAAAATTAAGATTTTGTATGAAAAAACATTTTGTTTTTCAAGATATCTTGACCAAACTCGGCATTTATAAGTTTTACTAAGCTCCTCATATATATGCAAAATCCTTTTAAGATCGGACCACTATATCATATAGCTGCCATAGGAACGATCGGTCGAAAACTAGGTTTTTGATTAAAAGCCTTTTTTGTTTATCAAGATACCTTCACCAAGCTCGTCATTGCAAGGGTATTAGATCTTCGGCGTGCCGAAGATAGCCTTTCTTCCTCGTTTTTTTAAATATTAGTAGAATTTTTATTTCTTTTCGTATTGTCATTCATCCAAAGCAAGCCTTTAAAAAAAAAAACGAATTATTGTTTAATCTAGTGTTATTAGTCTTTTAAATCCCCTTGGATATTTGTGAAGAAGATTGTAAGTGGCCTCGAAGTATTGACAGGTCAAAGAAATATCGAAAATCAGATTGTGCACCAAGCCCTGAGTGAAGGTCTTGACTAGGTTAAGAACAGACTTCATCCGATTTATGACGCTTTGACATTTCACCGAGTACAGTTAATAAAAGAGTATCCACACTCAGCAATCGCACTCATCGAAGTCAAAACAACAAAAATCCAGTTAGCAGCCAAATTGACCGATCAGCGGCAGCATAGTTAGTAGAATAACAAGTTGCAAAATATTACGACTGGTTTATTGCGCAACCAACGCACGGAGCACGGGGCAATTAATGGCCATGTCGAATGGATGCTGCCGTTGCCGTTGGCGCGCATCTGCATTTAGCATTCTGCACACACAATCTTGGAGCATGACCATCTACGAGTGTAATTTTTTTTAGCGGCACGCGTTGGATGCTACTGGTCTTAAGTTTTGAGTGTGACAGTGGTTGCGACGGGCAGTTTGGAACCGCTAAGAATGCCAGAAGGAATTTTCACCTGGAATAACAACCGGTTGGTTAGGCACCCATTTAGGAGCATGTTGTCCGGCCTCCAGAAATGGGGCGAGCAACTTTCGTTGATTGCGATCCCAATAGCTATTAACTTCTGAGAATGCCACTCCCCTTTTTGATTCTCCACAGAATCCAACAATTATATGTCCTTTGGTATCTCACCGAACAAGAACATAAGCCAAATGATTGGAGCCGATGCCGCTGTAGCCTGGGTGGATCCCGAGACAGGTAATGGCTTTGCACAGGATTATTTCCTGGAGGGCAAGGCTCAGTGTTCAGGTGGTCGTGGCGCGTGCCCGGACGTCAAGATACAACCAAATACCAACTCCATACGACTGCTCAATGCGGCAATGGTAAATGGTTACTCAATCGTCACATATCAGCGCTCGCTGGCCTCCACTGATAGTTTGGATTTGCCCATCTCAGTAAGCGATGCAGAGTCTGTTGTCTGGGCGATCGGACCATTGAATGACTACAAGGAGGTTTCCTTCCACACTTATTATAATAAGCATTTGCATCAGATAGAGTTTGGTCGCCAGCCCAAATGGAATTGCCCCTTACCAGAAGGAGCCAAACCAGGCAGCAGCTCAGACGAGCAGGAGGAAGAAGTTACTCAAATAAGCTCTACTGGCGGTGCGGGATATCCACCTGCAGGTCGTCCCAACATTGAGCCCAATGAAGAGTTTTATGAGAATCGCGCTCAGGCCTTACAACGTACCACACCTGCACACGCGCCACAAAGACACCAGGAGACAGCTGTGTTAACGCAACGTCGTCCCGTACCTACACCTAAGCCGGTCAACAGCAATGGCGCCTGGGATATTCCGGCTATACAATGTCATGAACCCGAAGATGGTGTCTTCTATGCTCAAATGGGCCCGACAGGAGGAAAGCATGGTTATCCTGCCATTACCGGTGAGTGTCCCTAAAGACATATTTTCTTTTTATATATCAGTTTATTGCATATATATCTTTTGATCTTCTTTTATAGGCCACGTGGGGTGGGGCATATCCTGGTACATTAATGGCTTGCTAATTCCCGAGATTCATGTGGTGAGAGGGAAGACTTACACTTTTGTTGTGGAGGGTGGCAACAATCCGGACATACCCGCCAAGTACCACCCATTCTATATTAGTGATGATCCTGTCGGAGGCTATGAGCACAAGCGTGAGGAGGAAAAGAAGGTGAAACATTGAAGAAAATACAATTTAAGAAGTACTTCATACGATATTTACTTTTCATGTAATCAGGCCGTACGCATCTTCGCTGGTGTTCATCGCTCTAGGTCCGGCCAGGTTACGCCTACTGGCGTGGGACGTTTATGTAACTGGACGCCAGATGTGGACGGACCTCCAGCAGATGATTATCAATCTTTCGGTGCATACCAGCGCACATTGACACTCAAGTGCGATGTCGGCGAACCGGGAGTGATCAGCTGGAAGCCGGATAGAAATACGCCAGACACCGTTTTCTATCACTGCTTTACTCATCGTTATCTGGGGTGGAAGATACACGTGCACGACTCGTGTGATAGCATTGGTGATGGTATTGGCGCTGCCTCAGAGCGGCACGAGTTACGCGAGCCGGCACCCGTCCGGGAAGACTATGCTGCCGAGTCATCTATTCGCCACGAAACCAAGGTCAGCCCCAACGATAATTTTTTATTGAAGCACCAAACCGATTTGATTAAGAATCACAATATGAATGGAACACCGCCTAAACTGAGTTTTGAAATAACGAAATCTTCGGAAATAACCAAACTGATTTCAGATGGCATCCGCGCTGCTGAGGCTCTCGAGGAGAGCCTACTAAGGAACCAGTCGATCGTCGCCGCACCACCGACACACTTAAGAGATAACAGCAACAACGGCAACATTAACGACAATATTAGAATACCATCGAAACCATTGCTGATGCAAGCCAGACCCGAGATTTTGCATGGCGAAACTCATTCGTTCAAATCACCCGCCTCCACTTCATCAGTTCATTCTAAACTGCCTATTTTCGCTGCACCGCAATCACCGCCTGTCATTGTTAACTCTCATTTGCAACAGCGTTTACAATATCCGCTTCTGCACCATGCACACTTTCCATTCCATCCCCCGCATCATTATCATTCTCACAATGCACTGCAACACCACAATCTTACTAGTAATCTTCCAGCGCTGGCGCAAAAAACAATTAGCCTCTCCGAATATCTACGTCCACCGCAAAATGCTCCGCTTTTTCATCCTGTCAAGTTACCCGGACGTCGACCGTATCCTGGCCCTATCAAGAAGGTACCTGCCTCCAGGCCAGTATTGCCACAACAGCATCCTCCACCTGGGGAAATACTCCCACAGTCCTCATTGATTGTTAATCACTATCGAAAGCCAGTGCCCAGTCTGCTAAAACCCTTTCTTAAGGAAAAGCTGTTTCCCATACAGCCGCTGGCCGCTTCGGTATTATTATTAGGTCAGCCTACAGAACTTGGCGGTATTGGACAAAGAAAGACCGATGCCGCAGACCGTGCCAAAATCAAGTCGAAACACGTTATTCCGCTACCCGTGCCGTATGTGGACCTGGAACCTCAAGCATCACTTAAAAATAAAGCTGAACAAAAGCCAGTTCAGACCACCTCAACTACCACGATTACGCCAATTATCAAACGTCCATTGCCAGACGAGCCATCGCCTCAACAAATTGCTAACATGCGCCCGGCAATTAATCAAGGATTTAAGCCTGATTCCGTTGTCGTTGAAAGTGGCTTCCGTCCCATTGTGCGCAACGATGGTAACGGCGTACAGCTGCCGCTAGAACTGATAGAACAAGTGGCTCATAGACGCGAGGATCCTGGAACCGAAATTGATGAAGTGATGGAAACAGATACACTTTTCCTTACCGCACAGCAAGGCAGCGACACCCAGAGCTTTGAGCCCATGTTCATACCGTCTCCGTTGGACAGCACCAATGCGACTATGCTAGCATTAAAAACGGCGCAAGAGGTCGAACCAGTTGCGACCGCGTCGTCGCTGAGATTGCCCTCAGCGGCAATAAAACATGCACTGCCAACGGCGTCTCAACTAAGGAAGCCATCTCTAGAGGAATTATTTTTTGCTGGCGAGGAGGATGAACCGGAAAGCGAAGCAGAAGGACCGGAGGAACGGATTTCGGCAACAAGTCAGCCATCTGTAATGGAAACAGAGCAAAGCTCCTCAGAAATAATAGTCGCACACGGGAAAGATCCAAATTACGACGACGAAGCCAACCTTTTTGACACATCGGAGGAAGAGGTTCATCTGACCCAGGATACCATAGCTGACGACATACCTGTGGAATCTGACGATAAAGAAGCGGAAGCTGCCGAACGTGTTGATACGTACTATTTGCCACCAGATAATCGTAAAATTCCACATGCTAGCATCCCCAGCGGTGCGGTTTACACCTTCGACGGCAAATCTGTGGTGGACAGCACGCTGGTGCTGCCACCGAAACTGGATGCACGTGACAGTGGACACTCGCGTCATACACATTTTGGGCTTACCCCATTAGAAAAGCTAATACGAACCACTCCACAGTTTGGTGCTTATCGCGGTGAGCTCCCAGAGGATTTCCTTTCCACCACTCAACCAGTCACGGATTATTCGAATCTGGTGCCTTTAAGTAGCAGCACCGTGACGTCCCCATCAGGCACCGCCAGCACTCTTCATTCGCATTCATCGTCATTACTAACATCGTCATTGCGGCCCATTTCAACAAAGTTGCACTTGCTCAAGCCCGATATCAACGATAAAAGCACGTAGGAAATTCACAGCACAGGCGCGCAATAGTTTAATTCATTGATTAGATAAGCATTTATAACTGCAAGCAGTTACCAATTGAATTTGTACTCATAATCATTTATTATAAAAATCCCGTATTAGCTGTAGGCACCTCTTTTGTGTTAAAAAATTATGAAGCTCTTAATTTTAACCAAACTCATAAATATTTACATACACAATTAGCTAAGCTACAACATATGTTTTAATGCATTTTAGTCGTTGTCTATGAAATAAACCATATATATTAAAATATAAAGGGCCATAAATATACCGCTTTTACTGGGATTGAATTTTAACACAACTATGTTCATATGTGTTTGTAGTCTGCTGATTAATTTTGCTTAATTTACGACAAACGCATGTTGACGATTAGCCCTTTACACTACCAGATATCATTTACTAAACGTATATATCCTTTACGTTTTAAGGGAATCTTGTTATTTCCCGGATCAGAATCGGATCAGAATTACCGTTAAACAATTGATAACAAAATCCTTTTTATTTTCTCAACAAATCTAGCATTGCTTTAAATTTTTTGATGTGTTATTTATCGAGAATGAACTAAGTTAAGTTGTTCCGCTGTAAACGCAGCATATATTCTCAGCTCTGTTATTAATTTAAACCTACTTTAAAACGGTTTGTGCGGCACTAATATTTATTTTTATTCGGGTTTGCTTTTATCTTGAAATCTAGATACAATAACAAAAAAAATTCCGGCTATACATTTATTTATTTATTTTTAGATATATTTGATTTGGGAGCAACTGTAATAGTCGTAACACCAAATGTTAGCTGACAAATATCGCGTTGTTCTAGAGTTTAACAGTGACAGAAAGTATCATGTATATCGAACTAAATGAACGACTGGGGCAATTCATTGGTTCAATTTAATTATCGTTCAAAAGAACTTATTCCGAATGATTCGATTTCCAATTTACACGTGATACATCATGAGCCAATTTACACATTCAATAAAAGTGCCCACACAATATAAAGCAACGGCCAAAATATTGAAAGCGGCTATCGAAAAACAAAAATCAATAAAAACCCTTATATTTGAGGAAAAGCATGCGGTAAGCAGTTTTCAACAAACCCAGAGCAACAACGAATGAGAACTATTGTCTTTTTTTAACAGCGCGTACGAAGCTTGCAGGCGGTTCTAAAACATTACAGCGAAAACAGAGGAGCTGTTGACAACGCCATCGATGAGACTGGGTTACTGAAAGATAATCCAAATCTAGACTCGGCATTAGCCAAAGTGCTTGTCACGGAACTGATTTTCGGACGCGGAGAACTTAACGGAGACAGCAGACCGGTGCAAACAGTGCGCTTGTTTAAGGAGCGATTGCAACAGGCAATAAGGGGTGCAGAATACCAGAAGAAAGGCAGGTGCTCTTACATAGACGTATCTGTAGTCCAAACAGTATTAGTGGCAATCATCTGCTAATTAGCAAAATACAATGACCAAAAAGTCGAAAAAGCCATCTCCACTAGCTGTGACACCAATAAAGTCGAGCGTTCAACTAATAAGATCGAAAGTTAAAACAGAGGAAATTAATTTAGCACAGCCTGAAGAACAATCGGTGGATAAGAGCTTAGAGGTTTTTCTCTGGCTAATGGCCTACAGCGTGCTAATGTTTACGCTGCCTTTCTTAGGCTTTTATGGTGTGCGCATCTGGCTAGATGAATCATTTCCCGAACTGAGCACATTTCAAGTGAATTGCTACTCTGTGCTGACAGCTGTTCTAGTTGTCAATGCCATTGTTGCTATGTATGTGCTAAAGGCGGTCCGTGAAAAGGATCCACCTGCGTTGGCAACTGAAGACCAGGAAGATAAGAAGGAACAGTAGTTTAGTTTAAGATCAGCGTAATAAAAACAAGCTGTAACACTTTTAAATGCTTTTATTTTTACTCAACTACACAGAGCCCAATCCACGCTATGTACGCATCAATACCAATCTGCTCAGTACTGCCGATGCCCTGGATTATTTATATGGCGAGGAGTGGCGTCGCAAACAGTTAGCAGCAGACGCCACATACGCAGACTTTTTGGTTGCCATACGCACATTGGAAGAGGATGAGTTCCTGATGGACATTCATGTGGAAGGGGTGTTAATATTTCATTCCAAGTGGAGTCACTACTGGGCATCGCACAACTATGTCCGCAGCAAAAAGTTTATATTGCAAAACAAGGCCACCTGTTTGGCTGCTGAATTACTAGCACCACCGGTTGGGTCAACTGTATTGGATATGTGTGCAGCTCCAGGCATGAAAACTTTGCATCTTTGCAATGTAATGCAGAACCAAGGCCGCATCTATGCCGTCGAACAATCCAAGGAGCGCTACAAGGCCTTATGCGACATCACCAACGAAGCAGGCTGCCAAATAGTCACGCCCATACTGGGCGATGCTCTTACCATGGGTGAGTAACATAATTTAAACAAAGGTGTTTTTTGTTGACAAAGTTTTCACCTTAGATTCTACGAAATGTCCAGACGTCGAGTACGTTTTAGTAGACCCTAGTTGCTCCGGTAACGGAATGCAAAGTCGCATCAGCGTGTGTGATGAACAGAAGGACGACAAGCGTCTTTATAAACTGGCTGGGCTACAAATTAAGATTTTGTCCCATGCCATGAGCGCTTTTCCAAACGTTAAACGCATTGTCTACTGCACATGCTCCCTTTGGAAGGAGGAGAATGAACAAGTGGTTCAGCGCTGCCTCCAGCTAAATCCTTCATTCAAACTGCTCAGTTGCAAGAAAGCACTGCGAAATAAGTGGCAAAACGTGGGCGACAAGGAGTACGTTAAAATCGGAAAGAATTGTTTATATTGTCTACCGGATCATGACCTTACCGATGGTATCTTTTTGGCGCTGTTCGAAAAATGTCAAGAAAACGACTGCGAATAGTCTTAACGAAAATAGACATAGGTTAACAAATTACTTTATTTGACATTTTGCCATTAAATTCAACTTCAATTTACATGAACATTTTTTGGTTAATGCGAACATTTTTAATATTTTTGCATTTTTATAAAAAAAAATAATAATATTCTCATGTGTATACATATATCATAATTAATATGTTTCGAAGATAAGATCATTAAATAAATATATAAAAAAGATATATATTGGTAATGAGCGATAAAACAAAAAAAAAATAAAATAAAATAAACATGTAATAAAAATTGGGTTGTTAATCAACTTTTTTATGTCAAAATTTAAAAACTTGTGCTGTGAAAAGGTTGCCATCGAAAATATTCATTGCTCTTTTCTTTAGCAAATATTCAAATCATACTCTATCACGATTGGCAGTTCGAAATTCAAAGTCTTTCCATCCAAAATTAATAGATAAATATATATATATCAGATCAGTATTGCAGATTATCTGACAGCTAAGATTCTTAGCGTTACCAAAAATGCTGGCACAAATCAATAAGCCAGTTTTGAGACATTTTTATCGGCCGCTACGATTTTACAATTCCGATATTGTAAGTATATTGTAGTAATTGAATTTATGAAACAAACATAATTTTGAAGTTTGAACGTGTGTTTAGTTACTGATTACACTAAACTGACCGAAGTGTTAAAAAAAAATAATAATAAAATCGAACGCGCCAGGCGCATATTTGCAGCTGGTGTTTGACCGTTTTAGTGTGAAACGCGTATATATAACTATTATATAAGCGCTTGAAAAGCTGCCAGAGCTCCTCCCACTCTTAAACTTTCATCTGCTGCTTGTAGTAGTTGCTTTTGGCCAATCGAAATGACTCTGCCTTAATGGCATCCTCCATTGTAACAATGGGTTTCTTAGGACAGTATTTTATGGTGTGCGCCGAGTCGCCGGATGCTCCGCATATGGGGCACACATAAGTGCGAAGCTTGGGACACAGCACTCGTCCGTACGCGTCGCGCACTGTATGGCTGTTGACCACAGCTTCGGGTTCGTTATTGTTTTCACAGAAAACACAATGCCTAGGCACCTTTTGAGCGCAGAAAGTGGAGAATGATTATATACTTTTGCTCACAAGGAAGTTAATCTACTTACCAGTTCCTTGAACTTTCCATTGTTGTACCGCTTATTCAGTTTGTTATTGCTAATGTTCAAATTACTTACATTACGCATGTGATCTGGCGGTACGGCCAAGCCCATAGTGTTAATATTGTTTTGGTTAGCAGTTGGCATTGCAAATCCCATGTTGGCTGGCACATTAGGCATGTAGGACATGGACATGGTTCGCCAAACATGGTTTAGGTGCTCCCGATAATTGCTGAGAGTGATCCAATGGGCAGCAGCCAGTGAAGACGGGAAGGTGGCTCCTTCAGCCGTTGCAATTCCAGTACCTGCCGATGAAATAGGAACTTGGCTTGGCAACTGTGACGACTGCGGCACGACGGAACTATGATTATTGTACTGAAAACAATTGAACTCATCGCTCACATAGCCATTAGCTGCAAACTCCTGCATCGCATCCTGTGTAGATCCACTGCCTGTGTCTGTTATGTTATGCGGATTTAAATTAATTAGAGCTATTTTACGAATGAATGTTAACTTTTCTAACTGATCAACAGTGAAACATTCGTCCCGGTTCGAAGATCCTTTTTACTGACTTTTAAGAGAAGCTCAAATCAAAGTTCAATAACCGAAAAACTTCAAATTCTTACGATTCACTGGTGACTGTACCGTTGCCTGTCTAACTATCCCACTCGCACTTACCTGCGTTGCAGGCTGTGAGAAAAGCAAACATTTTTAGTGAATGCGCTATCTCGTCCTCTTGGTGATGATTCGCAGCAGCCGCTGAGGCGGCCAATGCCAACTGATGTTGCGCAAAAGCAAGTTGTTGCTGCTGCTGCTGCAGCAGCAGGTGATATTGATACTGGCGCTGCATCAGTAGTGTACTGGCCGCAGTAGAGGCATTCATACTGTCCGTCAGCAGGGGAAATTGAGTCGACGCCAGAGTAGGTTCCGGTGTCAGTGGGGTCGTTGGGGGACTCAGTGTTGCCGATGAAACAGGTGGCGAGATGTTGTGTGAGGCCGTGTCCAAGTACATACTGAGTCCGCCAAGATCGTGGAAGGACGACATATTGTCCTAAGTGGAAAGAAAAAATTTTTTTTTATCAGAAGTAACCTTTGACTTTGTAATGGCGTCCACTTACAATTGGTGTATTGCCTTCCAGGCTGCTGCCACTGCGCAACATGACAATGCCAATGACTATGTGTATTGATTGAAATGTAGGATGTACTAAGTGCCGTTATTGCACTTTTCGTTTTGCACCAATTGTTACACACATAAAACTAAGTTAAAATTTATTATAAATTTGAAGTATTTTTGTGCGCTACTTCTTTGTATTTAATTTTTATTTACGATGAAACTTAAATTCACTGTGCAAAAATGGCGCGCAAGTACAAAATAAATTGTCAAATCCCAAAGATCGGCAACTGGCGCCAACTACAAAAGCAAAGAAGTATGCACATACATATGTATGTATGTAAGTGAAATGAGAATACGTACTGCATTCCCATAGCTCAATTCCTGGAAGTCGGCTAAGCTTGGCCGTGTAACGGTTTGAATCGGCGCAATATGCTCTCCCAAAGAGTTGCCACATGGTCTCAGAAGCGAATGCATGAAAGGGAATTGACAAAATAGTAAAACTAAGCAAGCAAGACATACAAATCAATTTATAAAATATATATCATCTGTAGTTTTGGCGACAATCAACCGCCATTACTCCATAATTACGATTGCTGCACATACACCACCCCATTGATTCCGACAGTTTGAAATACTTTGCCGACCACATTCATTGCACAGCACTATACTCGTCGTTTGCCAACACTGCACGCTAAAAACAGCTGATGCTCAAATTCTAATACGTGCGTGTTTCATAGTGCGAATTACATAAATTTGGTACGATTGACGTGAGTTCGCTAAGCATTTATCACATAGCGAAAGTCCGGCTGAAAATCATCGTAGCAGCAGCACCTGTCACCATGGTAGGTTCATACATTTTAGGTAGGCGCAGCTACTGGAACTATTTTTCCCATGTGACTGATTCGAGGTTAAACTTGGCCCGAGTACATCCCAGTTAATCTATATGACCGCTTCTTATTCTTTGCAGTACAAATTGGCCGCCTTAGCGCGCGAGCGCGCCTGCTTCATTACGTATCAGTTAGCTAGTTACAACCTGCAACAACAGCCGGTAAGTATTAGTGTATTTAATATCTACACAAATACAAATACATAAGTTTTCTATTTGTGCACGGACTAGCAACGTTTATATAGCTCACCTGGACGTCGGCCCGGCTTTTTTTCACAATTCATTGACAATGTGAGGAGTGAAATGGATAAGAACAAGGAGATGAAAGATAGCATAAAAAAGTTTCGCGAAGAGGCTCAAAAACTTGAGCAATCGGATGCTTTAAAGTCGGCGCGGCAAAAGTTCAACATTGTTGAATCGGAAGCGCAAAAGTCGTCTAATATATTGAAGGAACAGTTGGGCGCCATAAAGGAAAAAGTGGGTGATGTTATAGACGATGCTTCCAAATCGGACCTGGCCAAAAAGGTATCTGAGGAGCTTTCCAAAACGGCAAAGGGCGTTAGTGACACCATAACGGACACTAGCGGTAAACTTGGCCAGTCTGGAGCTTTCCAAGCTATCTCTGATACAACGAAACTAATTAAAAAAGAAATGAATGAAACGAGTATAGAAAATCGCGTATATTGCTCGCCGGTTAGGCTGCGAAAGCGTGTGCAAGTGGATATGTCCGATAGCACGCGTGTTGTGGAGGCGAATACCGAGGCATTAGGTAAGCGGAATGTTCCTATCGGCTAAAGAAGTAAATAACCATATATTTTTAGGATTGGAGCTCCATAAAGACTCCAAGTTCTACCAGTCTTGGGAAAATTTCAAAAATAATAACACTTATGTGAACAAAGTTCTCGACTGGAAAGTGAAGTACGATGAATCGGAAAATCCTGTTATCAGAGCCTCCCGTTTACTCACCGACAAGGTGTCCGATGTAATGGGCGGTCTATTTTCTAAAACAGAGCTGTCCGAGACAATGACTGAACTGGTCAAAATCGATCCCAACTTTGATCAGAAAGAGTTTTTATATGACTGCGAAAAGGACATTATACCGAATGTCTTAGAGGCCATTGTGCGAGGCGATCTGGAAATCCTGAAGGACTGGTGCTTTGAAAGTACGTACAACATAATTGCCACGCCCATAATGCAAGCGAAAAAGTCTGGCCTGTATCTGGACTCCAAGATCCTGGACATCGAGAACATTGAGCTCGCCATGGGAAAAGTCATGGAGCAGGGGCCAGTGCTAATTATCACGTTCCAGGCGCAGCAAATCATGTGTGTACGCGACCAGAAGGCTCAAGTTGTCGAGGGAAATCCCGACAAGGTTATGCGTGTTCATTACGTGTGGGTGCTTTGCCGCGATCGCAACGAACTTAACCCCAAGGCTGCCTGGCGGCTGATGGAGCTATCAGCCAATAGCCAGGAGCAATTTGTTTAAACGTGCTGCACACAATTTACCTCAAAGCAGTTTAAGTTTCTCATCAATCCCAGACACTACACACCAACGACAGACACTTCTACAAACTCGTAGCAGTTGGTTTTAAATGTGTGCAAAAGTTTCGCTCTTATATTACTTCGATGGTTTTGTCAGCTGTTAGTCGCGTGCGTTTGTTAAGCGAGCCGGAGCTGCTGGTCAGTTTCCTATTTTATCTGTGATGCAGTAGATTACTGGCTCGACTGTGCATCTAGCGCGTGGCTCTGGCGGACCACGGTCATCGTCGGCTACGCTTCACCCTGACCGCCCATTCATGGCGCTATATATGTTGTATATTTTAACCTATCTTGTAAGCTGTATATGAACCTGTGAGCTTGGGTGCTCAGAGTGCGGCGTGGCCGGCGGCGCTCGGAGGCCGCAAGTGGCCCAAATTTAAATGAAGCTAAAAGTGCAAGCAATTAGTAATTCTTAAGTTAAATTGTTGAGTATAGGAGATTTGTTACGTATTTTAAGGCCAATTTAAGCACCAGTTTGGCTTAGACATAAATTCACTGTACCGAATAGCTGAAACTAAAAAGCCACATATACAAAACCCACACAACAATTTGTAAATCCAAAACGCTACACAAATAACGTTTAGCATAAAATAATAAAATACCTTTACATAAAATAAAAAATGTATATCAATGTCATTATTAGTTTGGAGTTATATCTATGTAGAAGAAGAAAATCGTGCTATTCCAGTAATTACAACAAACAATTCCTTATTTTTTATATGAATTATGTTTAAAGTTTTTAAAATCATTTTAACTTAATTTGCTGAAACTAGAATAAAACAAATTATTTTTTGTTTGTGCAAAATCTTATAAACAATTAGAAATGGCACGCCGACCTTTAAACATTTGTCTTATGGATTTGTAGATATGTCAGAATAGTAAAACTCGTAAATGCTAAGTTTGTTATAAATAATTTGAAAATTATATTTTGCCACACAAAAACTCATTTTGCGACAGATTCTTCCTATATAATAAAGAAATGCGCCATTAAGAAGCTTAGGCTATAATTTACGCAGTGTAGGTAATCTAATAAATTTAATATTTGGTCAAGATATCTTTATTAACACAAACGTTTTTCATACAAGGACTTAATTTTCGACCGATCTTTCATAGTGCCGATATTTAATATAGTCCTTCAATGTTAATAACATATACCATTTATGTGGGATCACAGTAAAAATAATAAACACCGAGTTTGGTAAAAACAAAGCTTGATTAACAAAAAAATGTTGCATATAACATTCCACTTTTCGACCGATTGTTTCTATGTCAGCAATATGATATACTGGTTCGATCCGGCTGGTTGCAAGATATGTACTGCCTGCAACAGAAAGGTACCTGTGCAATTCTGCAAAAGGATGGCTTAAGAGACTACTTTGGCAGACTGGCAGGCTGTTGATGCTGTTTTAGAATATATTCACTTTATGAGGTCGGAAATGTGTTCTTTTATGCGTTCAAAATTAAATGAACAAATTATAATACCACATTAATACCTACATTCGTACCACATGTGGCAGCGAGCCAGTAGGTACAATACGAACTGTTTTACGAAACCAAAATAAGTTCTCTTAGTCATTCGTTTTGATGCCCCTTAACTTTGAACTTGACGAAAGCTCTATCTACCTCTCAAAAGCTTAAGCACTACACAACGAAAGAATTACGTTCAGTCTTCAATCGCAGCTCGTTGCAAGCGCACGCGCAGAGAGGTCGCGAACGTGGACGCGTTAACTGATCAAACAGTGTTTTATGTTTAAATAATTAGTTGCTAAAAATCCCAAGGATTACTCACCTGGGCAAAATATCAGCTGACGCACTTGACTGAATTTTATTTAATTTTCAACCGGGTGATAAGCGAATTCATTAATAATTGATACAAAAAAAGTTGTGAGCCAAATTAAGCGAAAATGCGTGTCAGCAACGGTTTAACATTCTGCAGCGTGTTGCTCTTTGTGCTTCTGACGACGGGTTTCTGTAAGTACACACACACACACGCATAACATAGACAGACAGATAACCAAGGCACACATAAATATCCACGCAGCGTCTGAATATTTATTTTTCACTCGTACATTATCTGCAAAACTAGTTTTGAATGCAGCTGGAAGGCAGGATATCCAAAGGCAGATACGCTGTTGGATAGTCAATTACCCTTTCTTTAACTGTTAATATTAAGTGATGCGGGTCTGTGGCCGGGTCCGGGCGAGTTTGGATGCAAATTCTACAACGCATAAATATCATTTTTTATAATGCCAATTGCCTTCAGTCAGTGACCAAGAGCCGTGAAATAAATATCAAGGTCCGTCTACTAAAAATATATATAATACACATGTATTTAGCTTTATCGTGTCCCTATACATTTTTGCTTCCTTATAAAGTTGGGTTTGGCTAGGCCTGCTCATTGCCCGATAAGATATTGCATTAGATTATGATAGCAAATGCTATCTATGATAAGAAATTGATTCATGCGTGGGTTTTTGCAATGTTTTTTATAACCTTTATTCTTAATAAACAACTACATTTTTTTTATCAATGTTACATATAGGCCAAAAATCCACATTTTTAGAGCAACCTTTTTGGAATTATTTGCAAATCTCTATATCTACGCGCGATTTTGGGGCGATTTATGTGCGTTTTATGTGCTGCGCATGACAAACAGATTGGAAACGCGTCTGTGGCATTAGGAATGTGCTTATTGCTTGTGCTATATTGCACATGTATATAGTATATATAGACTGGTTTCGATTATATTAAGCTTGCCGGTTTGGTTTGTCGTCTCTACGCGTTTATTTTTATTTTTTTGTTTGCTCAAAAGTATCTTCAAAAATTATGTCAGCATCTGATAAGTCGACAGCAGATAATATGTATGTTTTTTGCGTGTTGCGCGATTTCTGGTAAGATAAATATTATGATTGGACCAATAAACAAAGGTGCGATATGTCTTAAAGTCGCACAGCATGTGCAAATATTTGAAGATCTGTTTGTAGAAGAAACGCCTTTCAAGGAAAATGCCATGCACAAATGTTTATTTAATATCTCGATTTTTTCTGGTTAATTGCATTTTTACAGCTCATCCCAAGCCCTTGGAAGAACAGAAGAAAACTGATACCGAGCTAAATGATTCGAATGGGCAGGAGCCCAAAAATAAAACAGCTGTCAGCGCTGGCGAAGAGGTAAGCTAATCGCTTTTGTGAGCGGGCAGGGTAACTGGGCCGTCAGACAAAAAAAAACCGACTTTAAGAGACAGACCGAATTAACGACGGATTCGAAATGAAATATGATATGATGGCTATGCAGCCCGGTTTATGCAGGCCGGTTTATTCTTAAACACAGAACCGGAACTTTACGCTTTAAGAAATTTTTATTTATTTTCACTTTGATTAAATGCAAAAACCGCAAGAAAGACACGCGCACTGTGTGCCTTATAAGGCCCAAATGCACGCAACGATCATTTCAGTGGCCATAATTTGCATAAAATGAATAAAATCAAAACTGAAGAAGCCTCCGCTAACAGCGATGAGGGGCTTTAACGTCTTAGTCACGAAATTCCATAAAAATTAACTTAAAATTGAAACAGACAACAAGCACGGCGTGTTGGGTTTTAAGTGGTGAAGCGGTTGTTCCCTCTGTCGTCATGGCTATGACTCAGGCCTTACCCAAAGCAAATCTCTTTCAAGCCGAGTTCTAAGTTACTTGTGACGTTTCAATGTCGCATTCCGAGCTAAACAAATCTATTTTCACGCATTTCGCACGCGATTTCACCTGTGCATATAAAATATCACTTTCCTCCAATGGCCTGGCTAACACCTAAGCACATTTTATTGTATTTTGTCATGATTGTCGCTAGTTGTAAATAATTTAAGCGCTTAGACTGAAACACGAGGCGAGGTGGCAGATGGAATCACAATGACAAGTCACGTACCAGCATTTGTTGTCGAGAACTACCTACTCGGCTTTATTGAATTACTGACAAAACATGATCTAGTCTGCTTTAGCTTACAACCCTTGGGTCAGTAGAAAGCTTAGAGTATGGGTTGTGCAATCAGGCCCCCCTTTAAGCAAAACGAGTTTCTAATTGCAGTAATCAGACCTTGGTTTGGTTTCAGACGCAAGAACGTTCAGCGGCTCAAAGGGAAACACTGTTTTTTAAATTCAATGAGTATAGGATATAAAATATCTCGCTTAAAGAGAAATTAAATATATATTCATAAAAGTTAGTTTTTTTTAACTACATATTATGTCCAGTATGTTAATGTATCATTTCCAGGCCTTACCCGGTCAAAGTTTTTATACCCTTGCAGAGGGTATTATAATTTTGTCGTGAAATGTGTAACGCATAGAAGGAGACATCTCCGACCCCATAAAGTATATATATTCTTGATCAGCATCAACAGTCGAATCGATATAGCCATGTCCGTCTGTCCGTCTGTCCGTCTGTCCGGCTGTCTGTTTCTATGCGAACTAGTCTCTCAGTTTTAAAGCTATCTTAATGAAACTTTGCAGAAGTCCCTTTTTCTGTTGCACGCAGCACATATGTCAAAACCAGCTGGATCGGACTACTATATCATATAGCTGCCATAGGAACGATCGGTTGAAAATTAAGTTTTTGTATGAAAAAACATTTTGTTTTTTAAGATATCTTGACCAAACTCGGCATTTATTAGTTTTACTAAGCTCCTCATATAAATGCTAAATCCTATTAAGATCGGACCACTATATCATATAGCTGCCATAGGAACGATCGGTCGAAAATTAAGATTTTATATGAAAAAACATTTTGTTTTTCAAGATATCTTGACCAAACTCGGCATTTATAAGTTTTACTAAGCTCCCCATATATATGCAAAATCCTGTTAAGATCGGACCACTATATCATATAGCTGCCATAGGAACGATCGGTCGATAACTAGGTTTTTGATTAAAAGCCGTTTTTGTTTATCAGGATACCTTCACCAAGCTCGGCATTAACCATTTTCTCGGCATTAAATGGTTGCAAGGGTATTCGATTTTCGGCGTGCCGAAGATAGCCTTTCTTCCTCGTTTACATTAAAAATTGTCCTCTGATATCCCGTCCATGGAGAATTTAAATATACGTTTACTATCTTAAACTCTAATTTCACGATGAAAAGATTAAAGGTGAAAAATTAAATTTTGTTGACATTTTCGGTGCATAAGGATTTTTACAAAGATCTTTGACATTATTTTTAAAGCAATTCCACATTTACGTGTGGAATTTTCAAATACGCAAAAACACTTATTAAGTTTTATGTAATGCTTTGATGCCGATTGGACGAGGCTTAAAACTTCCCCTATAACAGTCTTTGACCCCTATGTACATCCTCGATGGTTTTGTAAAAAGTGTGAAACATGTCTAAAATGAATTTCCATGAAGATCTTTGGGAATTAATTTTAATCCGATACTTCACTTCCTAAATCGTTAAAGTTCAATCCCGTCAAGATGGGATGGATTTGGACGAGTTTCAGTTTTAACTACAGTTAAATTTACAATTTCCTAACTCTAACGGTTTGCGCTGTGCGTTGAACCCCTATATATTTTGTACAATTTTGGATACCGTAACCTCAACTAAATGGGTGTTCATTTGCATTTCATTTTAGTCATATATTATCGACTTATCTTAAAATGAAGCACCTCAATCGTCCACTCAATTTTATACGTTAAATTTGACGGTATCGTTTGCCGTAATTTGTCACGGTCATGACGTCAGGCTGCGGAAACGAATCGACCGCAAATAATAGACATTTAATCACGTGCCAAACATTTCGTCGACCTATATTTGCATATACATATATATATTTGTTTATATCATATGATTGTATTTTTATAAGGTGGTCGCCTAACGGTTCTGACATTTTTCAGCTAAACACGGCCACGAATTTAGTGCTCGCCGGAAATTATAAATACGATGTGGAAATACTCGAATCTGGCGACAACGAGGATGCAAATCGAGATAGCAGCGAAGAGTTGGAGGAGCGTTTCAAGGGTCATGGCATCTACAACACAGACACCGATACTTTCGTGTCCGAAAATATTGAGATGACGCCCGTGGTTGTAGAGTCTAGTTCCATAAGCGAAAGCCATATGCTGCTCAGCATAGTACTTGTCGTGGTGGCTCTGGTATCAGTCTGCCTTTATGCGGGACTGGTTATATGGAGATCGCGTTTAGAGTAAGTTGCAGGCTGCTAATTACAGGCATATATTTGAAAAGTGCTAATTACTGATCTCTTGTTTCTACAGGCAGCGTTATGGCATGCGCGAGAGACTAGTGAATCGGGATGTGGATGAAGAGGGCATTGACTACACGGATTATCATGTGACATATCCGCAAACACTCAGTCCCTACGCCCCAACAACTACGGCTACGACGCGATCGTAGTATAATTTCATTTTCGTGTAGGATGAGATTCAATTACGCTTAAGCCAATTTTAAATTGCACTTGATAACATTGTTAATTGAGCGCATGTCATGAGTTCACACTCGCATACCCAGGGTGTGGACACGGACGGGTGCATTAATGCGCATTGTCCATTAACCACATACACACACACACACACACACACACACACACACACACACACACACACACACACACAAACAATCACGTCAAACAACAATTCTAAAGGTCATCTAATAGAAGTTTCGGCCCGAAGTTGGGCATGCCAATTTAGTTTTAAGTTTCTGTGATATTGTTCTAGAGACTCTTTGTACAACTTTTAAATTAAAACATGCTCTGAGTCAACAATTAAAATATTTTATAAAAGCAATTTTTGTAAAGGTGCCTGTTAATGCATTAAACAATCTAAAAATTAAACGTTGTTTTTTAATTCTATTTTAATCATTAACTTGGTGCAATTTAAAACTCTGTTCGCGCCGTTAACATGACCATAGGTCGTATACAGGGCGTATACTCCATGTTACTGTAAAATTCAATTAAGTTGGCAGCTTCTTTGTGTATCAGATTGGTTACAAAACCTGTGTTGCCACACTATTGACGTTCGGTCATTAACTTTCATTTATTACTCCCCACAAAATTAAATTATTCTAATTATTCAGTGTTTCCCTTCAAATAAATAATGAATAACATCGATTTATGATTATTATTTGATATTACTTTAAATATTCGCTTCTAACAGATCTGCTCCTCGTAAGACAAAGCTGCTCCACACTTAACAGTTCAAAGCAACAGCTGTCTTTCTTAACAATTTGCACTTTGAACTTGTGCTTGTTTCGCTAAATATAAAGTGTGCGTGTCCTATACTTGAATTAGTGGTGTTTGTTCTAATTTGCTATTCAAGATTCTCTGTTTAGCTTTTGAGCTATAAGGTAAGCACAGAGGAGAGCTGAAACTGTGATATAAACCGGCAAAAGATGCAACATTTATATACATACATAGATGTCACACGATATGGCAGTGTGCAAAGTAACTCAAGTTCTCATTGGTATGACTGTTAACGTCCATTTAAGTTCGACGTGAACTCCTTTACTCTCGCATTCGCCAGTCAACAATTCTGTGCTATGGCCGTTTTATCACACTTGTTTCGAACATTTGACAATTATATGCACAAGACATAGAGCAACCAAAACAGACACGAGAGAAGTTGGGCCTCTCTACATGTACGTACTCTATGCTACCGTTAAAATGCGAACGAGAATGCGCACTCTTGTCGAACAGTTTCATTGATAAGAAGGCTAAGTGAAAGTCTCTTGGCAGAGACACGAAAACGTCTGCCAGTACACAGTTGTCTGTTGCCGTCACTGCAGCTATCGTTGCGTTGAGCGGAGTGCAGTTAGTGGTGAAGTTTGAATTTAGATAGTGCGAAAGTTCTGACACGCTGTCCGTATAGCTGTAGACGCCACATGCAGCACACGTTGTGCTGTAATTCATTTAGTTGCGTGGCTTAATTTTGTTGCCGCTGTAGTCGCTTTAATTGTTCCAGTTACCTCTCGCTTTTTTAGCAGTGTCAGTGAGTGGGTGTATGTGTATGTGTCATTGTCTGTGCGCGGGTGTTTTTCATATCAATTAACGTTAAAAGCCAGGCAACGTTTTCAACGCTTTTGTTTTTGTGCTTCCTTGCGCGCTTCCTTTTCCTCTCGCTCGGACTTGTTCATCCGCGTGCCAACAGTAGTTAGACAGGACCATCTGGAGAAAACAATATGACGCACTGGGAGGACTTTTACAACACACATCTGCCGCCAGCAGATTTCGAGGATAATCGCTCTCTGCTTAAGGAGTTCTGCGAACGACATAATAAGCTTCAGAATCGGATTGTGCTCGTTACGGTAAAAACTTGAACCCACTCATTCAAATCCCCACTAATGAGCCAACTACTCTCTTAACTCATATATTTTCCGCAGTCGGGCGGCACCACAGTCCCCTTGGAGCATAATACTGTACGTTTTGTGGACAACTTTAGCGCCGGCACTCGGGGCTCGGCGAGCGCCGAGTATTTTCTGGATCACGATTATGCCGTCATTTTTATGTATCGCCATAAGTCACTGGAACCGTTCACGCGCCACTTCACTGGCCAGCAGTTCTTCGATATGCTGGACATAGCGGACAACAGCCAGAGCTCTACGATAGCCATCAAGCCAGACTCGGTGGACGTGTTTGCGCCGGTGCTGGCCAAATACAAGATAGCGCGCGAGACCCAAATGATTCTCTACGTCAACTTCACCAGCGTTGTCGACTACATGTGGCTGCTGCGCGCCGCCTGTGAGTGCCTGGCTGCCTTTGAGGAGCGTGCTGTATTATATTTGGCAGCTGCCGTATCCGATTTCTACATACCCGAGGACATGATGGTGAGTCGGAGCGAACGTCGTGCCCCATACTTAGTGCTTTGAGCCTCCCACGAGATGGTCATGTGGGAAATCTTGTAATTGATTGCACTCGTCATTCAATGACTGGCGGCGTCGCCAGCTCCAGTTGCTTGGAAATTGTTTTTTATCGATTCGAAATGTTGATTGCCTGCGTTTGCCATCGGCTCTGCCTTTGACATATTTTCTCTTAACAATATTGACGTCAGTCTCAGTTCTACCAGGAGGAGCAGCAACACCAGCGGTTGAGGTCGACAGCAGCTTAATATCAATTATTGCTTTTGACACGCTGCTCCATTGTCTTAATATCAAATGCCTGTCAGCAGCTGTGAGTTTGTGTAAACATAAATATATGGAAATATATATATATATATATATATATATATATATATATACATATGTATCTCTATCGGCGTCCTTGAGCTAACAACATCATCAGCCTTAACATTGTCATGTTGCCTTTAATTTGGTTTGCATAAATTGGCTTGTTGTGCCCACGTGACCGTGTTCCCCCCTCCCTCCCACTAGCCAGTCTAGGGGCTGTGCACGACCACATTTTATTTTCATTTCAGTTTTACCACTCATTTACATGTTCATGCAGCTTTGGTTGCATCCTCCGCTTGTAATACTCTGCCTCCGTCTCCGCTTCCACTCAACGTTGTCGCCTGTCGCCTGTCGCCTGTCAGCTGACTTTCTGGTGCTTATATATTCAGTATTCAGCGGCAAGTACATGCATCAAACGCTCATTGCTGGAGGCGTTTGTCGTCGCGCCGTGGGCTGCTTGCGGTTTTCACCTACTTCCAAAGCATGCCCACCCGAGCTACACCCACTCACATAAATATACATGCACATGCACCTGAAAGAGTGTTGGGGCAGGTAAGCTGAAAGTTTTCCACTTGTCGCCTACCTTTCAGTCTTAGCTTCGTGCTGGCATTTTCAACGTTCTATTTCCGTTTAGCTCGTGCATTTCCGTTCCCAGAGCGTCAGCGGTTGGTAGGGCGTTAGCCACAAATCCTTCGCTTGATTGAATTCTTGTATGTTCTCGGAACCCCTTTGCTTACTTATCAAAGTGCAATGATGAAAATTGCCTGTTGATGTGTGTACTTTTAAATTTATGTACATATTGTGCTACGACTTCCCCTGGCTTTCTAAGAGTAGGTCTGTTTTACAAGGTAGTTGATTTGTCCACAAATTCACTTAGTGTATATAATTGCATCTCCATCGTGTTGCGATGCCATTTACATTCCATACGCATTTATAATTAAATTATTCATATGGCGCTTGAATACAAATAAGATACATGTGTGTACTTCATTTAGTAATTTAGAAATATGTCTGACTCGCTTGGTAACCTAACGCGGTTCAAAAGTGGGATCCCTAGTTTTATTTACCATAAAACGAACCCTAAATCGGGTAAATTAGATAAAGATTATTCGAACTTAACCTGAACCTATCAGTATTTTCCAAAAATTGGATTGATTGGACTGATTCATAAATCTTGCTTGAATATTTGAAAATACGTATATATTTAGTATTTAATGATTTTAATAACTTTTCAAACCCGTTAATTTTATTTTTAATTTAATAACAAACAAGATTCGGAATATACATTTTTAAATATACATTTTTGCTTGCAGACATTGTCTGAACCTTACACCTTAAAATATGAATTTCAACTCCTGCATTCAGACAATATTTATAAGCTATGCAGTTCGGGTTGTTTTTGGACAGCGCATTTAACACCCACTAACAGTTTCAAGGACAATCAAGTCAAGCAATTCAACGCCGTACAACCGTTAGGTAAATTTATGCAAATGCGCCAAACAAGTTGACATTTCATAAGGACTTAGTAGGATTTATAAGCCAAAACCAACAAGAAATTACTCGAACAGACAGAAGCAAAGACAAAGGGATACAGAGAGGAAGCAAGAGATAACCAAAGTAATGAGACTGGGCAAAAAAGCGGCGAGCTTAAATACGCAAATCAAATCAAAAGACTTTAGAAGAGCACGCATGAGCGCACACAAAGGCACGGCGACCTTTATAGTTATTCGGCGGCACTTCACTCACGCAAAAAATCACGAGCTCATATTCGCTAAGAAAGTGGGTACAATGACACAGTCTCGGACCAAGGACAGAGGAAAAGAGGGAACGTGAATAAGTAGCCAAATTCAATGTCAACAGCTGTTGGCAGTTCTTAAAAGCAAGCTTAAATAAAAACGGTCTAGCCGAGACTGCTCGACTAGCATAAACCCTGTAGGTTTCTGGGTTCATAGAATAATAAGTAATATATTAAAAATAATTGGGGAGTGTGTCTTACTTTCAATATCAGAATCAAAGCCGTCAATTATAGGTACAGATTAAATAAAAAGTGCAGTTTCTGTATGAAAATAAGAGCGGATTAAAATATATTTAGAAGAAAAATTGAACAAAGTAAAAATAAAACCCCCATTATTACAATTTAAATGAAAACCTGAGGCGTGGATTTGAGTAACAAGGTAAACTGCCACATTTACAAACTTCGACCTCGAATTTTTCCAAACGTTGGATTTTGCGAAAATCATATAAATCATGTTTTTTTTCTCAAAATGTTCACAGCTGTGGGTGTAATTTCAGAAAGCGTTGGGAAGTTATTATGTAGAGTGTTGAAAATAGTTTTAATGTCGTGAAAGCTGTAATTTTTACTGTACTTACTTTACTTGCTAAAACGGGGTTTTCACTATATATAAGCTGCTATAATATATGAATATTTTATATATATAAGCTTACGTGAAGTTACGCTACTCCTTATTGTGTAAGTTAAGGACATTCAAACTTATTGCCCCAAGAGCTTAAAGTTCGAATTAGCAAAAGCGTCTGCAGCGACAGCGACGTCAGCGTTGCCAATGTCGCTCTGGCTCCTCTTCGTTGTCATATCTTTGCCTGCAGCTTGGTTTTTCATTTCACTCAGAGCCCGCAAAATGTCGTGGCTACTTAGACTTATCTGTCTAGCTGTCCGTCCTGCTTGCCTATCATTGGCCTTATGAGCGAAACGAAAATGTCAGTAGTTGGGGAGAAACCTAATCAGCGGCGGGGTGTTATGTTCAACAAGTAGCCGCCCAAAAGCCCACGATGCGTATGTTATATTTAAAGAGCATATGCGCAGCGAGGCGTCATCGTTAGCTCATTACTACTCAGTTTTGCTTTTAATTAGTTGTAATACATTTGCCATTTGGCAAGCGCCAAGAGTTAAACTTGGTGATGGAAAGGGGTGGGAGGAGGGAGGTGGAATGCAACCCTGGCCTTTAGCAGCGCCACAGTGTTGTCTGTGCGCAAGGACACATGAACTGACGCCGGTTTCTGTGTGGGGGTTGTTGTGAGCGCCCCCTCCCATTGGGTTGCAATTTCATCGCATACGCATCGTTGGCTTGTCATTCCATTTATATGCTATATGCTCACCGTTGCAGCCCACACACAAAATGCAATCAGGAGATGGGGCACCTACGATTTCGCTGCAATTAGTGCCGAAAATGCTGGCACCATTAGCCAGCCTGTGGGTGCCGCATGCCTTTGTGGTCTCCTTCAAGCTGGAAACGGACGAGAATCTATTGATTGTCAAGGCACGCGACAGCCTCAACAAATACAAGCATAAGGTAAACGATATTAACCCCACATTTGTGTTCAAAGCTACATGCTCATTCTCATTCTTTCGCGGATAATGTTTTTTTGGTAGCTGGTTATTGCCAACGTTCTGCAGACACGCAAACATCGTGTTGTCTTTGTAACGCCGACCGATTCCTATGAGCTGCATTTGAGTCGCGAGCAAGCGCTGCAGGGCCTGGAGATAGAGGAGCCCATTGTGGCAGATGTGGTGAGTGCGAAACGTGCGTAACAAAAGGCAGCTCTCAACAAAAATATTTTTTTATTCCGTTTGTAGGTGCAAAAACATGGCGACTTCATCAGCAGCGCCGAGCAGCGCCAATGACCGTTGTCGATGCGCCGCCGGCACCAGCCGCAACAGCACCAACACCACCACCACCAGCACCAGCAGCAGCAGCATTACCGCCAACTGCCAACCGTCGGTAGCAGCAGTAGCAACGTCGATACCGCCGCATCAACGGATATTCGCGTGACCAGTTCGCATTATTGCCACGTCCTAAATCCGGGCACGCCAAGTTTCGGGCGAAAGTATTGAGCAGGTTATAGCGCCATGTCCATTTGCATATTTTGTACGTTTAATTTGTAGATGTCTATTTACGGTTGCTGTCTTTATTCTTATGTTTACGCCATTGATGGACGCATCATAATTGATGATGGTTGAATGAGAATGTTTTGTTGTGTTTTGTTTGTTGTTCATGCATTTATCGTTGGCTGTTTGAAAAATGATGTCACCTCCTGTATAACAAATTTCCATTTGACAGTATATTCTCTATGAGTTCTCTGGATCCCCATTTCTGTCATCAAGCTTAAGCACCGTGGTGCATGGCTTTGACGTAAGTCTGAGATCATCAATAATCAGTTTTGTTTATGCTCATATAACCTTGCGGCTCTCGTAGCCAGAGCATCGCGTGATCACATATACACAAATTAGCCACCCGCACACTTACTTATATACTCGAACGAATGCAAACACCTATACACATACAGGACCTTTATAAAATTGCAATTTGCAGAGCGGCCCTGACGGCTGTCGGTTGCAGGCATTGCGACAATTGATTTACAAGCCGTGCATAGCAATGACTACAGCAAAAACAATAACAGCAACAACTGCGGAACCTGCCAAATGCCCTTGGCTGTTCAAATTTATGGTGGCGTATACTTAATGCGTTGACGCTTGTCGGGCTCAAGCAGGTCAAGTGGCGTTTAAAGGTCAGTTTTGAATACACTGCAACACAAAATGAAGTGCTGATAGCTGCCACTGGCAACTTAAAATTTAATTGGGGAAAAAGAATAAATATAGCAGAACGACCAGCAAGAAAAACTAATTAACGCAGCGCCCGCAAAACAAAGGCCACAACACGAACTTTTTGTATATAGAACAATTCAGAAACCAACGCAGACAGCACAGAACATTGACAGCGACAGCTGCCTTTTTGGCCTCTCAGGGTCTTGGGTCAGCATTTCTTGCACATGTTTATTGCATGTTCTGTTACTGGCGCCTTTTATCTACGGCTTTGCCGCCTAATCTACCTGCCTGAACTGTTCCCTGGTTGTGGCCTGTGCGACCAAAGGTCCGAAACTGACGCAACTTCCGGCCACATTTTCGGTTTCGGTTTTGTTTCAGCCTCAAACTAGGCAACATGTTCTTTTTGTGCTCTCGTTCAGCAGCTGTGGCGTAATATTTAACAACTTTCTCTCTTTAATATTTGTGCGCGCGTAAATGTGTTTGTGTAAGTGTGTGCGGGTGGGTGTATGAATGTGCAGCAAATTAGATTTTATTGCGTTCACACGTACAACACACAATCATGAATACATTAGAGGATAGTGAATTGAGTCAAGGCCCAAATTCCACGTGGACAGGGCAAGAAACAAGCTATCAAAACTTGCTAGTAGCAAATTTACTTTCAGAACGAAGTTTCCTTTCGTTTAAAATAATTTAAGCGTTTGGGGCTGCGGCCAGCTTATTATCTGACGCTTAACCTTCAGTTAGTTCTGCTAAATCAGCAACTAGTTATTTAATTTTTCAATGCTAAATGTAAATGAGATCCTTTGGTTTTATCGTTAACAATTTATCATATTCAGTTTGTGCTCTTTGGCAGCTTGTGACGATATCAAGCTCTTGACATATCTAAATAAAACCTATACATATTGATTGTACATACATATAAACACCCACGCTTGAAGATTATAACCTGTTGCCACTTGTCGTATTTTCTAGATTGTGCTGTTTTTATTGCCGTACATGCTTCTACCCACAATCAACCGACAGAGTAATTCGTGAGGACAGTTTTGTTTTTCTTGCCGTCTTTGCCCCATGCCACGTCCACCCACATATTTATGCTCTATGAATGTATGTTTCCCTATGCCTCCTTGTATCGATTACGCATTTAAAATACATACAAACATAAAAATTCTGTTCACAAGCCAAATGACGTATAATAAAATATGTACTCGAATTTTGTGTGGGCAACTAGCCAAGAATGCGAACGCAGGATTATTTATGATTATTTCCAATTAATTGTACTCGTCTCTTATTCATCTGCAGTTATTAAGGAAGAGTGTGTTATAATAATTTAAGTAGTCTATGTGTAAGTCGATAAAGAACTATTCATATCCGATTCGTAGGACTGAATTCCATTTTCTATACAAACACTTTGTATGTTTTGTAATCTGCTTCGTAAAAAATAATTTTTGTGAAAAGTCATTGCATGTCCTTATACTTATATAAAAGGCAAGAGAAATTAACGTAAATATCTGAATAATTTAAATAACCAAATTTGAATTTTCCATAAAAAAACAACATTAAAATAAATATGAACATTAAAATGAATTATATATTCGAGGAAATCCACTTTAAAAAATTTTAAAACAAAGTCTAACGCATAAATTTAAAATAAATGTTCTTAGAAAACCTTCAATAAAATAAACCGCATCTTAAAATATCAATTGTCAATGAGAGCTGGAAAAGGTTTTAAAAGTATCCAAACAAAACAAAAACGAACCAATCCTTCAATGTTTTAATATTCTGAGCAATCGGACCAAAAATACAAATCAAATAAAAACGAAATAGAATTTGAAGTACATATATCAGAAATTACGTTACATTAAATTGATATACACATTAAAATTAATATACATAAGTATTTATTAAATCGAGCTAAATGTATACATTCATATATATCTATATACATAAATGTATAATTGCGATTATTTATTCTATATAACTCGCAAGTTTATGTCTAAAATTGTTAAACAAATTTAAATACGAAATCAAAATTATCTATGCAGCAATCTATTTATTGTTGAAATCGGCCAAATTCTTATTAAAAAGATTAAAATTATTAACTAACCAAACTCTTACAGTGCAAATATAATAAGAAATTGAAAACCAACTAAACAAAGATCCGACGGTATTTGTTAACTGTTATAAATTGTTTGTTTACATACATTACTGTTTACTGAATGAACTTTGTCTTATGTATTGAGTCAACATTATGTGAATATAACTACAAATAATAACGTAATATTTATATAATATGTACTCCCAAATATTTAAACGTGTGTGTATAAAACTGATGAAAAATAGCTTTAATTGTTTAAAATTCAATTTTGTGTTTGCTTCTTTGGGAAATATGATGTTGCTTATAAAGGCACATGATGTTGCATTTAGGCTGCACCAAGAAAAATAAGGTAGCTTCTGGTTGACATTCATAAGTTAACTATGTTTATTTTCCCCGAAAACTTATCAATCAGGATTCATCATGTGATGAAGGTGCACATAAAGTGGGGGCTTCGGGAAATTTGTAGGAAAGGTTTGACGGAAACTTTTTGTTTACCATCCGATTGGCCTCAAACTCATTTTCAAAGATCTTTGTTCAAATTCATTTGAGGGGTGTTTCAAACTTTTTGAAAAGGCATTCCTCTTTGGTGGAAATGGAAGTCAAAGATTTGGTTGGTGACGTTTCGTTCAAATTTATTTCCAAAGCTCAATACGTAAAATCAATTGAGACGTGTTTCTCACTTTTTATAGAATCCTAGTTTCCTTGGTGGAAAATGAGTTTTAAAGATTTTTTGGGCTAAGTTTTAAGTTTTGTCCGATTTATATCCCCACATAAGAGCTTAATTAAAATGTGTTAGCGACTTTGGACTTTTGACCCACAATTCAGGAAATTTGGGGAAGCACATTCTACTTTTTTAGTTTTTTATCGGATTCTTACTCATTTTCAAAGATCTTTAAGATAATTGATTTGCTTCACTTTCCAACGCTCTTGGATGGCTAGTGCGGGTCAAGAGTTTGCACGAAACTTACATGGGAGGAAGCCGTTGATTCCAACATTTGGTTTCTTATTCGATGCACTTTAAATTTTAAGCTGATCGCTGTATCGGCGCTTGGGTGACGATTGATTTGGAGCTCTAGAGTTGTTAGATTCAGGTCACAACGAAAGGACGAAACGTACCACGTTCCAATCACAATCAGTAATCCGTAATTAGGGCTTTGCTCTGCATCTCCAGACGGTCACGATGACAACGTTGTATGCTGCATGCTTGCACTGCAGGGTGAATTTGGCTCTATTGCACAGTATTCAGTTTAGACGTAACGTCATGTATCTGCAGTTAGAGATTGTGACGTGGATGTTCGGCCTAAGTCGGTCGCTCATCCAAGATGATGCCCAGGTATTTTGTCTCTTGATCTGTGTAAGCCCGAATTGCACTTAGCCAATTCCAATTGAATGTTTCACTTGCAGGCCACCCCTCAAGCAGGTAGAGGTAAAATATATATTTTGTGAAGCAAAATATTGTGGATATCTTTCAGAGTCGAAACGAATTTCATATAATGAGTTTTCAACGATCGGTACTTACCGATTTATATTGTTTAAAAAGGAAGAAAATGTTGCTTACCAGATGTTTTTATTTAATTATGTCACAAATTAAAAATATGATGACAGTTAATATATTTAAGCCGAGAGATTCCTGTGCTTAATTTAGGCCGCCAGAAAATTAATTTGTTGATATGCAATTGAGTTTAATATGCTCCTACATTTGCTTCGTTGTACGGTATAGTTCATACACAGATATACATTTATAAGTAAATGAAACTGTTCATAACACGGTCAATCGCATTTCCCAAGTTGAGTTCAATCACATAGCGATCGCCGTTCGCAAACAACAAACAATTTTGGCACCAGCTACCATCTACAACATCGTTGTAGGTCAAGTGGCTTGCTAATATTCCGAGGTGTTCTCCAATTGCAGTAGGATGCAGTGCATCCTCCGCGCAGGAATATTTGATATATTCCGGGCTCGGCATAGCTTTATGCTTCGCATAGCGAGCTTTGCGAACAACAGAACGCGGGATATTACTATCGATAGGTCCATGGAATTGGATCGGCCCGGTATCAAAGTGCTTGTTCTCAACAAAACCTAGAACTCGATATGCCTGCAATAGGAAAATATAAGATACGACGGCCATGATGGCGGTATTTCTTGGGATTTAGAGCTGAAGCATCATGCCAATATAGTATGGGAGCCGCCCCAATACGACAAACTCAAAGAAACCCTTTGACTAAAGGGACTGGCCAATGCCAAGCATTAATTTAATATTGAACTACGCTGTAGCATTAATGTAGTCCGTGCTCACTCGAGTGATTATCTTAACTACACTTTTCGAACGGAGCTAAAAACAAACATTGTAAATTGTTCATAATACTATTTATCATAGTATTTCATTAAGTTGCTAAGAAGATGAAGCTCTCTTTTAATTTGAAATGTTTTTTTATTATTATAGCCTTGTTATATAAAATATTTATAGGGGGATGCGTGTAATAACATAATTGCATAAAATCCGTGTAGAAATTTTTATTTTACCAACTTGCCAGCAAATGCCAGTATATAATACTAGAATAGATTGGAAAAACGTAGGAAGTCAAACCGCGACAGTCTGTACCCCCTATACCAAATGTTGTTGACATAATGAAACTTAGTTAGCTAAAGTATTAAAGAAACGATTAGTACATCACAAAGTGTATTTACATATATGAACAAAAATAAAGGCTAATGCTTGTCTGAATTATTTAATGCGTAACAGCTTTAAATTATTATTTTAGGGAGTATTAATTTTCCAAATCAGTAAACTTAAACTTGAGTGGTATATTAGGCTTATTGATAAGCACCGAACGAAAAGCATTCTCCGTCGAATGGTTGAACTCGACCCTGAAATTTCTTATAATCCTAGCAACACCGAGCTCTAATTCCATATCCACAATGCGTTTACCTACGCACATGCGAGGCCCAAAACCGAATGGCAAAAAAACAAAGGGATTGGTTGTTTTCAAAGGATTTGCCGGGCACTTGGCCTCTGAGCCCGTCTCAGTGCGTATCCAGCGTTCTGGCAGAAACTCTAATGGTCGGGGAAAATATTTTTCACTAGTAAGCGAATTTAGGGGAACCATGGAGACGAATGTGCCTGCTGGCACCCTATAGCCACTCAAAACACAGTCACGAATAGTTGTCCGCGCATGACCAATCACAAGCGGCAGTAGTCGCTGCGATTCTTTGAGGCAGGCGCGCAAGTAGGGTACATTTTTCATGGATTCCTCTGTGAACTCCGAGTCTTTATTGGGGAGTACGCGCATGACCTCCTTGCGCAATTTATCCTGCTTATCCGGGTTCGTCGCAATTGACAACATCAGTGCGGCAAAAGTGCTTGAAGTCTAAGAAAAATTGAAATTAAATTTGATTTGTATTAGTTAATTATCTGCTTACGGTATCGACGCCAGCCATTAGCATGTCCATGGCCATGACTATAGCCACTTTCTTATCTATCTTTAGCAATTTCTCGAGTACACTCTGTTCCCTTTCGGGTCGCTCTAGGCACCGCTCTGCCTCCGCGTTTAAGCGATCCAGTGCCTCATTCACGTAAGCCAGGGTCACCTTCTGTATGTTGTCGTAGGCATTCATCAACTTCTTTAACATTGGGGTCTGAATGTAGCGCCAAGGTGATGGTTGTACTTCTAAGACGGCGGCATAGGTAAAGAACTCATCCAAGCTTTTAAAGAGAAGCTTGGCGTTTTCATCAGTGTGCGAGTCCTTCAGGAGACCAAGCTGCTTGTCTAACGCGACAACAGAGACCGATTCTAAAGTCCAGCTGTTTATATACTCTATAAAGTTGTCCGGAACCTCCAGCGTGTTGGGATTTCTTATGCCCTTAATACTGAGAGAAACTTTCTTAAGAATTTGTACTTTAACTACAATAATGTTGGGTGATAATTTAAAACTGATTTGCTTACCGATCAACAAATTCGCAGTTGACCTGTGACATTTTTTTGTAGTAGAGTCTTACATTCTTCGGCTGCATTAGCACTGGATTTACAATACTGCGAAATTCACCCCACGCCTTACCTTGGGTAGGAATTAACCCTTCGACACCTTGAAAGAAATCCTTTCGATGTTTCTCGCGATGATATCTCATGGTATCGCTGCCTGGTCTATGCGGCCACACACCTTCATTACGAAAAACAACTTCAAAGTCCTTTGGATTATATGTGGTCAACACGGGATCGCTGCCAAAAATGCCTGGAATTCGAAAGATGTCACCATAGTCTTTACGCATTGCCAATATCAATTGAGATAAATCCAAATTTTTATATTTCCCTCCGGGAAATGCCATATTAAAGGTTAGTGAAATCGGATTGGCATTCGGGATATCCTTATAGGGCCGTGCCTGTTGCCACTCGACATCATATCTCGCGGCACTTGGTTCCTTAACTGCCGCTGCAGTACTTTGACAACGCTAAAATAAATTTTAAGTATATTTAATCTAACAAGTGTATCTCACACTCACCTGTTCTGTAATCGCGCATGCATATACGGCATGGGCCGCTTTGTGTGACTGCCTTATGGCTAAGAAATTGCGTACTTTCAACATTTTTCACTAGCCGCGGTCTTCACCTGCTTAACTCGAAAATTATACTAACTTTTTGCAACGATCAATTAATGTAATGCCAGCAGTCCGCAAGCTTTTTATGTTTGCACACAGTCTAAATGTGGGAGAGTCAAATCAAATTCTCAAAAGCTTTCAGAAAGCGTATAAAAAAAACGTAAATAAATTACATTATTTTGAGCTTTGCTTAATAGATTTGCTTTTAAAATTGGCTTTGTTATACGAGTCTTATCATTTTGCATACATATTTTCTAACACAATTTAGCGCTATGCGCGTTAGGGCCCTATCAATGATTCACAAGCTCGTGATTATTGGTTATTAGTACAATAAAAATGTGTGTAATTATTAGATATAAGTACAATAAAAATGTATGTAATTTTGAAGGGTATAAAACACACACACAACATTCAACAATTGATGTATGTATTTAACTGTAAATAAGGAAAAATATTTAAAAGCTCTTACTGATAGTATTATTATCTAAAGCCATGACGCTGTGCCTTTACTCAAAAATATATGTATGTATGTGTAAACTCTAGCAGCAAATTTCTGTATATATTGTAAATGATTAAGCTTTACGCTTAACATTGTAATTCCCTTAAGCTTTCATTTGTTAATTGCGACGTATTTGCAAATATGAGTATAGAATTTTAGTGGGGTGCTTGAAATTTTGTCGTTCAAGGCCAATCTCTAATTTCATTCCGACACAAATAATAATTCAATGATTGTAGAAATCTAGTTCAAAGCAAATAATATGAAAATTTCATATCCATATCATCGAAATATTAAAATATTGTTATGCGCTGCTTATGTTTGTTATTGTGTACCGAAACCCATCAACTGACTAGCAGCAGAGGTTTATAATACATGTTATATTACCTTACAGCAGACTAGAATTCAAAGAAAGTTGTTTGGTTCAAGTCAGTTATCTGATAATAAAATATAATTAATTAATAATATAATTAAATAGTTCTAATTGTCTCTTTTGTTTTAATCTTCCACGCAGATATCTAGGCGGACATAGCATGATTAAGATAAAAGGAAAGCTGTTCTCGTAATCCTACTACACATTTGCATAACTTTTTTTATGGTCGATCTTCAAATGGTCTCCTACAGTTTTTAAACACAAAGTAAATTACAATAATTGTCTCATGCATCGCGAAGGAATTCAAACCCTCTTATATTAATTTCCTTTTAAAGTATCTAACATCTATATCTTCTAAATAGCTAAAAAGCTGCGCCGGAAATCAATGTCACAGGAGTTGCGATAGCGTCCAATTTTGCGATTGCTCATCTGTCGAAATCGTCGCATTGCTTCGTGTATTTCTTGCACGCTTATGGGTTTGACCACCTCCATGCCGCGACCCTGTGTCACCTCTGGACATACATGCATCATTGCCGGACTGCCTCCGGCTGAGGTGACACGGCTGTACGGCTCTGTCGCGCGGTTATCTGAATTCAACCGGGTCAGTATCGAGTAGTCTACAATAGCCGCAATAGTCTCGTGTGCCAAATAGGCCAAAATATTCATCGTGGGGGTGGGAATGCGCAAATCGGCAGGCAAGTCCAGAAATCGTCTAAACTTGTTCTTGATCTTTTCCCCATGTCGGCAGTAGAATGAAGTTTTTCGGGCTTCGTTGAACTCGAGATACTGCTGACCAGTGAGTATTTGTGAAATGCGATCGGCGCGAAACAGACGACGCATCCGATCCTCATCGTGTAGCTCCTGTACCTCAATGGCTAGCTCTTCGTCCTCCTCCGGCTGCTCTAGGTCGTCCATAAAATCCTGCGGCCTACCAGTACGAATGCTCAGAAATCGTTTCAGTATACGCATGTCCTTCAAATGTTTTCGCATGCGCGCTATCTTCACGGGATGGTTTCGCATCAGGAACTCAAAGTCTGCTTGCGAGGGACAGGGGTTCTGTTTTCGGCGCATAGCCACCAGTGAGGCTTCATTGAAAATACCACGTAGCTGCTGCTGCAGTATCTGTTCCACCAGCTTGACGCTAGCAGTTCGCGGCTGATCGCTGTCACCAAAGCTTCGCATTATGTCTGCAATCTCTGTAAGCAACGTGACGGGTGCATCGTCCGCAATTTGAATAGCGGCCATGTTTGCATTTTGGTTGGGCGCCGTTGTTGTCATTGATTGC
The DNA here is from genome assembly GCA_037075305.1 of Drosophila kanekoi. Classification (NCBI taxonomy): domain Eukaryota; kingdom Metazoa; phylum Arthropoda; class Insecta; order Diptera; family Drosophilidae; genus Drosophila; species Drosophila kanekoi. Next base: position 200,723 of record JBAMCE010000131.1, on the reverse strand, counting down.
AACTGCTGATGCTGCGTTTGCGACATGTTGCTTCCCTGCACCAGTATCACCTGACGATGAACGTGCACGGGTTTGTTGTCTTCAAGGCTCTGCAACTGTGGTGCGCTTGGAGCCGTCGATGTCGATGCTATAATGGGCGATGCGACGCTGCCAACCTCACTGGCCGCAATGGACACAGAATTTTGCCGCATCATACGCTTGGTTTGATAGTTCATGGTGATGCATTCACAAGAATATTCGTTTGCATTAATTCCTTTTGAGATGTTTGTATATAAACATGGTATACGAAAAATGAACTAAAGAAACAATATGAAATCAAAAACACAAAATGGTGTGTATAAGGGCTGCAATAATGAACCAATAATAATGATGAACGAAATGAATCTTAACTTTGATGATGGATGTACATATGTCATAAAACTGTGCTATCACTGGCATCTGATAAGTACTTACATAGTAACACCAGCGAAAAAATGTGCAGGAAAAGATCATTTTTATTATGAATTGTCGGTTTCTTTGAGCTCAAAATATATCAATATCATTATTATATATTATCATATATATATTAAAATTAACTCTATTGCATGGGATACAGATACAGTGACAAAGCATGTTAATGAGCTGTTCCAGAATTTGCTATTAACATTGTTGAATTTACAATTTTTATATTCAAAGAAATATGAGTAGATGTGTGACCCTTCTAAATGAACCAGCTTATATTGAACGGGAATGTGCAGCACTGAAATTTAATTCAGTAATCGGCTATCGAAACTTCATCAATCGGTTAAATAAACCTGATTGCTTTAATCGATACTCGCGCACCACCATTTTTGTTTGGACAATGGAGAATTATCATTACAAATAATTTTTAGGAATATAAGAACTAGAATTAAATACATCGCCGTAAAAATGTTCAATGGCATGGTGAAAACCATACGTGATAGCATTGTAGGCACCTACCCATCCTGTCATGTGAATTCACGTCTGGAGGAGCGTCGTGCTAAGCAAAGGGCGATGCGACAGGAACGAAGGCGGAAGCCAGACAAACCAGACGATTTCGTTACCTACGAGGATTCTGGCAGTGACGAGGAGACCCCTCAACAACAGGACGAGGTCCTCAACACCTCCTATAATTTGTGCGACTATCTGCGGAGCAGGGAGAATTCATTACGCGATGTGAGTTCAAAGTATATAAATGTCTTGAAACTTGCTAATGAACTTTCGCATATAGCGTCGCAGCGTCAATGCGGAATACACCAGTCGCTATGTGCTCACCCACGATATGTTGCGCGAGACGCAAATCAGTTTAGGTTACATTAACAAGGTATTTTGCTCCAAATGGCTGAGTAATCGTCAGGTGGTGTTCGGCACCAAGTGCAATAAGCTGCTTGTCTATGATGTGAATATGCGTCGTGTGGATGCCATACCTACTCTTTCTAATAGTCGTGCCAATCATCCAGAGATCCAAGGCGGCTTGCATGCCATTGAACTGTCACCCAGTCGGTCATTTCTTGCCACTGGTGCACGTAATTCATCTGATATCGCCGTGTACCGGTTGCCCACACTGGATCCAGTATGTGTAGGAGAAAGCGGGCATCGAGACTTGATTATGGGAATGTGCTGGTTGGATGATCAGTTTCTTGTCTCGGGCTCCAAAGACTCTCGCATGGCTCTGTGGCGCATCAACGAAGAACATATGGACTTTCCTGACGGCGGTGAGGAATCTTGCCCCACATTTGCCACTATACATCCGCTGAGTGTTAAGGAAGTGCGCACCGCGCAGCGGGTAAGAAATTGTCTTATAAAAATAAGAAATGCGTCCCTAACTGTTCGATAAGTGGTTTTGCAGATACGTTCGTTGTGTTTTAACAAAGAGTTCAAAGAGATCGCAGCGCTATCCCTTAACGGTTATATACACATCTTTAATGCAGAGACCTTCAAGCAAACACTCTCACGCAAGCTCCCCAACTGCCAGGACAATGTAAGCATTGCGTATCATAGCGATGGACTCTACGCTGTCGGCTGTCGCTCCTACACTATTCTGCTAGATGCACGCACGCTACAGACGATCAAAAAAATCACATCCCGTTACAGTGGTTGTGGCATACGCGCCACATCCTTTGAGGGAAATCTTTTAACGGTGGGAACCGGGCTGGGCATGTTACTTTTCTATGATATACGGGCTGGAAAGTATTTAGAAAGCAGCGTAAATGCTTCGCGCACCGTGGCGCTCAAGTGCAGCAAAGGCATTGTGGTATGTAGCTAACAGCAAAGAACTTATATTTCATTTAATTGCTTTGATGTTGCAGTATCCGGAGGATGAAATGGACGGGTTCCAGCAGGTGAAGTATGTGCCTGCCATTTACACGCACTGCTATGACAGCACTCGGATGCGACTGTTTGCGGCTGGTGGGCCTCTTCCTGCTACACTGGTGGGCAACTATGCGGGGGTTTGGCAATAATCCACAGGGCTGTCACAAAACTGATTAGTACGAGTATTTAGGCAATAGTATATTTTGTTTTTAGCCTTGTCGCCGTCGTGGCTGCGATGTGCGAAATGTGATTTTTGATTTCTCTGCTGATTTTGACTTTTTGTTTAGTTGTAAAAATTGTATAATCTTTGTGTTTGATTTATACAATTAATAAGTGTAAATGTATCCATAAACTTCAAATAGTTTTAGCCAATTATAGATGGTATTTATACAGTCTAAAGATATAAACATACAATATACACAATTGAATTTTAAGTTTATACATACACACAAAACGCAAGCATTGATTTTATAGTCTGATCTTAATGGTAATAGAATTTGAAATTAAACTATCTACAAATGCAATTTGCATAACAAAATAACTCCACAGTTGTTATATTTCCTATTCTTATTTTGATATTTGGCTGTCGTTTAAAAAAGTACACAGAAATGCGTTTTTTACATATATATGTATTGGTTATAGAGTGTTGTATAGGGCGCCCTAAGTGATATACATATTTAAAGAACAGCACTAAATCAGAAGTTCAACGGAATCGTTTTAAAAATACATAAATACAATTTTGGTGAAAACAACCATATACAAAATTTACACAATATATAGTACATATAGAGATAAACTGGCCAATAACGGCGACTGCATCTCCCCTATCAAGTAAGTATAATACCATTAAAGTCAAATTGCAGGAGTCAGTTAATTATTGTTGTTCCCTGTGTTCCCGCCTCCACTCCACGCACTCAAAAAGCCAGTCCAGCTGCGATTGTTACCCTCATTAGAAACTAAGTGATATATATATTATTAAGAATCATATCGGAAAAGGTTTTAGCTTTAAGTTTACCTTTCTGTCCTTTAGCCACACAGTTAAGCATTTCCACCTCGTTGCGACTCAACCGTAGAATTGTATTCAGTACTGGCACCAAGCGTTGCCGCTCATCAGAATTAGTCAATGTGATAAACTGTATTGTATATTTTGTAAGATTGTATGTTCTATTAGCTTTACACTAAATATTTGTGAGACTATTCACCACCAAAAAAAGACGATTAACAAAAAACCGGATTCGCTTCATTTGGGAATTAAGCGATTCTTTTGATAGTGATGTAAAAGTTTGTAAAAAAAAAGTACCTTTAGGAATACGTTTTTCAGATATTCTGAGTTGTGCATGTGCTGTTCCCGTTCTTCGGATCGTTCCTGACGACGAAGTTCCTCTTTGAGCATATCATTCATTTGGGTTAGCTTGGCTAGATCCTGTTCGTTTTCTGCCAGCAGGGCGGTCAGATGACGGACACGGCTCTCCTGTATGCTCAAACGTTCTTTGGTGGCTAACAGTGCCGCTTGCGTTTCCCCACATCCTGCATCCAACTCTAAATCATCGTCCTGCATACTGACGCTGCGTCCGAAATGAGAAATCGTTGTCACCGTATCGCTATTAATAGCATTCAGAGATGTATTCAGTAGTTCATCCAGTGGCATAAAATCGTGGGAGCGACGCGAAGCAGTGGAAATTTTGCGTTGTGCTGCCAACTGTGCAAGTGTTTCCCCACAGCTATCGTGATCCAACAGGTAATCTATTTTACTCTGTTCTGGGCTGGTGGAATCGACGCCTTCCGTTGCTGTCATGGGTGCTAGGGGGTGGACCGGATTGACATTGGCCGCCTTTTCAAATTGTTCAATTTGTTGCAGCAACTGCGCTATACGCACTTGATGCACATCGTCCATTTGCTCAATCTGGAGCCGGTGCTGCTGCAGTTGCTGTTGCTGATGTTGCAACTGTCTCTGATTTTCCAATGTCAGGGTCTCATTTTGCTCCCGCATCTCATCGACCATCGCAATCATTTCCTGGTTGCGTCGCAGCAGTTTCGTGTTGTCTCGCTGAAGATGATTTAATTGCGACTCTAGATGAGTAATTCGCAGTGCACACTCTTCATTTTTAGTGCGCAGATTCTGAACATTAGCACGCACCGTGGTCAATTCTGCCTCAAGGCAATTTTCTTTATCCGTATCACGATTTTGCTGTTTGCGTAGCACCGACTGTGCCTTTAGCTTATAGTCAGAGTATTCTGATTGGAGCTGCTCATTGGTGCGTTCGGCTTGGCGCAAAGTTGCCTCCAGTTTGTTAAAAGCGTCCTGTCGCATTTCCAGCTGTTGTATGCTGTTTGTTAGCAGCTCCTGGAAGTGATTGAGCTTGGTCTCGTATTGTTGAGTGTTCTCAGCTAGCTGAAGTCGCATTTCATCGACCTGCAGCTTTTGCTTCTCCACGCTCTGCTCCAGCTCCTTTTTGTCAGAAAGAGCCTCCTGTTTGCCATGCACAGCATCCTTTAGCTGTGCTTGCATGCGATCAATTTCCTGCTTTAGCTGTTTGCTATGTGCTGCCTCCCCGTTCTGGGCCTGTTCCAAAATGTTTATCTCCTGGCGAAGCTGGGTAATGGTGTTCTCCTTGCTAGTCAATGTGTCCCTCAGCGCTTCCAGATCTGTTGTCTTGGCCAATAGTTTCGAACTCACTTCGGCCAGAGACTTCTCAGCGGCGTCAATTTCCAGGCTTAATACATTCGAGCTCTTTGACTTCTCCTTGGATTTAAGTTTTTGGTTTTCGGCACGTGCTGCATTCAAATCTTGTTGAAGTTGCGCTTGCGCTGTTTTAATGGCCTCCACTTCGGTCTCCAGTTTAGCTGCTCCTGCTTGCTCCATGATTATAATTTGCTGTGTCTGTTCCTGTAGTTTCTTTTTTAACTTTGCCGCCAAAGCTCGCAGCTTATTGTACTTCTCCTCATATCCATCTTCCACCTCACGCAAGCGACTCAGCTCCTCAGCTCGTGAAATGGTAGAGGTAGACAGCACATCGCTCTGTGCGTCCCCATTAAGTTGCTCCAGTTCCTCAATTTTGCTCTGGAGTTGCTCCAGTTGCTTTGACTTTTCAGTTAGATTCTCTGTTGTCGTTTGCAGCTCCTTGTGACTTTTATCATGCTGCTCCTGCATGCGTGATATCACATCGCCACGCGCCTTCAACGCCTCATTCAGCTCACGCATCTCGGCCAGCAAATCGGCATGTTCGAGCTCCTTTAGTTGAAAACGCGTTTGTAAATCTTCATTCTGCTGCCGCAACTGAACACAATTTGCCTCTAGTTGCGCATTCTCGCGTTCGTGCTGTAGCTCCATTATCTTCAATAAGTTTTCTTGTCGACCGCGCTCTTCCCGCAATGCCTGAATCAAGTTCTGCATTTGATTGAGCTTTGAATGAAAGTAGGCTACATTAAAAGTGCTAACAGTCTCTACAGTTTGCTGTGAGATCTGCTGCCCCCTAACAACGTTTGCCAGCTGATCAATGCAGTTCAACTTGGCAAGTACCCGATCAATGTCTAATGTCGTCTGTGGATAGTGATTTTGCTCCTGATGCTCCTTCTTTACCAGTTTGGACAAACGCTCCAGCTCACAAACTTTTTGCAATAACTGCTTGTTGTGACCGAAGACTTGATTAGTTGAGTTTAGCGCCTCTACCCGGTGCTTTAGCTGCATATTTTCCTGCTGCAACGCTGTAATTTTGGCACAGAGTAGTTGCGATGCTCTGATAATCTCCTGCTGCCACTTGGATACGGAAGCCGCGTATTCGTGCTGTGTTTCGAGAAGCACACTCTTGCACTCCTTCAGGTTTTTGAGTTTGCGATACACATCGATAAACCTATTTTTGAGTGAATTAAACTTCTTTCGCTGCTCCGAGTTTAGTTCCTTAACCGACTCATACTTTTGCTGGAGCTCGGCAAGTTCAGACCCGCGTAGTTTTGCCTCTTCTGCTACACTATCAGCCTGTTGCCTTAGAATGTCATTTTGTGCCTCGGCCTCTTTAATTTTGCCAATGTCCAACTCAAGAAGTTCTAGATTCTTGCGTTGTTCACTGCCCAGTGCGGTAACCCGCTGCATAGCCTGCTCCATTCGCTCAATGTCCGCAAGCAGATCATCATTTTCGTCGCTCAGGCGTCCCAGCTGACGTTTTAGGCTTACGTTTTCAATTTCATATTGTTCCAATCGATCGGTATCCTCTTTGATCCTGCGCTGAAGGGTGCTCAGTTGCTCTGTTAAAATAAGGTTCTTGTCGGTGAAATCCTGTAGCATCTCCTGCATTGCGGGAAGACTGCTCTGTTTGGCGGCGGCCTTTGCCAATGCTTCTTTCAGCTGACGATTCTCTTCGGTGAGCTCTGTTCATGAGACAAGCATATACTTTAAGACATAATACTGAAAATATCACATTGGCTTACCATCTTTTGCCTGCTTTGCTTTTTTTGCTATACCAAGCAGTCCTTTGTACTTGTTGATGAGTTCATCTTTACTCAGAGCTTCAATTGGATTCTTCTGCAAGCATATAGAAATACATACGTATACATCCATGGACATGTTTATGTTAATGAGACGTCATTGTTTTGCTTTCGTTGCTCATTTTGCTCGTTCTTGTACCCTGTACGTACCTGTGTGTCCCTAGTTGATGTATCCATGTTCAATGTTGCTGCCTGCTCTCTTAAACTCTAACTAGCAAGCATGTGGATATTAACTGATCGCTACACTCTTAAAAAAATGATACCAAATAAAAAGTGAACAACTTGTCAGATGGGTCAATTAACGATAAACGATATCTTTAGGCGATGTCGCAATTAGGGATTGACAGACGGTCACTCTGCAGTTGAGTTTTGATTTTGTATGAATCAGCTGATTTTCTATCGATATTTTCACCAAAAAGAGAGAGGAAGTTTTTCACTGTTGGTAAATGAAAACTATGCTTTTAAAAGTCAATATGTCATTGATGTTAGAGTTAATAAATAAAAATTTAACCATATATAAGTTATGTTTTCATATCAGACATATCTGTAAATTGTTAAATAATTTTCGACATTTGAAATGGTGTAGTTGATATGTGTCAAATAAAATATAAGCTTGTTAAATCTACACTTGTTTAATTTATTGGGAATCTAGTAATATTTCACAGTATTAACAGTGACTAAGCAATCGTTAATTTGTCCATCTCTAGCGATTGCTTATTTTGGTATTTTTGGAAGTATTTTATTGCAGTGGATTTGTTTTTGGTTGTTGTTGGTAGTAAATGAGTCTGAGACCATAATAATGGATCTGAGCGACAGTCAACTGGAGGATCAATCCTTAATATACAAACATGAACAGCTATTCTGCGAGAGTTTTCCATTGTTCAAGGAGATACGAAGACTGGGCAAACTTTGTGATGTCACACTGAAGGTTGGTTGCCAATTTCCGATGCATTATCATTCTCGTTATCTACGGCCAGTTTCTAAATATAAACACATGCACATACAGGTTGAGGATCAGACATTCTCGGCCCATCGCGTTGTTCTGGCTGCCACTGTACCATATTTTTATGCAATGTTCACCAACAACATGGCGGAGAGTCGCATCAGAGAAATCACTATGAAGGAGATTGAACCTAGCGCTCTGGAAAGTCTGATTAATTATGTATATAGCGGGCAGGTTCGAATCGATAACCAAAACGTCCAGAGCCTAATGGTGGGCGCTTCGTTTCTACAACTTTCCAATGTGCGTGACGCCTGCGCTGGTTTTCTCATCTCCCGTTTTCATCCGCATAATGTACTAGGAATACGCACCTTTGGCGACTCGATGATCTGTCGCCACTTAACCGATGCCGCGGACAAGTACATTGATCAAAACTTTGCAAAGGTATCCCAATCTGAGGAGTTCCTTTCACTGGACTGCGAACAGTTGCTGGAGCTAATGCGTCGCGATGGCCTTAACGTGCGTAACGAAGAGGTTGTGTTTGAAGCTTGCATGCGTTGGGTTAAATACGCCGAGGAGAAGCGTTCGGAGCTATTTCCGCAAGTACTGGCAACAGTGCGTCTTCCGCTCTTATCACCGCAATTTTTAGCCGACCGTGTTGCACGCGAGGAATTAATACGTTCATCTCACCAATGTCGCGATCTGTTAGATGAGGCAAAAGACTTTCATTTGATGCCTGAGCGCCGTGGCTTGCTTCAAAGTTTTCGCACTCGTCAACGGTGCGGCGAGTTCTTCACAGGCCAAATCTATGCCGTAGGTGGTCTAGCCAGCACTGGTGAGTCGGTTAGTACTGTGGAGATTTACGATCCGATTACTAAAAAGTGGAAAATGGGTGAACAAATGTCCATGATGCGGTGAGATTAAACTCTCTCTTAATTGCATTTTAATTCATATATTTAATATTTAATCGACAGCTCAAGAGTTGGTGTGGCGGTTTTGGACGGTAAATTGTACGCATTTGGAGGATTCAACGGCACCGAAAGACTGTCAACAGTGGAGGTATATGATCCGCGTAAAAACAAATGGTCTCAGGGTTGTGCAATGCTGTGTAAACGCAGCGCCGTTGGGGTGGCTGCTTTGGATGATTGCATTTATGTTTGTGGTGGTTACGATGGCGTTACATCGCTTAACACTGTCGAGGTTTATTATCCCAAGACCAACACGTGGAAAACGGTGTGTAGAATTGTTTTAACATATCAAAGATGATACTCTTTATTCCCATTACTATCATCTCAGGTGGCCCAAATGATGAAATATCGTTCAGCAGGCGGAGTTACACAGCTTAATGGCTACGTCTATGCGTTAGGGGGCCATGATGGCTTGTCAATATTTGATTCTGTGGAGCGCTATGATCAGAACGAGGATATATGGATCAAGATGTCACCTATGCTGAATCGTCGCTGTCGATTGGGCGTAGCCACACTCAATGGAAAAATCTATGTGTGTGGCGGCTATTGTGGCAACTCGTTTCTGCGGTCAGTGGAGTGCTACGATCCGCTAACAGACACGTGGAAGCTGGTGACACCCATGAACTGTAAAAGATCGCGTGTCGCGTTGGCTGCCAATATGGGTAAGCTGTGGGCCATAGGCGGGTATGATGGCGAAACAAATCTGTCTACCGTTGAAGTCTACGATCCGGAGACAGAAAAGTGGACGTTCATGCCTCCAATGTGCGCGCACAGCGGTGGTGTTGGTGCTGGCGTCATACGCATTGATTAGCTTGCATAGCCAAAAAATTTGCACGTAGTTATTTGATTAGTTAATTTATGCAATTATATATTGTAATCTTATGTACGTATTGCAAGTGTTAATGTGCAACTAAGCTTTAGTGGTGCTACAACCACGGTTCTATTTCTAAAATTGTTTATGCGTAGTTCAGGATTGTTTATTATTTTACATTCCAGTTGTATAATTTTGTTAGTTTGTAATTTGTCTGTAGCCTAAAATACTCATTAAACTTTAGGAATTTAAAATCGCGACTCAGCAATCCAATTCAATACATACGCATATGGACTATTTTGTGTTATCGTATTTGCGTTGATACGTTTCGGTGTAATCAAAATATTGTTGTGCCAATTTCAAATACATATATATCTCATTTCTCGCATATCACGGCAATCAATTGCTATGTTCCATATGTGCAAAAAATTCGCTTTGTTTGCTCAACAATACACAGACAGCAAAAAAAAAGAGAATCGCGCACAAGCTTGAAATTTACGTTCTGAGAGGGTAGCTCCATATGTTGCAACCCATAATACTCAAAAGTTAGAGATAGGGCCGTGAACTTTTTAACATTGCTTGGTGTTAAAGCTTGATGGCTTGATTGTAGAAATCATTTTATCATCTAGTATTGATCCACAGATTTGTTTTAATATAAATCAATCCATGCAGCTAATAAATTCTATTGGCAACCCTTTATTATGTAGTTTAATTGTTCTTTTGGACGTCTTTTGTGTTACATCATTTTTATAATGCAATTTCAAATTGAATTTGTGGGACCTGCTGTTCCAGCGGCAGATCTGTTGGCTCCAATGAACAACAGGTGGCGCCACCTCTACATTCTGTGCTCAGGCGGCTTATCTCGGGCAATAAATGCCATTTCCGAAACCATAATGTAATTAACAGTATAAATTTCATTTATAGACAAATGACACACCGCAAAATAACACAAAACTGTTGCCGCGCTTTATCAATTGTATACGGTGGTCGGGTCAAGGGGTGGTGGTGTACCATTCCCAGAATACAGCGGTCTGTAGCTAGGGCTTTGATCATGCTATCTACATTATATATATACGTATATTTACATTGTCAAAGGCGTGATGGCTTTTGTGGCAGCTTTATTTGATTTCAATAATCAAATCACCAATTGCTTGTCTATCAACAAAAGCGTTGCGCAATTTTAGTTTAATTAAATGCTAATTATGTTTGTCATTGCCAGCGTAAATATTTGAACGTCTGCTAAAAAGACAAAAGCATGTGGGAGTTGGGATGAAGGGCTGAATGTTGTTAATTGAAACAGTGACTATATAACACAATATCCGTGGAAAGCGTTACAAGAAGTGCCTGGCAATCTAAATGCAAATTGCAGCATTGCACAATCGAGTTTTATGGCCGCGAAAATCGTTGACTTCGAAGAATATCAGGATGAGAATACGCGATTAACGGCCAGCTACAGTACAGCAACATCGCTGTTTTGATGTTCAACTTTAGTTAAACAAAAAAACACACAGTGGCCATAGATAAAAACAATAAGACCCGTTTTATGGATGCTAGACTGCCAGATACTCGAAGAATACGAAACCTAAGCATTGAAAACGATTATTCTTGGTTTTGTTCTTAGAAACTTTACAAAGTAAAAGTAGGGCAGATGTACTTAAATTACTTAGATCAACTGCATACTGTTACTTTATTTGGTTGTATCCATTTGCATTTGCATAAAGAACTCTTGTTTAAATATTTTGTTGTTGCACAGTAATAAACGCTTGCCTTTCGGCTATAAGCAAAGGATAAACGGATGTGGGCGGTCATCCTTGCATGCACTTGGCCCTTACAAGTGGCACGTGGTTTTTTATATCTTGCCTTCTGGTTGTTCGGTCTAGGTCTTGGTGTTGATGCTCTTCATGCTGGCCTCGCCTCAAGTGCCACCCGACGTTTAAATGCAGTACGCGCCTAAAAGATGCAGATTTTTGCCTGTTATTGTTTCTCCTGTGCCGTCGCCCATGACTGCAAGACGCAGGCATGAAAACTACAACGAATTCTAAAAAAAATTATGTTTGTTCGTTTAATTAAAACGACAACCATTATGAAGGGACGCTCGAATTATTATTTTTATTTATACGAACGGGCCAAATTGAGAAAATTAATTTAAAAAACAAATGGTGCTCCATTGCATATGATTTTCCTATATATATATGAAGGGCAGATCCAATTTTTTCTTGCTTAATGTTTTATTCACATATGCAAACAAAATTTCCGTCCAATTCAATTGCGTGCCGCGACCTGAAAGTATGCATCCGTTATTCCTTTTTTTGTTTTCTGCAACAAAGTGGCGCCCACATAAAAGCGGACCAACACCAATACCAAACTCTGTTACATGTATGCTCGCATACATATGCACGAGTCCCATGCCACTCAGTGAATAACATATACACATTCACATACACACTCACATATGAGTTTCTATTCGACCAATTGTTGATATGCGCGAGCAAGAATGCGGAAAGCGATAGCCGAGCGAATCACGAGCTGTTTCGTGCTTGTCGTTTCCTGTTCGCTGTGTATGTGTGTCTAACGAAACGTATCCAGCTGTATGCGTGTTATGGTTGTACTTGTGTTCTTCGTTGGCGGCCTGCGTCGAGCATTTATAAAGTCCATTGCCGCTGTGATCTGCCACTCAGTTGTTGCATACTTCTCGGCGTGTTCGTTCTGCGCGTACCATTAAAAGACAACTGTATAAAAATAAGTAGCTCACAAAGAGCTGTTAGAAAACCACAAGGCACACAGTTGAAATTTAAAAGTTTAACAATTCAATATTGTAAGTGCATTATTATATCTAACTTTAAATACCAAGTATATTTCATAGTTTGAGGAAATACGAATTTATCTGCATCCCAATGTTGCGTTGTTGCCTGTTTGAATTGTTTTGTTACAGACAGTAACTGCATACACATTTTCTTGCTTTGTAACGAATTCGAAATAATTTAGATTATTACATAAAAAAGAAATAAGCTACAGATTGAATATATTGCGTAAAAATAAACATTTAACATTTAAGTGTTAACAAAGTGAAGAAGCTCGAAACGATTTTTCAGCTTAACATTATCAATTGTTGAAGCTTGCTTGGGAAAAATAGAAGTTGAAGAAACTAATTTGCTCTGCAGGATTGCTTTCCATGAGGTCAAGCACAGGATTTAATATTGGTTCTGCTGTAAGACTTCATTTTCTTAAATACTAGTTTTTTAAAAATCGACTTTAAAGTGTTATATTTAAAATTTAAAACAAATAACACAGGATGTTGTCGTTATAAGCATCGACTTCAAATGATCAAATAAAATTCATTTTATTTATATATATACGAAAATATTTAAAACAGATAAGACTATCTCCAGTCAATTAACGGCTTAAAGATAATTTAAGATTATTCAAATGTGGATAAATAAATATAATTAAATTAAATAGAATTTGTTATTGGTATAAAAAGACATGTTTGATTTCAAATGCTCGAATATGTTCTTAGTGCACGAATAACTTTAATAATAATTTTTTTTAATTCAGGAATGTCATCCTTACTGCACAGTAGCCTGCGCAAATGCCATTTAAAAACTTCTTAAAGACAATTAATTAAATTTAATAATGTCCACCGAACTTACAATAATTAATATTTTTCATAGTAATTGTTCACTTGTATCTTATCAAAGTGTTTTGTGACCTTTCATATAGTTAGCAACTTGACATTTGAACGCCAGCCGGCGGCTAAAGCTAATAAAAACATACATCAATGCGGAGATAAAGCTAAAGCCTCGCATCCGGTGTTGTGATATGACACACGCATCACAATTCGGGGCAAAAGATTAAAATTCTGTAAAAACTACAAATGGGCAACATGGGACGACGCTTTAAAACAGCCTCTGGCCCATTACTTGTTTTATGTCAACTCGGACAGTTACAATTAGTACATAAATACGTACATGAGTAGCAAGTAAAGCAAAATGTTTGTGCACAGCACTCTTACACACCTACACGGGCTTTGTACACATTTCAAAGTACTCTAGTTGCAGCTGCGCCTAAGAGATGCTTTAAAACATAAATATCTCATGGTAAGCTGCGAGTGTGTGGACCACTAATGAGCCTGAACATCAAGTACAACAGTAAATGTAGGAACAGGTCTCATTACAGTAGCGTGTTGGTCAGGAGGGTGGTCCTATTAGAAACTCATAGATAGATATATTAAAGTTACAAACTTTTTATAAGCCTTAGAAAACATATAATCAATTTCAAAATCGAGGATACTTTTATGTACTGCAAAATAAGATTCCAAAAAACAAATCACTTTGAAACCGTATTAAATTGTTTTCAATTATTTTTGAAATCATTATAAAAAGGTATTGCTCCGTTGCAGATTTCTAACTTATATTGAAATTGAAGTTGACTTTAAATTGGAACAATCGATCAGGGTTTTCATAATACATTTTGCGGAAAGCATGTTTTAAGCATTTATTGAGCTGTCTCATTTGACATTCAATATTAATTTAATTTCTATATTTAAAAAAGATTCACAAACTAAACCCGGAGGCGAAACGTCGATTCCAACAGCCAACAATTCCGATCGGGTGTGCAGCTCATTATGCAATAAGTATTTTACATTTAGTAAATAGCTAGTTTAGGATCACGAATTGAGCGTTAAGTAGTTCAAATTAAATCAGCATTGGCAGTTTTTTCTTAGTAAAATTCAAAATTCATCCATATTCCCAGCGTTTTTTAATATGTACGTGTTTTATTATTTTACATTTTTACTAAGACGTACTGCTATCGTCACAAGGCCAACAGTGCGAAGTTTAAAAATCGCTTGAATGCGTTTTCAATTTATATGGTCTTTCATAATATATTAAGTCTATGGATATGGATCTGGCGTTATCATAAAAAAGCAACTACGAACACAGCCAAAACGGCGAATTTGAACTTCTACGTACTTTGGTTCACCAGCTTATGCGCTGCTATAGGCTTCAATCATTTGGGATTAATTTGGAAAGGCGGCACGCACACAAAGGTCACATGCGTGTCCCCGGTAACAGTTTTTGTCGCTCCTGCTGCTAAAATGAGTCTTTAGGCAGCAGGCTTACAAAGGAAAAAAGAAGCCATCACCAGATTTTAATGTAATTTTGAAAAATTTACATATATCATATATCATGATGTACTATTGTTGTCTAAGCTAATTTACTCTGCTATTCAAAATTGGCGTGTCGCGAAACTGCAGCTCCAAAGAAGTGGGCGTCTGTTGGTATTCCACCAGGATCAAACGGTTTCTGCCCACTTTTAGTACAGCGGCGGGCACATAGAGTGTTATTTGCGGCCCAACCAGAGGCCAGTAGCGGCCCAGATTCTCGCCGTTCAGAAAGACAATACCTTTTCCCCAGCCGGACATATCCAGGTATGTGTCCGCCAGCTGATCGGCGCTGTCGATGGTTAACGTGCCGTAGTAAATGGCTGGTCCATTGCGTAGTACCGTCTTCAGCTTTCTGATCTCTTGAAAGCCAACTTTTGCCGCTTCAGTCGACTGGGTTATGAAAGTTTCCAGGTTTTCGTACGATTCCAGCGGATACTTGGTCATATTCCAGTTGGTCAATATCTGCTTGTCCAGGCGCACATCCTTCGTGAGGCCCTTGAAGTCATTTAGCTGCCTTCCATAGTTAAGGCGTCCCTGATTCTCTACCAGAATCTGCAAGTGCCTACCCGAGCTAGCACTTAGTGGCAAATCAAAGATGGGCGTCTCTCGCGCCAGTATGCCCACAAATTCATCGTCCACATAGACGTAGCCACGGTCTGCCAGGCCGCGCACATGCAACACACTCGGATCTCGTTTAAACTGCTCGGGCAACCAAGTTTCATACAGTACCAGACCAGAATATTGGTTCAGGGCCTCAAAAGTTTTTGGATTCGTCGAGCGCACAACGCCCGTACTTAGTTTTTCTCGACCCTCTCTGGAAAACAGCGTACAGCAGCTGAGTAGCCTGACTATGCCGTAGGCCCGTTTGGGCACCGGCTGCGGCACTGGCACATCCGGCAGTGGTAAATACCTGCCAATAATGCGGCGTAGTACCATGTATTTGGGCGTGGGATCACCCGCTTCTGTCATGGGTGCGTCGTAATCGTAGCTGGTTATGTCTGCTATATATTTACCAGGTCCGTTGTCATTGGCTCCCGCCGTAAAACCAAAATTGGTACCACCATAAAACATGTAGAAATTGACACTGGCTCCACTCTCTAGCATATCACTGAAAGTATAGTGCAAATAGTTTACAATGAATGTTTTTTGAATGTTTCAATCAAAGCTGAATAATTAAAATACCTATTGAGATATAGTTGATAACTTCTTTATGATATATTTATAAATTAGTATACAATCATTAGAATATCTGCATTCGCAATTATTGACACTACCAAAAGTCGTAATACCACTTACATGAATGTTCCCGTTATTGCCTCAGTGCTCACATTGGCCATAGGCTCTGTCCAGTGTGTCAGCCAGCCGGGATAGTACTCGGCATTTACTAGCGGACCTTTAGGCTCGTACCGTCGCAGTTTACTCCAGATGTCCTTGAGATTTGTCGTGGCTCCAAAATCCATCGTAGCCAAAACATTCTGAATCTTCCCGCAACGCAGCACGGTGGGTCCATCGTTGGTAAACAGCACGGCTTTATCCTTAACATGGCTCTGGGTCTCGTCGCGCAACCAGTTACGATAATTTAGGTCGCATGCAAAGTACGAACCATACTCGTTCTCGACCTGAACCATGATAATGGGTCCACCGTTGCCATAAAGATAAGGCACAATGCGTGTCATTAGCTGGGCATACCATATGCGCACCTCACTAAGGTAGTCTGTAGAAATGGAATTGTGTTATGTTTTTTGGGTTGCGCATTCTCCCGAGGAACCTACTAATGTCGGCTGTGCGCAGTTGTATGCCAGGGAACTTGTTAAGAAGCCAGTATGGAAAGCCGCCCATATCTCGCTCGGCACAAATATAGGGACCTGGACGCAGTATCACCAACAAGTCCTCGTCGACAGCCAGACGGATAAAGCGTTCTAAGTCTGCAATGCCATTCCAAACGTAGACGCCGTCGCGGGGATTGTGTAGTGACCATTCTACGTATCTTTTTGGATGTAATAAATAAAAAATATATTTTATTTAAAAGTTAAACTGCAAGACAGCTGCCATGCTTGAACCTACGTAGTAACTGCATTGAGACCAGCCGCACGCATTGTTCTCAAGTGCCTCGACCAGGTATCAGGATGGGCCCGAAAATAGTGAAAGGAGCCGGATATGAAGCGAAATGGCAATCCATCCTTTAGAAACCGATCATTCTCATAGTCCACATTGAAGGTGCGACTGCTGCTGCCGAGTTCAGCATTTGAAACCAATGCCAATATGATCACTAAACCATAGTACAAATTCATTCTGACCAGGCGAATGCTGCCATGAAAATTTAAACATTCAAATTTACAATCGATTAGTTGTGTGAGCTACAATTTGTACACCATATTGAAGGGTGATTATTTGGTGATTAGTTGGACCAGTGGAAAACAATGCAAACCAAAGCCTGATTATGCATTAGATATACCACAAAGTTGGAAAAGATTTTGCTTTATAGTTTTCAAGTAAGATAACAATCCTGAATGGCATTTATTTCGGGGAAATAGCAGCTGAAATCTGTGTTCTATACATATCAATTAGAGGCAACTGAATTACTAAGGAGCAAAACAAAAAATGGAAAAAAATAGATGGCAAACATTATTGAACATTAAGAATCAAACAGGGTTATTAATATAAATAGGTTTTTATGAAACAATTTTATTTGAATACTAAAGTTATATAATATATTATGACTTAAATTCCACTTTATATGTAGACTTTATATAGACGTCTAAAAGCTTTATTTAATATTTAATCACTTGGAATAGTTTAGTGCTCTTAACCTATTTGCTCAGCCCGATTAAATTACAAAGCACATATATACCTGGCGGTTGTTCCATATTTCACTACTGTAATTCAAACAATTGGCTTTGATTTCTTCAGAGGAAACGAATGCTACTTCCCTCTGTGCGAATTTTCCTTATCATAACATCCGAGGCCCCGACACTCATCTTGCTGCTGCCGGAAACAAAATCGGCCAGCTTCCTATAACATATTCACTAGCAACCCAGTGAAATCTTCAGCCATCATCCCAGCTCAGCTGGGATGAGTGGAGATGCCTCAATTCAAGTTCATGGTTCAATTATTTAGTTGGCATTGTTGGCGTGTGTCAGCAATGCCTCTTCCCCCACCGACTGTCTGACCGAGTAATTGACTGACAGCTAACTGAACAAATTTCTGTTTGTTCTGCTTATAAAATCAACTCATTTTATGCGGAGCCTCGGTGAATAAATCAATTATAAATTCATGCGGTTTCGTTTGACCAATAACTTTTACCAAAACTGTAGCATTTTCAGCAATCATTTTATGCGCACTCATATTTCACATTTTTATAACCTAAACTCATTAAAAATTTGTTAAAGGGGTATAATGGTTTTGTGTAGAAGTAAGATTATCCAAACTTGGTTAGCATAAATAGTCGATTCGATCTACTCATGCCTTCTATCTGTATGTCTGTTTATGCGATCGCCTGTCCGAATGTTTGAGCGAATCCATCTCAAAAACTAAAAGTGCTAGATACTTGCATTTTTAAGGCAGATCCTTAACATGAAAACATTTTCCCTTGAATACCATACTGCAATCGGATGTTTAAGCATTTCTTGCACGTTTTATGCCATGGAATTTCTCGTGAAGTATAAATATATAGACGGTGCAGGATATATGCTAGTCGGGGACTCGCGAATAGACCCCTCTTACTTGTTTTTATTTATCTCCTTTCTGTTCAGAACGCCATGGGTCTTATTATTATGTTCGAAAATTATAATGAAATGTTCCTTGATCTCAGTTCTGCTAGTTTCCGAACTAGTTCTTATCGTGTAAGGACATATGCCACACATAAAGCAAGATTAAGTATGTACGTGTGGGATCTACCTCACCATTTTTATATGTGACCATTATTACATTTCTGTTTTGCTTCATCAAACTGGTGAATAAAGTAAAAAGTAAAAATAAAAGAGATTTTTCGGCAAGCTGAAGATGATATAAGATTGTAGACCAAAGGCACAGATTGGAGTTAAATTATATAGTAATACATATGGCTCGCCAAAAATGTTAAAAGTATAATAAATCTTGCAATCGATGAGTTTATTTCAATAATTTTTAGGTAGTTCTCTATATAATTTTGGATAATTTTGATTACAGGGTATAAATTGGATATATACATTGTAGCATGAAAGTAGAATTAAAACTAAAGAGCACATCGTCTCGGGTATTGATTTAATATAATCATAGAGATATTATCTAACATTTTGGAAAGAATTTTACATAACTTAATATAATAAATAAAAATTCTCTTGAGGCTTCTATTTGAAACCTAAGCACAAACAGAATTGGGGAAAGTAAAATTTTCTATGTGAATGTTACACACGTTTTATGATTAAACGGACTGCGTAAACTAATTAGTAATTCTAATAATAGACTTTTTCGCTTCAGTAAAACAGCTTTGTGCCCACCCCAGAAGTAATTTACCAGAAACCTATTGATCCCCAGTCACTTTAATGGTATTTCAATTAACATTTGTGAATCCCAAGCTGCGATCTATGATGATGATTTGTACAAAAATATGTAAATGTCGCGAGTTCTCGAATAGCGGATACCCTGAGCCCTCTTCTACGCA
This sequence comes from Drosophila kanekoi, assembly GCA_037075305.1. Lineage (NCBI taxonomy): Eukaryota > Metazoa > Arthropoda > Insecta > Diptera > Drosophilidae > Drosophila > Drosophila kanekoi. The sequence continues at coordinate 181,403 of JBAMCE010000131.1, read as the reverse complement.
ACACCCAATGCAGCCACCGGTACTCACTCGATTGCTTCAGCCTTAATAAAAAGAAATTAAAAAAAAAAATAGCTTCTCCATTAGAACTCGAACTCGTAACAGACCACGCTACTTTTCAGCGCCTCTACTCAACTGCCACGCCAACAATTTAATGTGAATGCAAAAAAATAAACCAAAATAAATTGCAGCACATACACACAGAACAAATATAATTGTTAGAACGAATGTGTGTGTATACATGTTTACACAAATTCTTTGAAGTTCCGCTAGATGTCGCAAACACGTGTCAATATTAGCACGCGATTTCTTTAATAACTTCTGTGCTTCTTAACCGAGCTTGAAGATTTGAAGGTAGTTGCGTTAAGATACTAGAAATACATATGGTAATCATGTGAAATTTGGTGACTCTAGCCCTTAAAAATTAAGAGACTTTCTTAAAAAAACGGGGCAAGTTATCGAATATCGAAAAACAAAACTCGTTCTGCGCGGGCACTATGAAGACCTACAGCTAAAATATTAGCTTCTCTAGCTCTCAGTTTCTAAGATCCTTGCATTCATACATTCGAAGGGATGGAGGTACAGACGGACATGGCTACATAGATTCAGCTGTTGATGCTGATCAAGAAAACATATATCAAATGGGGTCGGAGATCCATTTTTCTGCATGTTACATGCATATGCACAAATACATTATACCCTTGACTTATTTTTAATGGATTCAGGGTATAAATAAAAAACAACCTGCTGTATTGTACCAACGTTAATGTAGTGCGTGTTCTAAATTGAAAGTGAATTAAATGATGTGTGAATTCCCGGCCCTGAACTTGGATGAGTGCTGCAGACCTGCTAAAATTGAGGCAATCACTAAAACGATTTGTCCATATATGCAATTATTTACTCGTACATACCTACATACCCGTATATATGTACATTTGTACATCATATACCCGTAGTCAAAACGGAATTCGTAAAATGTAAAATGCAAGAACAACGAAATCTGTTGCATATTTTTAATGTTATTCAGCGTCAGCCAATCGCACAACATGAGACAGGCATTTTAAACATTTGACCCAATTCAATTATTTTGCATGCCTGTGCCCAAGTACACGGACAAGCCCATGTCCATGTTCCCGGGGAGCTACCTGATGAGAAAGTTGTTTTGTTTTAGACTAGCCCATTGTTTTTATTTTTGTTGGGCTGAGCTAAATATCACATCGAGTTCTATGAATAGCATTAGCTAAGCAGTACGCGATAATCTCATTCAGCAGGTCAGCAGGCTGCGACTGTGAGTTCCATGAAGATAGCAGTACCTGCTTCTTTGTCACATTTTCGAGGCTCACCTGGTTCTCAGCGTGGAACGTCTTTATCAGTCACGATTTACCGTCTAGAATAATTATATACACACAGCTAAGGGCTCTAGATCCGTATGTACATTTGTAAATATTTAATTCTCTCTTATGAACACTGTGCACGTTTCATTTAGTTAATTCACTGCTTAAGCAAGCCGTGCGTCTCGCTTCAAAGCTAAACTCAAACTGAATGATCGCCAGCTACGAACCGTTGATAAGTGCATCTAAGCACGCGGCGAGAACGATTCTTGAATCATTTATGTTTGCCTTATGTGGGCATTTATTTGTGCATATGCTGCACTTTTCACATGTGGGGAAGAATTTTAATAACTAGCTCGATTAAAACACATTTTGAGCAATTAAAATAACACTATTTTCTGGTATAAATTAATCTTATCATTTTTGATTATTCTGAATTCTTAACTAATGATATATTTACATAAAGTCCAGGAGGCTGAAAACAAACAAAAAATTTTAGTTGGTGGTTTAGTTCATGGCTTGAATCTCAAGCGCTGGCTTTGATTCGCTAAATTTGATCTACCAAACATTGTTAAGCAAGAGCATTTGTTAAGTATCGCTTAAGAGTGTGAGCTTAAATTTTAAAGAAATGTGTTTCAATATTGAGAAAAGCACGTTTATTTTAAAGCTACGGGTTTGGTTAAAGATATTCTTTATGGTAAACAAAATTCTAATCGGACTCAAAGTCTTCCGGCTTAAGAACAGTTTGCAGCAATAGCTAAAATAATTAATATACAAATAGGTTGCTTGGAATAAAAAAGAATAATAATAAATATAAAAATAAAAAACAGAAGTTACCCTAACACTTGGTCATTTGGTTGCATTTTGTAATAATTCATTATAATCTTAATTAAAAAAATTTACTGTATTTAAAACTTTCAGCATATATCATCCACAATCTTAATCAAAATCTTTATTCCAAACATGCTTAAAAAAATGTGAAGCGGTAAACCAATAACAATAACATAAGCAATCTGTAGCTATTCAGCAAAAATAATATTCAAATGTTTGTTCAAAATATAGCTGTTTGTATATGGAAAATAGGCTACAAAAAACAATCCTTTCAATGTTAAAGGCCCATATGTTTGTTAATAGGCTCCTTTTGTTCAACGTTTGTTCCTCCTGTTGGTGAAGGCGACCAATGGCTAAAATCTACAACTCTGGCTTATATGAATGTAAAGCATGATTTGAATTGGGCTACAGCTGCAGGGGCTTTAAAAAGAGGTATGGGCAGACTTCATATTCTATGCATTAACTGTTGCCCAAAAACACGTTTTTTGACCCCCAACCCCTGGTTTGTTGTTTTTGCTGGAGCTGCGCGATATATGCAAAAAGGGCGATGACGAGATGCAGCCGCAGGCAAACTGAAAATGGAGCGACCAATTGCTCAAAAAATGAATATTTTCTATTCCGTGTTGTTCTATTATTTATTTCGTACGCGTGTTCCTCTTATTGTTGTTCTAGTGAGGCGACATCTGAGCTAATGGGCCTTTATTGTCCGCACAGATTCACGAATAAACACATGTACACAAAGATATCCGTGGCACGTTCTGGGCGATTTTTTGGCAAAAATGTAAATTTCGCACTGCGACGCCTTTCGCTTCTTTAATACTCACACGAACCTTAGACCTTTGGCCTTTTGGCAGTTTAAAGTGTCCGATGGGACTGCACAAAGCAATCACAAATCTACACATACAAAGACAATTAGGCAGGCAGGCACACACGTAACACCCACTTACATGTTAACAGATTAGCTTAAGGCCCCCCACATCATGCATACGCTTCGTGGGCGGCACATGGGAGGACTGTGTACTGGCCTGTTGTCACTTTTATGTCATGATAAAGAGCCTTGAGGGGCGGTGCCTCAAAAACAGGAAGCTACACTTTGCTGCCTGCTAATTTTGCGCCAGAAACTTTAGGCTTAAAAATAGTAGTTAGATTCGCTCTCTGCTTGTGCGACCCATCGGATACTTTGACATTTTCCATCGCCACATCTATTATGTTTAGTATTTAAAAACTTTCGGCACTTGGCACTTAAACTAAGAGCCAACAAAACCAAAGCTAACCACAGACGTCAAACACGCTAAGCTAGGCCCGTTGTTGTTTATCGCAAATTTAACATCAATTCAATTCAAATGCATTTTTGCGTTCAATTCAATTGCCACTTGTCGCCGGGACCATGGCTTGGAACTTCTTTTCGCCGCCAGTGGCAATCAATTGAATTACATGTCGCCAGCTTCCTGTGCGCGCATCGTTAGTGTTATCATACCCTTACTGTAGACAGCTCTAAAAGGGCATATTCCGTCAACAATAAAGAATGTCAATTGTTGAATCGATGTGTGAGAATAAATTTAATATTATTGCATAACATTATGGTGAAACATCAGGATCAGAAAATAATATAAGAATAATTTTATTGAAATTAGGGTGATAACGATTTTAATTTGTATATATTGAATAATGAATTTACTCGGTATTTTTAATATTAGATCGTCTTCATTTATGCATATAAGGGCATCTATAAGTCGATCCCTTATGTGTTCTTGCTCGGCTGCCACCAGTTGACTTGCTGGCTGCTGGATATGCATAGCCTTCTTATCGAGAGTGCGCCTCAGACATTGCCAGCGTATTTGCATGGCAATTTTACTTAACGAGAGGAGAGCGATGACAACTTTTAAGTATAATCAATGACATGCCATAGATGCACTGGAGCAGAGGCAACCATTTCAGCCCAAGGTGGCTCCACTTGTGCGGTCTGCAAATATTTGCTTATGCTACTATAAATTGTAACAACAGCAGTTGGCTTTTTGTACCAATTACAATTGAGTTGTAACTGTGACAACAAACATTTATTCCAGTCTAACATTTATATGAAACTTGGGTGGAATTCCCGTTGCGAGCGAGCAACCATCAAAATAAGGTCAAGAAGGCATATTCTTCACATGTCCTCTTTCAATGTAATATTTTCATTTTATATTATTAATAGTAAATTAGTGGTGTGGTGTTGACGGCCAAATATTATTTTGGTACAATTAATATCCAATTTTAATACATATTTTAAAAACCGTTGATCAGCTCCTATTGAGTGTTACCTTTGAAGACATCAAGTTTTTAAAGTAGTTCCTCATATATTAAGCACAATTTGTTTGATATTATCAATAACTTCTCTTATCAATAACACCTCGTTTTCTAGAAATCGACAAGAATTGAATTCGATATTAGTCTTTCTCTTTTTGTGAATGTATTTATCTACAGAAGCAAGTTCGAATGTCTGTGACAGTGACTCGGCGCTAGTGCAGAATATCTGCTAGTCGGGCACTCCCGACTAGAGCACCCTTGTGTTTTATTGGCATTTTATAATATTTTTCTAAACTTTTACGCCATCTGGCGGTCGTTAATTTTGTAGCCCTGCCTAAAAGCACGCAACAAAAATTGTAAGCAATGCTTAATCAGCAACTGTTAGTGGTGTTGCTAATAGCTGCCGTAGTTGCGAGCAGCGATGTTGAAGCCGACGCAGAGAACGTTGACGCTAGCACCATTATCACTTCAGCGCCTGGAGCAGAGCAACAACCACGAAATATGGTTAAACGAGCTCCAACTTTAAGCTTTATTGGCATGAGAGGTAAAAAGGATCAGGAGCCATCAGCGGAAGACAATTGGTTAGATCCCTTGGACTACACCGAAGACGATGCGAGCAACTTTTACAATGAAAACATGCGTAGACTAAAGAAAGCGCCGATAGCCTTTGTTGGCTTGCGCGGTAAGAAATTTACTCCGAGTAACAACCGCTTGCATGATTTACTGCAACAGATGGAGGAGGACCGGCTGCGGGAGAATCTACTGCAGGATTTCCTTGAACATCTTGCAATTGATGGTAGTGATGTGGCGAAACGAGCACCTACCGGGTTTACTGGTATGCGGGGCAAGCGTCCATCGGTGGCTGAGAACGATGCTGCTGAGAATGAGGAAGATGCAATGGATCTGGTTGCAAAAAGAGCACCTGTCAACTCATTTGTAGGCGTGCGAGGTAAAAAGGATGTCTCACATCAACATTACAAGCGGGCGACTCTGTCAGAGGTAAGTCAATTACGTAAAACTACAGATGAGTGCGATACAAAAAATACCTGGCGACATATAATGTGTGTTAGCCCGAAATCTCCTGCTTCCAATTAAGTTTAATTAAAAAAGATGAATATGTATTATTTGACATTTTATTGCACTATATATTATATAAGCAAAATAATGAGAAAAATCGAGATTTTTATTTTTATTATATTCTGAATATTTTTGTCACTTCTATATTCTTTAACTTATAAACGAATATATTTTGTCCGCACTTATCTTAAACTCTTTATTAATTGTAAATGTAAACATTTATGGAACTAACCATGCCCAGCTGTGGCGTAAAATCTTTAAAAAGGCATACGATGTGCGTGGAAAGAAGCAACGTTACGCAGACTTTAACAGTAAATTTGTAGCTGTGCGTGGCAAGAAAAGCAATGAGGAGGATGGACCCGGCTTAGAACAGAATGCCATGCGGCCCTGGGTCTATCTAATTGGTGGCAAAAGGGCGCCAAGCGGCTTCCTTGGCATGAGGGGTAAACGTCCCGGTAAGTAGACAAGTAACCGGTAGAACTAGGCAATCGTACTATACATAAGCCTCTGTCCGTTACAGCGCTTGCTGAGTAAGCGGAACTGGTGGCACAGATTGGCGAGCGCTTTCCTCATTTAGCTTTGATGAATGACACACGGAAGTTCCTTTTAAACTAAGCAAAGAAAGTGTTATAAATAATCACTGGGCTGGAGATTATTTAAAACATAAGCACACACACACACATACCACACACACACTCACTTATAGAAAAGATTATGTATGTTTCGTTTTAATGTAAAATTAACGAAACGTAATGCGATGTAAATCTAATTAAAATCGCATAATAGCCACATGAAATGAATCATTCGCATATCTATTTGTAAACAAATTAATCAATTTTAAACTTGAATAAGTACTTCATGTACCCAATTTAGAATTTTCAGAAAACCATTTTGTGCACACACAAAACAAAGACAAAGCTATGTATGTAAGTGAAAGCGACATGTTAATTTATTTGCTATTAATTATTCAACGGTAATTTAAACGATAACAAAATAAACTTAAAGTATATACATATATATATACCTACATATATAGCGCAAATGTTCAATTGATTATTGTAAATATTGGTACATAAATAAAAACTACTTATTATTAATAATTCTAATCAAATAATTTAATTAGAAAATTCTTACGTACTTCATAATCTTTGCAATTCAAACCAAATTTAAAAATATTTGGGATCAGCTGCCGCCAAGCCCCAGTGAAATCTGAACAAGGTCAATTCTTAATATGTGAAGCACTGTGTTATCACCAATTACTAAGAAACAATACACAATGACCGGACAAGTCTATAAGTAACAAACAAGTAAGTGCTCTCTGATGTTCGAATAGGTGATGCCAAATCTAAAGATTTACTAAAAGAACTTTTAAAAAAACCACACACGGCGAAAAACATTTTTTAATCGGCTTACCTATTAGACATCGACGAGCAACCAAAATCGTCTATTTATATTTAACAAGAGCTGAGGTTCCGCCCGGAACATACACTTTTCGTACCCTTTTTATACCCTGAACCCATTGAAAATGGTTAAAAAGGATATAATGTATTTGTGCAAATGTATGTAACAGGTAGACGGAATCATCTTCGACCCCATTAAGTATATATATTCTTGATCAGCATCAACAGCCGAGTCGATCTAGCCATGTCCGTCAGTCTGTCCGTCTGTCTGTCTGTCTGTCTGTCTGTCCGTCTGTCTGTCTGTATGTACGCAAGGATCTAAGAAACAATAAGAGCTAGAGATTTTTAGCTATAGGTTAGAGAAATTTTAGTTGTAGGTCCTCTTAGTCCATGCCCAGATCATGTTTGTTTTCGATAATCGATAACTTACTTCGTTTCCAAGCAATCGATAAAAGAGCAAATTGGTTAAATAATAAGAGCTAGAGTCACCAAAAGTGATATGTTTACTCTAGAATAGTACGTATATCAAGTGTCATTCATTTTATACCTATCGCCACCTCCCCGCTACTACCACTAACCATACAATGTATGGTTTGTATCCATAACCATACAATGTATGGTTTGTATGGTTAGTGCTACTACTTCATAGCTATAAATCAAGTTAATAATCTAACGTGTATTGCCCATCAATTTAAGCTACAATTTAAATGCAATTAATTTTTTAAGAATACACAAATATTCTATGGTACAATAAGATATTCTGTAGGAAATTTCATTAAGATCGGTTAAGAAACACGTGTTTGAAGCAAGAGCAGTTCGAAGAATTTCTGTATATATCAACAGCGATAGTATTGTTTTCTGTGCTGCTATTTTAATTCATTTTTTTCTCAACAATTTATTATAGGTGTGGCTGTTAAGTAGAGGCGGTGGCAAGTAGTGCGGTTAGTTGAGACTTCAAACCCTGTCAAAGGAACCTTTCTTTTAACGAGCGCATATCGCGAGCTGCATTTGGTGTTGGAATAAGAGGGTTCAGGGTATCCCCTAGCCGGGAGCTCCCGACTAGAACCTCTCACTTGTTTTTTACTCATTTATTGGTACAATGAATTCAATTAAAAATAAAACATCAAACAACCATCTCATTTTTCTTAGAATTGGTAATCGAAAAAAAATAACAGCCTTCAGGCATATGTTCTTGTAAGAAAAGTACATAAATATGTACATACACATGCATACATACATACAAAAATTACTATACGAACAGACTTTTAATAAGGCAACTCAGCGTAGATGAGTGTAAGCGGTGTTGTTTCTGGAATAACCGAACACAACTACTCATTTGAATAGAATGAATGGTAGTGCTGCATTTCTCTATTAGATTTAGTTCCGAGGAACTTCATAAAATTTTCCTTGTAATTGGGATTGCAACCAAGACTAATTTCGAAAATGTAGAATTATTTTGTTCTTCAATCTAACCTTAACAAGATAAAGATACTACGTTTTGTACAGTGTAAATAATTATCAGTGACGTGCCGCGCACTTTCACAATATTTTTCGAATTTTGCATTTGATGGTGTCTCTCCCTCTTTCTCTCTCTCTCTGTCTGTTCCACCAGCAAAAGCTGGTGAGAGCCAAAGCTCTAACCGGCAGCCATTGAAACGTAGCTCTCAGCGCTGTGACAGAGATCACAGTTTATAAATAGCAGATGGAGTGTGTTCTAAGCCAGTTACTTTTCGACTGCCGCTCAAAACGTCAACATCGTCGGACACAGTAAATTGTTAGTATTCGTGAGAGTGTGTGTGTTTGGTTGCCTGTGCATGCGAGTAAAGAGGATTCAAAGACAGTTTCTGATGTACACAATTACACACAAAATGCGACTTGCTTGGATGAAAATGTTATGTGTCAATTTTGCAATACTCTAAATAAATACATTACCAATAGAGAGTAATTTAATGAAACTATTCACTTTGTAATTAGTGATTAAAGACAGTGGAAAAATTTCTTCTTTTATTTCCACATAATTGTCCACATTCACCTACATTTTCTTCAACCTATTCGAGTGCTCTTTGGCGTGGAAAACCAGTATTTTCAGTTTGGATTTCGTCCCCGTTCCGATTCCAGTCACAGCTGTTTCATTTGAATCAGTGAAATTTTGTGCGTTTATTCATTTCACAGTCTTTTTGCTTGTTTTTTAGCTTTAAAGTGTATACTTGATTTAAGAGAATTATTGTGATTTTGGCAACCCCAAGATGCTAAGACAGTGGGCATATCTGCTTCTACTCTGCTCCGTGCAAGCGGTACCATTCTACAGCGAGTAAGTAAACAACATTGTAAATTTTATATATGATTGTGTGGTTTTTGTGTTTTGCATTCCGTACCTCATGCGCTTTGTTTAAGTAGTTTTCTATTTAATGACTTTATTGTTAAATATTGAATTCGTATAGTAGCCGTGTGGTCCAACAGCATAACCGTAAGCACACAAATAAATATGAGAAATTGTGTTTAAAACTCGTAGTCCGGTGTTATTTGTATTTTATTTAGGTTAATTCATATTAAATCTTTACATTTACCATTTGTTGGTTAAAATATTTGTGTTACTTTATTAACTGTTTTCTAACACTTTTATTTCAAAACAATTTTATATAAAATGTGTTTATTTATTTATCACATAAAATGTATCTCACACTCTCAATCTAGGCAATAACAATTCAATGCTTCTAATTTAAGTCCTTAGTCTGTTGCTTAGTAACTTGACCGATCCATGCTAATGCATCCCTTCTTTACAGTGAATATTCCCGCTCATCTTCCAGTGTTGAAGATGTAGACTCTTCATCAAGCTCTTTCAGGTGAACTATTCAAATTCCCAGCATTTAGCAACCTCTTCCTAAAACCTCTTCCTAAATAAATAACGACAATCTCACTTATCGCCCCAACCTGATTCCATTCAGTTTAAATATTGACCGGACAACTTTAATTTTTTATGGTTTTGTTTCTATTGACAAATCATAAAAGCCCACCTAATTGGGAATTGAGTTATTTATGACATTTTTGCAAGCACTTTATTTGTTTATTTGGTAAAATTTCACCATTTACAACGTTGACTTGACTCGTTAAACAATATGGCAAATAAACTGAAACGAAAAAATTAACCTACTGCAAAAGAAAACAAAATAGCCCAAAGCATAGAAAGAAAGTCAAGGCTTGGCCCCAATTTATCAGTAAGACTGGAAACAATTAAGATCACCTTAATATTTCTCAACAAAAACGTATGTTAATCGGTAGTTAGTATATCTCAAATTTCTCTCTTTCCCAATCGAATTGGCTGACAAGAGAATTATAAGTTATTTGCATCGAGGCAGAATGCGATATGCGCAGAGAATTGCGATCGAAATTTGCAACACAGCGAAAAGATCTCTTAACCCTGCAGTTCAAGTTTTTGCGAAAGGCATTGCGCAAAACCAAAAACAACAACAACAACACCCACTGCGTTGAGTACAATGTCTATGGAAAGTGGGTCATCGACTTTAGGGCATCCGTGAGAGATGCAGATGCAAAAGCACTGACGGTATTTGACAGATGATTGTTAAAGCTGTGGGTCGTTGTTTACATGTCTGAGGCTTTCACACATGGCTGCCTACAACGAACAACCTTTAAAAACAGCTATGGGCCCCTGAACTATTGAGCTGTTTATCAACTTGAGCAGCTGCCACTCATTTTAACACAATTTTTTATCGAATTTATTAGGGTGCCCGCGAAAATGGTTTGAGATGAAGTGAATTAACATTTGACAGCTCATTAGATGCAATTTTGGAACATGCAACGGCCAAATTTAATTCCCTGACGCCACTTTTGTTAAACAAAAAGTGGGTCAACCAGAAACCTGCCCCTGATCACTTTTGTGTAACTCGTTTAGTTCTACGTTGTGGCTCTGTTCCATGGTGGCGTCTTAATCAAATAACAGTGGAGCAATTGGGACCAGTTCGTTAATCAACGACTATGGCCAATAACATTCGCCGTGCTAGTCGAGGCGGCAGTTTTATTTAATTTACGCGTTTCTGATTTTGTTCACAGTTCATAATTTAAAAATTTTTATGTTATACTTTCGTTATACACTTACAGAAGTTTCATGACTAAATTAACAAACTTTCCAATTCGTTAAGAGTCTTTTAACGTAACAAATGGGATCTCGCTGAGAACCGAAGTTTTCGCAACAAAAACTTCATTGAACAATATTGACCAAGCGAAAGCAGTTCGAATATTAAGCTAAATATATTTTTATTTTCTAATTTTTTTTGCAAATTAGTGAGTCAGGTTTTTAAAAATGTCTAAACTAAATTAAATATCAATACTTCGTTTATTAAACATCAATAATTTACCTATACCGAATTTCCTTTGACAATTTTTTACACTATTATTTACAAGTTTTTATTTTTTCCAATGGGAATGAGTTTGCACCAAATTTATCAATTATCTTAAGGACAGCTGCTAGCCACTTATCTACGAGTTTCTACTGAAGTTATGTTAATTGTAAGATTCTATCTGAATTCCCAAATGCTACCGGATGCAAGTTAAGTTCAAGCCAGCCCCTGAAATCGAAGTTCATGATATGTGGTCGACTCATATAAACTCGACAAGTGACCATACATTCACTTAAAAAGTACATTTTAAAGAAACTTCTGCTCTCACTGTAGAGCGTATAAAAAGCAGTTCGTTGTTTTTGAAGCCCTTTTTCAAGAAACGAGTTATGACTCATACCAGATAAAGATGCCATAAAAAAAACAAAAATAATATAACTTTCCGAAGAAACTCGCAGTTAACCGAGCGTGGGCATTATAAAAATTTGTTACGTTCGCCATTTCGAGCATATTGTTTATATATACATTTGTTTATTTTCATTTTATTCTTGTCAGTTCTTTTAATGTTTTATTTTTTTTAACTAACTTACGTGGCGCGCATTTATAACGAGCTCAATCAACAAGGTCTCGAAAATGTTACACTCAAAGTTATTTACATATACATATGTATGTGAAATAAATATAGTGGTAAATAGGAAAAGTCAGCTAACAAATTATTTGTTATTGTTTTGTCAATAGAAAGCGGGTGGACATTTGATTGCACAAAACGTGCAAATGACTCATGTGAATGAGTTTGACATGAGTAAAAACTGCTGTTCGGCTATTGGTGTTGGATTTATTTTCGCTCCCCTAAAATCGAAAGGCATAAATCCTATTTAATTAATGACTCCAGAATGCAGCTTATTATGTTTTGGGTATTTTTGCAGGTTTGTTTGGGCGTTAAGAAAAAAAAAGTAATTTTCATTTGATTTGTATGATATTAGCTGCTGAGTTAATGGAGGCGAGCAATTAGTATGCGGCACACAGAAATGCTGCGCAAAACAATTGCTAAACAATAGGCACGATCGGGTCGTATACTATATAATATATATAGAGGGAATGCCGAGGCAGGCCGGAGTTTCTTTTATGTACGGAACAATGGAAGGCATATGAATTATGGTGGGGACAGTTAAGCTCTAGTGTTAAATTTGCATGAAACGGCACAAAATACAACCCACAATATAAACACAACCATACCACAAGTCAAAAAAACAGAACACACACTAAACATTAAAACACATCATTCCCACTCCGCCCCTCCTCAACAGCTTTATGCAACATTTAACACAACCATTACCGCTGCATCGCACCATGTTTGCGTCCATACCATTTGCACCACTAGCACCGCTAGAACCACTGCATGCTCAGTCGTCACAGCGTGTGGCCAGTGTTTGGGCAGCGCCTCCGCCAATTCCGCTGGCCAGCCACCACTCGAAAACTAATGCACCACCGTTGCCACTCTACAGTAGCAGCTTCGACAACGACGGCATCAGTGATACGGAGTTTGTGCCATTAGAGCAGCAGCAGCAGCAGCAGGGGCGACATGATGCCGCAACTGTCTCAAACCAGGCCCACACCACGGGCTTGGAACAGAAGCCGTTCAGTAAGCCCCAGAATGTGTAAATACACGGCAACCCTCTATAAAATTGCAATCTCTTCCATAGATGTCGATGCCATCACCACGGACGTGAATTCTCCCAACCCAGCTGTGTTCTTTCAGCAATCATTCCCCTTCTTTGGCAATGAGTTCTTCAATTCTTTTGGTGGATTCGGATTTGGTAACGCTCAGGAGCCTTGGTGGAAGGGGTGAGTACATCATTATATAAGTTTTTAGAAATTGTAAATCTAACCGTACTTTCCTGTACCCTACGTCTCAAACTATATTATACAAACACATTTTAAAATCAATCAAATTTAATACACAATAAATTTATCGAATTCAGAATTCAGTAAAGCAACCTCAAATTAATTTTCAGAAAGGCATTTGAAAGTTAGTTTGATGCCGATCGGTTGGTAAATAAAAAAGTTGCATACAGCAAATATCTGTCAATTTCCCACTGTTGCAGGTGGAAATTTCAAAGTCGCATACATATTCCTTATGATAAATTTTAAATATAACTTTGAAGTCAAATGGGCAAAACCTCGCGTTTACATCCATACTACTTACCTACTATTTGGGACCTGTAAATGAATTTCTAAGACAAAATTGTTGTCTAAAAAAACAAACAAAAGAACATTTTTAATAATTATACTTTTGCAGAGGGTATTATTAAAGCTACCTTTTTGAAACTTTGCAGAAGCTCTTTCTGTTGCACGCAGTACATATGTCAGAACCAGATGGATCGGTCCACTATATCATATAGCTGCCATTGGAATGATCGATCAAATATAAAGTTGTTTATCAAGATATCTTGAGCAAACTCGGCATTAACTATTTTCCTGTGCTTCTTAGGGAAAGGCACTAAAAGCATTTTGAAAAGGTTGGGTCTGCAAGGGTATTAAATCTTCGGCGTGCCGAAGATAGGACTACTTTCTCGTTTTTAAGTTGCATTCATTTTCAATTCGTTGTTGGCTTTTACTTTATTATTAT